>CAUIVZ010000004.1:9064812-10264812 GCA_961763995.1 Juglans cinerea | reverse complement strand
GACTCCTAACTAGAGTTCGATGAGACTCCAAAAATCTAACTCTATCTCACACTATGTGCTTAGTCTCTTCTTAATCAAGTCCACATAGGATATGATTAGGCAATCATTACAGGGCATGTTACATAACCAAAAAGAGAATAGTTAGATTGTACCTTCTTCGGCTCAATGCAGTCACAAGGAAGGCCATGCAGTCACAAGCAAAGTGGCATTCCTTTCTACAGCTGAAGCAGTCTAGTTTGGACTAGTTCTTCCCACGCTTACATCTCTTGTCGCACTTAGAAGGTCTAACCCCTTCTGCACATGTCTAGTAGATACCTCAATCTTAGTGTTCTTGCATTTGGGCCTAAATGCTTTGCACAAGCCAGATTCAACTACATAGGCTGAATGTTTGGGTTAGTAGCCTATAGGCACACAACCTCATGCTCCAAGTGACGCGATACATCATCAAAGATTTTGATATTCTCATTGTGCGTCAAATTCTAGATCATTATTTGCCAAGAGTCGGGTAGCAAGCGTATCACCACCTAGACTTGTTGATCATCGATCCCATGTTTTAAATTTTGTTCCGATGATCATTCTAATTTAAGTACTGGAACGAAATATTTCGGTATCAGTGCATTCTAATCTACCGTTTCGAGATTATCTATATATATTTAAACATATAAACTAATAATTAATAAAATAAATACATGTATATTTAAGTGTTTATCATTTATGTATTTGTGTGTAAATATGGAAGAGTTGGAGATTTATAAAATGAATATACGCTGAAAACATTAAAAAAAAAAAAAAAGGTAGAGATAATGGTGTTAAAAGATACTATTAAAAATTTATGAATTTGAGTTGAGAAACAAAAAATAAATAAACCTAATGAGATTTAAAAAAACAGAGAGAGAGCGGGGGAACATATTTAAAGTTACAAAAAAAATGAAAATTATATAAATAACTTTTAGATTTTAAAATTACATGAATGCCATCAAGATTTAAAATTTACAAAAATGACATCCAAACTTAAGAAAATTATAAATTTTTCATTAAAATAGCTTAAAACATAATGTAGTCTGGATTGGGTCGGAATTGACCAAAATGGAATTGGGATGTATACTGTATTGAGTACTACACTAGAACAAAAAATTATGGTCATTCCAGCCGGAATGGAACTCAAAACTATGCATCGGTCGGATTGCTTCCGGCCACCTTGAGTTCATAGATAATAGATAGCATTGCTCTAAGATGTTGCTTTATCGTGTGTTCAGAGTGCATCTTGTGGGAGTCAAGTCTCATGGTCAACCCATGAAACCTCGTGACTAAAGTTCTCCCATACTTCACTTACCAGATACTCTGAGCAATGTTATACTCGTTGAACTCACCTGTAATGTCATTGTGCATCTTGTTTAACATAGAAAGTTGCGAGCATCAATTATTCTTGAGCCAATTCTCAAAGTGTAACTCCCTGTACCCTGATAGGTCAGAGGAAGTACTTCCTATCACTTAATATCACATCTCAACAATATATTTGTAGACTCCAATTTCTCAATTACACATAGATCTCACTGTTTTAAATCAACTACTCCAAATAATTAACTAAGAACGCCACAAAGTCTTAATATAAACGTCAAGCTCTCAACATACCACGTCATCATAACATAACAAGTTTATTGAATAAAATTCTCCAAAAACCATGGCATCCTTTTGTGCTTAACTAATCTCGTTCATGCTCCCTAATCTTGCTCCTCAACTGAAGCATTCAAATTATCTGAAAAATATTATGGAGATAAGATGTGAGTTATCAACAACTCAGTATGCAGAGAACATATATTAGTATGTAAACATGAGCATTTACAAAATTCAGAGTACAGAACAAAACATTTTAGTTTCAAAGTGCAAAACCAAAACATGTTATCAAAATATCAAAACGACAATTCAAAACATTTATATTCAACAGTTCTTTAGCATAGTATAACTGAACATTATCATCATATCATATCAGAACATAAGCCATGTTTAACTCCCGTTGTAAGATTGTGCATGTATGCGGTTAACCAAACAGAAACTATCATTGTGATGTACTTAGAACAAGGATGACTATTATATCCTGTGGCAATGCCAAAAACCATGGCAAAACAGAGATGGTACTAGGCCTGTGCAGAAAAACCGAATACCCGATTTGTCCGAACAACTCGCCTCAACCCACATGATAAAAACGGTTTGGACGGGCTTTTGGGTCGAACCCGTTAAATGCCAGTTTCAACCCGACTAACGTTTAAAAGAGAAATTGTACTTAATCTTGCAAATCAACCCTAGCCACTAACCCTCCACATTCCCTTCATCATCTCATTGCCTCCATCGCCATCGCCTTCGTTCCCCTTCGTTTGTCACCGACTTATTCCTTTCCAAGTTTGTCGCAGGCTAATTTCATCTCATATTAACATTCGATCTTCAGGGGAGTTTGCACATCCCGATGTTCTCAAAATGGCTCTAGCATACGCATAAGGAGCTAGTGGAGGCAGTCCTGGCTCACTATTTTGAAGTAATTTTCTTATTTTGAGCTTCATCTAAGTAAGTCGATATCTAAGGCATTCCAAAGGTTTCACATTTAAAAATTAGATTACGTTTATTTGAAAACATAAGTGCATAAACCTTTTGAGGCTTATTAAATTAGTAAAAGAAATACCACAACACTTTGATTGCTTGAAAAATTAATTAGGTTAATAATAAAAGCCGACCTTTCATGTACATGAAGGGTCCAATGACTCCAATTGCAACTTGATTGCATGTTGTGGCCAACATAACACATTTTCTTTATTTCATCAACCACAAGTATATTTTCTATTTTATTACTTAGCAGCTTTTTTAGGCTTCGTTTGGTTACTAAACATCTCTCAACTCATTATTATAATTTTTTTAAATCTCAACACAAAATATAATAAACAATTCAACTTTTTCAAATTCCAAAATAATAATAATATTAAAAAATAATATTCTAATAATATTTTATCATCTCAACTCAACTCAGTTCAACATCCAAACACAACCTTAATCAGATTCAAATGGATCATTATTTTTTGCTCCGATATACGTCATCATGTACGTCTATTTATATATTTAAATCATGCATTATTAGATGCATGATTTAATGGGGAAGGTCAATTATGCTTGTTGCTTGTGTCACTAATTTAACATTTCCCACTAGCACTTCATGTGTTATTTGAACTTACTCATGCTGGCAAAAGAGACGTACGGAGGATGGCTCATTACAATATTATCACGATCTTTGGTTTATTATTTCATAATCGGTTGACGTGAGATTGTCCTCAATAGGAATGACAATTCGTCTCCGCTCTGCCCGAAATAATTATTTGATATTTTTAAAAATGAAATAATCTAGCATTTTTCTTTTATCACAACATGTTATGTGATTAAAATTATTTATATAAGTCTTGATTTTAATTGACATAAAATTTTATGACAAAATGAAAATATGATATATTTTTCGTTCTTTTGGTTATGCAGTTCAGATGAGATATTTTTTTAAAAATTAAATAAAATATTATTATAATATTATTTTTATTTTAAGATTTAAAAAAATTAAATTATTTATTGTAATAATTGTATAAAATAAAATGAGATAGTTTGATTTTGTGTAACAAAACTGGCCGTTACTCATTTTTAGAATTACACGCGCACCTTAGTTAATATTTTTCTTTATTCTAATAAATTGAGCTCATAAATTTGCTTTTACATCTTAAAATGAATCAAATAAGGAATTGGTCAATGTTATTCAAACTGCATGTTAATATGTGTCTCGGATGACCATGTCCTATGTATTAAATTATTAATATAAATTGACAATATTTTTCTGAAATAAATATATAGAAGTAAATGTTTGGTTTCATTAAAATTCACCAAATCTCATGAGTTATAGAAACAACTCATAAATGGGTGTCACTCATGTTGTTCATTTCCAAGGAACCAAGAAAAATAACACTATCACTTTGGTAGCTCAGTCAAAGAATTAAAAACTAAAGAAAAAAATTACTATGTTGTCCAATAGTTATCCCGCTCTATCTGATCGTTCAGGCTTCGTTTGGAATTTAAAATCATCTCAATTCATCATTACAATTTTTTCAAATCTCAATACAAAATATAATAAATAATTCAACTTTTTCAAATTCTAAAATAATAATAATAATAAACAATAATATTCTAACAATATTTTATCATCTCAACTCAATTCAGTTCAATATCCAAACGCATCCTCAGTGAATTTTTTTTAATTATTTAATGATAAAAAATTGATTTTAAATATATTGATATTTTTTTATTTTTTAAAAATATTTAAATATATTAAAAATAAAAAAATTATAAAAGTAAGAATCCACGGCTCCAAAACTAAAATGGGATTCACTCAACGATGAAACCAGAAGCTTTAGAAGACATATACAACAAAACTTTATGTCATGTTCACAATTATTGAGAGACAGACACTGTCACCAACACTGGGGGGAATATACCGAATCATATGCCCGTGCATAAGTCATGGGATCGGCTCTGCTTTGGTGGTGCCACTGCCTGCCCCTTGTCCACGAGCACAAAAAACCAAAACAAAAAAAAGGTAGTAGATAATCAGAGTAGCTGTCAGCTGATCTCCCCTTTCATCAAACAAACAAAGCATCACGTGATGCTCCTCTCAGCTACCCAGGAGAGGACATTGACGGGACATGAAATTATATTAATTAATTAATAAAAAATTTTATATATCATGCACATTGTACTCTCAGCTACGAAAAGAGGACATTGACGGGACATTTATATTTTATGAATGCTACTCATTATTTTACATCATAAATTTTACATATTTTAATATTATTTTTTATTTTTATTTTATTCTTATTAAATTAATTAAATTATTCAATTTATCATTTATACACTATATATTTATAATGAGCAATGCTAGATACAATTCCTATTTGAGGACTGCAATACAAGTTTAGGTAATTTTATCTTTAAAATTTTTTAAAATTATAAAATTATCCCTCCTAAAATGATGTTTTTTCTCATTTAATAAAAAACCTGCACATACAATCCCCAAGTGAGGATTGCAAATAAAATTTCTCATTTATTATAGGAAAATAAAAATAAAATAAAATAGATGTAGTGTGTGATATGTGAGGATGATATTCATTTTTATATTTATTTTTTAAAAAAGTAATTGATTATTATTTTTTTTAAGCAAATTAATTCATTAAACTAAAAAAGTGATACATGATGAAAGGTGGAGTTCCCCAACAATCACTCCAAAAAGTAATAGAAAATAGTACAAAGTGGTTAATGGATTTATTTGGGACCAATTTCTTGGTCCCTAACCATGTCCTATAAAAGGACGTCGTCTTATAGAAAGACAAAAATATGTTCGCAAAAATGTAAACAATGGAACCACCGCCGGAGACGGTAGAACCTCCGCTAAAAGCGGTAAAGGTGGCGGGTGCACTGTCACATATTGTCTGGAGATGATTTTTAGAGAAGTCCACGGTCCCTCATACAAGGTCATTGGTTAGGAAAAACGGTAACATAGAATAGCAGTCAGAATCTAAATCGAGTTGCCGGTGTAGGATCAACACAGGCAATGGCGGCGCGTGCAGGCTGAGGAAGTGGACGAATGAGCAGATCTAACCAGTATGCAATGTATAAATATGTCAATGAGATAAAAGAGTAATGTTACATATAGTCGTAGAGTGCGTAAACACCGTGCAGTTACTTTGAAAAAGAGTATAGTCTACTATTAAAGAATTAATTTCTTTTCATGTTAGTCTCATATTTATTTATTTTTTTTAAAGTGATTGTACGATACTTACACACTCACGACTGTAAGTATCAATTCTTTGAGATAAAAGTAAAATAGAAATGCAATGTATAATATTACTCTCAATTAATAGATGTGTCCACGTGGGAAAGGAGTTCCCCTCACAAGTCGAATGAATCCTACGCGTTGGCTTTACGCTGCGGCTCTGCCTCTCCTCTTCCTCTCATGTTCGAGTCGCCTGCTTTTTGCTTATCCTACAATTCACCACCCCATCATTCATCATCATCTGCTTCATTGCGGTTCACCTACATCCGGTTCTTCCAATTTCCCCTCAGCTACTATTGAAGTTTTTCTCTCTTTTTTTCCCCCCTAAAAATTAAGTTTTTTAGCCCTTGACCCTTTTATGATTTCTTTTTCCTCCCCTCATTTTTAAAATATCTTGAGTTTTTTAAAACTATTTTTTGGTTTGTTATTAATTAATGAAATTGTAGATGTGGCACTTTTGCATGATGTGTGCAGCTTTTAACCACGTGCGTTATTAAAAATTTTAGAATGAGTAGATAGAATTAATTGTAAGTTTCAAAAAAAAAATTTATTTTTAAGGTAGAACAAATTTCAATCATTTATAATGGGACATTACAACTTTGACATGCGACATACAAAATTCAAGTCAACTACTGCTTTTAAGGCTCCTCAATACACAAATTTCTTTGTAGCTGATATGGTCTAGTCCATTGTTGTAACTCTCTACAAACAAACCGTCTGAGAGACAGCACTCTGTCCTAAGATAGATTTAACAAATCTCACATTCTATCCTAAGACAGAATTAAACAATCTCACACTCAGTCTAAGACGGAGTAGAAGACACACTCTATGCACAAAAATCCAAGAGACTGTGTTTTTTTTAACCTAAAACAAGAAAATAACAAAAAACGTAAAAGATACATAGGAAAATAACAAATTACAGCTTGAAAAGCTGTAGATCCGCATTTTCAACCTTAGAGGAAATAAAAAATACAAACACCGAAACTCTGGGGACACACACTATCTTGGAAGTACGGCGGGACGTCAGCTTTGAAGAAACCGATGGCCCTGGCCCAGAAAAGTCGCACCGCGCGCGTGGCAACGATAGAGCTCCCCTTGCGATGGCGTGTAGATGTCTCCCGCGCACATTGGGCCGCTCGTGTGGCTCACATGTCGTTTCATTTGACGATAATCTTCTTCCGTCTGAAGGATCAGTGCCTTGAGAATCTTGCGGTGGAGCTAGTGGTGGTCGCCTAGCTCCGAAGAACAATAAATCTACATTTCGTCTTACTGTGAATGAAAAAACAAACAAAACTAGAAAAATAAAGAAATACTAGAGAGAAGAGAGAGGAGGGATGAGGGAGGGAGGAGCCAAAGCTCCCAACCCCCTCCTCTGGTCTGAGCTTTTTGGGGGGCAGCTATGTAGAGAAAAAAGGGAGAGAGCGAGAATAGAGTTTAAGTTTCAAAAAAATTAAGAAGTAATACTAATATCCTAATATTGAATTCTTGTTTATACCGACGCCATGATCATATCAGATTGGAGGCCGTGTGAGAGTAGGAAACAAAAAGTAATTGTATTCTATCACCAGCTTGAGCTCAAATCTAAGAGAAATTCTAGATGATGACGCATTCTCCCCTTAAATTTGTATGTTTTCCAAAAATGTTTAAAAATAAAATGTCTTTCTGGCATTTTATCAACAATTTGCTTGTATAGTGTTTTTCGAATCCATATATAAAGATTTACAAAAACTATTCTTTCAACAAAGATATGATTAATATGGATATTCGTGAATGAGATGAGATGATAATTTTATAAATAATAGTAAGATGGTTTGTAAATAGTAGTGAGATAGTTTAAGTTAAGTATTTAGTAAGTTTTGAAAAATTAAAGAGAAAAAGTTGAATGAAAAATATTATAAAGTTACAATATTGTTAGAATATAATATTTTAATATAATTTCTATTTTGAGATTTGAAAAAGTTTAATTATTTTTTATTTTTTATTTAGAAATTTAGGAAAGTTGAAATGATTAGTTTGAAAAAGCTGTAATTATTAGTTTGAAAGTGTTTATATTTGAATGTTGTTTGGGAAGAAAATGCGATTGGCTAAAATGAGATATGATGAGATGAAACATGTTTCCAAACATCCCCTAAAACAGATTGGTCAATAAAATATAAATCAGAGACTGAGCCTCGTTTGGATACAAGAAGTTTTTCATCTCATCTCATCTCATTTCATTATTACAACTTTCTCAATTTTTTACACAAAATATAATAAACAATTCAAAATTTTCAATTTTTTTTTAAAAAAATTCTAACAATATTTTATTCTACTTTCAACTTTTATTTCAACTCATCTCATCTCAACTCACTATCCAAACGGCACTTGAATCTTAATAAGTAATACTATATTTTTATTGCAATTTGATATATTGGCAACTATGGATCATTTAATTGGAATGAAAGCTTGCAGTTGGTGTGCTTGAATATATGAATCATTTAAAATTTTGTTCTATAGCGAGTCGTTTACAATTCAGATGAGTTTTGATTCCATATGACTAGAGGAATATAGGTAGAACAATTATGCATAACTAATCTACTCAAAACTTAGTAACTTCAACTCCATTCACAACCACGTATGAATCTTCTTTGGATTACACACACTATCTCAAGTTTTAACTCGAACTAATCTATTAACAAATAGTTCATGGGAGGAACTCAAGTAATTTAATTTTAAAGTTATTTGCTTATGATCAAACTGGCTATATGTCATAATTTCATAAATTCCATTATAAGATTGAGAGTTTTCAATAAGAAGTTAAAACATTCCATGAAAACACTTTTGATTTCCATAATGCTCGTCCACTTTGCCCCTCTAAGCTTCTCACTTGAGAATGACCACTTTGCCTCTCCAAGATGCTCAGCAAGATCGTGAGGTCTGATAGATATTGGACTTGCTTGGTGAACCTGAGCATGTGCATACTTTCTTCTTGCTCAGTGATCCCGAGCATGGTCTTGTGGAGCTAGGACTTTCTCGATAATCACGAGCAAGAGCATTGGCCTTGCTCGACAATTCTGAGCAATGACTTATTTTCTTCATCTGCTCAATTATCTCGAGCAGCTTCTTGTGAAGATCGGTCATGTTCGATAATCTTGAGCAACAACATACTTTCCTCCTACTTGGTAATCCTAAGCAAGATCTTGTGGAGATAGGCATTGCTAGGGAATCCCGAGCAAGAGCATTGGCCTTGCCCAGCTGGTCTGGAGCAAGGGCTTAGTTTCTTCCTCTATTCGATGATCCTAAGTAGTTTCTTGTGAGATCGGTCTTGCTCGATAATCTTGAGTAAGAACATACTTTCTTCCCACTCGGTTATCCCGAATAGCTTCTTATGGAGATAGGACTTGCTCAAGAATCTCGAGCAAGAGCATTAGCCCAATATTTTGGATCAATTGTAGTGCGAGCAAGATTTTTTTTTTTCGTGTACTCAATTATCCTGAGTAGCTTCTTGTGAAGATTGGCATTGCTTGGTAATCACGAGCATTAGCATACTTTCTTCCCTCTCGGTGATCTCTAGCAGGGTCTTGTGGAGATAAGTCTTGCTCAACGTAGAGATTTGTCTGATGATCTACTGGTTCTTCCCTACACTAAGATGGAAGGAAGAAGGAAAACTCCTTCCTTTTTAAGATTGGATGTGATTGAGAGGGGATGTCTATTTGGCTTAGATGTGATGGAAGCAAGAGTAATTAGCATGAGTGGTGAAATGCCCATAAAATCATAGATCTATCCAAGAGGACGGTGGACGCCAAGGCCAAAGATGGAAAAAAATTTGCCAAATTGATTTGAAGCAAAGAGTGACTATAATATTGCACTTATGCATTGAACCAAGTGATACTACGCGACTCATTAGCCGGATGTGAGATAACTGCATATGCGGCGCTTTGGGGGCAGTTAGGAACAAGAGAAATGATTTGTACAATCTTCAAATAGACAAGTCTCATATAAGCCCTTGTAAAAAAATGGACCCTACCTTAAAAAAGTGTAAAAAAAACTATTATTTATTAGTGGGACCTATTGTTTTACAAAAAACTTGTATTAGACTTGTCTATTTGGGACTTGTATCTAGCATTACTCTAGAAATAATATATGGCAATGTCAAGGTCATTCTGTGCATGTGATGTAGTAGATGACCAAAAGATATGCATGGAGACTTGCAGGCTGATTCGTTGGTTCTTGCCCGCACTCGATTGGAAGGAAGAAAGCCTTTCCTCATTAGATTTAAGAGTAATTTTTTGGAATTGTTAGTCCTTAACTAGTTTTCACAGATGAGATGAGATAAAAGTTGAAAGTTAAATAAAATATTGATAGAATATATTTTTTTAATATGATTTTTATTTTGAGATTTGAAAAAATTGAATTGTTTATTTTATTTTATATGAGAATTTGAAAAAATTATAATGATTATATGAGATAAAATGAAATGAGTTGAGAAGTTTCCTGAAAACAAACGAGACGGAATAACTCCTAATTACCGAAAGGGTAATCGAAGAAGCTAAAGCTAACACATTGGATGATAATTTGGCCTAACTGTCATGGAAAAAGTACAGGCTCTCTTTATTTATATAGAATAGATTTTCTCCATTACATTGTATATCTTAATTTGGATAAAATTTTTAAAAAATCTTTAAAGAAAAAATAGTGGTTGGTTTTTTTTTTTTGACCAACAAATTAACGGGAAAAATGCTTAACGAATCAACAAAATAAGATTCAGGCGAGTCAACCATCTATTCAAAAAAGTCAAACACAGTTTTAAAAGAAGTCTAAACAAAACCGCCATCAACTATCAAGGCATTATCACACGGATTAATGTTATATTTATCCTGAGTTTATTAGTTTTAGTAGCGCTAAAGGGCTAGTTTCGAATGAGCGAATTCGTCCTTCTCTCTCTGAGTGTAAGGTTTTCTCTCTAAGTTTCTTTGTAAACTTAGAGACTGGTCCTCCTAGACTTTTGTCTGTGTAGGATAGGAAATGGAAAGTGATTTGTCAAAGCTATGCGAGGGACTAAAGCTGACGGAAGAAGAACAACAGGAGGTAGTGATTAGTAGTGAAGATGTGATTATCTCAGAGGCAAAGAGTAAATATTGCTTCATGATGATGGTGATAACAGATAAGGAAGCAAATAGAGGTGCTCTTAGAAACACTATGGCACAAGTGTGGCAAATAGAAGGGAAGGCTGTCTTCAAAGAAGTAGGGAGGAATAAGTTCTTGGTGGAGTTGAAGGAGAAAGCTGACAAGAAGAGAATCATTCAAGGAAGACCTTGGTCGTTTGACAAAAATCTAATCTGCCTGCAGGATTGTGAAGGCCACGAGTCTTGGAAGGAAATGCAATTCCAGCATGAACATTTTTGGGTGCAATGTCATGACCTTCCTTTTGCTGGGATGAATGCTAACACTGGATTTAACCTGGGCAAGTCAATGGGGGAGGTACTCATGGTGGACACGGATGATAGTGGGGTATGCTGGGTTAGTTCCCTAAGGTTAAGAGTAATGATAGACCTTACAAAACCTTTGGCGAGAGGGAGATTTTTAACTCAAGGGAACGCAAAGTACTGGATCCCTTTCAAGTACGAAAGGTTACCAAACTTCTGTTATCATTGTGGGAAGATCAAGCATGTCACTGGAATGTGCGACCAACTTGATAGAGGAAAAGCCAGCTTGGAAGGTTTCAACCAACAGTACGGTGCATGGCTAAGAACCAGTCCAAAATCAATTTTTGCTGAGGGTTCTCAATCAAGAAGGGAAACAGGTCAGGGCAGGAAGTTGGGATATGAACAGAGAAAGGGAGATGGAGAGGTACAGCAGGAAAAAGAAGCACCAGAGGGAAGAGAGGAGAGTGTAATGGCGGGAACTGAGGAGGTACAAGAGGCGGGAAACAAGGGTGGTAGGTATGGCACTCAGAGTAAAGCTGACATATCCTGCGAAGAGAGAGGAATAAGTGATTCAGTAGAAGCTACATTGGGAAAGGAAGTAACTGAGATAGAGATAGGGGATCAGAGACCAAGTTCTAAGTTAAAGACAATTGAGAAGCCAAAGGTGGTCCATGTACAGTTACCTGAAGAGGGTGATCCTCCTGCTCAGGTCACCAATGTAATTTCTCAAAGGGACAAAGCTCAGACAGGCAAGTGGAAGAGGAAAGCACGTGCTAGACTAGTCAGCAATGAAGTACAGCATAAAATGTGTGACATGGAGTTGGATAAGCCTGGTAAAGTAAGGAAAAGAAAGGGTCAAACAGACAATGTAAGGCTGGATGGCAAAAGAAGTAAACAGACTCATGTTGAGGAAGGAGAGAAGTGTGTGCTTAAGGCAGTGGCTGCTATGCAGCACTGCCAATCCCCATGAAACTACTAAGTTGGAACTGCCGAGGGCTTGGGAACCCTCAGACAGTTAATGAACTTCACTTCTTGGTGAAGGAAAGAACCCCATCTGTTATTTTTTTATCAGAAACCAAAGGAAACAAATGTAAAATGGAGAAGGTGAGGAACAAGTTGGGAATGGAGCAAAGTTTTGTGGTCGACAGCATGGGCAAAAGTGGAGGTCTTGCAATGTTTTGGAAAACTGAGTTAAATGCTCAACTTCTTTCTTATTCTAATAGCCATATCTCTTTGACAATCCTACCTGAGAGGAGTGGGCAACCCTGGAGACTATCTGGGTTCTATGGTAACCCTGCCACAGACAAAAGGAAAGCTAGTTAGAGCCTCCTTAAAATGCTTAAACCCGAGCCTCCAATGGCGTGGTTATGTATGGGAGACTTCAATGAGATCTTGAGCAATGATGAGAAGTATGGGGAAGCCACCAGATCCTTTTCTCAAATGGAGTGTTTTAGAGTAGCTCTGGATGAATGTGAACTGAGTGATCTTGGATACATAGGTTCTAAGTACACTTGGAGTAACAATAGGGAGGGGGGAGCATTTACCAAAGAAAGATTGGATAGAGCTATGAGAAACGGGGAATGGCCATCACAATTTACCAATAGTGAGGTTTTAGTGTTACATGCCCTCAATTCAGACCACTCTCCTTTGTTGATATCCTATGATAATGAGGAAGCTGGAGCTAAGAGAAGAACAAGAATATTTAGGTATAAAGCTTACTGGTCAACTAAACAGGAATGCAAAGATCTAATAAAAAGCTCATGGAGGGTATCACGCAGAGGGGCTCAATCAATGAGGAACTTCCAAGCAGGCCTGGACAGATGCAGACAGTCACTGAGAACATGGTCAAAAGACATGAATGGCAAGCAGAGACAACTAATTAGACAAAGGAGTGAGATGATTCAAGAGTTGCAGAGAATAAACCAAGGAGATTTTAATGACACCATCAAGGGCTATCAAAGGGAAGTTAATCAATTTTTAGCTGAAGTGGAAATCAAGTGGAAGCAGAGGGCAAAACAATTATGGCTCAAGGAGGGAGACAAAAATACAAGCTACTTTCATAAGTGTGCATCCCAAAGAAAGAAGAATAACAGTATTCACCAGATTGCCAATGAAAGAGGGGAGCGAGCAACAAGTCAGAAGTCAGGGACGTATTCCAAAGGTATTATCAAAAACTGTTTGAGTCCTCTAACCCAAATGGCATCATGGAGGCCCTGGCTGATATGGACTCAGTAGTGACACCCGAGATGAACCTCCAGTTAACAAAGGCATGTTCATATGAAGAGGTAAAATGTGCTTTATTCGAAATGAATCCAATGAGTTCCCCAAGACCTGATGGATTCTCTGCTGGATTCTACCAAGACCACTGGGAAGCAGTTGGTGAGGGAGTGGTCGAGGTTGTCAAAGAGATCTTTAAATCTAAGAGGGGTATTCAGGAGATTAATGAAACATTTATAGTGCTGATCCCAAAAAGAGAAGGCCTACATTGGTGACTGAATATAGACCAATAAACTTATGCAATGTGATTTACAAAGTGTTCTCAAAAGTACTAGCCAATAGAATTAAGCCTTTTCTTTCCAAGTTGATATCTCCATCACAAAGTGCATTTGTTCCTGGGAGGTTGATCTCAGACAACATCATTGTAGCATATGAAACAATGCACTCAATGAAACATAGGATGAAGCATAAGAAGGAGGGGTACATGGCAATGAAGTTAGACATGAGCAAAGCTTACGACAGGTTAGAGTGGTCTTTTATGGAGGCAGTGCTATCAAAGATGAGTTTTGATAAGAGGTGGACAGATTTAGTTATGCAATGTGTCTCTTCAGTAAAATATTCTTTGCTTGTTAATGGAGCCCCCCAACAGCACTTTCTACCTTTTAGAGGATTAAGGCAAATGGACCCTTTATCCCCTTACCTTTTCATTCTATGTACTGAAGTTCTTGGGAGAATGTTGGATGAAGCTGAGAGAAAGGGACACATTACTGGCTTTCCATTTGCAAGAGGATCGTTGAAGGTTAATCATCTGTTCTTTGCAGATGACAGCTTACTCTTCTGTAAAGCAAATGCACTAGAGTGGAGTAGAATGGCTAAAATTCTCAAAACTTATGAGGAAGCTTCTAGACAAAGACTCAATCTTGAGAAATCAGCAATGTTCTTCAGTAAAAATACAGCACTTGAGACAAAACAGGTTATTATCTCAGCTTCTAGGTGGAAGCCAAAGTGTTTGAGAAGTATCTTGGTTTACCCTCATGTGTTGGAAGGAACAAGCTAGCATCGTTTAGACCAGTTTTGGACTCTATAAGGAATCGTATGCAAAATTGGAAAGTTAGATTTATTTCAAATGTTGGGAAAGAAGTGTTATTAAAATCAATAGTCCAAGCAATACCTACATACTACATGAGCATATTCAAGATGCCAAAAACTATTCTCAATGCTTTGAACAAACTTATGCAAAAGTTTTGGTGGGGCAGTCGAGATAATAAAACCAAGACTCAATGGTTGCCATGGAAATTACTTTGAAAGAATAAGGCTGAAGGTGGGCTAGGATACAGAGACTCTGAACATTTCAACCTGGCTCTACTGGCCAAGCAGGGGTGGAGACTAATACAACAGTCACAATCTCTAGCAGCTAAGGTGATGAAAGCTAAATACTATTTCAGGTCAGATTTCCTCAATGCAAAACTGGGCAGCAATGCTTCATTTCTTTGGAGGAGCTTTTTGGAAGCTAGGAAAGTGTTAGAGGAAGGATTGATATGGAGAATTGGAAATGGGGAAGGAGTTAGCATTTGGAGAGACAAGTGGATCCCTCAACCAACCACATTCAAAGTGCAGACCCCTTTAGATCAGAGGCATGCATGGTGGAAAGTCAATAACTTGATTGATGAGCATTCTAAAACTTGGAACATGTCGATTTTGAGGAAAGTTTTCACAGAAGAAGACATCAGTAATATATGCAAGATACCTATTAGTTGGTGTGGCAATCCTGATAAACTTATTTGGAGGTGTTCCAAAGATGGCAAGTTCACTGTCAAGAGTGCATACCATTTGTTAGGCACAATGGAGCAGTATCCAAAGGGACAAAGCTCAGCACAACCCAAGCAGAAGGAAGTGTGGCCTAAAATATGGAAGTTAAAGACCTCAAATGCTGTTAGGATATTTCTATGGAGAGCTACTCACGAGTCTTTACCTACAAACCTCAATCTCAAAAAGAGGAAAATTAAGGAAGACCCTTCATGCCCCATCTGTAGACAGGAGATAGAGTCTGTTATGCATGCATTATGGTCTTGTTCTGCAGTAACGGATGTATGGTCTGTCAACTCTAGAGGACTTCAGAAAATGAAGGTTGGGTTCAAATCATTCAAAGAGGTAGTGGAACATGTAATAGCAATACTCAGTGAGGAGGAAGTTGAGCTGTTTGCCTGTACAGCTTATCATGTATGGAGGAGAAGAAATGCCTTTTTGTTTGAAGGAAAGTTTGAGAATCCATCTCGGATAGCCCAAGCAGCCCTTCAATCGACCAAAGACTTTAAAGAAGCCAATGATAGGGAGAAAGTGGACTTGATTACTAGAAGACCTATTGGATTAACTACCTGGAGTCCTCCACCAATCAACGTATATAAAGCAAATTGGGATGCCTCAGTTGACCGAGTGCACAGCAAAATAGGGGTGGGAGTGGAGATCAGAAACTGGGAAGGAAGTGTAACAGCAACTCTGAGATCATCAAGGTGCATATTTCCTAAGGCCAAACTTGCAGAAGCATTGGTTGCACTAAGAGCAGTCCTCTTATGTAAACAGCTAGGCATCTCAAGAGTATTGTTAGAAGGTGATGCTCTCAATGTGGTCAACGACATCAACTCAGAGGCAAAGGACTGGAGTGCAGTAGGACTGATTATACAAGACATCAAGGATGAACTTCAGAACTTGGAGTATGGATCGGTTCAATTTATATCTAGAAACTCAAACTGTATTGCTCATAGTTTAGCTAAGGATGCACTAAAACTCTCTTAGGAGAGCATAACAATGGAGGGAATCCCTCTTTGTATCCAACACATACTAAATTAATGATGAAAGCTTGAATATTCAAAAAAAAAATAAAAAAAAAGGGCTAGTTTGGGTGAGAATATTTTAATATTATTTAATATTTTATTATTATTCACATAATATCTTAGATTACTACACTACCCAAAAAAAATCTATATGATGTGATTATCATAAGTTCTTAACTATATAAATAAAAACTAATTAAAACGCACAGTTTAATAAATGAAACTGACAAAATTTAAAGATCGGAAAACAAGATTTTTTTCTTTTTCTATTCCACGTGATTGCTCCTCTCAAGATTTTTTCTTAAAAGAGTGAACTGTACCCAAAAGCCAAAACCGCAGTCCTGGCCGACCGGTAGGACCGGGCTTCGAATAGAAAAAGAACCGAGAAAAAGCCGAAATAAAGAGGACCCGACGGCGTCTGACGTGTCATCCGAGGGCTTCCTGAGCTGTTCTCTTCTCAGCACGCCACGACAAACTCACCAACCTCATTATCCCCTACTACCCCGTCTCAGATTACCTCCATTGAGACCGGCCACTTTTGGATAGATCTCTTTCTTTAGGTTACGTTTAGATTCAAATCCACCAAAAACTCATTTTATTTAATTATTATAAATTTTTTAAATTTTAATACAAAATATAATAAATAATTTAATTTTTTTTAAATTTTAAAATAATAATAATATTAAAAAATAATATTTTAACAATATTTTATTCAATTTTCCATTTTTATCTTAACTCAACTTAACTCGCAGCTAATTTTACCAAAATACTTTTTAAATTTAATATATCATTTTTAAATTTAATTATTTTTATTCTAATGTATGCATATCAAAGTTGAAAATATATATATATTTTTTTTCTAAACAACAAAGAGGGTTGGTTCTTGAATTTTATCATCGACCTGGTTTCCATGATTAATCCTAAAATAAGGAATTATTGAATACGTTGCTTCATATTTAAAGAAATCTATATCAGATCACGTTAAGAAAAAGTGAATGAATTTTAATTTGATATGGTGCATGTATTTAAACACTTATTTGAAAACAATAGTTTTTTTTTTTAAAGAAACATCATCTTCATTGATAACAGAATGTCACTCAATACAATAACACTCCCTTTCTACAATTCTTTGAATACTATCAGGTATGTCTTCTATCCACACTAATTCAGTCTGTAAAAGTAAACTTTCATTTGCTAAAGTATGTGCTGCTACATTGTTAGACCTGTGTGTATATTGAACTTGCCAATTTGTCATCCCTTTTAACAGTTGTTTTATACCTTCAGTTAAGCTACCATAAACAGAAAAATCTTCACTTGCAGTGTTTACTGCTTTGACAATCACTTGTGCATCTCCCTCGAAAATGACCTTATCCAATCTGAGATCTCTACAAATAACCATTGCCTTCCACAGAGCCTGAGCTTCAGCCACAGCAGGTTGGTCTATATTGGCCTTCTGATCTTCAACAGCAACTAGAAGTTCCCCATCTTCATCACGGATTACTACCCCTATTCCCACCTTCCTTTGCTTCTTTGCTACTGCTGCATCCCAATTTGCTTTGACAAAACCCGTCCTTGGCTTTTCCCACCTCAAGTTTCTGCTACCTTCTTCCCCATTAATCCTCAGTGCTGCCTTATTCATCTGTAGAGCCTGCTTGTACTCTTTCAATTCATTTTGTGCAATACTGATAACTTGTCTTGGGGGCTTAAAAATATCTTCAAAGATGCTCTCATTTCTTCTCACCCACAGACCCCTCATCACCACTGCAGCCTCCTCTAATTCTGATTCACTCAGCTTTGTAGTGAGTTTTTCCCACAAAGCTAGCAAATCATGTTCATTCCTCTTCATTTTCTGCATAATGCTTGAAGATTCTGACCAAACATCACCAGCTGCAGGACATTGCCACACCACATGCATAATAGTCTCCTCATCTTGTTTGCAGATGGGACATAAGGGATTGCCTGTTATTTTCTTCAAGAAAAGATTTTTTCTGGTAGCTAGGAAGTCGTTTGTAGCTTTCCAGAGGAAAAGCTTAACTTTCCTTGGAACATCCAACTTCCATATACTGTCCCAGCCTTTGACCCTCTCCTCATGCCTAGAATTTTCACCTCTAATGGCCTGCTTTCTTCCCATCTCCAAATGATACGCACTCCTAACAGAGAAAATGCCTTTTTTTGAGGGACCCCATACTAATTTGTCCTCCACCTCCATGCTGCTAATTGGGATACTGCAAATCTGGTCAGCCTCTTCCTTGTTAAAGATATTTCGAATCAAAAGAGTATTCCACTCCCCTCTGCCTTGCATCAGTTCACATACTCTGGCTTCTTCATCCAAACCAGAAATAGGTGATTGGACAGAGAAGGATGAAGGGGTTGGAAGCCATCTATTACCCCAAATTTTAATTTTTTCTCCATTCCCCACCTTCCATTTCAGACCCTCCTTGAGCAAACTCAAAGCATTCCATACACTCCTCCACAGAAAAGATGGTCTATATCCCAGACTAGCTTCAAGCAATGACTTGTTTTTGTAGTATTTCTCTTTCAGAATCTTGGCAGCTATAGAGTTCTCATTTTGAAGAATCCTCCACCCTTGTTTGGCTAATAAAGCCAGATTGAAGCTCTCTAGATCCCTGTATCCCAGCCCTCCTTTTCCCTTTTGTTTCCCCATCCTTTCCCAGCTACACCAGTGCACTCCTCTACCACTTTTTTGATTACCCCACCAAAATCTGCCTAGCATGACATTGAGTTCTTTGCAAAGTTGTTTGGGGAGCTGAAAAACACTCATAGTGTATGTGGGCACAGCTTGAAGGACAGCTTTGATTAGTACCTCTTTCCCTGCAGCAGACAGAAAAGAATTCTTCCAGTTGTTGATTTTTCTCCAAACTTTCTCCTTAATGCCTCTAAAAGCATTATATTTTGAACTCCCTACTACAGCAGGAAGCCCCAAGTAGTTCTCATAGTTCCCTCTCAACACTGCACCCCCTCCTTCCAGTATCAATCTCTTATCAGCTTCCTTAGTGTTTGAACTGAAAAAGACAGCAGTTTTATCCTTGTTGAGAAACTGACCAGAAGCCTTCTCATACAAACTAAGCAAGCCATGAATCCTGTCATATTCCTCTTTCTTGGCTCTACCATAGAGTATACAATCATCAGCAAAAAGTAAGTGGTTTATTCGGGACCCCCCTCTTGAAACAGTCACACCCCTTGTCTCTCCTCTAAGATTTGAATTGTTGAACAGAGAGCTAAGCCCCTCAGCACATAGGATAAACAAATAAGGAGACAACGGGTCTCCTTGCCTCAATCCTCTCGAGGGCTTGATTAAGCCACTTGGTTTCCCATTGACAAGGACAGAATAAGAGACAGAAGACACACACTTCATTATCAGCTCTATCCATTTCCCACAGAATCCCATTTTGACCATCATTGCTCTTAAATAAGGCCACTCTATCCTGTCATAAGCTTTTGACATGTCAAGCTTAATGGCCATACTCCCCATTTTGCCTTTTTTCCTCACTTTCATAGAATGCAACACCTCGTAAGCAACCAGAATATTGTCTGAGATTAACCTCCCAGGGATGAAAGCACTTTGATTAGGGGATATGATCTCATTAAGAACCCCCTTTAGTCTATTTGCCAACACCTTAGCCAAAATCTTATAGACTACGTTACAAAGACTGATAGGTCTAAAGTCACTTGCCACTTTAGGGGCTGAAGTCTTGGGAATAAGAGCTAAATAAGTAAAGTTTGTAGTCAAAGTTAAGGAATTATCATTGAGCCATCTCAGCACATTACTACTAACTTCCTCACCAATTGAGTTCCAATGTTTTTGAAAAAAACATGCTCCAAACCCGTCCGGTCCTGGGGACTTGAGAGGAGCCATACTTTTGACAGCTACTTCAATTTCTTCTCTGGTAAAGGCTTTTGATAACTGGTCATTCATGCTACTAGTCACACTAGCCTTTAAGCTATTTAGGCATTCCTCAATATCACAACTCCTCGGATTAGAAGAGGCAAAAAGTTTTTCAAAAAAACTTTTGAAAACCCCTTCCAAACCTTCTTGACTCGTGTACTCTCTATTCTGTTCATCCACAATCATCTGAATTCTGTTGTTCTTCCTCCTCTCGTTTGCACAACTATGAAAAAACTTGGTATTCTTATCTCCTAGCTGGTACCAGTTAGCCTTGGCCCTTTGCCTCCACTTCATGTCCTCTGTCTCAAGCAAAACTCCAATCTCCCTTTGTAAAACTTTGATGGCTGCAATATTATGACTGCCCTCATTCTTTTGTAGCTCCTTTAACAGTTCAGATTTCTCAGTTAGAGCTTTTTTGTGATCATAAGCCCTTTGTTTATTCCATTTTACCAGAGCTTCTCTAGTCTCATTTAGTTTGAAATTCAACCCCAAAGAGGGCTCCCTCCCCCTCAACCTTTCCTTCCAAACTGAGTTAATCACCTCTTCACAGCTCTCCTCCAAGGACCAGCCAGCTTCAAATCTGAACAGTCTCTTATGGCGCCCAAATTTTCCATACTCCTGGTGCATGCACAATAGAATAGGCCTATGATCAGAACACCTAGCCACCAGTACTTCCACCCACCCATCTGAATGGTTTTCCTTCCATTTGGTATTAACTACTGCCCTATCCAATCTTTCTTTGGTAAAAGACTCATCCTCATGCTTATTACTCCATGTGTATTTATCCCCCTTCCAACCCAAATCAAACAAGCCCCCTTTTTCCAACACTTCCCTAAACCTGGCCATCTGTCTTTCAGTTTTCTGTTTTCCCCCACTCTTTTCATCATGGGTCAATATCTCGTTGAAATCACCTATCACACACCACCCCTTGTCTTCTTGTGGTTTTAAAGAGCTTAGGAGATTCCAAGTCTCTTCCCTTAAATTTGTATCTGGCTGGCCATAAAAACCTGTTAGCAGCCACTTGTCATTTCCTTGCACTTCTTTAATCCATGCATTAATATGCCATCTGGAATAGTTCAGAACCTCAACTTCTAAAGGTTGTCTCCATAGTAGCATTAGTCCACCCTTCTTCCCTAAGGGTTCAATGACCAAACACCCATCAAACTTCAACCTCCTCCTAATTCTTTCCCCACCTACCTTCCTTAGTTTTGTCTCCATTAAGAACACAACATTGGGCAACTTTTCCTCTACCAAATGGCTAAGGTCTTGAACTGTCCGAGGGTTCCCAAGCCCTCGGCAGTTCCAACTCAAGGTTTTCATAATGATAGGTGGGGCTGCTGCACAGCCTCCACCTCTACTGTTGAGTACCCTTCAACATTCCCAACCATAATTCCCTCCATCCCTTTAGCTTTTTTACCTACTCTTTCCTTCTCTTCTGTGTCCAACCCTGATCTCAGCAACCTCTTCGATGGTGACATGTCCAGAACCCTTCCACATTGTTTTCCTTGGTCCCTGGCTCTCCTTTTCCATGCACCTCTGCCCTTCCCTATGCTACTGTTTGGATTCACCCCTTTACTCCCCTCCACCTCGGTGAGTCCATTTGTGGACAACCCCCCCCCCCTTCTCTGTACTTTCTTCCTCAAATGATACCTTCCCCCAGCTACTCTTTGGAAACACCCCTTTACTCCCTTCTCCCTCTAGAAGTCCCTTTGACAGCAACCCCTCATCCCTCTCTATACTTTTTCCCTGAGAAAGCCCCATTTCCCCTAACTCCTTTAAACTGCTCTCCTCCTCAACCCTTTGCTCCATTACCTCCTGAGTGGCAGGAACCACTTCCACCTCGTCCTCCATACATTGATAAGCCTCATCCTCCCTTAACCTCTCTGGCCTTCCTTCCTTTCCCTTAGCATTGTCTTCCACATTTCCATTATTCATACCTTCCTTCAGTGTTTTCGTAAAACTCTCAGATCTCATCACGCCTTCTTTATTTTTTTGTCTACTCACGACTCTCAACCAAGCACCATACTGGTGTTCCCTGTTTGACTCTCCCTTACATCCCATAGCACCATGGGCAATACAACCACACTTGAAACAAAAGTAAGGGAGCTTTTCGTACCTTACAGGAACCCAGAGAGTCTTCCCCTTCACGTTGATGGTCCTCCCTCTTGCTAGAGGTTTGTGTACGTCTACCTCAATTAGAACTCTGAGGAATAAACCCCAACCAATACCGTCTTCCTCCGTTTCGACCTCCACCACTTTTCCAAGTGTTCCACCAAGAATCTCCCCTGTCTCCTTGTTCATGCATTTTAGCGGTAAGTCGTATAACTGGACCCAAAATCTGTCCGTGTTAAAATGCATCTGTTGCGGAGGTGTGAGGCCATCGAAGTTCAGTAACACAAACAGATGGTTATCAAAGAGCCAAGGTCTCCCCTCCAATATTCTCTGCTTGTCCTCGAGATTGGCAAATTCCACCACAAAAATGTTCAGCCCTACCTCGTGGAACTTTGCTCTTTTACTGATCCTCCAGATTTTTGCCATGACAGACTCAATCACTCCCTTACTAATCTTCCTCTCCGACCAAACTTTCCCTACTAAACTCACCTCTTCTTTATATTTCGAATCCACAGATTCAAAACCATCAACGTCGATGTTCACTGCCTCCTCCTCAGACAGTTTCAAATTCTCCCACCGATGCTCGAGCTCATTCATCTTCCCACCACCAATAACCACCCTCACCTTTGAGAATTCGTACCCACCACCACAATGCTCTCTTCCCCAGTCGTGAAACTTTCTTTCCCACCAAAACCCATCTCTGCAACCACCAGCACCGTCCTTAGCGTGCTGTGAGATCACTCCGTAAGCAGATCCTCCACTCCCAACCACCTCTGATTCCGTTAGAATCCTGGTGGACCCCACTTCACCTCAACTCCTCCCCGAGAGAAAAGCAAGAGAAGACTTTCCTTTGAATTTGAAATGAAAAACAATAGTTTTGATTTGAGACATGGTTGCTATTAATTTTAATTTGAGACGGTGCATGATGTGGTATTAGATAACTACAAAATTATTTGTTAGACAAATTTTTTTTTTTAAAGGGGAGTGCTTTACATATTCTAGAACATTTTTTTTAAGGAAAATTGTCATTATTCATTCATTCATTCATCAGATAAATTTAAATTCATAACCAGATACATGCAGATATATCCTCATATCAATATTACCTCATAAACCAATTAGAGCATTTGGAGCTCCACCAGTATACTATTTTCTTTTTGTGACTGGTCTGATCTTCACTACTGCTGATATTCTCTATAGAAAAACGTCCAAAATATAGCACTCTGCCTAAATAGAGACTCAACCTCACACTTCATAGAAAGAGAGGACTCAACCTCTACAAATAAATGTTCAAGAGAAGAACTCTTTTTATTTTTACTAAACAATAAGGAAAACAATAAGGAAAGCAATAAAATAGATGCGAGAAAAGACGGATTACAGTTTGGACCAACTCCAGTAGACTTCAGAATCTATGATGGCGCGTGAAGGCAACACGCTGGTCTCTTTTCAACCACAAAAATCAGATCTAAAAGATTTGATTGTGGCAATTGCGGTCTGTGAGTCTTCTTATGTAGCGCGTCTCTAAAGTAATATTAGATAGAGAAATGAGGGAAATAAATGGAGAAGGAAGAAGAAGCCGATGTCTCATCCTCCTTCGGCGAAAATTAAATATGGATGCTTTTTAAGAGAGAGAGTGTGTGTGAGTTTGCCTTTTTTTTAAAGTTATATGCACATATTACACATTCTATAATTGTATCTAACATTACCTATAATTTTTTTTTTATATAATATTACTCTTTGCTAACACTTAGTGAGATATTATGATGATGATGCTTAAATAATGATACGTAACAATTTTTTGTTTTAAGAAAGAGAATTGAATTTTAATATGATGACAAAAGATTTGAATAAAAACAAGCGATATTTGAATCAAACATAAGATAATGATCATTATCATTACTTAAGATTTAAGGAATACAAAAATACTGATAAAAAAAAAACATAAACTCACGATATTTAATGAGTATTGTTATTTTAAGGCTTCTACTCTACACACTGCTTATGTGACATAATTTAATTTAAAAAAATTTAAAACTCAAATTTTACAAATCAAATCTTATCATAATTTAAATAATATGGATGGTATACTTTACATACTTACTTAAGAATCTAAAATATTCAATCTGACTGTAGACTAACACTTATCATAAAACTAATAGAATATATATCATATTAGATTGTAGAGAAATGCTATTCCGTATTATAAATTATTTTTGGAAAATGCTAACTTGCTCCACAGTTTTGCTCCCTCACTTGACTATTCATGTATTTTATTTTATTTTTTTAATTATTTATAATTAATGGTTAAGGAAGTGACTATTAGTAAACTTGTGAATTTTTATTAAACATTTAAAGATGTTTAAAAAAGTATTGAAAGAAAAAAAAGAATGTAATTTGCACTAGGGACACACTAGTCGTACACGCTGGGTAGCCTTGTAGCAGTTGCAATTTTTTTGAGCCATTCTACTAATCATCCATACACCATACATTACATTTGATTTTTATTTTTTTTATTTATTTTTGTTTTATTCTTGCTAAACTAAATGAATTATTCTACTCATCATCTATATACCTAGAGTTGAGCAAAAACTCAAAAATCTGATTCCAAATTCAATTCCGCTCCGAGAGTCGGATTTTTTTTTTTTTTTAAATTTTTCAATCAGAGTTGGAGGTATTGTTGGACCGACTTCAACTTTGACTTTATGCTCTAACTTTGAATCTGACTATACCCTCCGACTCCAACTCTGAATTTGACTTCGATATTATACATATATTATAAAAATATGTATTTATCTATATATTTATCATATATACGAGTATAATTATATATTTATATAACTATAAATTATATAGTTAAATTCAATAATCTACTGGTATGAGCTAATTATTATAAAATAATATACTTATACTTCAATATAAATAGACTAATGATAGTCTAGTATACGTAAACATCATAGTATTATTATCTTACATAATCATGTATAAAAATAGGTTAGACACTAATATTTAAATAAGTCTAGTATAGTAAGCTAATAACATATATACTAATTTATTAAAGTATAATAACATGTAATTAGATACAAAAATGTCTAGTATATAATTAAGTTGGAAATAAGTTAGACATTAGTATAATAACATGTAATTAGATACTAAAAATAATATGTAATACTATAGTATGATAACATGTAATTAGATACTATAGTATAAATCTAGTATAAAAATAAATTAGATATAATTATAGAGGTAAAATAACAGTGAATGATTTAGTTTTCATTTTTGTATTTTTGGAAAAATTGAAAATCGAAAGCACACAAAAAATTATTGTTTAGAATAAGCTAAATATGAAGCTAAAAAAAATCCAAAACTAAAAGTCCAAATTCGACAAGTTGGAGTCAGATCGGAGTCTACACAAGTAGGAGTTGGAGTTCAGATTTGAACTTCGACAAAGTTAGAGTTGGAGAATCTGATTTCGACTAAGTCGGTGCTCATCCTTACATACACAATACATTTAGTAATAGAAAAAAAGATAAAAAAATTATTTATAGTGTGTAGTATAGAGATAATGAATAGAATTTATTGTTATTATTTTTTTTTATCTCAATCACATGTGTTGATACGATAAATAACTATAAGTAAGAGCACTCTCAATGGATTCTTTATCTTATTCTTTAAAATACATCACCGAAACTCACTTTTTCTATTTTATATACTGACTTTTACAATTTGTCATCCATCAGCTTATCTATTTTTTCTCTATATCATTTAAATATTCTTTTTAAATATTTCATTTCTACCAATAAATTTACAATATCCATATATTTTTTTATATTTGCAATTTATTTTTATATACAATGTAAAATAATTCAGTCCTATACACACGTAAAACAAAAATATATAAGCCAAATAAAAATTAAAAATAAAATAAAATTTGAAAAAATTGGTTTAAAAATAATTCCAAGATATTTTTTAGAAAAAAAATGAAATATATGTGTTTTAAATGATGAATAATAAAAAGAATTTACTTATATGATAAAAATCAAAGTAAATAAAAAATGAGAGAGGGAGTAAATGAAATATCAACAATAAAAAAATTTTTACAGGATGAACAGTACCTGCTACATGTAGCAGGGTACTGTAGTTAAATGTATTTTACACTTCATTTTACATAATCGGTTGAAGCTTCTTTTTTGAACAATTCTTCAAATTATTTATATTTTTTGTATAATACAAAAGTAATTGGGAGTGCTCTAATAAATCTATAAAATCACTTAAAATGTAATATATCAATAAATATGAAGTTAAATAATAATAAAATTAAAATTTATGATGAAAATAGTAACGATGAGAATAAGACAGAGAGTACGTAAGATAAACACAGACGATAGGGCCTCGAACAAAGTACCAACAAACCAACCAACCAACCTGAGCTGTCTGTATATGGAGAGAGAGAGAGAGAGAGAGAGAGGGGAAAGTGTAGTTGCATTCTCAGACATCAGAAGCTCCGCCTCCCCCCTCCGTTTTTCGCATTTCTATATAATTTTTTATTAAAAACAATTAAACAAAAAATACAACATTTTAGCCTGTCTTCCTCGGCCGACGCCTACTCTCTCGAAACTCAAAGAGCCACCATAAAAGGAACCCTCTCTCTCTCTTCATTAGGGTTTTGGTTCTTCTCATTTCCTTCTACTGCTTCTTCTAGTAGAGATACTGCGAGCGCCTTTGTTCTGTGCGTATTTCTTCTTTTTCTTTAGTTCAAATGGCCGCCTCTTCTCTCCTCAGATCTACGGCTCCGGCTCCGGCTCCTCTCATTGAGGCCTCTTCCTCCCCGTCCGATCGGTTCTCCAAGGTCTGATCGCCCTCCACCAGAATCATTTTCATGCGCTCTCGATTTTTTTATTTTTATTTTCGTCGATTCTCGGTCTCGCCTGTTTTGTTCTAGTTCGAAATGTAACGTTTGGTTGCCGAGAAAATCTTGCGCGGTGAAGGATGTATAGATTTTGGATATTATGGCTTTGGAAAAAATTATTCCATGGAATTCATTACTAAAAAAAGAAAGAAAGTGAAAGCACAAAAATAACGGATCAGAGCTGGGTTTCTTTGCTTCATTTATCTATTTACACAAAAAATTTTACATTAAATTTATCGTTATTGCTGTTGCTATTTTTCTTGTTGTTATCTTCTTAGGAGCTCCGAGCTTTGATTTATGCACCATATGAATTTTTTGTTATTATTTTCAGGCATCATGCGTCGGTTTCAATCGTAACCTCAACTCCGGGAAGCTTCAATCCAGCCTTTTCGGTACATCTGTTCCCAGCGGCTCATCTTACTCACAGTTGAGTATTCCCATACACACACACACACACACACACATATATATATATATATATATATATATATTCTAATTTTATGTTTCTATATATAAATACACACGCACATATATTGCAACTTTCATGTTCTCGTCTTTTGATTGACATTGGAAGTATCGAATTTGTTGTCAGGAAATTTAGTGTAAGAAGCATCCAGCCGGTTAAGGCCACAGCTACTGAAATACCTCCTACAGTTCCTAGTATGAATGCGTATTTCACATTTTTTATTCCTTACTTAGGTTTCTGCTTATATTGGTGCTCACTTTTCCGTTGCGTTATTTTTAGAATCACGGAGCAGTGGTAAGACGAAGATTGGAATCAATGGTATGTTTTCTTACGAGTACAGTTGCGCTCTGTTTTGCTTGTTCTTAGAAAAACATTTCTTTTTTTGAATTGTTTTTCTTTTGGTATTGACTATATTCATGTGATTTTTTGTAGCTGTAGGACTTTGTAGTAATTGAGATTCAGATTGATCATTGACTAAATTATTTTTTTAGAGCTGTAGATAATATTTTTGTTGTGAATTCTATGTATTGTTCTTGCTTTTAAGGTTTGTTCTAATCTTGGAAGTTATTAGTGGGTGAAAATGAATGCTTGGGATGCAAAACGGGAAGCTACTTAACAGTATAAGCCATCAAATAGAGGCTTAAAATGTATTCTTGAAATATTTTTTTCAAGGTTTTCACTAACAGTTTCTTTTATCTGGGTGTCATTGTTAAACTATGGCTCTGCTACTAAATAGTTTAGAGAGTTAAGTTGATAATAACGTCATAAAAGCATTTGCAGATTTTTTGGAATGCAAGTCAGACTTTGCATCTTGTGGATATTCAATGTGATGTTTACTTAATTAGGGTTCAATCCTCAACTAATGTTAAATTTGCCCTGACTGCATATTATAGCTCATATGCATTACCTTACTGACTTTTCCCCTACCAGAACTCTTAGAAAATGTGGATAGTTGACTGAATTTAGAATATTAGACTAGGGATTTTTTTTAACTGTTTAAAAAAATTTCGTTTGTCAACCTGTATTACGGTGTCACTTTGGTTTGATGATATGAACCTAATGGGTATTTACTTGTATTTAAGCTACTTGTGCAGATTGTTCTCATTTGAAAAGCATGTTATCTTAGGTCATACATTTCAACCTGTAATTTTAAAGAGTGATTAAGCAAATTCCTATTAGCTAGCACCTTCAAAGGCCCAGGAAAAAAGGTCCAGAAAGAAAAGATGAAGAATTGCCTAAAAGGGTGACTTTTAATACTCCATGTGGTTGTATGGTTTGCAATTAGTTCAATATGTTTATCTTTATGCAGTGAAATAGCATGGACCCCTACATGGAAAACAGTTTCTGATACATTTGAGTGGGGTGAAGGATGGCTTCCCATGTTTTTCTAACATGATGGACAGCTTGCATATCGGGAGTGAGCTTTTGCATTGCCATTATCTAGACTATATACAACTTGGTTTCTTATTTAATAAAAAAGTGTGTGGGAGTTTCTCAGTCGATGTAGTTTTGGCCTTAAGTTTCTAGGTTCTCTGTTCAAATATGCATCGATCAGTGGTTGCTCGCATAATTCCTTATCTTCCGTTGCTAAAAATAACTATCATTTTTAGGACAGACCTTTTAACTTTTCCATTCATAAGCTAGGTGACTTCTTTGCTTACCTACCAGAAAATAAAGTTCATGTTGCATATAGAAGATATTTCATTCTTACTAAGAATGACAGTCTATTCATTATGCTCATCTTACAGGTTTTGGCCGCATTGGAAGGTTGGTATTGCGAATTGCAATCTCCAGGGATGACATTGATGTGGTAGCAGTCAATGATCCTTTTGTTGATGCTAAGTATATGGTATGTACAGTTAATCTTTTTCTTGTAAATCACAACTGTAAAGATCCCTTGGAGGATGAATATTGGGCCATTATTGTAGGACTACAATAATGTAAATAGAAACGCTCTCTGTTTGTTGCTGATTACATGATTATTTACTTGTGTGAACAGTGATCTGCCAGTCACATACTTTGTATTTGGATATAGTGAATAGGGTTCATTTGATATTTTGATTGCACAATCTTCTATTGTATTAATAGTCCAGTTCATGGTTTTAACATCACTTAGGTTCCAGTCCCTCAAATGTCTGTGTAACAATGCCTTTACTATATGGCATCTTCTATTTTTCTTGGGGCTTCCATGTTCTATTATATGCATGTATGAGACAGACACCTATGTTTTTATTTGATAAGTAAGACAGATGCCTATGTTGGAGCCCCAGCTATGGAGTTTGGCCAACAATTTTGAGATGGTGGTGATTTATTTAAGATCTTTTTGAGCTCTGTTATCATGCTCCATTAACTGCTTAAAGGCTCGCACGTTGTGTACAGACCTGCAGTTTCGACTCTGATAGGACATTCTCTTCTGTTGCTAGTATCTCCTGTCTGCATATTGATTTTTCTTGTGGCTAATCTTGACTTGCCCCTATATCAGTTGGATATCAAGAATGCCTTTCTTCACATTGATTTGTTTGAGGAAGTCACTTACCAAAAAAAGTATTTGAGGAGGTATATATGGAGCAACCTCTAGGTTTGTTACTCAGGAGCAGTGCATTCAAATTGAAAAGTATACAATCATACCATCCTAGGAAGTTCAATAACTTCCATTCATCATATGTACATTTTTTCTCGATGTAGTAATGTATGATGGCTTGATAATGCAAGCCTGTCTCGATATAGGGTTTCATTTATGAGTGTGCATTTGATTGCCCGTGTTGTTTTCTTCCCTTTCTGATATGCTTACAGGGTGGGGGAGTTCAATTGATAATTTGTAGCTTGCTTCTTTCATTTAAATAATGAAATTGGTGTAACTTACTGTTCTTTTGTAGGCGTACATGTTGAAGTACGATTCTACTCATGGAGTTTTCAAGGGAACCATCAAGGTCTTGGATGAGTCTACTCTGGAAATTAATGGGAAGAAGATTAAAATTGTAAACAAAAGGTATTGTCCTTAGCATCTTATCCCCATGTTTTATTATTGAAATGACTCGAGGTTTTCCAGTGGCACCTAAGTTGATTGAAAAACATCATACCTGCATTTAGTATACTTGCAATGAAAATCTGGACTTACACCTAATGAAGGACTAACTGCTATGATAATTTTTTCTCAGGGACCCAGCGGAGATTCCTTGGGGTGATTTTGGGGCTGAGTATGTTGTTGAATCCTCTGGGGTTTTCACAACAATTGATAAGGCTTCAGCACACAAGAAGGTTGGTCTAATTGTTAATTCTTCTGTATAATATATATTATATATATATATATATATCTCTGCCCCCAATTGATTTCTTTGGTCAGAATCACTTTAGTATTCATGCACCTTAAGCAGAACATTTTCTTGACTTCGGTCTGCAGGGTGGTGCCAGGAAAGTCGTAATATCAGCTCCATCAGCCGATGCACCAATGTTCGTCGTAGGAGTAAATGAGAAGACATACAATCCAAAGATGGACATTGTATCCAATGCAAGTTGCACCACGAATTGTCTTGCTCCTTTGGCAAAGGTCTGTTTCCATCCTTGATGCTCATTTACGTTCTCTTTCTTCTTTTATATTTACTTATAAAAGAAAATTATTGCTTTCTATGGCTTTTTTGATAAGCTAATGTCTAATTTATTGTCTTTCTTTCACTTTGTTTTTTCAATTCTGTATGATAGGTATCCTTGGTCAATGATATGTAATTTAATCTAATTCTGGCCCTATGAGCTACCCATTCTCTTGATTTATCTTGTTTTTTATGCTTATGTTTTACAGGTGGTTCATGAGGAGTTTGGTATCCTTGAGGGTTTAATGACAACCGTGCATGCAACCACAGGTCTCTCTCTCTCTCTCTTTCTCTTTATCTCTCTTTTGTATAACCCTAGTTGCATTAACGTTTTGATAAGTTTATATTTTTCTCTGCTCAGCAACTCAAAAAACTGTGGATGGTCCTTCAAGGAAGGATTGGCGAGGAGGACGTGGTGCTGGACAAAATATCATTCCTAGTTCAACTGGTGCTGCTAAGGTATGATGGTATCCCTATGTATAGATTTAGAACAACACTTTGGATAAAGCTCTTTATTTTGGTGGGTCTGATGTTAATTTTATGTTTAATATTGCAGGCTGTTGGAAAAGTTCTTCCAGAGCTTAATGGAAAGCTTACTGGAATGGCCTTCCGGGTCCCAACACCGAATGTTTCTGTTGTGGACTTGACTTGTCGACTCGAGAAGAGTGCTTCCTATGAAGATGTCAAGGCAGCTATTAAGTATGTTTTCTCATTTTAGCGATCTTGTGTGTATTCTGTCATATTGGCTTGATGTATGGGGCTTCCTTCGTATGTTTTGACTTGACATATGACATTGCTTTTGCCTTTTAATTTTCAATGAAGGTATGCCTCAGAGGGGCCACTGAAGGGCATCCTTGGATACACAGATGAGGATGTTGTCTCCAATGATTTTGTTGGTGACTCAAGGTAGATCTCTCTCTCTCTCTCTCTCTGTGAATGGTTTATGGTCTTTGACTTCTATATGATGGTCAAAACTATTGGCAATTTGAAATTTTTTAAGACTTGGTCAGTACGTTTTAAACAATTTGTTTGAATGTATATATCGAAAGAACATACAATTACTGTTTTGTGCTGAGTTGGGTTTGTGATTTATGTGGTTTTGTTCTTTACCAAAGTAATGGTATGTTGGACTTTCAGCTTTGTCAATACCTTCCCTATTTGCATTGCTGTCAAAATGACCTTGAAGTTCACCAATTTAAATGGGTTGTGATCTCTAGACTTAGTTTAACTAAGTTTCAACGGATTGGTTCCGTTCCAGGTCAAGCATATTTGACGCAAAGGCCGGCATTGGGCTCAATGCCTCCTTCATGAAGCTCGTATCATGGTACGACAACGAGTGGGGATACAGGTACAGCTTCTCTCTATTCCTCAGCCACCAACGCGCTTACACAAATGCAGACACATTTTTCTTGTAGTTCACATAAGATGGGGGGGAGTATGACCAATTGTTAAATTTGTTGGTTTTCTTACAGCAACCGAGTGTTGGACCTTATAGAGCACATGGCATTGGTAGCATCTCACAACTAAATACCCATGGGACGGTTGCTGTCGTCAAATGACACACTGCTGCGATTTTATTTTTGGTTGCGATGAAGTTTGGTTGGAAAGAGTAGGACGTCAATTTGATAGATTTGAATGGACTTCACCATCGTGCGAGTCTTGAGGCATTGCATGATATGCCCTTCTTAAAATAATGAATACTTTCAACTTGTATCAGCTCATTACAGTAATACATAACGTTTGGACTTTGTGATCTATGCTAAGTTAAAGAGCTTGGTGTGTCCAAGTTAGGTTTTATTTTTTCCCAATAACGAAGGAACTAGATAAATCCGTTTGAAAAGTTATGCTATTCTTTGAACAGGATAAAAAATTTCATTCCATTCAATTTATTTCTTAGAATAATGATAGGAGTTGATCCAAGCAGGATTATGGACAATGTCATACTAATAAAGTAGGATAGAATCGAGATGGGTGTAGTATATAACATTTTCGAACACAATATCAGATAACATTTGACATTATATTCTCAGGGAAATGCTATACATCTGCCTCACACCGGCACACACTTCATATCAGTTGAGTGTGTGCCGGTGTGGGGCAGATGTAAATATTTTTCCAAATTCTCAGGGGGCGGGGGTGAAGGGCTATAGGGTAAAAAAAAATAAGGCCCAATGCCTCCCTTAGAATATTAACATAAAATAATTTCACTAGAAAAATTCTAAAATAACACCCTTCGAATCGCCAAAAACAAATTAATAATAATAATAAAAAATCCCGAAAAATCATTCCTTCCAACTCTTAGTAAGTTAAAAAAATAATAATGATATTTTATACAACTATCTTATAAATCATTTTCAAAAAAAAAAAAAGAATAGTTGTAAATTATGTTTGTATATATATATATATATATATTCACTTTAGTTACAACTATTGTTGCTTTATGATGCGACAAATTTCAATAATCTTTCAAATAATGATTAATCATTATTAAAAAAGACAAATCAATGGGTTATTAAATACTAAGATTTGAATTATCTTAAGCCACCAAAAGTCAGTGAATAATAGTGAAATAGTATGTAATTTCCAATATTACTCCTATTAGAAAAGATTAATTCGAGTTACCTCAAATAGAACGAAACTCCCACAAGTCCAAAATTTTGCTTGTCTTACGGACCAAACTAAATTGTTGCGATGCACTTCTACGTAACTTAATAAGCTACTAGAGTCTCTTAACACGATTCCCCACTTGAAGATCGAGAGTTTAAGATGGTTGCTCTAGAAAATTGTGGAGAGAGAAGAGATGCTTTTGTTTGTACCTTCACTGCCTCAAACGCATGCAACATTCATATTTTAAGAATCTATTGATGGGATAATTAATTATCCTCCTTGGAAGTTAATTTATTACTTGTGGTGAAGAGTTAATTAACTGCTCGTAGTGATGAGTTAATTAACTGCTTGTAACTTCCCCATCCAGGTGAACATTACATAGGCCATGGGGTCACCCATTTACTAACATCTCCCACTTGTCCACAATGGGTGACATGCCCATTAACAAATCTCCTCCGACCTCTCAACTAATTACCCCTCATATGGAAAATGAAGCGCACAAGAAAGCAAACGATATGAGTACCATATTAAGTCACACCTTAATTATAGAGTACACCACTCATAACATCTTGTCCATGCCCCAAACTAGTTGATCTCACTAGGTCAATGGTACTTAATCCCCCATGAGTTATAACTCAAAGCAATTTTTGACCTCATGTTATATAATATACTCATGATTATATCGAGTTAAAACGACATGATCTCATAGGCTATGAGTAATAAACAAATTATTTCATCTAAATGAAATGAATCCCTCCCCCTTCCCCCATCTCTGAAGATTTCTTCCCCCTTCCTCCTTTGAAATTGAGAACTTTTATATATGTATCCAATTAGCTAGTGCCAGCTGTTAGTCTTAACCATGTTTGAACGTTGAAAAGTGAATAAAAGTTTTGAGAATCTTCAAAAAAATGTATTGAAATTGTAGTTTTGCGATAATAATGCATGGATCCCATTAAAGATAAATTGAATGAGTACTACTAGATCGACTAGCTGGGTTTAGAATTAGCAAGATTAAAAAAAAAAAACATTATAAAGCGAGAGATTTTATAGTAGAGAGTAGGTGGTTTGGGGCCACACACACCAAGATATCAAGTTTTTCAAAGGTTTTGACAAGATCCGCCATTGAAGCAAAACTTGCAGCAGGAAGATTTTCTTGGGAAGGCAGCATCATTTACAACAAACTGTTTCCACGAGCAGAAGTAATAAAATATAGAGATTGAAGACAGAGAAACACGAAACGAATGAGTAAAGCACAGAGAATGAAGACAGAGATCGTGTGGAGACGATACTGAATGGGGTCGGGAGAAAATGAAAATAGGGGTTCAGGGCATTTGTGTAAATTGAGAGAAATTTATTGGTATTTCGATAATTGTACTTCATTTGTACACATGCTGCCTCCATTCGGGAATTGTACCTAGACGCCTTCGTAATAAAATAACAAGTAAGAATTTTAATAATCTTTTCTAGACACTCATGTCAATTCAATTAGACTTGACCGCTTTCCTAGACATACTCTACTAGACCGTATGATTTCTGGCCTTGAGATAACTTGCTAAAGTAACGACATCAAGTTTTCATCTCATGATATAGTTCCAGGTTCAAGGGCACAAAAATAGATCATCTATTGATCCATTAGGGCTCACATAGTGATGGGGTAGGAACCCATACAATCAATCCCTCATATGGTTATCTATTGCACATACAATATGAAATGTATATTACAGTGAAAATCCCACTCAATTGGGTTTGCCACATTCAAACACGTAGAAATCTTAGTCTAGGTGTCATAAATGATAAAAGTGCTCTAACTTGAGTTTCTTTAGCAAAATCACTCATTTAGCGCTTGCTTAAGATATCTTACATTCTGCTTTAATCAAACTTCATGAAATTGTGCAAATACTTCATTTATGACTCTTGTAAGTCTCATCTTAGCTAAGCTAAGGTGAAATTATTTAAGTTTATCTTGAATGCTCCCAAAGCATCAAGTTGTTTATTTGCTTGCTTTTCAATTGTCAAAGCAATCAATTTGTCTCATCTTGCTCGCTATTAAAGCGCCAAGGTGATCATCCATATGGAGTGGATTGATCTTTGTCTAATGACATCATTATAATGCATGCTTTTTACTTAGTATCAATTAACTTATAATATGAGATAAAAAAAATAATCTCACTGATGCAATAGATAATATCAGTGTCAAATGTACAATAAGGTTAATAAGGTATCCTTAATATAACATATATCAAATCTGGTAAAGCCTCACACTCCTAACATGAGTTCAAAATTTGTTTTTACTAGCAATCTTAGTAAGATGATTGGCTACCATCTTGCTAGTAGAGATATGTTGTAAGATCACCTCCCCTCGCGCAACAACATCCAGAATATAGTAAAATCAAATATCTATGTGTTTGGTTCTACTATGGTATTTGAGATTTTTGGCATATGCCAAAGCATTCATATATTAACAGCTTCATCTGCTAGAGTTGTAACCTCTAAGCAATGAAAAAAATCTCCTCAACCAAATAGCTGCTTGTACAACTGTTGAACAAGCAATGCATTCTAACTCCATTGTGGACAAAACAATGAATAATTCTTTTTTGCTACACCAAGAAACAACTTTCCCACTAAGCATCAATGCGTAACCCGTTGTGAATTTATACTCATATTTATCACTAGCCCTATTAGCATTGCTATAATCCTTCAGTCTCATGTCACCATCCTGATAGCAATGAATGTGATTTGTTGTCCCATGAAGGTATAAAAAATCATCTTAACTGCTTGTCAATGAACAAGTCCTGTGTTACTCTAATAAACAACTAATCAATCCAATTGCAAAGAAAATGTTAGGTTGTGTTCACAATCTAGTGTACACCAAACTTCTAATTGCACTTCTATAAGGAATTCTAGTCATCTATTTCTTTTCCTCATCACTCTTAGGGCAATATTCTAGACTCAATGTATAAACCTTCTCACTTGGAGTGTCTATGTATTTCGAGTTGTGCATACATAATCTTTTTAGAACCTTCCTAGCGCAAGTCTCTTGAGACAAACTAAGAAGTTTCTTACACCGATCTCTTGAAATTTTAACTCTAAGCATATAATTTGCTTCACCCATATCCTTCATTTCAAAAGTAGAGGACAACCAATCTTTTGTGGTCTCAATTATCTCCATATAATTCCCAACTAATAAAATATCGTCCACGTACAAAGATAAAATCAGAAAAACTTCTCCTGTAATTTTGACACACACAATAGTTTTCTTCTAGCATCTCAAACCCAATTGAAGTAATGACCTCATGAAATTTGAGGTACCATTGTCTAAACTATTGTTTAAGACCATAAATGGAATATTTTAGCTAGCATACTTTGCACTCTTGTCCCTCATGTTCAAAACCAGTAGGTTGATCCATATATATATCTTTGTCTAGTCCTCCATTGAGAAATGCAATTTTCACATTCATTTAAAATTGTTCCAAATATATATGTGCAACTATATCTAAAATGAGGTGATTGGAAGCAAAATTTACAATAGGGAAGATTTTTTTTTTCATAATCTACACCCTTTCTTTAGGTATAGCCTTTCGCCATAAGATGAACTTTATACTTATCAATTGATCTATCTACCTAATACTTAATTTTTAAAATCTATTTGCTTCTAATATATTTGCGCCTAGGTGGAAGATAAACTAACTCACAAACTTGGTTTCTTTGGCATAAAGCTCATCTCATATAACAGATAACCATTTATCTAAAGCATGTAAACTTAGTGTTTCGTTATAAAAAAATAGGCTCATCAAGATCACACAGAGCACACATGAAATACTCACTTTTAATCTTAAAACGACGATGAGTAATGGTTCCACTTTCACACTGAGACTCTTGTAAGTCACTTTCTAGTGGTAGACTTCCATTAGAATGCAAGTTGCTCCCACTATGTTTCGCAATTATAGGATGAGATAATTCTTTACCCTCGCCAAAAATGGTGTAACTCCCTTGAGTTATTTCAACTCAAAAAGCTCAAGATCTTTTTTTGCTTCACCATTATTTGGAAAATCATTATCAATAAATATGACATCACGTGACTTTATCTTCGTCATTCCTTTGTTAGAATGTTCACCATACATTACATATTCCTTTGAGCACTTTGAAAATCTTATGAAGATATATTTATTTGCTCTAGAGCCAAGTTTTCTAAATTTATGAGAAGTGATGTGAACATAACCTACAGAACTCCAATGTCACAAATGTTTCAAATTTGGCTTTATACCATTCCATATTTCGTATGGGGTTGAGGGAACAAACTTAGAAGGCCCACAATTCAAAACTTAAGCAGCAACTGCAAGAGCATACCAAAATGATATTGGCAGGTTAGCTTGCATCATCATTGATTGAACCATTCCAATATGATATGATTCATCCTTTTAGCAACACCTTTTTTTTTGTGGTGTGCTAGGAATTGTAAATTGCTTGCTTATACTATTTTTCTTACATAGTTCCTGAAACTCTATAGACAAGTACTTACAACCCCGATCAGTTCACATAATTTTTAAATTTATTTTTCCTTTTTATTCTCAACCTTAACCACAAAACACTTGAAGTAGTCCAATGCTTCAAAGCTATAGTAGATCATATAGATATAACGGAAACATGAGTAGTCATTTATAAAAGTGAGAAAATAAGAGGCGCCATGGCATGCCTTGACATTCATAGGTCTATAAATATTAGAATGGGCTAGCTCTAATTAATAATATGCCCTAGGAGTATTTCCAAAGGGCTTCCTACAGGCTTTCCCAACTAAACAAGGCTCACGCACATGTATGCATATATTAGCGAGAGACATCAATAGGCCTTTTCTAGCTAGTCTAGCCATTCTATCTTTTCCCATGTGGCCTAATCTAGCATACCGTCTCAATGAATATAAACCACATCATCATCATTTCAAGCCATAAAAGAAAATGAGGAATTATCTAAATCTAACATAAAGAAACAATTCGAAAAAAAACCATGTCTATACAAAACCTTATCCAAATAAAAGTCTAGCTGTAGGCCATCAAATTGTAAAGTAAAATCAAGTTTCAACAAAAAAATAATTGAATATAGATTACATTGAATACCAGTTCATAAGGCACATTATGGAGAAGTAACAAGCACCCCAGATACTTTTTTGAGTTGGTAGGTGCCAACTCCAAGTACTTCCTCTTGACTTCCGTTACCCAATATAACATATTGCCTGCTAGCTGGCATTCTTCTATATATCAAGGAAAGTATTAATGTTCTCACTATGCGTCAAAACTAGCTCCATTTGCCCCCATGTTGACTCTGGCAAAGATTGTATCACAACAGTAACTTGCTGCTCATTAGTGAGATTATTGTCTACCACCTTTAGATCATGAATCAAAGTAGACATCGACATCAAATGCTCAGTCATTGTATGTTTAGGATTCGTAACATACTGCTCAAACCTCGAAGTAAGAGCACGAAGCCTAGTTGCTGATATCCCTCATTAGGTAATTTTCAGCTGTCCCACATATCTTGGGGAGTTTAGCAGCTCTCACACTCCTCCTATGACATAATTATGTATGCTGCTAAGGATGGTAAAGAGTGCGCACAGATTGTTTTTAGTTCAAAATTGATAGGTTTTCATATTACGATGATGTTGGGAAGCATTACTTTTCTCATGTTGAATCATAATGTGAGATATATTTTCTAGGACCTCTTTATTCATTAAGTAGATATTCGATTTTCTTATGCCACATATTGTGGTCTTATCTAGCTTCTCTCCTTTAGTTATAAGGTTAGCACTTCTGTTCTTGGTGGCCATTATTACTACATTTATTGTGCGAGATTGACATTATCACATATTTAATTTTATTCTAAAATTTAATTAGACTATGAGATTCTTTCCTATATAGAGAGATAAAAAATCTCGCAATAAAACAATAACCATCTCTTACTACATAAGTTAAAATACCAAATCTAATTAATTCCGAATAAAATTATAGAGGAGTCCTAAAAACATTTATAACTTATGCACATATAATTCATTCATCATATATGAAAAAACCATGATTGTTGCGCTAAACACATTGCGCATAGGCACCCAAAGTCTCATTGGTAATTTAATGCATTATGTTAAGGTGACCTTAAAGTATATCGATAGACATGAAACACGTCTATTTACATGGACTCAATAATAAAATTACATTCCCAATATTACATTTTGAAAGAAATTCTTACTACAAATCTTTTATGAAAATAAATAATTAAGTAAATAAGGATGCCACAGCACTGATATACTTATAAGTTATACATTACCTATCCACATAAAACCAAATATATACATTACACATGAGCACAACAAATTATCAATGCCAACTCTATCAATTTTAACAATAAAATATTAATGAATTTAAGCATCCAATCATAATAGTATGCATGATTGTTCGGGATAGAGGGCCTACATTCTCAACTAATGAGAGGGGGTTTAATAGGTTATCAAATCTTGCTACACATTCGATATGTACATGCATTTAACAATAACAATTCAATACATGCGTATACATATTTAATAGAATTCAAGTAATTTGTATAAATATTCATGTAACTAGAGAAATTGGACTTAAGGAAGTATGACACGTCCCGAATATCATTTTATTATCATCATATTTTAAGCCTTTTACCTAAAACTAATTAATAAATAATATTTTCAGGACTTGGATTAAACAAACAATGATATGCATGAACTATAAGAAAACTGTTGAACCCAAAGTTTCAAGTTTCATATAATTATATATCTACATATGAGTTTTGATGATAACAAATGAATTCAAGCATAAAGAATTCTGAAGCTCAAGTTGTCTACATAATGGAGCCAAGCACATCAGCAAATCAAGCATGAGCAAGAAAGGGAACAAGCTTACAAATAAAGCTCTTAGAGTAATTTTGTACATCTCTTGAAAATTTTGAAATTGGATTAAGGCTACAAAAGAATCTTTTCTCATAAAGCATTAAATTGCATTTTCCACATGTGCATGATATATTTGAATTATTAAAAGTTTGAACTTTGAATTTTTGAAAGATGACTGATTGTCATCTTTCACATGTGCATGACATGATTAGAAGTTTGAATTTTGAAAATTTGAAAGAAGATTGATTGTCATATTTCACATGTGTATGTTTTGTTTGAAAATTCTGAAAAGTTATTCATGCTCTTTTTGACATATGCAAAAGGTAGATGATTTTGTTTGAAAAACTTAAAAAGTAAATAATGCGCATTTTTTCATATGTGAAAAGTAGGGCTGACCAAAAATCTAAAAACTTGACTCCGCTTCTCGGAGTCGGAGTCAGAGTTTTTTTAACCAAAAAAGTCGAAGTCGGAGTTGGAGGTGGTGATGTACCGACTCCGACTCCGCTCCAGCTTTGACTCCGATTGTCCGACTCCTACTCCGACTCCGACTCCAATATTCTACATATTTTATAAAAATATATGTATTTTTTATATATTAATCATATATATTTTATATAACTATAACTTATACAGTTAATTAAATTCAATAATATACCAGTATGAGCAAATTATTATAAAATAATATGTTTGTACTATAATATAAATAGACTAAATTGACTAATAATAGTTTAGTATATATAAATACCATAGTATTAACTATTACTACCATGTAACACTAATGTTTAATAACAACTAATGTATAAACACTAATGTGTAATAACATGTAATACTAATTGTATAATAACTAATGTATAATAACATTTAATACTAATGTATTATGTATAAACACAAATATATAAATTTATAATAACATGTAATACTAATATATAATAACTAAAGTATAATAACATGTACTAATAATGTATAATAATCAATGTATAATAACCCTAATGTATAAATATTAACATATAATAAGATATAATACAATGTGTAATAACATTAATTTGCATAATGATTTTTTATTTTTAATTTTGGTTATGTTTTAATAAAATTAAAATTGAATTAAAAAAAAGGGAAATCTGGAAAGCCCAAATCCGATTAGTGAGAGTCTAAGATTTTCAAATTGAAACCTCAAATAGGCTAAGAAAAAAAGCCAAATAAAAAATCTCAAATCCAATTCTGCTCCGACAAGTCGGAGTTGGAGTCGGATTGGAGGCTACGTGAATCGGAGCCAGAGTCAGAGACATGTGAAGCTTTTTAAATTTGGAAATGAAGTCTCATATGCCTATAAATAGCTCAATTGAGATCTTCAAATTTATAACAAGAACATACACACATCAATTGCAAGTTTTACAATATTCATTTGAAGGTTTCAATTTCTCCTCTAAGCATTGAATCTTAACTCTTGTTCATTTTGAGAGATATATATTTTGCGCTGTATTGTTCTTATTTCACTCATTGAGAAGTGTTTTCTGATAACCTACCCATTATCAGCTCTTGTATCAGTAAAAGGGTGTGTATAGCCCTTGTGCATGTAGAAGTTGTTCTACACAGGGAATAGTTAAATCACCACGTGCAAGGTGATTGCAAGTGTAGAGGGTATTCTACATGGATTTTTTTAGCAGTATTGCTCAAAGATGTAATTGGTTTTTATCTCCACTTGAAGGAGGTTGAATAGTCTCGGGAATCCTCAAGGGTAGCTTGAGGTGTAGGACGTAGGAAGTGAGGCTGAACCTCGTTAAAATACTGAATATGATTCTCTTTTACCCTTACTCTTTATATTTCCTGTTGCTTCGTATTTTGTTCATATTTTATATTGTGTATTTGGTTTATAGTTGTTAATTTTTAAGTGCAATCCAATTCACCCCCTCTTGTGTTAGTCATCTGGGCAACAATTGGTATCAGAGGAAGGGCTCTTTTATAAGACTAACTATCTTTTGAGTTAAGATCTTATGGCTACATTACAGCTACCTTTGGTGAAAGTCAATCTAGTAGTTGGCCTCCCCACTATTTTGTGGAGACAATTACACATTCTGGAAAGTTAGAATGAAAATATTCCTTTAGGCTCAAGGTCGAGAAATTTGGAAATGCGTTGTAATTAGACCTTATATCTCAACAAAAGTTATTGATGTAGTAAAGGTAAAAAAGGAATAAGAAGAGTTTGATCGTGAAGACGAGATAATTCTAACATTGAATTCAATGAATATAAATTTCCTATATAATGCTCTCGATGGGAATGAGTTCAATCGAATAATGACTTGCAAGACGGCAAATGAAATTTGGGATGACTTGGAAGTAACTTATGACAAATCTTCAAAAGTCAAGAATCAAGAATTTATATTCTTACTCTTGAATATGAAATGTTTAAAATGAATGATGATGAATCTATTTCTACTATGTACACACGTGTTACTAACATTATAAACAGTTTGACAACCCTCGGTAAGCTTTATTCCAGCTTGGAGATAGTAAGAACAATTCTCAACTCTTTGCCAAAACGTTGGGAATCAAAAGCAGCGGCAATTATTGCAGCTAGAGATCTTAAGAAACTCAAAGTAAATGAACTCATTGGGTCACTTACCACCCATGAGTACACATTTAAAAGAGGAGAAGAAGAAGGAAAGCTAAAGAATGACACTTAAACTGTTCCTCATGAAAGCGAAAGTGATGAAGATGAGGAAACTGCCGACAAAGATGAAGAAGTTGCGATGATAACAAGGAAAATTAAGAGATTCTTAAAGAGAAATAAAGTTCATTCAAGGAAGTCATTCAAAAAGTTTTCCCAGAAAGATACATGTAAAAATGACTATTTAACTTATTACAAATGCAATAAGTTTGGACATATCAAGGCGGATTGTCCTCTACTAAAGAAAGATCGAAATAAGGGCAAGAAATCAATGAAAGTTACATAAGATGATGATTCAAGTAGCTCATATAGTGAAGTAAGCAATGGAGAACCGACAAATGTTTGTCTTAGGGCTAAAGATAACCTTGAGGTAACAAATCTTGACAATATTGAAAATCCTTCATATGATGAATTACAAAATAGTTTGGAAGATGTATATGAGGAACTTGAGAAATTGAGTATCAAATATACTACTTTGAAAAAGAAAAATTCTTTTTTAACAAACAAGATCGATGGTTTAAGAAATGAAAACACTGTTTCGAAAGATGAAAATTATGATTTGAAGAAGAAAGTGACTGATTTAGAAAAGATTGTTGAAAACTTTACAAATGGAAAAAGAAATTTTGAAAAACTTCTTGATAGTCAAAGATGTGTTTTTGACAAGGCAGGCTTGGGATACATGCCAAAAGTGTATCCCAAAACAAAAATAAAAACCTTACAAAAACTTCTTTGATAATCCTTCTAAATCAAAGTCAAGTATTCAAAATTCTTTTCATTAAAATAAAATTTTCAAAGAAATATACTATTACAATCACTCAAGTTCTTCATATATGTCACATGTTATTTGCAATTTTTCTAATTGAAATGTTCATAATTATTATGTTTGTCCTATTAGAAGAAAACATACAATGACTATTAGGGCCACATGGATACCTAAAAATCTTGTTTCTTCTAATACTAATAAATGAAGGACCTACAGAACTTGGGTAACAATAAAAATTATTTTAATTGTTTTTGTAGGTATGCATAAAGTCCTCCATAAGCGAAAGCTAGTGATTTTTAGATAGTAGATTTTCAAGACACATGACGGGAGACAAGACTAAGTTTATTGATCTTACATCTAAAGAAGAAGGTGTTCTTATTTCACTCATTGATGAGTGTTGCCTGATAACCTACCTACTATCAGCTCTTGTATCAGCAAAAGGCTTTGTTTAACCCTTGTGCGTGTAGATGGTGTTGTACACATGAAATAGTTGAATCACTACGTGCAAAGTGATTGCAAGTGTAGAAAGTGTTCTACACGGTTTCTTTGTAGCGGTACTGCTCAAAGGTGTAATAGGTTTCTATCTTTACCTGAAGAAGGTTGAATAGTAGATTCGGGAATTCTCAAGGGGTAGCTTGAGGCGAGGACGTAGGCAGTGTGGTTGAACCTCGTTAAAATACTGGGTTTGCTTCTCTTTTATCCTTACTCTTTATATTTCCTGCTGCTTCGTATTTTGTTCATATTTTATATTGTGTATTTGGTTTATAATTGTTAATTTTTAAATACAATCCAATTCACCCCCTCTTGTGTTGGTCATCTGGGCAACAAAAACCCAAGTTCACACTTGCCAACAGTGTTGCATAATGGCCACGGAAAGCCATCGCACTCTCTTACATGCGTCTCCTACGCATGTGGGTTTTGTTTTACATTAAGAAATAACATTGTCTCTTTTACATGCACCGTTGTAAGAGTGCATGTCACATCCACAATTTCCACCATTATTTTATGTAAAAAGACAATTTCTTCATCTTAATGTGCATGTGTGTTCATACTGTAAGGAAAAATGGACCAAAAAGCAAGGTTGGATCACATTCTCCAAGATTGAGAGTGGGGCTTACCAAAATGACATTGTTCATCGTCTTCCTGGTTAGCCCATTTGTATGTTGGCCATAACTTACGCATCTTAAGTCTAAATCAAGCGAATTATATGTCAATTAAAGATTATGAACTCAACTTTCTAACTATAACATACAATTGGTTAAAATCAGGCTTAAAGTGTCGGTTGTAATATTAATTTTAAAATTAGGGTCTTGGACTTCTCCCTCTACATGCAATGAAACTTTACCAAATTTAAGGGATGTGTTTCTGACATAATGAGGAATGTTTTCATGTAGAAGATTTGATCTTTTTTTTTTTTGAATAAACCCCAAACTTTCATATATAACTTTCCTGCATACATCTTCTATCAAAGTCCATACTATTTACAATAAAATCTGGAACAATTTCTATCCAAAATTTTTCCTCAACTATGTGTAAGGCAGCCTTTGCCAAATTGTGTGCAACTGTATTATTTTCTCTGTAATCAAATTGCAATAACCAACTCTTCCTATGACTCCAAACATTCCTAATATCATCAATTAAAGAACCAATGTAAGATAAATATTCTTCATCACCCTTCACTGCCATTATGACAGCCTTGGCATCTCCTTCAAAGATAGCATTCTAGATATTGAGATCATTGCACAACTGTAGAGCCTTCCACAGAGCTTGACACTCTTGCAATTTCTGGTGACAACACATTCCTCCTACCATCGCAAGCTGCAAACAAGGCCTTTCCATTTTCATCTCTAATTATCACCCCCATCCCCATTCTCCTCTCTTTTACATCCAAAGATGCATCCCAATTTACCTTAATAAAATTTGCTGCAAGTTGAATCCACCTTGTCTTGTTTACTGGCACTACACTCTGCTGAACTTCATTGTTCATTCCTTTGTTTGCCTGTTTGAAAGCTTCCAGTGTCTCAATGGATGTTGATATCAACATTTTTGGGCATGTGAGTCTCCTTTCAAACACTAAAATGTTCATTCTCAGCCACACTTTCCTTAGCTGGACAGCTGTCTCCTCAAGTTTAGACTTAACCAATCCTCCCATCAACCTCTCTCACAAACCCAGAAAATCTCCACCTTCCCTTTTCCACTTCGAAACTCCACTCAAGTCATTTGCCCTAACATCATTTGCTGCTAGACACTCCCACAACACATGTATAACTGACTCTTCCCTTTAAAACAAACTGGGCAGAAAGGGTCCTCAACAACCTTTCTCTAAAAAAGGTTCTTTATTGTAGGAAGTTGCTCATTTGCTGCATTCCATAGAAACAACTTCACCATATTAGGAACTTCTAGCCCCCAAATGCTCTTCCATCTACTGTCACTCTGTTGGTCTATGGATGTGTCCCCTTTACACCTTCTTCTCTTATCCGAGTTGTAGATAGTATGCACTGCTCACAGTAAAAGTCCCTTTCTTTGTTGGCCCCCATATTGCCTTATCTTCATTCAATCCTCTGCTAATTGGTATGCTCATAATCTATTTTGCCTCTTCTTTCTAAAAAATGGCATTAACTAGTGCCTCATTCCATTCTCTTTTGTTCTCTACCATGAGATCTGCTACCTTTGAGTCTGCACTGAGTTTTGTAATTGGGGACTGCACTGAGAAGGAAGATGGGGTGTTCAACCATTTATGGCCCCAAATTTGGATCTTCTTACCATCTCCAACACTCCACCTTATTCATTCATTAACTAATTCTCTAGCACTCCATAAGCTTCTCCAAATCAGAGAAGGTTTGTGCCCTATCTTAACATCCAGAAAACTAGTATTCTTAAAATATTTTTCTCTAAAAACCATTGCAGCCAAAGAGTTAGGGGACTAAATGAGTCTCTTGCCTTGTTTAGCTAGGAGAGCTAGGTTAAAACAGTCCAAATCCCTAAATCCCAAACCCCCTTTCACTTTCAGTCTTGCCATTTTATCCCATTTCCTCCATTGAATTCCCCCCTCCTTTTGGTGTTTCCCCCACCAAAATTTAAAGAACATGGTGTTGATTTCACTGCACAACCTCATAGGCAACTTAAAGAGACTCATGGTGTAGGTGGGTATGGCCTGCAACACAGCTTTTATCATCACTTCTTTCCCAGCTTGGGATACAAAATTATTCTTCCAACTTGTAATCTTCTTCCGTATTTTTTCTTTCAGTATTCTAAATGTATTGTATTTAGATCTTCCTACAATGGTTGGTAGACCTCAATATCTTTCAAAACTACCACATGCTACTAAATTACCAGCCTCCAGGATTCTTTTTTTAACCTCCATCGAGGTATTGCTACTAAAAAAAATGGATGTTTTTATCCTTGTTGAGGAACTGCCCAGATGCCTTCTCATACTTCTTCAAAATTACTTGCAACTTGTTCCACTCCTCAAGTGATGCTCTTCCAAAAAAAATGTAGTCATCTGTGAATAGTAGGTGGTTTATAGGGATCCCACCTCTTGACACTTGTACCCCTCTTGTAATGCCCCTTCTTTCTGACTGATTGAGCAAACAACTCAGCCCTTCAGCACATAAAATAAAGAGATAGGGAGATAGAGGGTCTCCCTGCCTAAGACCCCCTGTTGGACTTATCATTTCACCTGGCTTCCCCTTAACCAGAACTGAGTAGGTCACAGTAGAAACACACTTCATTATGAGAGTAACCCACCTATCACATAAGCCTAGTTTCTTCATCACAACCTCCAAATAAACTCATTCTATTCGATCATAAGCTTTTGGCATGTTTAGTTTTACTGCCATGCTCCCCAATTTTCCTTTTATTCTGGTCTTCATCGAGTGTATCAACTCATAAGCTATCATGATGTTATATGAAATTAGTCTGCCAGGTAAGAATGCACTCTGTGTAGGGGTTATTATTTCAGATAAGACTTTCTTGAATTTGTTGGTAATGGTTTTTGCAATTAATTTGTACAAAACATTGCACAATCTAATTGGCCTGTAATCACTCACCATTACAGGCTCTTTTATCTTTGGTATCAAAGCTAAAAAGGTGTAATTCAGAGTAGGGATCCAAGAGTTATCATTAAGAGCAGACAAAGCAGCCTCACAAACCTCCTCAGCAATCAAATTCCAGTGACTTTGGTAGAAGCAAGCTCCAAAGGCATCTGGTCCAGGTGCCTTCAAAGGGGACATTTGTTTCACTGCTTCCTCAATCTCGGATCTAGTGAAATTCTTGGATAAAGTATCATTCATGACCCCTATCACTCTTGGCTCTAGTCAACTCAAGCATTCTTCTAAGTCTTCACTGGAAGGGTCAGTAGTTCTAAACATATTTTCAAAATATTGACCAAAGGTTCTTTCAATCTCAATGCTTCCACTTACCCTTCTGTTCTGCTCATTTGTAACCCCCTTATTGTGTTTCTCTTCCTTCTTTGGTTAGCACAAGCATGAAATTTTTTTGTGTTTTTATCTCCAATCTTGTACCAATTAACCTTGGCTCTTTGTCTCCACCTTAAATCTTCCTTCTTCAATAAAATATTCAGCTCGTCTCTTACTTTTTTTTTTATCACATTAACAGTAGTATTCCTCTCAACAAACAGCTTGAAGTTGTTGAAGTGCTTCTGTTTTTTCCTCTATCTCCCTTTGACCCCCTCTCATTCTCTATCTACTCCACCTCAATAAAGCTTCCTTACTCTTATTCAAAGAAATCTCCACTTTTTCCAGAGGAAACACACAGCCCCTCTTCCTTATTCCACACCTCCCTCACCACCTCTTCACAATCCTCCTCTAAAGCCCAATTAGCTTTATATTTAAAACCCTGATTTTTAACCCAAATCCTCTTCCTTCCTTTAAGCACATGAATCATAATAGGCTTGTGATTTGAAGTTCTTGTAGCAAGTACTTCTACCCATACCTCATTAAAGACTTCAATCCAATCTGAGTTTGCAACTGCTCGATCTAGACTTTCCTTGGTGAAAAACTCATCCTCATGCATATTGCTCCAAGTAAACTTCTCCCCCTTCCATCCTAGGTCATACAGATTTCTTTTAACTAAAACTTCCCTAAAACCCTCCATCTGCTTCTCAGCTCTTGGTCTTCCTCCCTCTTTCTCATCATTTGAAATTATTTCATTGAAGTCACCAACTATGCACCAGCCCCTCGACCCTTATGGTTTTAGAGAAGCTAATAACCCCCATGTTTCCTTCCTTTTCCCCACTTCAGGTTGCCCATAAAAGCCAGTGAATAACTACTTCTCTTTTGTTTCATCATCCCAAACCCAAGCGTTTATGTGCCTTTGTGAGTAATTTTTTATTTCCACATTCACCCTATCATTCCATAGTAGCAACAAACCTCCCCCCTTTACCTATTGATTTCATAGTAAAACAGCCCTCACAATTCAATCTTCTTTTCAAACTCTCAAAATTATCCCTTCCACTCTTCGTTTCCATAATAAAAATAATACTGGGTTTCTTAACCTCTGCTATACTGCAGAGATCTTGAACTATCTAAGGGTTCCCCAACCCTCAGCAGTTCCAACTTAGGATTTCCATAATGTTTGGCGGGGCTGACTTCCAGCCACCCCCACTACCTTTGTAAAAACTCATTCCATCTCCATTTTCTCCCCTCTTGCTTTTTTCCCTCTTTGATTTTTCTGCTTCCCCTCCATCACTTCATAATTTCTTTTTAAACTACTGAAAGTGACATCCTCATTTTCCCATCTCACCCCATTTTCTCTTGCTTTTCTCTTCCATACCCCTCTCTTACTCAACTTATTTTTTGGCTTAATTTTTTCCTCCTCCCCCATCTTATCTATCAGCCCATACTCTCCCATTTCTCCTTCCTCTCCATCCTCAGTACTAACACCTATCACATCCCCTTCCTTCACAGTATCTCTTTTTCCTTCTCCTTCTTTTCTCTCCAAACTTACCATTGTTTCCACATACTCCTCTTCTCTGCTTGTTTCATCAATATTCCTTTACAACCATTCTCCTCCCTCTCCCTTCGACCCTCAGAGTTCCCCTCCAACCCATTTGTTTCAGACTCCTTGTCATTTTTTTCTCCCTCTCCCACATCCATTTTTCCTCTCTGTTTTTCTTTCCCCCCATTGTTGTAGTTCCTCCCCCTTAATCCTTGATTGTCCCTCAACCATACCCCATATTTTTCCCCCCATCGTCATCTCCTTCTTGTTTTAAACACCCTGATTCTCCATGCACTATACAGCCACATGAGAAACATAATCTAGGTAATTTTTTGTAGCTGAATGGTATCCATAGGCTTTCTCCTTTCACCTTAATAGTTCTGCCTCTGGGTATAGGCATCTTTATATTCATCTTAATTTGTACCCTCAGAACTTTTCCCCATCCACTACCACTACCTGAGTATCCACCTCCTCTACATATCCCACCGTCCCACCTATTTGCTCTCCACGAGCTTTAGTCATACACATTAAAGGCAGGTTATCCATCCTTACCCAGAAACTCTCCATCTCAAAACTCATCCTTTGTGGTGGAGTGAAACCATCAAAGCTCTTCATAGCTAACAACTGATGGTCAAACAGCAACGGTCTCCCAGCCCACATCCTCTACTTATCAGCTTGGGTTTCAAAAGTAATAACAAAAATATTTGTACATACCTCCAAAAATTTTGCTGCCTTGCTAATCCTCCACACCTTGCCCATGGTTGAGCCCAGTACTTCCTTGCTTATCACTCTCGATGAACAAACCTTCTCCACCAGACTTCTGTCCTCTTTGTATCTCAATGCTTCATCCTCTTCTTCATTGAACATTATGTTTGTGACCTCCCCTTCAGATAGTTGAAACTTGCACCATTTTTCCTCCAATTCCTTCAACTTCTCAATCTTTCACCACCGTAAACCTCCCTCTATATAGCACGGCTGCCACCTTACACTGTTGTCCTCCGCCACCAAAAACTCTCTCAATCGAATATTCCTCCCACGAGAATGTATCTTTCCGTTATAACTGCCGCCCTCTAACACCTCGTGCCTGAAATTGCACACTCACGCACTTCACCTCCACCTTTTTAGAGAGAAAAGAGAGAGAGAAGAATAAAAAAAAAATGATAATAAGAGTAAGGTGGAGAACATAAGATTTGATCTTAAACATGTCATAGCATATCCTCTAATGAAAAATTTGAAACTCAAACTAGCATGGCATACAATCAATTACATGCTTTTAAATTCATTACAAAGCAACAAACATATAATCACATTTATAGGGGCGAAAAAAGCATCATAAGCTTTGATAGTAATGTTAGATAAGGTTAATTTGAATTATCTCAAGCGGAGCAGAATTTTCACAAGCCTAAATCTTTAGTCGTCTTACAGTCCACGCCGATTGTTGTGATTGCACCTCTACATCTTTTAGGAGGCTACTAGAGTCTCCCAATATGACTCCACACTTGAATATCAAGAGGTTAAGATGGTTGTTCTAGGAAATTTTAGAGGAAAGCTTTTGTTTGTACGTTCAATGCTTTATAAACTAAAGTACGTAAGACTCTTATTTTAAGAGTCTCCTGATAGACGTAGTTAATTGACTACTCTATAAGTTAATTAACTGCTTAAAGTGGGGAATCAATTAACTACTTGTAGCTTTGCCACTCATGTGGACATTATATGGGTCGTAGAGTTACCCATTTACTAACAACTTTTAAAAACTAAGATTTGAATTATTCATAAGCCATAAAAATTTAACAAAAACCTTAAGACTCCCCTTGTGTCCTAAAATAAAAATAAAAAATTCTTTCTAACATTTAAAAAACAGTTAGCATAATCCCTTCATACCAAAAGGTCTAGACAAACTCACCTTGCCATTTTTTCTTATAAAAAAGTAAATCTTAGTAATCATCTATCTTGGAGCTTAATTTTATCTCCACCCTCTATGTCGTCACTTGCGTTGGAATCATAAGCTTGAATCCTCATACCTTTGATACATCTGTTGAGTTGCTTCAAGTTGATTCTGTTGTCAATGATTGTCTTAATTTTTTTAAATCTTAATGTGAGCCCCCAAGTTCTGCTTGGGGTTTGACAAAACTTGAAGTGTTGGGACATGTAACATACGGTTACATACTCCCGTTCATGACAATTAAGGATGTAGTACATCTAGCATGCATCTAACAATATGCAATATTCGTAGCGGATAATTTTTTTAACCGCACACAATGTACCAGAACCGCTATATCCCAAAACACAAATATATTTCCAAAATATTCACATATCCAAAAGTCAAAACATTTGTTTGAATAAAAATGAGTTTTGGAGATAGTGCCCCATAAGTATAGACATGAAATCAAACTACTGCACTAAATACCAAATCGCTCGAGTAGCTCGGCTATAAGCGCCAAAATGGAATCTAAAAGTTGGAGCACTGACTCCATAAGCTCCTCGAGTGTCCTCTACGGCCTACTCAACTTCGTCCAATTGGTTGAGTCTTGATCACTGGTCTCCTGACACATCGTTTATCATTAAGGAAGGAATGGTAGTCGGGACTATCAAGTGAGATTTTACAAGTTTCAGCAAGTAAACTTCTAAACTACCAACAGTATCAATAGGCATGCATGCTAATAAAATGACAGGTATGTATCATGGCATGGACTTGAACATGCGTGACGTGACTTGTAAATAACATAGCTATACATAAACATATCATGACTTGACTTGAACATGGCTTAAGTTGACGTTAACATGACCTTGTTACATATATACATGTTTGTTTACGTGAATTGCAGATGCTCCAAGACCAATGGCAGTGTGCTCCTACTGGTACTGCACCACATCACAGGCATCTGCGTCAGTTGTGAGGACGCCATGATAATTGGAGTTGTAAATGTGTAATTTGGCATCATCGGAGTTGGGAACGTGTACTTAGGTCTCATTCGTAGCCTGTTGACTATATTTCATCAACACAGGAGATTCAACATCCAATTTAAACACTTTAGTGTGGACATAAGAGTTCCACTCGGATAATTCTCTATCCTAACACTTAGGATTGTGATAGAGTAAAAGATTAATGTATGACTTAGACGTATTTCAAGACATACTCATGTAATAGATGACATGACATTCGTGGCATGTAATAGATAAATATGTAACAGATAATATGCCATTCATGGTATGTAACAGATAAACGTATAACAGATGGCATTGTATTTGTGACATGTAACATAATAACATGTAACAAAGGACATGACATTCGTGGCATGTGACAGTGACATGACATTTATGTAACAGATAAACATGTAATAGATAATTGATGACATGGCAAGGTATATTATGACAATTAAAGTAATCATAAGTGACATGAATATAAAAAATATAACCCTTGCCACTGTACATACATAAAAATACTGAGAGTGAGTTAGAAGCTAACTTACAGAAGTGTAGCGTAACGTTAATCGAAGCGTAAAAAGATGTAAGCTGAAATGAGACATTTTCTAAGGTTAAGATATCTCACTTAAACTTTATAAAAATAATACTTACTAACTTAAGGCTAAATTTGTAAAGTTACCCCTCTACTTATGAAAATTACAAATTTGTCCCTAAAATAAGGATTTTGCAAATGAACTCCAAAACTTACCAAAATTTACATTCCTCAACTCCAAGATTAGGTCAAATAAAACCAAACCTTGGTGTTTTTGGTCTAACACACCCAAATCAACTCCAAGGAGTCCAAAAGTCCATAAATAACTTTCCTAACATATTCATCATTCAAATCTAAGTGCTAGCACGCTTGACTAATCACCAAAAAAACATAAAACACAACCTAACACAATCGGTTTGTATGAAAACTATGAAATGAAGTAAGCATGCTTATTGACTTGAAACAAAGTGACTAGATTCTTAATTTTCTTGCAATAAGTCTTGAAAGAATACAACCATATACCTCACATTCAAGTTCTAACTAGATCTAAGCATAAAATCTAGCATGTTATAGCAAAAAATTCAACAAAAAATTATCAAACCTGAGAGCTTCTAGATTGAGTTTAAAACAACTCTTGCATGTTCATCATCATTCCAACAAAGATCTATACCATAACTCCCCAAAAGGTTATTCTAAATCCATAGATCTAAGCTTCAAGAACAACATTTATAATAATCAAAGCCATTGAATCGAAATCCTAGAGCTAAAATCACAACCAAGGGGTTTAGGGTTTCGGTTGGCTTCCAATGATTAAGGGTTTTATTAGGGTTGAAACTCTCTTTTGGTTGACCAAATAGTGTTTGGTTGGATGGAATAATGATTAGCGTAAGAGAGCATGATGACAAGCTTGAATCACACTCCATCTCTTCACAATTTGTTCTTCTCTTGACATGTGTTCTAGGGTTTTCGAGTGGATGGTTAGGATTGTGTGGCCATGTGCCCAGCCAAAAATTTTCCTAGTGATCCTAAGTGTATTTAGACATCCTATATGGCGATTTGATAGTTGTTTGAACCAGTTTCCATGTGGCCCTCTCCTGAAGGGTTTTATCCATCCAAAAGACTTGAACTTTTTTTTTATTAAACCATAAAATCTTAAATATTCATACGACTCTAATGGCACAACCCGTTTTGCAAAATTCTATTCCTAAGTGCCTTAATTAAATACAAAGGCAACTCCGTCACCATAATGGATTGGGATCCAACTACGCCAACTGACTAAAACCTAATCAATCACTTGATTTGTGAAATCTTTTTGAGATTTCATGACGTTTCTAAAATCTAAAGAAATTCATCTATCAAATTTATTTTGGGTCGTTACATTATTCCCTCATAAAAAGAAGATTTCGTCCACGAAATCTGGGTGCACGTATATAAAAACATAACTAACTACTACAACAAAGTAATGAATATACACACAAGGGCTACTGCCCATCACTGGCTGTAGAGTAGTTGGACGATGTGGGTGGAGGTGAGTTGGAATCCACTGTAGTGGTATGCTGTGGTAGATTGTATAGTGTGTCGTCATCAGAGTCATACATCATGTCGTCATCCCACCAAGAATCGAAGCATTATTTCCGATGGTACAACTGCCCTTCGTGTTGTTTTCTTCTTCACACCATGGTGTTATAGTTATGAGGGCTTTATAAGTGTTGTGGTCTGAAGGGGTAAATCGAAGACTTATTTATAGACTTGCTTTTGCCTTCGAATTGTGCAAATTACCCTTATCTCATGTGTTAGAGTGCACTTATTGCAGCTTGAATAAATATGGGAACTGCTCTTGCCTGACCCACTTACTTTTTCATGTAAACTCCTAGTTTCCTACATCTCCCCATTGCACCTTTACCAATGGTACGATTTTAGATTGTAATTTCTACTCTTTTCAGTCTACGATTCGTACTTGTCTCTCTTCATAGGTGAGATTCAGCTGCAGTGGAACTAGATTTGGGTTAATCATTAGAGGTTGCTAGTTTTCAAAACTTTTCCTTAATGAAGAAACATGGAACACGTTATGAATCCCTTTGTATTCCACAGGTAACACAACCTAGTATGCCACTGGACCTACATTTTCCACTACTAGATAAGGTCCAATGTATCTTGGGCTTAGTTTCCTCTCAACCCAAATCTCTTCACCCCTTCCATGGGTGATATTTTGAGATATACCTAGTCACCCTCTTCAAAGGTTAACTCTCTTCTCCTTAAATTGATGTAGCTCTTCTATTTACTTTGAGTCGTAGCCATCATTGACTGTTTAAGTTTGACTTGTTCCATTATATCTTGGATGGTCTCTAGTCTAATCACTTTTGCCTCTTTCAATATTGATACGTAAATCTCAGATCTCGTTTGACATTATGGTCTTGGGTACTTCGTGAAGTCTAACTGTCTCTCTAATGTATAACCGAGTGAGCTTACTCAGCGTGTATGTAGTAGTGACTGGTAAAAAGTGGACACTCTTTGTTAATCTATCTATGATTACCCAAATAACATCTTTACCACTGGGGTTTGGGGTCATCTGACCACAAAGCCCATAGCTACATCTTCCCAGTTCCACTCTAGAATGGGTATGGGCTGTAAATTCCGAGGTGGTCTTTGATGCTCAACCTTCACCTTTCGACACGTAGCACACTTATCGATGAAGTGGGATATGTCCTGCTTTATCCCTTCCCACTAGAAGCCTTTTTTGAGATCCTGATACATCTTCGTGCCTCCAAGATGTATCGAATATGGCGAGGAATGGGCTTTGACTAATATTCATCCTAAAATTTATGAATTAGCTTGGACTACTCTTTGCCCTTTGTACAACAAGATTCCATACTTGCCCAAGCTGAAATGCAAAGGGTCTTTTCCTCTTTGGATCCTTCCTCTGCTAGATCTCCAGTTCATCAAAATCACTCACCCTCCTACATTGCAGTGAGAATTTCCTCTTGTGGTGAATCCTTCACCAACAAGTGCCTTATTCCCTCAAGAAGCAAATCCACATTTAGTGCATCACTGACCAAATTAGCCTTCCCCAAGTGGCACTTGATTTCACACCTGTAATCGCTTATGGTCTGCAGCCCTTTCTTGTCTCATATTGATGTTATTCTGAGTGAAGATGTGCTTCAGACTCATATGGTTCATATACACCTAGCACGCTTCGCCATACAAATATTGTCGCCAAATCTTTGGCATTCTTGAGTTTAGTGAATGACTGATATTCTTGGAGCTTTACTAACACTAACCTCAGGTGATTCTCATGACCCTTGGCATCCTTGGAATATAGTAGAATTTTATCTATGAACACCACCACAAACATATCCAAGAATGGCTGGAACACCCTGTTCATAATATCCATGAATGGTTGTTGAGGCATTAGCTACCCAAATGGCATCACTATAAACTTAAAACAACCATACCTTGTTTGAAACTCTGTTTTTGATATGTCGCACACCATAATCATCAATTGGCGATAACTGGACCTAAGATCATTCTTAGAAAGCACCGCAGCTCCTTGCAACTGGCCAAACATGTCATCTATCCTTGTTAGAGGGTATCTATTCTTTATGGTCACCTTATTCAGCTCGTGAATTGATGCACATCCTAAGGGTCATATCCTTCTTCCTAACAAACAACATTGACACTCCCCAAGGCTATATACTTGGCCTAATAAACCCTTTTGTTAAAAACTCTTGTAATTGACTCTTTAGCTCTTTCAACTTGGTTGGGGCTATCCTATAGGGTGCCTTACATACTGGAACTATCATAGGTTTCAACTCGATCAAAAACTCAACTTCCCTAGGAGGTGGCAGTCTTGGCAATTCTCCAAACACTTATGGGCGCTCACTTACCACGAGTATACCTCGTACCTCCTTAGGCTCTTTCTCCTTAAGTACTAAGTGTACTAAATAGGCTTCAACCATGCTTGCCAACTCCATCTTGGCTTGTAAAGAGGTAATTATTCTCAACATTGATCACAACTTACTACCCCGGAATACTCTATATTCCATCCCAGACACTCGAAATGTTATCGTCCTTTGTCGGCAATCTATACTACTAAAGTGCCTAAATAACCAATCCTTGCCTAAGATAACATCGAAACCTACTAATTCAAATACTATCAAAATCTACCTCCAAGTTAATTCTGTCTATCTCCAAGGGACACTCTGCAAACCTCTTGGTGCAGAATACGGTCTCTTCATTAGTTAATGCTACCGAAACCTTCTGCTGCATGGGTTTTGCCTGAAGACCACTTATCCTAACGAACGTAGGGGCCACAAATAACTGGGACACACTTGAGTCAAATAGGGTACTTGCTTGGTATTGTGATACTCTAACTCGTCCTGGAATGATCGAACAACTCGTTGCTTATACTATGTTCCTAAAAGTATTAACTAACTAACTAAAGTCGGGTTCTCATACTTGTGATGACACATGCTTCTTAGGGTGTCCTCGTTGACTTCTCCTGGAGTAAGGGCATACATTTTCGCTTGTACTGCCTACCTTTGGTCTCCTCGTCCTCCACCAGGGCTAGTTCGCTACACTGACATTGCCTGACGACAATCCTTGGCATAATGTCCTGACTGCCTACACCTATAGCATGAGAGTAGGGTCTGGCAACACTCTCCCTCATGAGCCTTATGATAAGAACCACACACAGGTATTCTTCCTCCCATGCATACTCCGAGAGTAGTTGGCGAACATACTCCCATTCTTGACACAAACTTCTGAGGGAAACCCGAACTATTTCCCTTAAGTCCTCCTCTTTAGGCCAGTCAAAATGGCCAACAAATTATGTTGCCTGCATTTGATGATAGAGGCCATGTGCACCAACTTCTGAAAATCCTTAATCTCCAAACACGCTACTTGTGCCTTGATATGCATTTGTTGTCCGTCCTGGAACCTCTCCGTTCTCATGCTCTTCATAGAAATGGGGTGACGGGTAAACCTTCCTAGCTCTATGAATTTAGCAGCATATTGCTCGATTGTCATGCTACCTTGGACCAAGTTAGTGAAGTCCTTTAACTTTTGCTCTCTTATGATGGTGGAAAAGTATCAATCGTCATACTCTTTCATGAATCTTTCTCATGAGATCCTTTCCATGGCTCCCAGTCCCATAGTAAGAAGTTGTCTCTTGGCACCCCACCATAGTGTCGCCTCTCTTTGGAGCAAGTAGCTCACATATAACACTTTCTGACTTTCACTGCAGCCAAACACCACAAAAGTCCTCCTCAATTTCCATAATCCACTTGTTTGCCTTTATAGGACCTTCGCTACCAAAGCATCCTAGGTCGTTCATACTAAACCACAACTACTCATCCTTAAGGGAATTGACTTGCTGAATTTGCATGTGGCATGAACAGAGCTCATGTTGCTATTGTAGCACATCTAGAATGCGACTAAGCATCCTTGCTAACTCGCTATCTCTCACTTCAGCCAATGGCTCCCCCTTGTGACTACCTATTGGTAGTTTGCCTCAAAGAACTCATGGTCACACCATACTCAGACCCTGCCACATAACCCAACCTATCACTTCCTAGCTTAACCCTCACCTACTATAAGTAGATCAAGCCTCCAATACTTTAAAATTCAAGTGTACGATACTAAAAATCAAATCCTATATCTCAGGTAATATTCCTATGTGACAATATGGATTTACCTAGAGCTATATAAACGCACTCTGATACCAAGTTTTGGTGCCCTGTTCCTCGGTAAAGGACTTGGCGAGGATCTGTGGTGCCAAGGGTTCCAGCCAGTCAGCAATAACCAGGATATAGATTGAGAATAGGCATGCAATATTTACAAGAAAGTGCATGTGTAAATGAATAATCATTTAAAATCGTAGCGAAATAAGTATAGGTATAGTAAGAGACTAAACACTATTTGTACCAAATGTTTAAATCGTAAATAAGTTCATTCATTAATCACTCAAATATCCATATTTCACTTGATTTCCCAAATAATAATAATAATATACAGAACCATCTGTCTGTTCCCTATCTCCAAATACAACAAACCAAACATGATTAGTCATGGGACTAACTAGTGCAATTCCAAACAAAAACAATAAAATTACTTAATAATGGAGATAGACCTCTGTATCTATTTCTGGGGGAGGGGTTGGTCCTTATTCGGTACCTCTCTTGGGTCTACCTTTGCATCAAAGTCTACGGTTCTGATAAACGAAACCATATGTATGTTAAACAGGTATGACAAAATTGCTAATAAGAGACAATGCTTGTGAGGATATAATGCACAATTTTCATGTAAAATGTTCGTGAATTCATATTTATGCATGGCGAGGAATCACCCTCTAAGCAAGAATACATGTTTTCAAGGGGAAGGCGAGGAACCACCATTTGATTAAAACACAAGTATATATAAGTATGGCGAGGAATTACCCTATAAGGAGTTACCCTCTGTGCAAAACAACACAAGTATATAAATATATCATCGAGGAAATGAATCACCCTCTTCTCAAGCGTGTAAAATCTCTTCATATCACTTCATATAGAATCTCATCACAAAAAATCTCATTGCATAAAATGCCAACAGGGGAAATCACTGCATCGTTCGACTCGGGGAATCACTCCCACCCGACCAATGTACAAATTGATTCGCCTCTTTCAAATCATCCAATCACACACATAAATATACTTGTTGCATTGGGGACACATTCTACCCGGCCAACAAACTCCAAACTCAAAGACACCATAGATGATACGTCTTGAAAATTCTACTTCCTATCTATCAAGTGAGGCGAATACAAAAGCGTTCCACCACAAGACATTCTCATTCTCATGTGGAACTCATGACAACATGTAGTAGGAATTTGGGGTCATACGCAATGTTTTGAATACCGTACCGGATGTCGTACCGGTCAAGACACTGGAACGAAATATTTCGGTACCGGTACAGTTTCGGGATAGCGTTTCGGGATAACGTTTCGGGATAGTCGATATATAAATAAATTATATATATAAATATATATAAAAATTTTATTCCAAAACAATAGTCTATATATAAATAAATTATATATAAATACATATATATAAAAATTATAAATAGTCTAATCTGAATTAGGGGTTAAAAAATAAGTTTATAGTTTGAAAAAATGAAAAAAAAAAAAAAACACAGGCCGAAATATCGGCCGGTACATACCGGCCGAAATATAAGCCGGTACAGGCCGAAATTTAGTCCGGTATGGCTGGTATTTTAGCCGGTACGGAACAGACATGGTACCTGTACTGGCCGGACGGCCGAAACGAAAAATTTCGGCCGTACCGGCCGGTACGGTACAAAATTTAAAACACTGGTCATACATGCACCCCTCGGGGCGGGGTGTTAGCTTTCCGTACCCCGCCCCCTGCCAGGTGTGGGGTTTGCCCATTGGGATCTGGCGCTGGGGCGAGGCCCATTGTCCAGGTGCTGGGGGGTAGATTTGGACTCCTAGTCTGTTCGACCAAATGGGCCCATGGCTCACTGGGGCCAAACTCTATTTCTGGGCCTAAAGATGGCACTAGAACCTCTTTTTGGGCTAAAAAATAGTCCAGAACCTCTTTTTGGCCATTTTAGTTCTAGAGTTTAAAAAACAAATGTCTACAAAAAGACTATATTTTACTATAACATAAAATGAAACATAAAACATAAAAATCTAAGTATTCTAATCTATTACAATAATACAAATTAATCTAAAAATATTACAAATTGTCAAATAATTTAAATGAGAATTACAATATTACAAATTGTAGCTAGTAAGATGACTTTGAGTCTTGAGATTGGAATTTGGGGGTGGTGGCTTGTGGGCAGATGAGACTGTGAGATTATAAAACCTAAAACATTAATAAGAAAACAAACTAGAATTACAAATAATATATACATATGTAAAAAAGTTAAAAACATAAAACTACAAGTACAAACCAAGTGAGACTATCAAGGATTGCAGATTAGATCATTGAGGATTTGGGAGTAGGGTTGGGCAAGTGAGGCTGTGAGTCTGAAACTATAAAACCTGAAAAAAAGAAAAGAAAAGAAAAAAAGATCATAAATATAAAAATGATATAGATATGTAAAAAAGTTAAAAAAAATTAAATTACAAACCAAGATGAGATTGAGATCAAGATGAGATCATTGGGACTGGGCTGAGACTATAAAACCGGAAAAAAACAAGAAAACCAATTAGAATTACAAACAATACTTACATACTATGAATAAATAAGAGAACCATAGATGGTAGATCGAACTACGAAGTCATATTGCAGCCGATGTAGACGTAGGGGCATTTGTCGAAGTTGTATCTACAACAATTAAATTTGAATATAAGTAATAACACAATATATTATATGCTAAAGTAATATTATAGCAATATCAAAGGTAAGAGCGATTGCCGGATGCAGATTGATCAGCACCCGGCTCCTCCTAAGTCTCCACAAAGTCTACCACATCTAGAATATTAATCGGCTTCCCTTTTATCTAATTTTGAGTGCAAAATGAAAATCAATTGTCTCCATAGTGGTAGGAGACAATATCTCCTACACTCTTCTGGATCATACTTTGTATACCCCTAAATCGTTCCCCCCACTACTCTTTTTTTTTAAATCCAATCTTTAGTTTTGGTTGATTCTTTTCTTGTAAAAAAGTTTAATTGGACTCTTTTTGCATTATTTATTCTTTCAAGTGGACCTTCAATCAGGATGTACCATGTCTCCTGTATTGACATCCATACACTTTATCACAATGGTTACACTTAGCTTGTGAGTTTTTGGGGTCACCACCCTCTATTTGGGTGAAGTGAGAATACACAATTGAAACTTGTTTCTTACTTGGTGAGCCCGTGGGTGGCAAGGTAAGCATAGTGGTAGGGGTAGGGATAGTGGTAGGGGAGCAATAGGGTCAGGAGAGCTAGCACTCACACAAGTGGTTGGATTTGTCTCAATATCCATTTATGTTGACTCACAAAAACCTGATATGAAGGCATGATGCAAAAACACACAACGAGAAGATTCATACAATCATGATGGAATCAAAACAATTTTGGGGCCTCAATATCGAAACCGAAATCCCTAAACTAAATTTGGGATCTTAATATTGGATCCCCAAAATTAATTTTGGGAATTTAGGGGTTTCAACAAAACATATTGATTAATTTGGGGTTTCAAATTGAAAAAACCCTAAACTAATTTAGGTTTTCAATCCGAAACCCTATATTATTTTTGGAGTTTCAATATTGAAACCCCTAAATTATTTAGGAGTTCGGATCAATGTTTTGAATACCGTACCGGTGACCGTTTCGAAATAGTCTATATATGAATAAATTATATATATAAATATATATAAACTATATTCCAAAATAATAGTCTGTGTATGAATAAATTATATATAAATATATATATATAAATTATAAATAGTCTAGTCTAAATTGGAGGGTAAAAAATGAGCTTGTTGGTTGAAGAAATGAAAAAGAAAAAGAAAGTAAAGGCAGAAATATCGGTTGGTACGGGCCGAAATATAGGCCAATACGGGCCGAAACGGTCGAAATTCTGACCGGTACAAAACTATACCCTTCTCTGTACTGGCTACACCACAAATGAAATATTTTGGCCGTATCGGTCGGTACAGTACGAAATTCAAAACCTTGGTTCAGATTGAACCCCTAGATGAATTTAGGGTGTCGAATAAATCATCTAGGGGTTCAATCCGAACCCTAAACTAATTTAGGGTTTCAAATTGAAACCCTAGATTTACATCACAAATTCACACGCACATCATCACACATTCACACAAATATCTCCACAATGCACAAATTACAACCCCATCCTCGAAATTCATTAATAAATCCCATCCTCCATAGTCTAATCCGAAACATCCAATGTAAAACTCAAAATTAATTTAGGGTCCTCGGGATACTTATAGAACGTAGGAGAGAGACACAGGCTCGGCGACGGTGAGGATGTGAGTGATGGCGACGACAATGAGTGAGAGAGAGAGAGGTGAGAGAGCTGAGGGAGTCTAAGAGAGGGAAGAGTCGAGAAAGGGGGGGAGTTTTAAGCATTCATCAAAATGACGCCATTTCGGGGATATCCAAAATGGCCATTTTGATGTATGTATAAGTTATATATATACACGGTGCGGGGTGGGGGAAATGTGGATTGGGGTCCAGCTTGGTCTGTCCCCTGCACTGGCAGGGGTGCCCGGATGCGGGCGGCTTACCCTGCCACCCACATTCGACTGATGGAGCCACTGCCCTACCTAGATGGGAGAGGGGTAGCAGGGGGTGGGGCCCCGCTGCCCTCCCTTAGTAGGAATGACTCGAAAATTCTCAACAGGTCCATGATGATTGATGCACGATAAGACTTACATACACTCGAAATCACCACATCACCAATACGAACCATTCACACATCAAGATCTCCAAATCATGATGTAAACATATTTGTAAACATAATGAAGGCAAATATTTGTATTTCATGAAAATAAAGGGAAATGTTACAAAATATGCAATGCAAATCCCATGACATACCCACAACATTAACTCTACATTTCCCAACGCTATCTTAGAAGCTAACCTACCTGAAAAAATACTACGACAACATTATAACTACTCTTCCTCTTCTCTCTGTCAGTCTCTTGAAGTCACTTCCTTTATTTGAAGGTTCTAGCTCCAAAGAAGATCCAACACTTTACGATCTCAAAAGTGAGATTTTGACTTTTACCTTAAGCCGTTTTAGGGCGAAATCGTCAGGTGTCCTTATGACACCCTTTTGACTTCTGATGTGCCTGAATAGGAGCCCTTTAGTCTTAGCCATCTATCTGTAGTATGACAGAGACAAATTGACGGAAGAAGGCACACACGTCTCTACAGCTTGCCTTGTGTCCAATCCGCCGTCCTTTCCCAAGTACGGGCCTTCTATGTGGCGCTTGAGCTTACCTCTGGGTTCAGATGATATGGCCTGTAGAGCCATAGCCTTTTCCCTGCAGACCCACTCTAGATGTGACCTTTCAGATGGAGTGAGGGCTTTTGCGTATGACAATGCTGCCCTCTGAGCATTTCTGTGTTATCTCGAAAATCTCGTACATCCACATGGGTCTTGTCCTTGACCGTTGCTGGCCATAGGCTTGTATCCGTTGCTCGCCATAGGCTTGTATCTCGCCCTTCGTCCGAGCTACTAGCCTCTTCAGCTTCTCTTCTTGCCTTCTGTACCAACCTTTCTCACTTTCGTCTTTGCTCGCCTGACATAGGGTAGAAAATCCTTTGTTACACCCTGCACTGAGATGTGTCTACCATGCTTTCTATATGGTGCCACTCGTCCTTCCTTTGGACTAGCTGCACTCTGAAGACCTTCTCTCCTCATTTTTCACCAAACTAATGAGGGAAGATCATCTTTACCTTCCACCTACTAAAGAAAGACGTTATTCTTTACCTTCCCTTTGCCCTCGGAAGGTGGTCTGTTCTCGTACGCTGGCACGATTGTCACTATGACTCATGGCTATTAAATTATCTCATGAAAGATATTGGAGCAAGCATAATCTATTTCACTATTGTTGAAAATTTGTGGAAAGATTTGCGAGATCGATTTACCCAAGGGAATAGACCGAGTCTTCTTCAACTCAAGAAGGAACTTTGTGCCCTAACGCAAGACCAATCAATTGTAAGCGTCTTCTCAGTTTAGAGGTCATGGGATGAGTTGTGTTCTTTACACAGATTCCTACCTATACCTGTGTACCCAGCTGTTCTTGAGGTTCCCTACGCATTCTGCTTGAATACTAGTAAAATGAATATATTCTTTATTTCTTGATGGGTTTAAGTGACTCTTTCTCTCTCATATTATAACAAGTCTAATCATCTTAGCAATTCTTGGATTCTTGATAGTGGTGATATTGACTACATAATCAATTATGTTTTGCTATTGACTTTTGTTAAAACCCTTGTTAATACTAATACCTATGAAAAAGTTCTCTTATTCATGTCACACATACTAGTTCACTTAAGATGATTATTTTTTAACTCTTACTAACGTTTTAAAAGCTCCATCTTTCTCTTTTAGCCTTATTTGTATTATTAAACTTAATCTCAGTCTTGTTGCTTTGTTCTTCTCCAAAACTATTACTTTATATGGGACCCATGCTCTTAGAGGATGATTGGACTGGCTAAGCAAGTGGTTAGTATATATCATCTGCTGAATGTCCCTATTTATGTTTTTTCAATGTATTTTTTTCTTCTATATTTTCCTTTTTCTTTTGATTTGTGGTACTATAATTTAGAGCATCTATCACTAGGAAGGATGCAACTACTTCACCACTTTGTACCAAGTATCTCAGACCCTTTAGTCATGTGGGTGCCGGCTAGTCTTTCAGCCAGATCTCCTTAAAAAATTGTATGTGTGGGTCTCCTCGCACTCGGCCCATGCCATTCGAGGTGGCCCATCCCAGTATTCATTTGTAGTGAAATTGTGATTGCTCGACCTTGGAGAAGGACAAGGCTCGCTAGGTCAGAAAAGCGATAATTACAAATTCTCCCCAAGTATGATTTGAACCTACGACCAATCATTTACCTTCATCATTGCTAGCAATGATGATAATGTTGTTGCTTGCATAAAACTATGCACTAAACCTATTTCTTTTCCCATGGATCAGAACTTGTACTTATCCAAGTTTGATGAGACTCCCTTAGCTGATCCTCTCACTTATAAAATGCATGTGGTTGACTTTCATATCTTACTATCACTAGGCCTGACTTGGACTTTGCTGTGTAGGTTGAGTCAATTTATGGATAATCTCTTTGACACTTCCTAAGAAAGTCATCTAGCTTCTGCACATCGAGTTCTCATAAACCTCAAGGGTAATCCTAGATAGGGATCTTCTTTCCTACTATGACTTCTTTTCAATTGAAAACTTCTTGTCATGCTAATTAGGCTACATGTTGTGATGCCTAGAGATGTGTTATTGGTTTTTGTCTCTTTCTTGGTTCTTCCCTCATCTCTTGGAAGTCCAGGAAACAATGTATTACGTCCAGATCCTTTACTGAGGCACACTATTGTGCTATGACCACCACTACTTATGAGTTTCAGTGGTTAATTTCTTTGCAACATGATTTGACCATCCCTCATTCCAAACTTTCTCTCTTCTAATGTGACAACCAGGTAGCTCTTCATATTGTTGCAAACCCAATCTTCCACAAACGTAATAAACACATTGACATCTATTGCCACATTGTCTGTGAGATATTACAATTTGGTATGCTCAAGACTTCATAAACTTTCGCATTCATAGCTGGGCGGCATCATTACAAAGCCTCTAGGTTTTGTTCATTTTTGTAGCATTCTCTCCAAGATGAATGTGCTCAATACCCACATATCATCTTGAGAGGGAGTATGGAAGTTATAGAAAGCTTAGCTATCTCGGTAGGTAGACTTGTATAGTTAGTTATATAGTGCACAATCAATTATGCATAGTTCTTAAAATTTCTTATATTCTTGTAACTATAAATATATTGTTAATGTAATGTACACGAACATATTAAGAGGAATGTACAAAAACTTCACTCCATCACTTCTTCTCTGAAGTCTCTCTCTTCTGCACAATTGTTCAAGCTCATACATCCAAGGTTTGAAGTCTAAGTCCTAGCACTAATAGCCACAAGATGAAATTTGTTGCAATCATGGTAAAGAAACATGCATCAATTTGGTGGTAACATCTTAAGAAGCAGAGAGCACGTGAGGGGAGAAATCAAATTGTGATATGGAGAAGAATGCGAATAGAGCTCAAAAAGAAGTTTCTTTTAGATAATTACAAGCAAGATGTTTTTCTTAAGTTCCACAATTTTAAGTAAAATGAATTGCATGTTGAGGATTATATTGCTAAATTTTAGTATTTGATATTGCAATGTAATGTCATGGAGCTTGAGAACAAACTATACCTGTAATCTTTGTGGACTGCATGTTGAACTTTGAGACGTGGCATATTTATAGCCTTATGGACTTCTAATGTGTATAAGAATGTAGCTAAAGCAGAAAAGTAACTGAAGGAATCCCATGAAGGTAGTTTAGTTCCACAAGTCATGACACTCCATTTAAACCGAGGAATGTAGTTCTTTCCAAGACTAATTTTGACAACACTTTATACCCCTATGAAAACCATAAATTTTGGTGACTAGTTCCATTCATTCCAGCCCTCATAATGCCTATCGATGCTTCAAATGCCAAGGTTTTGGTCACGTTATTCTAATTGTCCCAACCGTAAAGATTGTTTCTCTTATGAAGAAAAATGAAGGTGAGGAAGAAAAGCGTAAATCAATCTACGATGTCAAAATAGAAAAAAAGAGAAGAAATTGTGTATGCTGATCAAGGGGAGAATCTTTGGTGGTTTGAAGGAGCTCAAGTGCAGTTTATGTATAAGATCATTTGCTATGCAACAATATTTTTCATACAAGGTGTGTTTCTCGTGGCATTACATGCAATCATCAATGTAGGAAGTTGTGAGAACGTTGTTTAAAAAAAGACGTAACTTAAAAATGAAAGATCATCCTCAACCACACGAACTTTCTTAGCTTTGCAAGGATAAGGAGGTAAGGATATGCAAACATTGTCTTGTTGAATTTTCTATTGGCAAGAATATTCGTATGAAGTGTTTTGCAATGTCATTCCTATAGAGATTCTTGTCATTTGTTGCTTGTTCGCCCATGGCAATATGATAGGAATGTATATGTCTTGTACATTATGAGTTAAAAAATACCTAATCTTCTGTTTAAAATTGAGCAAAAGTTGTGTTAGGACCTACTAAAATAAGAAGCTGTCCTAAACCTTCTAATGTAGAGGGAAATAACTTTTTTTTTTTGTCTAAAACTAAAGTCAAAAGGGTCCTATTGGAGTTTAGTGAGAATTATGCCCTTATTTTAAAAGAGAATGAGAAGTGTGAGATCCCTTCTATCATGCACACTTGAGTACCTACCTAATGAAATTCGATCTGAAATGCCACCCATGACAAATATACAACATTCCATTGATTCCATTCCAAGTACTACTCTTCCTAACAAGACAACCTATGAAATTAAGAAAAAATCTTTAGGTTAAGGATGGTCTTATAAATAATTACAGTTAAGGATTTTAGGAGTTTAAGCTTTACATTTTAGGGTTTTAGTTTAAGATTTTTAAAAAAGTTTCTAGCTTTTTACAAAAAGGGTAAAGTCTTTAGGTTGCAATCTGTGATTGTAGAATGTAAAACCTAGATTGTACACCACATCCTGAAAGCAACCGCACTCTAAAATGAGCCCCAAGGAGCAAAGGAATTACAAAGATAAGTAGGCTAGCTTATACCTAAGGGGTTGGTTAGATAAAACATGAGCTTATGTGTTGTTCTAGTTCTTCTTGCCCCTAAAAGGTAGGGTTGGGCAAAAGCTCCGACGCTCGCTTCGACTTAGGCCGATGCTCACTTTGACTATGAGTCTGATGGAGTTGGAAAATTCGAAGTTTGGAGTCGAAGTCAAAGTTGCTCTGGAAAAAAATAATTAGAGTCAAAGTTGATATCGGCTCCGATCCCCGAACTCCGACTTCGATATTTATACTTGATATATTTAATATTGTAATGTATATGTTAAGTTGAGTGGCCTAATGGTTTATATGGTGTTTTGGCAACATGAGAACTTGTGTTCGAGTCCCCCAATTCCACGTTTTGCAAATGCTTTTTTTAAGAAAATCTTAAACAACGCCGTTTTCAATAGGCTATATATTCATCTCTTTCAAAACCCTACGCATTTCTAAGGCTGAGCACCGACACTTTCGGAGTCAGAGGGCCCAACCTCCGACTCCGACTCCGACTTTGTCGGAGGTCGAATCCGACCTCCGACTCCGACTCCGAGACATACAAAATCCGCTCCGACTCCAACTCCGACTTGTCGGAGCAGAGTCGGATTTTTTTATTTTTATCTTTTTTAACTTCATATTTGACCCACTTTTTTTTAAAAAAAAATTTGTGAGCTTTCAAATTTCAATTTTCTCAACATTACAATCCAAATTAATTAAACTTTTGATTATAACAAAAAATACAACTAAATAAAACAAGTAACATACTAACATGCATTCAAAAATTAAAAAGAAAGTCCTATTGCAATAGAAACGGCGCCGTATTGTATAGTAGTATACTAACTAATATAAATCTATTTTATATATTATATATATATATATGAAAATTTATAAAAAAAATATATGATATATATTATTATATATGAATATTAAAAAAAAGGCACCGTATACGAAATATTAATAATAAACTAATATACTTGATATATATATATATATATATTAAATCTCTAATCTCTTATACTTGATATATATTAATATATATAAATATTAGTTATACTAATACTTATATTAGTATTAGTTATTATTAATACTATATATTATAGTATTATACTAATAGTGATATTAATACTATATATAATTATAGTGATTAGTATAACTATATTAGTATTAGTTATAGTGATTTAGTATAACTATATAATATATTAGTATAAGTTATAATACTATAAGTTATAACTATAGTCTATATTAGTATTAGTATTAGTTATAGTGATTAGCATAACTATATATTAATATTTGCTATAGTGATTTTAATTTAGTATAACTATATAATAGTATTAGTATAAATATTATTATATTACACTAACTATATCACTGATAGTATTAGTATACTAATGTCTAATACTAATATATCACTATAGTTAATAGTATCACATAATAATATAGTATTAGTAATTAATACTATAGTGCTTTATATAGTAATTTATATATAGGCTTAAAGTGGTTTACTAATAGTATTAGTATTAGGCCATAAATCTAATTATTATACTAATGTATATTAGAATTACTAATATATTTATCAAAATGAATATGTTGAGAATTTATTAGGTCAAAAAATATAATTAATACAAGATATTGTTATATAAAATTTATATGAATAATACTTTAGTTATTATACATTAGTATTATATGTTATTATAAATTTATAGATTAGTGTTTATCCATTAGTATATGTATTACAATATTACATGTTGATGTTATTATGCATCTTAGTGTTTATAGTATATTATATATACATTAGTATTACATGCTATTATATTTATACATTAGCAATTTAGAACAACATGGTAGTAATATTGTAAATTTTTAATAGTATGATATTTACATATAGTCATATACTAAACTATTATTAGTAAATTTAGTCTATATATTATAGTATAAATATATTATTTAACTAGTATATTATTGAGTTTAACTAACTATATAAGATATAGTTGTATAAAATTTAAATAATTAATATATAGAAAAACACATATTTTTATAAAATATGTATAAAATCGGAGGCGGAGGCGGAGTCGGAGGGTCACGTCGGAGGCGGAGGCGGAGGGTCGGAGTCGGATCGGAGTCGGATCGGAGCGGAGCCGGAGTCGGTTCATCAATGACTCCGACTCCGACTCCGACTCCGACTTTCAAGAGGAAAAAAACTCCGACTCCGACTCTGACAAGTCGGAGTCGGAGCGGAGCCGGAGCGGAGTCGGATTCGGAGTCGGATTGTCGGATTTTTCCTCAGCCCTACGCATTTCCTCTCTTTTCTCTCTTCCCCCTCCAATGCCTCCATTCTTCCGTTATGTATGCCACTCCATCATCACCTCCACATTCTTTGATCAGACCGAGTCAGATGACATTCGCTTCCTCTTCTTCATCTTCTGCGTCGTCCCTCTTCCTCGTCTTCCTTGAGCTTGCTCGCTTGGCTGGCTTTAAATGCTTCAAGATTCAGGCCAAGGTCAAGTTATCTTCAACTCAAGTGTTTTGCTGCTACAAGGACATCATACACATGTTCTTCTTTGTTGTCGGTCCCTTGTAGGTTATCTTCAACTCAAGTGTTTCGTTGTCACTCTTTCTTTGTAGCTTTAGTTGTGCATATAATTTCTTTTTGTGGGTGATTTTTGCAATTTGATTTGGGTTGTTTTTGTTTCTGCGGGTGATTTTGGCAATTAGTTTTGGATTTTTTTTTTAATTGGCAATTTCTCTCTATGGCTCCGATGCTCTGACTCCGACTCCGACTCTAACAACTTCAATTGGAGTTAGAGTCGGAGCTCAACTTGGCCTCTGACTTTGGTCGGAGTTGGACATTCCAACTCCATCGAAGTCGGAGCCCAGCCCTACTAAAGGATGGATTGGTACTAGAGGCATTTGACATCCCAAATGGTATAACCATCCATTTATACAATTCATCTCGAGTTTTGAAAGCCGTCTTCCATTTGTCTGTTAGTCTCCTTCGAATTGATGATACCAACTTCTGAGATCGTTCTTTGAAAAGATGGTAACACTATGCAATAGAACAAAAGGTCATCAAGTCGCCAAATTGGACACTTGATTGTGGCCTTGTTCACTACAATACTATCAACACACATGCTAAGAGCATTAGCATTGGATTGACCATCTTATTCTTCAAATTTTGACTAATATATAACTTTTTCGTCTTTAACTAATCATTCAAAACTTGAAGTCTACATTGGATTAGTCATCACACTCTCTATAATAATAAATTATTATTATTTTTTATTATTTATATTTTTTAATTAATTTTTATTTTATCTTCATAACCTTCAATAACCTCCAACAAATCATATTCATTTTTATTTTCACAATCTAACAATCTATAATACAATAATCTCATATGTATATATAGATGGTAAAATCTCATATGAATAAAAATCTCATATCTATAATATAATAATCTCGAAAAATACTTTTAGACTTGCTATAGTTCTTTTCATATTTGAAAAGAAGAATGGATTTACTGTAGCTTATAGTTTGGATGAAAACAATTTAGCTAATTCAATTTGGAGCAAATATGGATGATATTTACTAAATTTAAAGATGAAAAGGCATTTGATTAATCTAATACCAATGCTCTAAGATCCATCATTGAATAATGCTTCCCGTCACCAACCCCTTAGCTATAAGCTACTTGTCTTTATAATTCTTCTTGCTCATTAGGACTCATTCTATAGGATGCCTTGTTAGGAAGACCAACACTAGCAATGAAATAGATGCAATGTTATATATCTTTCATGGGTAGTAATCCAGATAGAATTTCATCAAGTACAACATCTACAAATTCATGCAATCAAGTGTTCATGATGGGAGGCATCTCTCTCATACTTCTCATTCTCCTCTAAAACAACAAGGGCATAATTCTCACTAGAGTCCAGCATGGCCCCTTCGACTCTAGTCTTAGTCAAAATTATTTCCCACCCCATTACAAAATGATCTCTCAAAATGATGCCGGAAAATGTGGGGAAAAGTGAAAGAATGACAAAATAAGAAGGAAAACAGAGTCCAATTTATAAATAAAACTCGCCACCCCAAGGAAATCCATCTAAGGGGTCAGAGTAGTTGTAATCACAACTCAAGGACAGTTCCCACAATATACGGAGTAACGAAACTTAGGGCTAGCCTTCCATTGAGTTGTAATCACTACACTTCTGAGCATTAACATTGGTTTAGCCAAATGCCACTACAATGCAAAATTGGCTAAGATGTCTAAAAAATACTCTACATTGGCTAAAATAATAAAAGAATAATAATTTAACCAACCTCATAGCTAACTTTATGGGATAAAATTGATTGAAGTTACCTAAAGCCACTTGAATGTCCTTTTTGGCTCAAATTTGACTACAATTATGCACAAGCCAATGGTAATGCTCTAGGTGGTGAGTTTTACCCATTATTTAAATTATTTTTCTAGTTTTCTCATTTTTCTTCCATATTTTCAAGCACTTAAAATCAAAATATAGTATACAAACAAAGCTTTAGTGGATAGTGTTAGTAGTCTAATAGCACTTTTTTTCCCTTTTTCTGGAACAAGTTATGAGAATCATATTCTCCAGCACTTGAAATAGGTTATAAAACTGAAGAGATGAGGGTATTTCATTCCAACTTAAAAAGAGATTCAGGTTGGCTAACAAAAAAACACCACATTAAAGGACATTTATCCTCTAATGTTAACTCATAGATCCCACCAGTAGAAATAGAACCATCACTTCGCTAATTTAATTAGCGTTGTTTTCATTTCCAAATAGAAAAATTCTACTTATAACATGAATCCTTGGAAGATTCAAGAGGGCTCATTGCAACGAAACTGCACCACAATCATTTCCATTTTGTTGGCCCTACATTTGTCACCCAATGTTCTGAAACTAGGAGCACAACAGCGATCATAGCCAGATATTATATACTATAATCTCAACCCTCTTCTACTTACGTTGACGTGACATCATCTGTTAACTCTCAAATTTATCATCTCAAAAGATAAAAACGAATCTAAAGGTTAATGAGCGATGTCATTCCAACATTGTAGGTAGAATGAGTATGTGATACATAGCATAACTCAGATAAAATGTGCTCTAGAAGCCGCAAGGATTTCTATGCAATCACATCACAAGAGGAGATTTATGCCCAAATCTATTCTGAACTGTGTCGACCATTCCATTAAAATACTTTTAGCAGCACTGTGAATCCATAATATTGGATCAATAAACATGAAGCGATAATTCAATTCCAGCATACAGATAAATAACATGAGGAAACAACTTCTCCAGACAACAGAAAATTCGAAACAGTGAGAGAAAATGCATTTACGCCATCAACAGTAGCACTGACTATATAAGTAGCATATGGATGTCACTAGAAAGCGAAGGTTGAATTCAGACTTGTGACTTCTCATTTCTTGGGGGGCTTGCTCTTTCAATAAACCAAATTCCAGTCACAACACCACATTTCATAACGCTAAATAATGATATGATAAAGCACCACTCCAGGAAACCCATCATCGTCTGTGGCTCAAATCATTCAATTGACCATTTTCGATGATGCCATTCTCATTCAAGTACTCAACAAATTCATCAATAAGGTAGGGCCACGCACCTTCAGCATCATAGTCTGACAATGTTGGGCCCACTGTCTGCATACAAAGCATGATAAAAGTTAGTAGTAACGAGACCGGCGGCATCAAGTCCTCCAAGTAACCTATAACTATAATGAATACCTTAATATGCTTTGAATTTCCATCAGAGATCTATACAGATTCAAAAGAACATTCCTATTCTCTATGACTATAATGATGGGTTTATATGCTTCCATTTCCATGGTAAAGCGAAACTACAATATCAACCAAATTTAACCTTCCTCCACAGAAATGCAATTTAATTTATAAGACATCAAATTAAACTTCGGGTAATTTATTTGTAAACTTCAACAAGATAAAAATTGATTTGGAAACCAGAATTTATGACCTCATTCTTCTACTGCACAAATTTGTTTACCTCATATCTCATCAATAAGCAAAAAGATTATTGACATGATGAATGGTAGGGATGGGTAGGGATGGGAGTCGGTATGACTAGCATCATTTCATCTTTTGCTCATGATTCTAAGATAAAGAACATATGAAAAGAGCCAGCATAGCAATAAAAGAAAAATAAAATAAAGAAAAAGTCTAAGAAAAAAAAAAACAGAAGTAAATATATCAGTATATAATTTTCCCCTCCTTCCCTTTGCATATGCAGGTGTAAACGAAAGCATGCACTTCAGCCCAAAATAATGAGCAGGTAAGCGTTTATTAATGCTTTATATCTTTTTTTTTTAAAAAAGTTATTAATGCTTTATATCTTACCCTTGCAAACTCCAAAAGTTGAGACCATGTGTCCCTAGAAATTGCTTTATTATGCCGAGCCTGAGGCAGCAATACAAAGACAGAAAGCAAAAACCAAAGGGAAAAAAGTTAATTAATCCCCTCACAAAAGAGAAAATAAGCAAACTCATGGAGTTCATAACATTAGTTCAATAAAAAAAAGGTTGTAAAAAGTATACCTAACTAGACACTGAGCTATTCATTGGATTAAATAATTTGTGAAGGCAATTTACCTAGTTGCCTAACTGACCAGAGTTTTCCAAGAATTCATTAGCCCAACATTGACTCAATTGGATCACAAAAAATTTAAGGATGGCATAGTTATCACAAAATTGACTGGGATATAAATCCTTCACTCCCTGCCCCCTTTCTCTCTCACCCCTCTCTGAATGAGTAGTATAAGCTTTATTATTCTCCGATGATTTTGTTTGTAGGTACATTCTCTGATGATTTTGTTCATAATCAGATTAGTCCCCTTGATTCAACAGGACATTATAATTTCCTTCTTCAAGATCTTAACTTCTACAGTGCTGCATTTCCACAGCCAGCTTTCCTGTCCCTCCTGACTGTGTTCTTTGCTCAGCATCATCCAATATTTCATCAAGCAGTAATGTGGCCTTTAAACTTCAAGCTTGTATTGGCAATGCCTTTTCTTTCCAAACATAAGTCTTTTTAGCATAATCTCACTGCTTAGGAGTTCTAAAATAAAAATTAAAAGCTAGGGAGCAATAAATAAAAGAAGGAAAAAAGAAATAAAGGTTACAGAGTGCACTTACATGCATATGCAAGTAGAGAGAGAGAGTACACATAATGAAAATTAAAGATACACATGTCTGCTTGTGTGTTTATGCAAGGGAAAGCCAATATGGTGATTGGGGGGGACCTGTGGGGGGTGTGTATACAAGGCATGAGCGACTTCTTTTGGGGGCCAGGAAAAAAAGGATAAGAAAAACAAATCTAACAATGTCATAGGTGCCTATGTGAGATATACGCCTATTCATTTATAGCTTCATAGAACTGAAAGTAGATCCACAGAGGCCCCTTTGACGAATTAAACAATACACAGCACAATATTTTCATTTCCCACAGCAGTTCAGCTTAACATTGCTTTATTCCCAGCTATACACTGCCAGCTACATGATTCTTTTCAAGATAGGTAACAGGAATTCACTAATGGATTCTCATCCAAAAGTTTGAAAACGTGGTTAAAACAGATCACACGATGGATGATAAGCTACCTGTAAGAATTGGCACCAGTGATCAACCAACGGCCACTGCTTTTCAGCAAACAGTAATTGCCACATTCCAATAGCCGTATCCAATGCTAAAGATTTCTGACCCTGAAATACGCAAAGACAAATCAGCCTGTGTATACCCTAGAGATACTTGAGGTGAAGACCCTTTGGGCGTCAATTAATATAATAGATCGATAATATGTGAATAATTGAACTTATAGTGTCAAATATAATTCACAGCTAATAAAATGTAGTTCAGAGCTGTCCAATAAGTTGAAAATAGTTTTCCTTTTAATTGTGAGCGCACATGGTGTGTCAAAAGATGCACATGCGTCCTTGTGAGTTTAAGGTCATGTTTAGATTCCAAAGGTTTTCAGATTTTTTTTATTGGTAAACAAGATTATTTTTATCATAAGAATAGGCAAGAGCTCAAGTGTATGGGACACATACAAGACCAACGCCTATGCGTCACTAGTTTTTTTTTTTTTTTTTCTTTTTCAATTCAAACATCTTTTAAACACCAAAAAAAATCTCGAAAAAACAATATTTCATCCAATCATTTACCTTGGTTTCTGGAACAAAAAAAAAAAGCACAAACCAAGCATTCACAGAAAGCCAAAATAAATCAAACTAAAAGACTCCATCCAAATATATTTTCTGCAAAGCCCACTAGCTTCACAAAACCAGAGAAAACCCATCGCAAAGAAGTTTACAAGGGATGCTCAGACAAATAATCTAAATCTAAAATTAAAATAACTGAACTAAGGTTAGGGTTTTGATCTTAAAAGAAGTATTAAGAATAGGCAAAATGAGTAGCCCAAGTGCCATGGTATGCTGCAAGAATTGACACACAAACACAGTTCACATTTGTAGAAGTAGAGATATATATTCATTTGTCAATTGAAAGCCTTTATGTGGAGAAAAAAGTACCTTTTCTTTTGCCCAGCCAAATGCAAAATTATAGATCTCAAAGAACTTTTCTGGACAATGACAAGAAGCAAAGATCATTTCCGCAACAAAAGCACAATTGTTTATCTCTGAGTCAGAAAATGATAATCACAAAAATATCTTTGACATCACCTTTAAGAATATCAATTTAGGAAGCACTTTCCCAGAAAAGACTCATAAAAAATGATATCAAATTATAAATTCAAGTAAATAACAAACATCATGAACCATTGAACATACGTTCATCTTTCAGCTCAGATCGCAGAAAAGGAATTCTTTCACGGAACTTCTCCAAAGAATCTATCCTGTCATTAGAGTATATAAACCATTGTCAGGGTTTCATCATGATAATTCAAAACTCCCAATCCATGTGATTATAAAAAAAGGACAAGTAAATCAAACATATCTATTGATAAATTTACCCTAGCGCTTGAAGTCCACCAAGAAACTCCTGCTTGGAAAACTCACACATGGTGGCAGCCTTCATGTGCCATGAAACCACCAACTGCAATAACAGCGGCAACCCACGTTCTTAAGAATTGCCAAGCCACTCATTATCATCGTAAGCATTCATAAAGTGAGACCAAATATACACATAGAAATTATTATGTATTCAACTACAACATATCTCGATGTAGAAGTTTAATAATAAGCATGGTCAAAATTTTCTCCATTAGAGATGTCTTGTGACCTCACTACGTGGAATGTTAGTTTCATCAGAGTAGCTCATGACTTTGAGGTAGAAGCCTTCGCTGCATTCTTTAATCTTCGACTCCATTGGTGCGACATGAGGGGGTGGAAACAACCCTCCACTCCAATTTCTGAGAATTTACAGTTTCAAAAAGGAATAGGAGCAGTCAAAATCATAATAAGCATGCTGTTCATGCTGAGGATGCTTCTTTGAGGGACCATTGGAGATATCTGGTGACCTTGCTTAGTGGAATGTTAGTCTCATCAGAGCAGCTCATGGCTTTGAGGTCGAAGCCTTCACTGCATTCTTTGATCTGCTTCACTCCATTGGTGTGACACGAGGTGGAAACAAGCTCCTTTGGGCCCTTTCGAAGGAAGGATATTCAAGGCCTGCTCTTCTTACAGAGATAATTTAGGATATTATGGGATTTGATTATAATTTACGGAGATATGATTTGGGAAATATTTATTGTATTTTTGGTGATAATTTCCCTTCTAGCTAGATTAGATATTGCTATAAATTAGGCTGTAAATACTTACCTTGTATAGCATATTAGACGTAGAGAATCTGGCAACAATCTTGTATATTCTCTTCTATATAATGAAAGCAAACCCTCAGTAATGGGTATTCAGGCCAATTTGACACGGTATCAAAGCCCCTACTCTGATATTCATCTCTGTGGTCTTAATCCTTCGTGTGCGACGGGGAGAATTTTTTTTTCCTTCCTTTGTTTCTGCAAGTTCCATCTTGCTCTTGGTCTGTCGGTCCTTTTTGTGGTGAGCCATTTTGTGGATTTACTGTTCTGTGGCAGTCGACCTCCTCTGTGGTGGTGTTCGGCTTTTTCTGTGGTGGTCGTTGCTCTGTTTCTGGGCAGTTCTCTCTCTCTCTCGATGCTTGCTCTGTGGTGGTTGGGCCGCTGTGGGACCATCGGCTCTCTCTGCGGCAGACAACAATTTCTGTGGCGGTAGCGAGGTGCTCTGCTTCCTCTGGTTGACGTCAGTGCTGGGTGCACCTTCTTCCCTGCGTGATATCGGGCCTATTGGCACTCTAGTTTGCCGATTCTTTTGTGTTGGGTAGGTATCATTACTTGGGCTTCTTTCTTGTGGGCTTATTTTGGCATTACCTGGGCTTCATTGTTGTTGGCCATCTGTTTATTTTTTTCCTTTGCCGTGACTGCCTGAGTTTATTTGGTTGGATATATTCCTGTTTTCTCCGTAACTTTCATCATGTTTATTGAGAATACTATTGTTTGCTTTACTAGAAAGAATTTTCCTACGTGGGAATTTCAGTTTAAGATGTTTTTTAAAGGGAAAGAATTATCAAATCATATTGATAGTTCTGCTAATGTTCCCACTGATGAAAAGGAATTTGCTCAATGAGAGGTCAAGGATGCTAAGGTGATCTCTTGGTTGTTGAGGACGATTGAGTCTTACCATGTGACCAATCTTCGTTGTTTTACTACGGCTCAGGCTACGTAGGATTATCTCCACCATATTTACCACCAAGATCACAGTGCTCGGAAGTTCCAATTGGAGTTGGAAATTAGTAATTACAGTCAAGGTAATTTACCTATTGAACAATTTTATTCTGGTTTTATTAATCTTTGAAGCGAGTATTCTGCTATTGTTCATGGTAAGGTTCCCCCTGCGGCACTCGCGGCTCTTCAAGCGGTTCAAGCTGAGAGTCAACGTGATCAATTTTTTATGAAGCTTCAACCTGAATTTGAGCATGTTCGAGCCCGGTGTATTGAACCGTAATCAGGTTCCTTATTTAGATATTTGTTTGGGAGATTTATTGCTTGAAGAACAGCAGTTATCCACTCAGATGGGTATGACTTCTGAGAAGGTGAATGGAGCCTATGTAGCACAAGGGAGAGGGAGGAACAAGTTACAGTGTTTCAGTTCCAAGGAGTTTGGTCATATTGCTCGCAACTGTCCTAAGAAAGTTTGTAACTACTGCAAAAAAAAGGGTCATCATCAAAGACTGTCAGAGTGCGGCCTCAAAATCTCCAATCCCAAGCTTTTCAGGCTGCTTATCAATCGTCTTCTTCTTCTGCGCCACCCACTGTAAGCTCTGATTCATCTGTTCTCACACCAGCAATGGTCCAACAGATGATTGTGTCTGCTTTTACAGCCTAAGGTACGAGTACTAACTCAACTTCTTGGCTTGTTGATTCGGGCACTTCTAATCATATGAGTGGTAATACGACGAGTCTCCATGGTGTTTGTAAGTATAGAGGCACGCAAAATATTCAGATTGTTGATAGCAGTACTCTTCCTATTACTGTTGTTGGTAATTTAGGCTCTTCATTTCACGATACTTTTTGTCTCTCTAGAATTGTCTACCAATTTGATTTCTATTGGACAATTGGTAGATAATAATTGTGATGTTCATTTTTCTCATGGTGGCTGTCTTGTGCAAGATCAGGTGTCGGGGACGGTGATTGCGAATGGGCCTAAAGTGGGACGTTTATTTCCTTTACAGTTTTCTTTTCCTAATGTTGTTTTTCTTGCTTGTACTAGGGGTGGCAATATGTGACATGACCCGTTAACTCAACACGAACATGACACGATAAAAGTGGGTTAGGGTTTAGCCTTAACAGGTTCGAGTAAAAACTGATTGACCTATTAAGACACGATTTCTTAACGGGTCACTAACGGGTCAAGCTGTTAAGAAAATTGAATTTACCTTTATACCCTTAGACCTAAAATTCAAGAAAACCCTAAACATGTTACCTAACCCATGCCGCCCTCACTTTTCTAACTTTTTCAGTTTTCTAACTTTTCTTTTCTCACGTCGCACCCCCCATCTTCGTTTTCAACCCATGGCCCTGCAGCGACTCCCTCTCCCCTCAGTTCTCATCTCATGCCGCCCCTCAACAGTTCTAACTCTTAAGTCTTAAGTTTCTAACTTCTCACGCCGCCCCCCTCTTCGAGTTCAACCTAGTACCCTGTCACCCACGGCTCCGCCACGCTCACGGTGCTACTCTTGGCCTCTTCAACTCGCCTATCGCCCACCCAGACTCAGAGTCACGAACTCACGCCACCCGTCGCCCAAGCCGCGTCACCCACTGTAAGTCAATCCAGCCGAGATTTCTACTCTACCTTTACCAAGTGTTTGGTTGCCGGGAAAAAAGAAAAAAAGATGGGATCCTCATGCAATTTCTTCTCTGGTTGTGTAAATTAGTTTGCCTGTGTTAAGAGTACCCTAATCATCTGGATTTGTAACTTGGTGGCTAGTCTTTGATTTTGGATTTGTGTAAATTTGATTCTAGTAAATTAGTTTGTCTGTGTTAGATCCCTCCGTTTATTTCTTTTTGTCTTTTTATCTTTATAAATTTTAATAGATTTTTACCTCTACTCTAAACCTGAGTACTTCTGATTCAGATTTGTTGGACTATAAATTTCTCCTAAAATTTGGTTTGTTTTTTATTTTACTCTTTTTGTTGTTGGCCGTATAGTTCTTCTCCATTTATTTTTTTCCGCAAAAAATTTAACAGGTCTTCATAGATTATGCGAAGAGTTGTAGACTGTTGACTATAGATTTGAGAAATTTTTGCTTCGAATCTGTTGTACTGTATATTTGGAATTTTTTTTCAGATCTATTTTTTTTGTTTATATTCTGAACGTGTCGGATGTAGACATTTCATTTTAGATCAGTGTACTTTAACTTCAGATGCGGCCTTTTTTTGTTGCTTATCTTTATAAATTCCGACATGTGGACATTTTATTGTAGATTTGAGAAATTTTGATTCACGTGTTATTGTATAAGGTTTGATTCTTTTTTTTTTTTTTTTGGTGCAGATTAGAATTTAAATTGGATGAGTTAACCGAAGATGTAATGGAATTGGAGAACAATCGGGGCAATGAGGACGCTCCACTTCCTTCTTCAAGTTCTAATTTTTTTTAGATCCGTGTTTTTATTATATTTGGGATTGTAACATTAATATATTTATAATGTGTTTTGTTTATTATATTTGGAATGTAATTTTAATATATCATTACAATGTCTGTGGATCATATTTGTTTAGATTGTAATTTTAGACCTGTAGTTAATTTTTTTATTTTTTATAGATATTATTTATATTTATATAAAATCAATCAGGTCAAACGGGACAGGTTGGGTTGGGTTGGGTCGTGTTGTGTCTGTTCAACCCATTAACGTAAATGGATTGAAATGGGTCGGGTCGTGTCAACCCGTTATCTTATCGTGTCGTGTTAGGATTTGGAATTTTGACACGAAATCCTTAACGGGTCGTGTTCGTGTTGACCCATTTAAGTGTAATGTACATGCCTTGACACAACACGAACACGACCCGTTAACACGATATGACACCCCTAGCACGGCTACTGCCAATAATAATGAAGTCTGACATAAGAAATTGGGTCATCCTAATTCTGTTGTCTTGGCTCATCTTATGAAACATGATTTTTTGGGCAATAAAGATTCATTTTCTTCTCCTCCTGTATCTTTTGATTGTGCTACTTGTCGTCTTGATAAAAGTAAAACTTTACATTTTCTTACGCATGGTAGTCGTGCTTCTAATTGCTTTTAGATTGTGCATACTGATGTTTGGGGTGTGACATCTGTTATTTCTCATGGTCAGTATCGTTATTTTGTAATGTTTATCGGTGATTATAGTTGATTCACTTGGATATATTTTCTCCGTTCTAAAGCTGACGTGTTTTGTCTTTCAAAAATTTGTTGCACTTGTTGAGACAGTTCAGTACTTGTATCAAAACTTTACGCTCTGACTCAGAGGGGAGTACATGTCTCATTCTTTTCAGACTTTTCTTCAGCAAAGGGGGATCATTTCCCAGCGTTCTTGTCCTAATACCCCTCAACAAAATGGAGTCGCTGAGCGTAAGAATCATCATCTCTTAGATGTTCGTACTTTGTTGATTGATTCTTTTGTACCTTCTAAGTTCTGGGTAGAAGCTTTATCTACTACTGCCTATTTGATCAATCGTTTGCCTACTACCACTCTAGATTATGATTCTCCCTATTTTCGACTATTTGACATATTTCCTGAGTATCAATCCTTTCATACTTTTGGGTGTGTTTGTTTTGTTCATTTGCCACTTGTTGAGCGTCACAAGCTTTGCTGCCCAGTCTGTCACATGTGCCTTTATGAGAAATAGTCCTACTCAGAAAGGATTTGTTTGTTATGATGGTCATGCAAACAAATTCCGGATCTCCCGAAATGTGATTTTCTTCGAAAAATCAATATTTCTTTCAGTCTCAGGTTATTTTTTATCCTCCTATTACGCTTCTTCCTGCTTTTGATGATGTGTCTTATTCTATTGAGCGATTTAAACCAGGTGTGGTGTATCGTTGACGTATTTCTCCTTTTAACGCCCCTTCCGGACACTAATCTGTCATCTGATTCTGCGGTTTCTATACCTCGACGCTCTACCAGGTTTACACATCCACCGGATAGGTATAATTTTCTCTCGACACTGTTTTTGTTCCTCACTCTTATACCTAAGCAGCCACCCAAGCATGTTGGCAGCAGGCCATGCAAGAAGAAATCCAAACTCTTCAAGACAATCTGTCCTTCTGGTGTCAAACCTATTGGTTGTAAATGAGTGTACTCAGTCAAGTTTCGATCTGATGGCTCACTGGACAGATATAAGGCCCGTCTTATGGCTCTTAGGTGCCGGCAGAAGCATGGTATTGATTATAAAGAGACATTTGCACCTATTGCCAAAATGACTATTGTGCGGACTATCTTGGCACTTGTTGCGTTGAAAGGGTGGTCTCTCCGGCAGATGGATGTGAAGAATGCTTTTCTACATGAGGATTTGAAGGAAGAAATCTATGTCTCCACCTCCCAGCATGTTTGCTACACCTTCCTCAGAGGTTTGTCGGCTACGCCGATTCTTGTATGAACTGAAACAAGCTCCGCGTGCATGGTTTGATAAATTTCGCTCTACCCTGCTTGCTTTTCATTTTACTCAGTCAGTATGATTCATCTCTTTTTCTTTGCAAGACTTCTGCAGGAATTGTATTACTTCTGGTATATGTCGATGACATTGTGATTACTAGCTCTGATACTGAGTTAATTAAGCAATTACAACAGCATCTCAAGGCTTCTTTTCACATGAAAGATCTTGGTCCCCTGCAGTACTTTCTTGGCCTTGAGGTGCAGATTACTCCGATTGGTACGTTATTACACCAGCAGAAATACATGCAGAAAGTGATTTCATTGGCTAGTCTCTAATCGGGTAACTCTATTTTTACTCCCTTGGAGGTAAATCTTAAGCTTCGTCAGGAGGAAGGCGAGCTTCTATCAGATCCATCCTTCTATCGGCAACTCCTTGGGAGTTTGAACCACATGACGATTACTCATCCTGAAATTTCTTTTGCTGTGCAGCAGGTCAGTCAATTTATGCAGGCCCCCCGACATCTTCATTTAGCTGTTGTCCGCCGCATTATCCGATATCTAAAGGGCACCTCTACACGTAGGTTGTTCTTTCCTAAGGAATCTTCCTTACAATTGGTGGGGTATAGTAATGCTGATTAGGCTGGATGTGCGGATACTCGTCGCTCTGTTACTGGCTGGTGCATGTTCTTAGGCAATGCGCTCATTTCTTGGAAAAATAAGAAGCAAGACAGTTTCCAAGTCCTCCACTGAGTCTGAGTATCATGCAATGTCTTCCACATGCTCTGAGATCATATGGCTCCGTGGGTTATTGGGTGAACTTGATTTTCCTCAGTTTCATTCCACACCTCTTCATGTTGATAATATCAATGCTATTCAGATCACCGTTATTCCTGTCTTCCATGAGCATACGAAACATATCTAAGTTGTTTGCTATTTCATACGTGAATCCTTTGACAAACATGTGATACTCTTCCTCACATTTCTAACGAACATCAAACTACAAACATATTCATTAAAACTCTTTCTCGGTACTGAAATCAGTTCTTGGTTGAAAAATTGATGTTGGTAGATCTACCAGCATCAATTTGAGGGAGGATGTTACAGAGATAATTTAGGATATTATGGGATTTGATTATAATTTACGGAGATATGATTTGAGAAATATTTATTGTATTTTTGTGATAATTTTCTTTCTAGCTAGATTAGATATTGCTGTAAATTAGGTTGTAAATACTTACTTTGTATAGCATATTAGACGCATAGAATCTGGCAACAATCTTGTATATTCTCATCTATATAATGAAAGCAAACCCTCAGTAAAGGGTATTCGGACCAATTTGACAGCTCTTTCTATAATGCTCTTATCCCTAATGATAATAGCTCATTTCCTTGACAGAGTATCTGGCAAACTGGTACGTGTTTTGCATGAACAGCCTTTAAGGGGAAGATTCTCAACTTTGATAATTTGAGGAAAAGACACATCGTTGTGCTTGACTGGTACTGCATGTGTAAAAAGAGTGGGGAGTCTGTGGTTCATCTTCTAGTCCATTGCGAGGTTCCTAGTGTTTTGTGGAGTGTTTTTCAACCAGGTTGGAATGGGATGGATCATGCTCAAAAGAATAGAGGATTTTATGTTATTTGAAGAGGGTAGGTGTTTGTCGAGAAATCATAGCAAAGTGGAAAATGGTTCCTACTTGCCTCATATGGCGTATTTGGAAAGAGAAATGAAAGAAGTTGAGTATTGTGAACCGACAACTAAGGAGCTAAATACTATCTTTCTCCATGCTCTGCTCCTTTTGACAGCATCTATAGATTTCAATGAGCTTAATTTTACATGATTTTCTTCTATTATTTTCTCTTTCTAGATAGGTGAATTAATTGTATACATCCGATGTGCTTAGATTGCTTCTTTTCCGTTTTAAATTTAGTTCTCTTATTACTTATAAAAAAAAATGAGGAATTCGGAACTCTATAAATCTGCATCTCGCCAAACTCCTTCATTAACCTAAATTATAGCCAACACTAGAAAGAAAAGGGGGAAAAGGGGGCATTAACTGCTCAGACAAAAGACAAAAATAAAATGAGGAAACTATGAAAATAATAAAATAAACGACCTACATATCACTTACAATATCAACTCAATGAACAGCCATGATTGAACTCCTCTTTTGGTCCTTTTTTTAGGGGACAGAGGGAGAAGGGATCAGAATCCAACTATAAACTTCCTTCCTGATTCTGCCAGATTTCTAAAATTTTCTTAGACTGCTGAGTTTTAAATTGTACCTTCTTTATTACTGGAGGATCAGAAATTTTGTAGAACTAAAACAAAAATCAAGCTTTAAAGGATAATTCCTCCGCAACAAACAGATATTTAGGCATGCCTGCCTCAGAGATATCTGTCTTTTGTTGAATCTTTTTCATAGCTCGATAGATAATTTGATAAGCCAATGATTTTTTTCCGAGTTTCAGAATACGGTTAACCAACATGTTAACTAATCAATTCCGATCTCAAAGCGTTACACATACCGTAACAATATCTTGCGGATCCACCTGCCAAAAAAATGGGTTCATGTCATTTAAACTGTGAGCATCAATTTATTTAAGATAAACTTAGAATTTACTAGAGTCAAAAGTAATCACTAAATTCCAGATTTTGAAAGCAGTATTAGAAAACTGATTCGTAATAGCTACCTGAAGATCATTGCAAAGGAGAGTAATACCATCAACCAGTATCATATCACTGTATGGATCTGTGAAACATATCAGACACAATTTTCTTAGTCAAGAGATATTTCAGACATTAAAAAAAAAAAAAAAAAGTTATTTCCACCGCCCAATGCTTACAAAGTCCTAAATTGAAGTTGGTTTAGTCATTTCCGCTCCTCAACGCTTACAGTCCGAAATTGAAAACCAACATTACAAAGACCCTGCTCCACTAAAAACTAACATATTGAACTTTCCGCACCAAGTCACGAGCTCTTGCTCAACAAAAGGGAAAAAAAACTAATAAGCTCTACATAAGTCCATACTGATAAGCACTGTTTTAAATGACAAGTAAACCCTTTTTTTTATTGGCACCATGTGTCCAAGAGCAAAGCAAACTAATCACAGGGGTGCATAAGCCCTCGGCAAAGACTTTCCCGCAAGTGCACATCGGGTAATTCAAGGAGAGATTCCCCCAGCACGATGGTGTTTGCGTTCAAGAGGATTCGAACCTTAGATTTGGAGGGAGCATACCACCGAGACCAAGGCCCTTACCAAATATGACAAGTAATCTAGAGCTGTCTTCCACCACCACCCCCCTCCCCTCCCGAACCCAAAAGAAACTATGCTAAGGGGAAGACATGCAATGTGATGCTAGATGGGGCAGCCGAAGTGAGAGTACAAGTAAAGCTTGCCTTTATATCTATTGAAGAGCTCCTCCAAATGTCTAGAGTCAGTAAAGTTTTTAACCTGTGGCTGGCTGTAGAATACATCGAATGCTCCTTCAAGATTCCAATCACTGGCCTTTAAAATCTGGTGGGCAACTTTTTCACTGAAATAGGATTGGAAAGTAAGATTCTAACATCAGTAAAATTTCAACTTAAAACCATACAAAAATAAGGCTACTCTCTCTCTCTCTCTTTGTTGCACTCTCTCACACAATAGAAACGTGCATGTGAAAATACACAAACACTACCGCATGATCTCAAACAAAGCATTTGTATAAAGCACCTGATTTTCTTATCAATAAAAAGGAAACTATAGAAACTACAAGTACAAGATGACCGGCTAAGATCGCACAAACACACCTGATAAAGGCTGACCTAAGCCTTCAATTTCAAATTCATGATACTTGGGAGGGTGGGAAGGGGGGAAAGATTTGGTAGAGGGGGATGATAATAAAATAATATTTAAAAACTCAAATTGTTACCAAAGCTTAAGAGGACTATAAGCTTGCAAAACTCAAACATCATCCAAATACTTTGTCGGAATTATGTCATCATTTGGCATTTTTTATGATTCTTCAAATCAGAATTATAGCTGTCCATGATCTTGAAAAAATCACTAATTCACTTTACTTCAAGCTCAAGAATGGTTGCATCAAGTTCCATGCTTTTCTTTATCAGTGAATAGTTGCATCAAGTTCAATGCTTAAAGGCAATCATTTGAATTCTGTCCAAAAACGAAAAAGGAATGCAAGAAATTCACATTCAAGTACTAAAAATTTTTACAGATAGCATTTGCAATATTGCAACACGACATATCATTCCACATGGCAACCTTGCCATTAATGAATTTGACAGAAGATGGATAGATTTAATCACAAAAATTGTAAACTCAAGGAGGTAATTACTAAAATTAGAAACCTAGGAGCTTTTTGCAAATTCGTAAAACCCAAGGACTAATTTTGCAAATAACCCCACCCCATATCGCCCATGTACCTACCTCATTAGAACATCATCCGCCCTAGGCATGCCTAAATTTGGAATTCACCGTGCCTTCCCACAAAGCCTCCCTTTCATTTTGATGCTTGATGCTGCCAAAGCCATTTCTCTAAAAGAGCATGGTTGAACAAAAGTAAGTGCCTAACTCCCTAACCACCATTTGAAATTGAAGGGCACATCTTAGCCCAATTTACTTGGTGAAATTTGAGCTCTTAATCTATACCACTCTATAAAGAGACCCGCTATGAATATAACACATTACAGAACGACTTTACATTAAACACCATGTGCTTTGAGGGGCCAACCAGATCTTATCTGCTCCACCCCTATTAGGCAAAACCGAATACAAGCAATACAAGAACGTGGTAATAAACTCCACCTCCTTGTATTGTGCCCCCATGACATCCAATTGGGGTGCATTACCATAACATTGCAAATGATCTAAAAATGAAGATTCCTCCAAAGCGAACAATGTTCAATAACTCTAGGAAGCTACCATGAGAGTCTGATCCCCACACTTGACCCTATGCCGTGGTGAAATATGAGCTCTTCACCTGAACCACTCTATAAAGAGTCCTGCTATGAATATTACACATTATAGAATGACCACATTAAACACCACGCACTTTGAGAGGCCAACCAGATCTTATCCGCTCCACCCCTTTTAGGTGAAACCGAATACAAGCGATACAAGAATGTGGTAATAAACTCCACCTCCATGTATTGTGCCCCTCTGATATCCCATTGGGCTGCATTGCTAGAATATTGCAAATGTTGTGAAAGGGAAGGTTCCTAAAAGCGAGCAATGTTGAATAACTCTAGGAAAGCTACCTTAGGGGCTAGTTTGGGTAGTTCACTACTATTCATTATTTTATTATTACTTTTCACTACTATTTACTACTATCCACTACTATTCAATATTCTATCATCATTTTTTCACTACTATTTACAGAATATCTGATATCATCCAACTACTCAAACGCAACCTAAGACTATGTTTGGTTGTTGAAATCAACTCGACCCATCTCAAGCCAATCATTGATGGGACCCACTACTTTTTCAACTTTCCATAAAAAAATTAAACCCATCTTAACCTACTTTATACATTCAAACACATATCTCAATCTATTTACATTCAAACATATCTCAAACGACCTCTCCAACCAGGTGACATTCTGCTGTTCAAAGGACTCAAAAGCTAGCCCATCGATCTTCGGCCTCCACTCCTCAAGTTCAGTAAGTAACTGCTCAAAATAACCAGCCACATGGTCTTGAATCACTGGGATCTCCGTACAAACAGCTCCATCAATATTCAGCATCTCAATGGCATTAGTTCGCCTATGGGAGTTTGCCACTCTATGAAAGAACTTTGTGCTACAATCACCCTCTTTCAGCCACAAAGCCCGTGATTTATGCCGCCAAGAAATCTCATCCAATAGGGTGACCCTCTCTAGATCTGAGAGTAATTTTGTCCTTCGAGCAAGTTCCTCCAACGAAATTGCTCTTGTATACGACTTGTGTATTTGGGCTTTTGCCTATTCCTACGATCAATAAAATCTTATTTACCGATTCAGAAAAAAAAAAAAAAAAAAAAAAAAAAGAGGTTTGATCCCCACACTTGACCTTGTCCCAAAATTTTATCATTGATCCATCACGCACAACATATCTAGTAAAACATTCACCCAACCCCTCTTGATATTTTTCCAAAGGCCTACTCCAAACAACCCATTAACTTCACAAGAACACCACACTCCTCATGAGCTACCATATTTTGCATCCACTATCATTCTCCAAAACACACTCATTTGCATAATGCGAAAGCCATTTCCCAAGAGAGCTTGATAATAGTGTTACACTGAAATAAACTTCACTCTCATCCTCCCACGGATACTAGAGAGCACGCCTTGGAACACTTAAACCAAATGGAATGAACTACTCCCCACACCACCCCCACAAGAAATCCATCTGTAATTTGTCCAAAAGATTAACACGGGTAAAATAGAATGATTTTCCATGCTGGAGATCAAGAAACTCATGAATAGAAGAGGCACCCAAAAGACAGTAATAATCCATTTATAACAGGTAGCAGAAAAAAGCTTTCTAGATTAGAAGTTCAATATGCATTAACGATAACATTAAGGAAGTCATTGTAAGAACCAAATATCCGAGGAATAAGCACAATCTGAAGCTAACAACAACAACAAAAACACCCAAGACCACAAACCTTTCTTGTGTCAAGTTGCAATGGAACACCCAAAAATTTATAAGCTCTAGTTGGATTATAAATCAAATTTATGCCAGATTTTTGCATTTCTTAACATTACGAATAAATTGTGCAGGTGGATTGCTATATTTTTTGTGAGGCAATCATATTCAAAGTGCAGAGGGGCCAACCGAGTAAACAAGTATACAATAGCAAACACCCAACTTGGGGGCAGACAAAAAAGAACAGAGGGGACAAAAAGGAACATCATACAATAAAACCTAGAAAATTAGAGAAACAGAGGCCATCTAGAAATAAAGGGAATTGTGCAGGATGATTATCCCAGAAGCATGCATGCACTGCACAAAGATGATAGAGTACATTAAGGTCATACTTTCAGGCCCAACCTCCACCATAGAAAAGTGCTTTGTTGCAAGTACTTTGGCAGAGTAAATTAAAGGAGTATCAATAAGCCTCCAGATCAAAATTTATAAAAAAAAAAAAAAAAAACGTCGGGGTATTACCTTGCACCAGTGATTGTCATAAACTGTTGGAGTTTGTCACGGTGGCCTCTACCTAATTTATGCTGTCAAAAAAAGACCAAAAAAAAGGGTATGCATGTATAAATATTATGGAATAAATACATGCATAAAAATACCACAACCAAAACTCAATGCAATATGAATTCTGATTACAAATAAACAAAGATGAAAAAATTTAAAACAAAAGCACAAAGTTTATTTGTATAGAAATAGCACGCCAACTTAAACTGGTTACTAAATTGAACCTGATCAAATATAAAGCAAATGTGTAATGATCATGCATATGTAAACCTCTTGCCATCCTCTGATATGTGTGAGGGTTATTCATGGAAACTCAAAGGATGACAACAAAATAAAGAATCCTCTCTAAATAGTACAGATAAGCACTTAAACACCGACCGCCATGAATGCAAGCATGAACAAAGAAATACGCACAAGAGGTGCAAGCATGCTGCTACTGAAGAAAGCTCCCACTTGAGAGTTTTCAATCTGATGGCCACACAATATTACCCCATAAAAAATATTAGCTTAATACCACATTTTTTTATAAGCAGCTTTAGCTGCTTAAGACCGCATAACATCACAAAAAATCAATATAGAAATGATTATTACATAGGGAAACAATAATTTTTTGATGACGAGAAATCCCGGAGACCGTAAAAACCCAATGTTTTTTACCTAGATAAGCTCTGGATCCATGTAACGCGTTCCCATCACATGGATCAGGTAAATCATTGGCTTTTTACAATTGGAACGTGAACCCTAGAAATTATTTGCACCCAAGGGTTCAAACCTTAAACCTAGAGGGAGCATACCACCAAGACCAAGACCCTTACCACTTGAGCCAACCCCTAGGGAGTATGTAGGGCGACATTAATGACATTAGTGAAACCCATATCCACCACTATCCATGAAATATTTTCATATAAAATCTCATTTATTTTATTCATTCTTCTCAATACCAACCCAAACCCAACATGCCTCTCATTCTTCCTCATTTTATTGATGAACTCTAAATAAATATGCAACTTACAAATCTGTGATATTTCTTATTGACCAAGTAGAAGAATTTTTTTTTTTATAAGTAATAATCTTTATTGATGTGAATGAAACTAGGAGATGCCCAATTACACAGAAAGTATACAAAGTGAGACACCTAATTACATTCTAATAGGCTAGAAAGAAGATAAAAACTCATGAACATTCCCTCCCTTCAATACAATAGCAGAAAACCACTGGAAAAGAGAATACAAAAAAATTCCAGATTTCCCCCGCTGCGTGCTCCTTGTTGTTAAAGCACTTGTCATTCATTTCCGACCATAAACACCACATTAAGCACAAAGGAATCATCCGCCACACGACTGCTAGTTGGACATTACTATGAGATCTATTCCAGCATGCTAATAGATCCACCACACTCTTAGGCATAGCCCAACTCAGCCCAGCTCTACTAAGAATACCAGCCCATAGCTCCCCAGCCACCTCACAATGTAAGAGCAAGTGATCTATCGATTCCCCACTCTTTTTACACATGTAGCACTAATCCGTGACCATCATACCCCGTTTTCTTAAATTATCAATCGTCAAAATCTTCCCATGAGCAGCTGTCCAAGTAATTAAAGCAACTTTAGATGGAACTAATGCCTTCCATATACTCTTCCATGGAAAGAAAGTGGGTTGTAGGACTGTCAAGACCTTGTAGAAGGATTTTACAGTAAACTTTTCTTTCCTCGTGTGAGTCCACAACATACGGTCACCCCCATTGGCCCCTAGCTTTGCTGAATACAAGTAACTGTAAAAATATGCCAGCTCTTCAAGTTCCCAGTCCTAAGCATTTCTTGTAAAAGTGACATTCCAAGTGACCATCCCATTGGCACGACATAGAACTTTTGAAACTGGAACTAGCTGATTTCCAACCAAGTTAAAAACAACTGGGAAAGCCATGCAAAGAGGACTCTCCCCACTCCATACATCGAACCAAAAGCGGGTACGTGTTCCATCACCCACCTCAAACTTGAGATGTTTTTCAAAGGTGTTCCACCCCTTCCTTATGAATTTCTACAGGCTTACTCCATAAGACCCCCTACCCTCTTTGGAGCACCATCCCCCCCACTCACAACCATACTTATGATCAATAACCTCTCTCCACAGCGAGTTCCCTTCCATTTGGTACCTCCACAACCACTTCCATAATAGTGCCTTGTTAAATACACACAAATTTCGCACCCCTAACCCCCCATTCGCAAACGGACAGCACACCCTTTGCCAACTCACAAGGTGAAATTTGGATTCCTCCCCCATGCCACCCCACAAAAAAACTCTAAACAACTTTTCTATCCGGTTTGCCACACCCACCGGTAATAGAAATAGAGAAAGATAGTAAGTGGGAAGGTTGGAAAGAGTGCTTTTGATGAGGGTTAATCTCCCCCCTTTCGATAGATATAGCGACTTCCAGCCCGATAGTTATTGCTCAACCTTTTCTACCACTCCATCCCAAATACTCTTTGCTTTGAAAGACACCCCCAAGGGGAGTCCAAGATATTTCATAGAGAGAGGCAATTTTACAACCTAGTAACTCCGCTAAGGAGGCTATATTATTCACCTCCCCCACCGGAACCAACTCCGACTTCCCCAAGTTCACGTCGAGTCCCGAAACAGCTTCAAAACACAACAAAACTGCCCTTAAAGCTTGAATCTGGCCACTGACAGCATCACAAAAATGAGCGTATCATCTGCAAATAGTAGGTGAGAAATGGAGCTGGTATTACTATTGCTGCCCACTGAAAAACCAGCAAGAAATCCCCCCCTTACGGCGGCCTCCACCATACGACTCAATGCCTCCATTACAATAACAAAAAGGAAAGGAGATAGCAGGTCCACCATACGACTCAATACCTCCACCAGACAATATAATTGGCTGTATAAGTTAATTTTGCATGTGTTTTTCACTTCCATAATTACTCACGTCACACACTCATTTTATACAATATTGTGAGTATGTGCTACTGATTTTCTATTATTGTTTATGATAACTCTATCCAACTAAAATTATACTCTATTCAACTTGATAGAACTACCTATTATTCATGAGTTTAGATTATTGCATATTTTCCTTAAGCTTGCAACTCCAAAGGCTTCACAAAAGGCAGTTTTGCATTTTTTGTGGCTTTTGATCTCCATATGGATATAAATATTGACAATCTCTCAACTAGTTGAAAAATAAGAATTAGTACCACTAAGGCCTCGTTTGTTTTCACAAGTATTTTCAACTCATCTCATCTCACCTAATCATTACAACTTTCTCAATTTCCCATACAAAATAAAATAAACAATTCAACATTTTCAAATCTCAAAACAAAAATAATATTAAAAAAATATATTCTAATAATATTTTATTCAACTTTCAACTTTTTTCTCAACTCATCTCATCTCAACTCATCTGCAAAAACAAACTATGGCCTTGTTGGGGTATATGTGGAGACTGATTTTGGAGCTGAAAAGGTGTTCGCTGAAAGTTGGCTCGACAATTTTCGCTCCACATCACTCGACATATCGCCCGAGCAAAGTAAGGTTTCCAGCGCCACTCACTATAAATATATCATATTAGACTTGTGTTGAAAGACTCGTGCATATTTTGAGAGAAAACAATTGTCTAGTGAGTGCATATTGTGTGAGAGAGCAAAAAGCCCTAGAGAGTGTGAGTTGAGATTGAGTGATTGTAATCTCTTCTGGTTAATAAGATTTCTGCAGATCTGTGAACGTAGGCAATTTGCCAAACCATGTCTATTGTGCATCGTGTTCTTGATTGTGTTGCTTTTACTTTATTTGTCATCGTTGGTGTGTGTGTTTTGCATAACATTTCACAACAAATGGTATCAAGAGCCAAGGTCGAATCTGAAGGAGAATGATTGCTGGAGATAAAGTGAATGCACCCAGGATCTAGAAGTTCGACGATACTGATTTTTGGTACTGGAAGATGCAGATTGAGGATTATCTCTATGAGAAGAGGCTCCACCTTCCACTATTGGGAAAGAAGTCAGAGAGCATGGCTGATGCTGAGTAGACCCTGTTGGATCGACATGTTCTAAGGCTTGTTCTGCTGACTTTGTCCAGAACAGAAGCACACAATGTCAGTAAGGAGAGAACCACGGTGGATCTCATGGCAACTTTGTTAGGTATGTATGAAAAGCCATCTGCGAACAACAAAGTGCACTTGATGAAGAAATTATTTAATCTGAAGATGTCGGAAGGTATGTCTGTAGCCCAACACTCGAATGAATTCAATACGATCACAAATCAACTGTCTTCTGTAGGGATTAAGTTTGATGATGAGATCAGAGCGTTGATTATGTTGACATCGTTGCCAAATAGTTGGGAGGCCATGAGGATGGCTGTGAGTAGTTCAACCGGCAAGTCGAAACTAAACTACGACATATGTGACATGGTGCTTGTTGAAAAGGTACATAGAAGAGACTCGGATGAGTCCTCGAGTTCAGGATCTGCCCTAATTGTTGACAATAGGGGCAAAGGACATGACAGGTCAAGCTCCAAGAGCAAGGAGAAGAGCAAGATGAGATCTAGGCAACAGATCACATGCTGGAGTTGTGGCAAACAGACCACATCAAGAGAAACTGCAAGAATTAAGAAAGTGCTGAAGATGATGCTGTGAACGTAATGTCAGAAGAAATTCATGATGCCTTACTTCTTGCAGTGCACAATCCAATTGATGATTAGGTGTTGGTTTCAAGGTCTTCGTTCCATAGCACCTCACATCGAGAAATCATGCAGAATTATGTTGCTGGTGATTTTGAAAAGATGTATGCGGCTGATGGAGAGGCACTGGATGTAGTGAGAGTGGGTGATGTGCACATCACACTTCCAAATAGGAGCATGTGGACTTTACAGCAAGTCAAACATGTTTCAGATCTGAAGAAAAATCTTATCTTTGTGGGATAGCTTGATGATAGCAGTTTTGCAGTAGCGTTCTCTGGAGAAGCTTGGAAGATCACTAAGGGTGCGCTGGTCCTAGCACATGGTAAGAGATCTAACTCTTTATATTTAACATCAGAGTCCAGTGATGTTCAAGGAAATACAAGAGTGCAAAAAGGCAGGCTTGATCGCGCGAAACATGTGAGGAAGCCAAAGAGAGTCAGCTTTGTCGTTCCTCATGAAAGCTTGGGAAAGTTGGCTAAGGTTGCCAAGATTAATTCGAGACTGGATACTCCTAGTGCAGTGGAAGTTGTGAGTCGCCCAGTGGATATGCTGACAAAGGGCGATGTAAGTGAAAGACTGACGTCAGGCTTGACTTCAGTATGTCTTCTGGCTTGAAGACGGGAGCTGTGAACTATAGAGATGATAGGGCTTGGCTGGAAACAGTGGCTGGCATGTGGAGACCCAGTCTCCAAGTGGGAGATTGTTGGGGTATATGTGGAGACTGGTTTTGAAGCTAAAAATATGTTTGCTGAAAGTTAGTTCGACAGTTGGCTCAAGCCAAAGTTTGCTCGACATCTCTCGACATACCGCTCGAGCGAAACTTAAGTCCGAGAGTTAGTTTGGGTCCCGCTCGACACTCCGCTCGAGCGAGACACAAACCCTAGTGTTCGCTCGACCCTCGCTTGACACCCCACTTGAGCCAATGTTTATTTGGCTATTCGCTCGAGGCAAGCTCGACACTCCGCTCGAGCAAAGTAAGTTTTCCAGCGCTACTCACTATAGATATATCATATTAGACGTGTTGAATGGCCTCAAGCATATTTTGAGAGAAAACAATTGTCTAGTGAGTACATATTGTGTGAAAGAGCAAAAAGCCCTAGAGAGTGTGAGTTGAGATTGAGTGATTGTAATCTCCTCTGGTTAATAAGATTTCTGCAGCTCTGTGGATATAGACAATTTGCCGAACCACGTATATTGTACATCATGTTCTTGATTGTGTTGATTTTACTTTATTTGTCATCGTTGGTGTGTGTGTTTTGTATAACATTTCACAACAGGCCTAAGTAGTCATGTGAAACAAACAGTCCATTTCACTATTTGTTACCAACAGCGGTGTTTACAAAAATAAGGAAAGCTCTAGATGCAAGGGTCGACAGTGGCGTCGGCAAGAAGGGCCACACCGAAGACTTCATCAAGGAAGAGGAAGGCCAAATAGCTTGTAAAACCTCTCTCCCTCTCTCTCCCTCTCGGGGCAGAGAAACTAGCTCTACCTCTCAAATACCCCAACATCCATCCAAGTAAGCACCACCCTGAACCCCAACACTTACTCCCAACGCCCCAGATGGGATTTTGACCCCAGTGGCCTTATCGGGCACACCATTGCAAAGAATTGAGTGAAGGTAATGGATTATCATATTCATCTCCACCGATGGCCTTTCGTTGTAGATCTATCTCGCCACCAACCGTCCTCTCTCAAGATCGACTCCAAGATTGATCTCTGCAACTCCCTGTCCCCACCACAAAAACCCATCCAAACTATATTTCATCCCGGAGAGTTAGGAAATGCATTGCATGCTTTGAGAAGCAGGTTCTCTGATCCAACAAATATGTTGAAGAGCCGGGAATTGAACCTATTATTGTCAGTTACAATACCCTTCTAATGGTTTATGGTAAGCCTGATTTTTTTGGGGAAGCCATACATCTTTTTCGGTTGATGCAAAAGAAGCATGAGAATTTAATTGTAATTCGTACATTTAGCAAAAGAGCTGGTTTAGTTGGACTTAGAGGGGACTGGAGTTGCCGGTTTACTGATGAGGCTTTGGCAGCTAGTGGCACTTCTTGTTCATGGCTGGAGTTGCTGCCTCTATACAATTTGCAAAGACTTACTAATAGCGTTCTACAGGCTATTGGCAATGGTTGTAAGAAGTTAAAAAATCTAACCCTAAGTGCTTATTATTTCTTGAACTGTAGGGGTTTGGAACAATTGAAACAAGAACCAGATGGAGTTGGGGAGAGTGTTGACCCTGCATTTAATGATGGTGTCCAACGTGCTTTAATTGTTGAGGATTACAAGGGGGCAGTTGCACAGTGCATATCTGCACATAAAATGGTTGATGCTTTAGTTATTCCCCACGATGGTGATGCATCCTTGTGGGAGAGCACTCGTGACCAACACTTTAGGATGAGCCATTCACATTGCCTAAAGGTTGTTTCTGCTATGGTGAACAATAATCTCTTGAGCATTGTTTATACTAGACCCCTGAGATTCTGGAAGGAAACCCTTGCTCTTCTCTGTAGTTTTGCACAAAGAGTGAAAAGGACTGAGCTCTATGACACGCTTATAAATGCCTGAATGTTGGTAACACGTTGGCTGCTACTCTTTGTTATATATGTGCTGGAAATATTGATAAAATTGTGGTAATCTGGTTGAGGAGTCTTCAAATTCAGCATGAAGGGAAATCATATGTCAATCTTCTTCAGGATTTGATGGAAAGAAATGAATTGAATGGTTTAGAAGCGCGCGGATCTGTCCTTATGTACTTCTTGAGAGAGGCTTCCATGGCAGGGACCAAACGCAGAAACTAAGAGACAGAAGTATGACAAAATTAGTGAAAAGAAAATCCTCGTATTTGACCCAGGTGGTGGAAGCACTAGGACTCCAAAGGTTCAACAGCTTTTTGAGGTCTACTTTGGAAGCATAACCGCACCTTGTGGGCAAGGTGCTTTGAAGGGGAAGGGTTTGTCACAGCCCAAGGAAGAAGCTGAGCTTTGGGCGAGAAGGCCACGGGCCATGGGCCAACATCTGTTTTTCTGTTACGTTATTAGTTGCTTTTATTTACTTTGGGTTGTAACAGATATTGGGCCTCAACCCATAACATTTAAACCCTTTGCATTCAATTTTCCTATTCTCTAGCTAGGCCCATTTTGGGATATCACTATGTAAGGAGCACTCCCTACTCAGAGGGGATCTATCGAAATGCATTAAGAATTTTCTGCTCTTCTCTCTATTCTCCATTTCTCCTTCTTCTTTACTGGAGGTGCTCCCCTCGAAGTAAGCGATCTCAATGTATTTTTATCAAATGACTGGGGAGTGTTACACTTCTTTCTCTTGCCTTCAGTTTTCTCAGAAACCAAACATAGGCTTCCGCAGAGGAAACAAAATCAAAGGAAGCGAGCTAAAATCCGTAAACCAAGAACTTGCCCGATAAAATGGGGCAAGAAACTAAAATAAATCACAGACCAAGAAAAAAAATGGGAATCGCAAGAAACACAATTCTAGAAAGGTTCGAGAAACAACTCAAAATTTAAAACAGACTATAAACTGAATACAAAATAATTGAATCACTGACCATCTTATAGGCGTCGTGAATAAAAATCCTAATTCTGAAGAAGCAGCAGATGTAGAGAGAGAAAATTAGGGTTCCTCTCTCTGTCTCCGTCTCTCTCCCCCCCTCTCTAGAGTACAAGTTTTGGTTGGATTTTTGTTCTTTCAGTTCTACCGTGGAGGTTTTTGTCTCTCAGTCGGTCCTGTAACGAGTTTACCAAAATGCCCCTCTGTTTGCTGCTTTTTAAGCTTGTCCAAGCTGGTCATTGTGGTCAATAATTTTTCTCTTTGCCCAGCATTGAGAACAAGGAGAAAGACGTTCTTGATCGACTTGAAGAAGCTACCTTAATTGTGAGAATGACGAGAATTGATTATGCAGCAAACCAAAGCAAGAACTAGAAAAAAGTGGAACCACTTGGGGCTGCTATGATGCATTTCTTCCTTTTTTTCACTATTTTATTGGACTTTTTGCCAATTTTTTAATTGAAAATATCACTCAAAGTAAAAAGAATCAATACATGCATGCATTGGAACTAAATTACATCAATATCTTTCAACATTAAAATGATTTGTCCCACTATGAGTAAATATTTTCACCAATATTCATCACAAAATGCACTAACACTTCATCTCAACCACACGCTCATACATTACACATAGAGCCAATATGAAATTCTCGACCTAAATACGTTTTCAAGAGTATTGTGCAAAGAATGCTATTGGGGTCCCCAAAGTGTTTGAGCTCATTAAATATGACGTGATCTACTTTTATTAGAAAAATAATTCTATTTAAAAGCCTTCAAATAATGGTACTCGATCTACTCTTATTAAAAATACTAATAGTCTAATACTATAAGAGAAAACCACGATACTGGAAAAGTAAATATTATGGACTTTTTGTTAGAATAATTTCAAAATGTGGGCTTCTATTTGATTGTATATTTTGTGTTTTCTAAAAACGAGTTAGATGTATAGCTCATAATAGTACTTTGGTTAAGCCCAATATATTAAGTAATCACTTGGATTTTTTGCACCTTAGTTGTATAGGATTTTATCATATTTGTGTATGTAGGTTAGGAAGCTTAAAGGTTTTATTCCAAAAATTTTCTAGATCTTAATTAGAGTTAGAGTTTTTAATGAGAGGACTCCATAAGTTTTCTATATTAAGAGGCTAGGTCTCCTCTCCTCTCTGTGTGTGTCTATTGACTTGCCTCATTGAAGGCTAATACTTTTGTGAGGAGTAAGGAGGGAAAGATTTAGTTGTTAATATTTGTGGGGTTTTAAGATTTGCATCCAAAATGACTTTCGCAGATACATCTCCTAAACTATGTATTAGTAATTGTGATTCTTGTTCTTAACATGAATCATAAAAATAAAAAAAAGTTTTCATAAATTTTGTATTTTTGTTTTTTCCTATACAACCCGAACACAAAATCAAATTCGTTGAAATCCGTTCTTTGAAAAACTTCAAAATCTTAGGGCTTTTATTCATCTCAATCTCCTTGTTCTTTTGATATATTAATCGGGTCTTTTGATTATGTTTTAAGGATGCAATTAAACCTTTTGATTTTTGTGAAAATTTTGAATTCCTTATAAATAATTGAAAGACCGATCAAATTCATCAAAAGTTTATCAAACCAAGTTTCTGGGATGTTGTCTACTGGTTTTAGATACTCCTATTTCATCATTTTGTCCCGGATTTGAGTTTTACAAAAGCTAGGGTTCATACCCATTTTAAAGTTTGAAAATTCTATATCAAAAGTTGATACTCATTGTTTTAAAACACTGTATATGTGTTTTTCGGGTTTTAATTGACTTTTCCCCTCAATAAAATTTGTTTTTTGACCCAAAATTGCAAGAAATTGAGAAAAACTCATTTTGTAACCCGTTTAACACGAATCTAGTGACCTGTGACCCGACACAGACCCAGCTGGAGGTTGAATATGGTTGTCTCTAGCCGAGACAAAGACCACGCACTTCAGATGGTGCATGCAGTACGTGAGACCTCGGAAAAAATTCTTTTTGTTCGGTTCCTTTTTCAAAATTTATTAACACGCCCTATTAAATTTTTATATGATTTTTGAAAAATTTTAGTACCATCATAAGACACTGTTATATAATTTTGAATATTATTTACACAATTTTCGAGGGGCTACAATGTATTGATTATTGCAATAAAATTTTTTGGTGAATATTCAATGTCTTATATGATCTATGCATATATGTACTCTTCTATGTATGTATTTTGGATGGACATTAATTTTGTAACTTGTTATGCGCATTCTTTTATATATATATATGCTTTTCAAGTTTATATTTAATTTTAGATATATCTGATGTCATATATGCTTGATCTTTTCATACTGTTTTTGTCTCTTAATCACATTTGAACTCTGACTTTGATTGTGACAAGTTGATGATTATGATTTTGTTGCATAATTATCATTTTGTGATTGAATTTTCTTGGGCATTAAGACTATTCTTATTTTTCTATTAAGAGAAATCTTTTGAAGCAAAAATGGGTGGTAGCTGCCAAAGTAGCACACTCATTGATATTTATTCATTTTTCTAAAAAAAAAAAGGGTGTCATTGCATTTTTAAAAATTATTGCACACAATATCTTGTCCGAATGTGTTATTGTGTGTGATGTTTTGGAAAATGGCATGAGGTAGTTAATGAGATTGCATTGGTCTAGAAATCACCTTCTGCCTAAAGGTGATGGTATTTTGAAAATTGATGTGATTTTGTTGATTAGCTTCATGATATGTTTTAAGAGTACCTAGTAGTGTGTTGTTTTGTCAACCCAAAGGTGATTTTACAATGATGCACCTAGGCTCTTACTGTAATAAGGTGATTTTAAATAAAATGCATTGTTTCACGTTTCCACAGTTTTGAGTGTATCTTCTCTTTCAAGTCAATTATCTGTTATTGAAACTTTGACTGTGAATAATTACGTGAGATGGAAACGAGATGTAGAAATAACACTTGTTCTTTTGGGTTTGTATTTTGCCTTGGAGGAGCAGCCTTCAAAACCCACAGATAAGAGCACTTCTGAATATGTGACTGAGTATAAAAAGTGGGAAAGGGCTAACAGGTTTTGTTTGAAGATTATCAAGCGTTCTATATCCAATTCCATTATGGGTGCTATTTCGGACAATGACAATGCCAAAAATTTTATGGATGCCATAGGATAAAGGCTTGTTGAGTTTGATAAAGTTGAAACTGGAGACCTAATAGATAAACTAATGAGTATGAGATATGATGGTACAAGTGGAGTTAGGGAGTATGTTATGAAAATGATACATATATCCTCTAAGCTAGAAGCTCTTAAAGTTCCCATTGCAGAGCCTTTTCTGGTCTATCATGTTCTCAATAGCCTTCATAGCCAGTTTAATCAGCTAAATGTTGCTTATAATGCTCAGCAGGATAAATGAAATTTGAATGATTTAATTGCAGTATGTGCACAAGAGGAGTATAGGATGCGTCGTGAAATTGTTGAAACTGTGCAATTGGCTTTTCAGCCACCACGGAACAAGGGGTCTTCTCATAATCATAAATCTAAGTTCCATAAGGGCAATAAGTCACACTGAAATCAGCACAATAAAAGGTTTGGACTTCAGACTTCTGATGGTGCTAAAGGAATTATAAAAAAAAATGATCAATGTAAGTTCTGCAAAAAGAAGGGTCATTGGCACAATGATTGTTTTAAGTTTAAGGTTTGGTTAGAGAAGAAGAAGAGTTCCACAAGTACCTATTTGGCCTTAGTTTATTTTGAGTCTTGTCTAGTAGATGTACCTTTGAATTCTTGGTGGATAGACTCAAGTGTGAGTATTCATATTACAAATTCCTTGTAAGGGTTCATAAGCAAACGGAGGCCAAGTGAGCTTGTGCATTGGGAATGAAGTTCAAGTGAAAGTTGAGTTTATAAGAGTATTAAAGTTATATTTGGAGTATGGTTTTTCTCTTATTTTGGAGAACATATTTTTTGTACCGACAATGAGATGGAATTTAATTTCTATATCGAAACTTGATGATTCTAGTTTTTCCTTTAAATTTGGTAATTGAATGGTTGTGTTGTTTTATGATTTTTGTTTGGTTGGAAATGACCTTTTATGTGATGGTTTATATAAAATGTCTTTGGCTCTTTTTTATGAAGTCTCTTGTGTAACTAATGTAGCAAAGAAATAGTCTTTAATCCATGAATCATCATCTATGTTGTGGCACAAGAGCTTAGGGCATTTCAAAGGAAAGAATTGAGAGATTGGTAAAAGTTGAGATACTTTCCTCTCTAAACTTTACAGATTTTGACATTTTTGTGGATTGTATAAGAGGAAAGCTGACTAAATCCACAAGAAAGGGTTCCACTAGGAGCAATGGTCTTTTAGACTTGATACATACCGACATCAGTGGACCTTTATCTTCTACCATATGTGGGAATAAATACTTCATAACTTTTATTGATGAATTATCTCGTTATGAATATGTTTACCTGATTAATGATAAATCTCTTGCTCTTGAGAAATTCAAGATATTTAAAATGGAAGTAGAGAAACAATGTGTAAAAAGTATTAAAATTGTAAGTTCTAACCATAGTGGTGAGTACTATGGGAAGTATGACGAGTCTGGTCAAAACATGGGTGATTTTGTAAAAATTTTACAAGGGTGTGAGATAGTGCCTCAATACACCATGTCAGGGACACTAGAGCATAATTGCGTTTTTAAAAGACGAAATCTAACTCTAAAGGATATGGTTAGGAGAATGATGAGCAGAAAAAATTTGCCAAAATATCTATGGGGTGAAGCCTTGAAAACTGCTATGTACATTTTGAACAGGGTTCCCAGTAAAGCTGTTTCAAAAACTCATTTTGAATTGTGGACAGGCTATAAGCCAAGTTTGGCTCATTTCAGAGTTTGGGAATGTCCAGCTGAGATTAGGATTTATAATCCTCCTGAAACGAAATTAGGCCCAAAATCCACTCCTGGTTATTTTATTAGGTACCCAAACAGATCAAAAGGATATAAGTTTTATTATTCTAATTGTGGCACCAGAATTGTAGAGTCCAATATTGCCAAGTTTTTTAAGAATGATGTTGGTGATAGTGAGAGTTCTGTATTGAATGAACCTTTTGTTGAACCAAATCAAGTTGTGGTTCCAGTTCCTGTTATACAGGAAATAGTTGTTTCTCAGCCGATTGAAATTGTTAATGAAGAACCTGGGCATGAAGTAGAACTTCATTTTCCTCATCCAACATCTATTGAGTCAGTTTCTGAGCCACAAGTCATAAGATCACAAAGGGAAAGAATGTCGGCATTGCTTGATGATTACATTGTCTATTTGTTGGAAAGTGATTTTAATCTTGAGAATATTGTTGATCCTGTTACTTTTAATCAAGCATTGAAAAGTCCCGAGTCAGATAAATAGCAAAATGCTATGGAAGATGAAATGCATATTATGGAGCATAATAGAGTTTGAGAACTTGTTGAACTTCCACCAGATGCTAAGGCCATAGACAATAAGTGAATTTTCGAAACAAATTGGTCTCAAAAGGGAATGTTGAACGAAAGAATGTAAGATTGGTTGTAAAAGAGTTCACTCAGCGAGAGGACATTGACTATAATGAAACCTTTTCACCAGTTTCGTCCAAGGATTCTTTTAGAATTATCATGGCACTTGTGGCACACTATGATTTGGAGTTTCATCAGATGGATGTAAAGACAACATTTTTTAATGAAGATATTTGTGAAGAGGTTTACATGAGACAACCTGAATGTTTTGTTATGAAGAAAAAAGAAAACTTGGTATGTAAGTTGAACAAATCCTTATATGGCCTCAAACAAGCATCCCGATAGTGGTATTTGAAGTTTGACGAGGTTGTAACTTCTCTTGGTTTGGTTGAAAATATAGTTTACCAGTGCATTTATCTCAAGACTAGTGGGAGAAACTTTCTTTTTCTTATTTTGTATGTTGATGACATTTTGCTCGCTAGTAGTGACTTGGGATTACTTCATGAGACAAAAAAAATGTTATCTGCTAATTTTGAGATGAAAGATCTTGAGGAAGCTTATTTTGTGCTTGATATTGAAATATATTGTGATAGAGATCGTGGTTTGTTGGGACTTTCTCAAAAAACTTATATACAGCGTGTTCTTCAGAGATTTGAAATGTAAAAGTGTGCATTTGGTGATGTACCTATCATAAAAGGGGATAAGTTCAACAAAGCTCAATGTCCAAGGAATGAGCTAGAAAGGGAATCTATGAAGAACATACCATATGCGAGTGTTGTGGAGAGCTTGATGTATGCTCAAGTTTGCACTAGACCAGATATAGCCTATGCGGTTTGTGTTCTTAGTAGGTTTCAGTCGAATCCAAGACAAGAGCATTGGAAAGCAGCTAAAAAAGTTATGAGATACTTGAAGAAGACTAAAGGTTACATGCTTACTTTCCAGTGTTCAAATCACCTTGAGGTGGTAGGCTACTCAGATTTTGATTTTGCTGGATGTCAAGAAAATTTGAAATCAACCTCAGGTTATGTTTTTATGTTGGCTGGGGGTGTTGTTTCTTGGAAAAGTGTTAAGAAAACTCTAGTGGCATCTTCTACTATGCAGACTGAATTTGTGGCATGTTATGGAGCTACGGTCCAAGCCGTTTGGTTAAGGAATTTTATTTCTGGATTGAAAGTTGTTGATTCCATTTCGAGGCCAATTATTTTTTATTGTGATAATAGCACAACAGTGTTCTTTTCAAAGAATAATAAGAGTTCTGGTGGGTCTAAGCACATTGACATCAAGTATTTGGTGGTCAAAGATAGAGTTAAGGAAAGGCAGACAAAAATAGTGCATATAAATATAGAGATGATGATTGTAGGTCCTTTGACTAAGGGACTCGCTCCTAAAGTTTTTGATGTTTCTGGTTAGTGGGAGTTACTTATGTAAAAGAACTATGTTTTGGCTTGATCCCTTTACGGGATACGTAGGCAACCCATATGTTTTAGGGTACAACCCCTTCCAATAATAATAATATACATAATATCTTCCCTATTCATAAACTATGTTTTGAGCATGCATTTGGCTTATGTATTTTATTATGATATCATTAAGATCTCGAAATATAATAGATAAAGACATAAGATGAGTCTCTTTTAGAGACGTGGCTTCATTTTGAAGCATTATGAGGACTTATATGAATTAGCACAGTTTTGATCACATTGGTGCTAAGTTTATACTACATACTACCACATTAGTCGGAGGATGGGGATCCATGTCGATAAGAATGTTAGCATTTGTAGCTGTGGAGTGGTCTTACATCGTTTAAGTGGTGTAACGACTTCCATGTTCAATATTGACATTCTTGTTGGACCGGATCGTGTTTTCTAAGGTGATATCATTAGAGCTATATATGTGTGGCCACATATGTAGTCTAACCTGAGAGTCATTTTCAAAATAAATTTTCATTTTATTGCAACCAATTTTTGCCCAAGTGGGAGAATGTTAGAATAATTTCAAAATATGGGCTTCCATTTGATTGCCTATTTTGTGTTTTCTAAAAACGGGTTAGATGTATAGCTTATAATTATACTTTGGTTAAGCCCAATATGTTGAGTGATCACTTGAGTTTTTTGCCCCTTAGTTGTATAGGATTATATTCTATTTGATGTGGTAAAATGCGTATGTACGTAGGCCAGGAAGCTTAAAGGTTTTATTTCAGAAATTTTCTAAACCTTAATTAGAGTTAAAGTCTTTAATGGGATGATTTTATAAGTTTTCTATATTAAGAGGCTAGGTCCCCCCCTGTGTGTGTGTCTATTGGCTTATCCCATTGAAATCTAATACTTTTGTGAGGAGCAAGGAGGAGAATATTTAGCTGCTAATATTTGTGGGGTTTCAAGATTTGCATCCAAGATGTCTTCCGCATGTACATCTCCTAAATTATGTATTGATAATTGTGATTCTTGTTCTTAGCATGATTTCTAGTAATTTCTACACTTTTAAGTCTCAATTGTAACAACTTCTTAAAAATATATTTGTTCTCTTTTATTGAGTTTTATAGAACTTAGATAAAATTGTTCAATAGATACAATAAAATCCCCAATTTTGTTTTGTTACTCTAAAATAGGACTTAAATATTGATATAATATGGTAATTTGAGTTATAAAAAATTGCATGCAATGAACTATTATTTTCCTTCTATATCCTTGTCTTTTAATTTTGAGATCATTAATTAATTGATCTCCATAAATTCTTCATGGTCATGACATGTTAATCAAATCATAAAATCTAAAATTTAATTAGAATGTTGGAATACCACAAACAAGAAGTTAATTAATGCACACACGTACGCATGTCCGACCCCATGCATGCGTGCCATGTGCATGTATTTCATGGGCGCGCGTATGCATGGGCGGCCTTGGGCGGTGTGCTCCCCATGCGTATATATCTTATTCGGTCCACAAGTCTGCATAAACATCTCTCTGATCTCTCTTTTTTATTCCCGTTAAACTTATTTTATAGTTCAATAACTTTCTGCTGAGGAAAGAGAGAAGAATGAGATCAGACAGATTGCCAAAGAGAGCACAATGTATTATCTGCAGTCTTAATCGATAGCTCATGTGAACGACGTGAAGATATATATTCCTGCAATGGGATTCCTTCCATACTTATAATTAAGATATTAATTTCTGTAATTAATTAAACAGACCAAAGTCAGCTCTTTCGTTCGATAGCACAAGAAATAGTATTATAATAAAAATGAATAATGCAACTTTTGTGTTGGAGTAGTGGGCCGGGTAGTTTAGTCTTGCTACCCACTCCAAACTGCTCCTGTTGCAAGGCTAGCTTAATTTACCTAATACACTACCATTTATTTATTGGAATTATCTGTTAAACACATTAATACATAACATAATACGAAAAAGGATAGCTAGCTTGTCGAGTTTTTTCAATAATTTAAGAACAAATCTCAAAGAGAAATTGAATATGTTGGTTTTATAATACTTGTAGATTTAGGAAAAAAAAAAATGGAACTAATTGCACATGATACTAGAGTTATGTAGCTCTTAGAGCACTGGCAGTGAAATCAATAAAGTTTGGTCAAAATTTGATTGGAGAATTCACTTTTATAAATTTAGCTAATCACTTTTTAACGACACCAAATAATAAACTTAACAAATCTATCACTATTCTATTAAAATATTAATTTTGATATTTTCATTTATTTTAATTCTAACACTCTCGAACATTTGTTTTGATAGTTTATGGTCTTCTTCAATAATATTTAATTCTGTTTTAGTTCTCATCCCTTGTATGAAAGAAAAGTTGAAGCTCACAAATGCTCTCTGCAGTGATGCTAGGAGTTCATACAGTGCTTACAGAAATGCATCCTGATATGCTCATGTCGGAGAATTAGACGGAGAATAAATGAACTGGACAGATGAATTTTTTTATTAAAAATAAGAAATTTTCAGGAGATCATAAAGATGAATTTTTATGATAAAATAATATTTAGCTAGTGAAAATAATGAAAGTTAAAATTACTGTTCATTTGTTAAATCCATTATGGTGGATTATTGTGCAGCCTAGCTAGCTAAACCTTGGCCAAAATTTGGTTAACGAGAAGTTTGGATTCAAAACCCACCTCAACTCATCTCATCTCATTATTATAATTTTTTCAAATTCTCATACAAAATATAATAAACAATTCAACTTTTTCAATCTCAAAACAACTTTTTCAAATTTTCACACAAAATATAATAGATAATTCAACTTTTATTTTACTATTCACAAATCATCTCAACTCATCTCCCAATCCAAACCTCTCCTAAGTTAAATCTACAACTAATGCTCTTAGATGAATAACCAATGAGTACGACGGCCGTTCTAGGATATAATATGGTAAATAAGTAAACTTTAATCAGCAAGTCGAGATCAAGACTAAAAAAGAAGAAAAAAATCACAATAAATTTTTATCGGGTGGGGGTAATCAATCGGGCCGCCCCCACATCCACCTTGCCAAAAAAATAAAAAACCCAACAATTATTAAATGACTTGCGAAAAATGAAAGAACTTTCGTAGAAATTACAAGTGACGTATGCACGTAAACTAGAATCATGTTGGCATTCTTCATGGTGTGCTTATTGAATTCTGAATTCTTTTTCAACCTTAAATGAAAGTTGCTCTATTTAAGAACTTAGAGAGAGTTGTTCCTTTCTCTTCATGTAACAACAAGAAATGGAAAACGATCTTCGGACGGAATCTTTTGACTACCGAACGGAGCTTCTGTCTCCGGCGGGGACAGGGCCGATGGTTGTAGCAACAAGGCAGCCATCATGGCAGCTCAACATAGATGAATTTCAGTTGCCAGAGAGACACATCAATTCTGATTTTGGGTTTGGATATTTTGTCAAGGCATTAAGTAAGACAGTTCTTGTACTGTTAAGTAAGACATGATTTCTTGTTCTGTTCAGACTCTTGTACAACATCGTTCACTAGTTCTTGTTATGTTCAATTATTTACATTAAACTTCTTGTTGCCTTGTCTCTTTTTGTTAGTGAGAGAGAGAAAACTTGCGGCCTTTTACAAGAGGCAGGTCAAAATCCTCGAAGGATTCAATGAAGTCGACAAATTTACTGAGATCGGCATGTTGCCTACAAGTTCGACCGAGGTTTGATAATATTGGTTATGTCTGCAATGATTGAGATTGAGTTCTTGTTGACTAGCCACTTGGGATTCAAATAGCCTGTTACAGGGTCTTAGGATGTTATTATCTCTGCATCTCTCTCTCTCTCTCTCTCTCTCTCTCTCTAATGTGCATAGAAAATTTGTGATTCAGGAAGAAGCGGAGCAAGTTGCTAGGAGCGAGAGGATGGCAATATATGCATCAAACATAGCAAACATAGTGATATTCGTGGCAAAAGTGTATGCTTCGGTTGAGAGCAAATCACTGGCAGTGATAGCTTCTACCTTAGACTCCCTTTTGGATCTTTTATCTGGTTTTATCCTATGGTATACCTCTTATGCTATGAGCAAACCCAATCAATATCGCTATCCTATTGGAAAGAACCGAATGCAACCTGTGGTAAGCCCCCCCCCCCCGCGTATAAAAATATATAAAAATAGTTTATTTATTTATTTATTATTATTAAAGAGAGAGTAATCACATGTCCATGAGTGATTCCCGTCCATGTTTATTAATGAGTCCTTACTTATGGCTAAGGAATGCCATATACACAATTCATCAATATTGGGACTTACAAATAAATAAAAAAATCAACCCAACGGTACACTTATTTCCCCTAACATAAGCAAAGACAACCAATGAAAAAATTACAAAAATCATTATGAACAAACACGAATATAAGGAACACTTCCTATGTCAAGTCTAATTAATCCTCTGATTAAAAACTTGGGTTTAGTATTTTGATTCTTTAGAAATGATGTATTGCATTGTTTTGATTTCGATTCCGTCAATGAATTTGCCTTACGCTTTTAGTATTAGCTGTCTAAAGATTCATTGAGTTTTTTTAGTGAGCCTGGACTATGCTATGGATTAAACTCGACTTGAATGAGAGCATGCATATGGCTTTTTGCAGTCTAGGTTGCCTCTGTCCAGTTTCTGAAAAAATTCATGGGCTAACTCATCTCATAAAACCAGTTCTACAAGAGATGATTGCCCATTCCTTATAAACATGCCTAAGACCTTGTCCACAGGCAATATGAGATTATTCTTCAACACCCTCCCTCACGTGCAGGCCAGTATTTTTCCTGATCCTTGTCACGGGGTAAGTAGTGTAGACCCCTATTTGTCCTGTGACAGACTCTGATACCATGAAAAAATTTATGGGCTTAATTCATCTCATAAAACCAATTTTATAAGAGATGATTGCTCATTCCTTATAAACATGCCCAAGACCTTGTCCACTGGCAATGTCAGATTATTTCTCAACAGTTTCCAGAGGATATGATTCTACTATGGTCAAACCTAGATAGGTAGACCACCCCAGTTGTCCCTCCTACCCATTTTAGGTTCAAACAATGTGTTGCATTGTCAAATAAGAATAATATCAAGGACCTTTACAACCTCATTTCTTTTTAAAATGAGGTCTCTTAGTTATCTTGTCGTAAAGAAAAAGGGTAATCACATTTGTGGATTTATAGTTGGGTTTTCTGTTAAGCACTAGATGTTATGATGTTTTGCAATATTGGAAAATCATTACCTACTTTTTCCCTTTTACCAAGCATAGCAATGAGAATTCCTCCATTGTCTTATCTTGTTCAAATGCACCATTTTGCAGGGCATTGTGGTTTTTGCATCAGTGATGGCAACTCTTGGATTACAAATATTGTTCGAATCAGGTCGACAGCTTATTGCAAAGGCAAGTTTCTCTTGTGGTTTGGGTCAAGCAACACCGGGTCTTGGTTTATAAACTTTTGAGTTGTCTCAAAGTTTAAGTTGTATGTTATAGAATAGTACTTTAACTATTGTAATGAAAGTTGGTTATATCTAAATAAACTTAATTAAAGAGAAATGCTTTGCCTACACAGAAGTCTTACATAAGGACACACTCATGTAGTTTAATGTGATTTATCAGATTGTCAAACTCTTTTTATTATAAAGTAAATCTATCGTATTACATTAAACCATGCAGCGATAAAACTTTCTTGTGTAATTTTCTTTAAACTAAACATTTCTCTTAATTAAACGGGTGGATTTGATATAGATTTGAATATCAAATCTATATATATAGAAATTATATATAGAAATTTAGTCAACACTTAATATATAGAAATTATTAGGAATATTAAGTTCACCTCTTGTACTGTTATTATATTACAGTTATCTTAGTTTGATAATCCAACCCTAATTAGTAGTAGTCTGTTAGTTTGTTAGCTTTGGCTCTTTTATTGATAGAGCTCATTTGTGTAAAGAAGAAATGTTGCAATACAATTTAATTTTCTTAGGTTTTCATCTTTCAATTTTTTTCTCTCGGTAGTTTCTCTCCCCCAACTCCATTTCTGACATGCTAATATAGCAATTTCAAGCTTTGCTAGCTGTATATCTTCTCTAGTTTCTTTGTTTGTAATATGATGTTCCTCCTATTATATACGTGTTCTTCACCAAGTTTGGATTTTTTTAAGATTTTATTCAAGTTGATCAATCAATTCTTTACATCTGTTCTTTATTGTATCAATTGATCTTTCATCATTTTCCCTATCAAGATGGTAGTTTAATTTGTTTTGTGTTCGATGCTCTAATTACTAGCTTCTTATTTTCATTGTGTTATCCAAAATATTGCTCTTCTTCTGTTTGACGAAAGTCTTCAATTGGAATAACACATTCTTTCAAACTTTCTCTGTCCAAGACTTGATATAGCTTTCTTCTTTCTCTCTTCATTTACAATCATGTTCTAGACTGTATATTGCCCTATATACAAGTGTCTTCCAGTTTATACATAGCCACCGTCATACTCTATCAATCTTTTGGCAACATTAACATTGCAGAGTATTAACATCTATGGGCTTGGTGTTATTATTTCTGTGTTTTTTGCCTTCCCTGGCTAAGAATCTATGGACTTCAAGCAATCAATATTTCGTTTATGGACCATATAATGCAAGTTCTGTTGCATGTACAAATCAAGATGTTCCAGCTTGTGGGGGAGAATTAGATATACTATTTCACCCATGTAATTATGTTATATTACAGCTATTTTAGTTTGTTGGCTAATTAGTTTTGGCTCTTTTATAAATAGAGCTCATTCTATGTAAAGAAGAAATACTGCAATACAATTTAATTTTATCATTTTGTCATTATTCATTTTTCTGATCTCTCAGTAGCTCTTCTTTTATCTCAGCTCCAATTTTGACCCAAAATTATTTTTTGGGGAATGCTAATATTTCTCGATATTTTTCTTACTTATTTTTATATGATCAAACTTGTCAGGTACCTTATATGACAATATTAACTTCTATACAGCCTTTAATAAACGATTACTACAGAAATTAAACGCTCAGGATGCTTGCTTACATTTCTAGTTTTTAGTTAACTCATTACATTTGCCTGAAGTCACAATTGACCTTATGCCATGCAGACTGAGCCTGAAAGGGACCCTACAAAAGAAAGATGGATGATTGGAATCATGGTCTCAGTCACAATAGTTAAATTTGTGCTCATGGTATACTGTCGCAGATTCAAAAATGAAATTGTTAAGGCCTATGCTCAAGACCATCTCTTCGATGTGATCACAAACTCAATTGGTCTAGCAGCAGCAGTTTTAGCTATCAAATTCTACTGGTGGATCGATCCTGTTGGTGCCATCATTGTAAGTTCATGATACTGGTTTTTAAATTTAAGCATCGTGTATCGACACACCACTTGTTGTGAGACTCATTATTATTATAAAAAAAGTTAAAATGCCGATACTTTTTTATCATTGTGGGACCCACTTCAATGGTGTGTTGCGAGTGTAAAAAAACAAGCTTGCAAGTAGATTTTTTTTCTTTTCTTAATCCAATAGTAGTACTTTAACAATATGCACAATGAAATGACAATGCAGATAGCTCTATATACAGTGAGTAATTGGGCAAAAACTGTGATGGAGAATGTTTGGTCATTAATTGGAAGAACAGCCCCACCAGAGTATATAGCAAAGCTAACATATCTCATTTGGAACCATGACAAGGAGATCAAGCACATTGATACAGTTAGAGCCTACACATTTGGCTGCAATTACTTTGTTGAGGTTGACATAGTGTTACCTGAGGACATGTCCCTTGGTCAAGCACATAATATTGGGGAGACCCTCCAAGAGAAGCTTGAAATTTTCCCTGAAGTTGAGAGAGCATTTGTTCATGTGGATTTTGATACTACTCATAAGCCAGAGCACAGGTCAAAGCTGCCATAACAATCAAGAAAAATTACATCAATTATGAGTACAATAACGGCTTTGGGTTGAGGGAATATTAGGTAGGATTTCAATGTGCAAGGCATCTAGAAAATTTCATGGTCTCTTTGGTCTTATAACTGGCCTGGCTTTTACATCTACAACTGAATACTTGGTTTACTTTATAAGGTTGTTTGAATTTTGAGCATTATTTGTAATCTAGTGAAAATCTGTTGGAAACATTCGGATTAAGACTTTTTATTTATTTAACAATATAAACACTCTAATATTATACAAGTCCTGTATATTTTAGATATTTTATTTATGTAGTTAGATGAAACAGAAAATAAAAACCATGAAATCTTGCTTTACAAAAACCTAATCAATTAAAATTGCAGACAAGTCAAATATTAATGAGAAATAATATTTGCAGTCATGAGTGTGCAAGCGTTGCGTAATTACTTTAAAAAAAATGAATAAATACGGAATTTACATGAAAAAAAGTTAATTTTTTAATAGTGAACTCTACTTTTTTCAAAGCGATTGCACGACACTTACACACTCTACGATTATATGTAACATTACTTAATATTAATTTATGGTGCATCTTTATTAGGGGTGATCTCGGTCTGGTCCGGTCCGGTCTTAGGCATTTTTGTGGACCGGACCAGACCTATTTGGTCTAGGGATTTTCCACCCTAGACTGGACCGAGTAATGTATAGGACTGGACCGGTCCGGTCCATTTCAGGCATGGTCCAAGGTCCGGTCGGTCTGGGCCATGCCTAAAATGGACCATTCAGCCCATCTAAATTTGATTTTTTTTTTTGTCCAATTTCAATTATTTTCGACCCACTTCAAATTTTGTACATTTTTTAGTTAAAAATACTAAGAAAAAACTTGATCTTGAAAAATACAATGATAAAAGAAAACTAATCTATATAAAAACTAGAAAAAAAAACTAATAATAATACAAAAGTTATTACAAATTACAATCCAAAATTTAACAACTTAACATATAATGGGTACATGGCATGAAGACCATATTTTCCAGCAATATGAAGATGTTCATGCACAGAAAGAGAGAGATTTAGCACACCATAATTCTGTAGCTCGTGAATGCAAGTAGGAGCGTCTTAAAAATTAGATTATGTTGCTACAATGTGTTTTATAAATGCATCTCATGGATTTTAAATTTTAACAGTCGCTTCTAACTACCAATCCTGTTAGGGGTGCAAAGTACTAGTATCTAAGTACAAAACATGTAAAGATTGAGTTGCAAATTTTGACTTCTCATGTACATTATAGAAGCCCAAAACATCACTCACATGAGCATTTGAATGAGTGCACAAAACCATTAATCAAGTTTAAGTATCATGTCGAAAAGCAAGTAAATTGGCCAACTTCTTACTCAGATAGGGCAAGCCATCACTCACCATATTCGCTCCCCCACCCACCAAATAATTGCCACAAAAAACGTTCATCCAAAGCATAACGATCAACATACGAAGCAGTACAGAAAGAGAGAGAGTATAGATGAATCAGTCGTAATGAAACTCCATGTTTATCCATTCATTTGTTTTCTTAAAAACCCAAGTCTTTTCATAATTATACTATCACACCATATCAAAATAAAATGAAAAAGAAGTAAACATCATGACTTGTTATGGTATATAAACTCATTGTACTAGCCACTTCTATTATAAAGATTCAAAGAATTTATAATGAAGGTATATCCAACTATATGTGGTTGCATTACAATCAAAGGGAAAGTGTAAACATTAATTCATAATTGATCATAAAAATACTGAATTATTTATTCTTTACTTCATTTTTCGTGTGTAATCTAACCAACAATCTTTTCACCTCTTTAGTCTTTAATTAACATTGGGTGTAGGGCCAGTAGGCATTGAATTTGACGCCTCCACAGAATCAACAAAGTTCGGGTCCCAACAAGTTCTATCCATAAAAATTTAAAACAAAACAAGTTAAAATGCTAAATAAAGTTACATAACATAGAAGATAAAACAAAATAAACCACAAAAGATATCAAAGGTAATTTTATTATATACCCATATCCAGCTACTTCTCAAATTCCTCCTTTAAAGTCCTAAGGCTTATTAGAGTAGAAGAAGAACGAAGCCAGTTTTGTGCACATATGAGACCCTCAACACTCATATGATTTAAACTACTTCGGAAAGGGTGGAGTACACGACCCGCAGTGCTAAATGTAGATTCAGAGGCCACAGTAGATACCGGTATTGCAAGTACATCGCGTGTAACCTTTATAAGTACGCGATATCTAACTGAATTCACCTTCCACCAAATTAGAAGGTCAAAACTATCATCTTAATCCTCACATCTTTCAGCTAGATATCTATCAACCTCTGACTTACTTTCCAAACTGTCTTCTGACTGTAACTGTTGCTTAAATTGGGCTATCAAATTTGCCTTTCTACTCGCCATCTTGTAAGTTGAAGGAGCTACATTTTCATGTGGGGAACTTGTGTGCTGAGGAGAATGTCCTTCTTTATTTTCCATGTATGCCTCATACATGCGGATAAATGCATTTCTCACATTCCAACTGAAATCAATTTTTTTTTGCAGAGTTTTTCTACAGACAACCGCCATAGCGCAATCGGGATGTAACCGGCGGACATGGCACAACTTATGAAAATAAAAAAATACAAAAGAAATAAAAAATCATGGAACCGTTCTCTCTTTTCGTGTATTATCTTCCCTTCCTGATTTCTTTTTCTGACAAACACAGTTATCTTCAAGCCAAAGAAAGCAACCACAACAACAGCTCCAAAACCCCTGCTCCCATGAAAACTTCCTTCTCTGAAACTGCTCAACAAGACCCATAACCCAAAAATCTCAGACAAGAGGTCCTTTTACAGATCCCAGGATACAAAGTTCATCTGATGGAAGAAGGAGAGGCTACAGACCAATTAACAAGAGTCGTTGCTCAGTGAGACCAAGAGAGAACTTGGTGATGATGGTTCATGTAATGGCGAAACCCACCAGGAAATGGCCAGTTTTGATTTCATTCTCTCTTAAAGAACATCGGCCACGGATCGAACTTTGCATCTTCTCTTCGCTTTCTTTTCCTCAAATTCTACTCTCTTGTCAGAGCACATATTATATAAGGGAAAAAAAATAAAAAGAGAAAAGGGAAAGAGGAAGAGAAAGAGGACAATTTCTCCTCCAAGAAAGACAAACTCACTTTTTAGATTTCATGTTTAACAGGTTTCTCTCAAATTTATTTCCACAATTTCTTTTTTTTTTTTTTGCCCTCAGAGTTTTCCTAAAATTTCCAAAAGTTCTCCAACTCAAGGTTACAAACTGGATAGATGGAGAGGAAGAGGACGAGTCTTGTTCTTGAAATCGGAGAGGGAGGTCAGCGGGTTCATTAAAACAGAGGTGAAGAGGGAAAATGGAGATGGAGAGGGAGAGGGAAAAAAAAGATGAAAAACTATACGAGGGAGAGGGATAACATTGAAAACTTTGGATTGAAAGTTGGAAATGGGAAGAAGACGCTGAGACGAAAACCAAGGCTGGAAATGAGAATGATCCGTTTTGAGATTAATGCCACGTGGGACGCGGTTACCCCACGATTCCCCCAGGTTGTTACATCCAGCGTTTTTCTTTTTTGCATGATCATGTGCATGCAATTTTCCCAACCCAAAATCAAGATATCGCATCTTGTAGCGAGGATCAAGAAGAACACCAACATAGAGCAACAAATTCTGATTTTTAAAGTTCTCTCAATACTTGTCAAACTTTCTCTTTATATTTGTGGCCATTAATCCCACCACGGGGTTTCGTTCTTCACACTCTATATTAATGGCATCTTTAATAGTAACCAACTCTGGGAAAAAAACATTGCAAGTTACATATTCACCCTTCGAGAAGCGTAAAGTTGCATCATGAAATAATTGAAGAAACCTCACAAACAACTGTGCCTTCTCCCAATCGGATGCATTGGGAGGCCTTAACTTCTTTGACTTTCTTGTATTCACCACATGGTCCACATTTTCATCATCGACATCGTCATCTCCAATACTACCAAGGAAGCACAGATCTTCTTCCTCCAACCGATCAAAAGCCCTTCTAAATTTTGAAGCCCTCTCCAACATACGATAGGTGGAGTTCCACCTAGTCGGTACATCTAGGCAAACTTGGCTTTTGGATTGAATCTCTTCCAACCTCACACATTTCTTAAATGTACTCCACCTTTAAGGGGAGGATTTAACATACTTCACAACACCTCTCATCTTCGCAATAGACTCATCATATTCTTTTAACTCCTCATGAATGATTAAGTTCAAAATGTGGGTACAACATCGAACATGCAAGAATTCATGTTCCAAGACCATGTCTCTCCTATACTTGTTTTTTTTTTCAAATAAAAAACAATCTCATTATTAGAACTTGCATTATCAAGTATGAGTACAAGTATTTTTTATCACCCCCAATCATGCAAACACATCTCTATGCCCTTACCAAGGGTATCACCCTTATGATTTTCAACCAAATAGAAGGAAATAATCCTCTTGTGTAATTTTCAGTCATCATCAATAAAGTGTGCTGTAAGACACATATAGTTTAGGTTTTTCATGGATGTCCATGTATCCGTGGTGAGAGAAATTCGCTGTCCTCGAAGAGCATTTCTCAACTTTTATTTTTCTTTAAACAACAAATTAAAGCAATACCTGGCAACCGTCATACGGGATGAAATCCTTACCTAGTTAGGGCAAACCACAAGCATAAATTTCCTGAAACCCTCCCATTCAGCATGCCTAAAGGGCAACTCATCAAGAATAATCATCTCTGCTAAGCCTTGTCGTCAACACTAAATGGAATAGATACAAGTCCCCCACTACCACTACCACTACCACTACTACTACCACTACCACTACCACTTCCTCCCTCCACCTTCCAACCTAGAGTCGTCTGAGATTTATCTGTCTTCTTAAACAAACATTTTTTACATTGATGCTCAATGTGATACTTCATGTTTTCCATACCATTGATCTTCGTATCACATGCATACGAAGCACTATAATAATTACATACATTCCTAGGTTTATTTGGATCACCTTTTGGTATTATTGTAAAGTGATCCCAAACAAAAGACCTAACTCTTCCTCTTTGTGACCCACCAACTGATTTATCACTTACATTGGATGGGGGTGGGGGCGTGTCTGGTGTTGACTCTTACACATTATTTGTAGAAGACTCTATCTATAAAAAGGACAAAAGAATTAGAAAACAACCATTAATTCATGTACAAGCAAATAATTAGTATAAGAAAACATTAATTCACAAATCATAAGGTTCAGAATAACACAATATAATAAAAGTATAATAAGACTATAATTCCTGAGATATTTCTTAAAAATCAAAATACAATTTATCATGTTTTCCTCTTATTTCAATAATATATTTTTTTTATCAAGTTGATATATATATATATATATATATATATATATATATCATAAGATGCAGGTTGATGATGTACAACTTTTCTTGGGGCCGCTGATTGAATTTGAGGGGTTATAGAATAACAGAAATATTTGCATTTATATGATTTAGGTAAGATATATAGACAGTGACTATTTTTGAGTTAAAACTAGAGGCATGCAATTGCAAAACTTTCATTATTAATATATACAGAAGATAAAAAAACAACTTATCTCATGAAGCTAAAAGGACATGACATTAGCTCAAAAAAATCAGTGTCTAGTACTAAACTTGAACTCTGCCTACAAAATCAGAGAGAGAGGGAGAGAGAGTACCCATCGGCTACCTACTGCGACGGAGGGGGGATCGCATCGCTTAGGGTTTGCAGGAGGGGAATTGGGAAAAACTGAAAAAGTAAAACTGAAAGTGGACATGAATCCGGGGGGGGGGGGGGGATAGTTTATTCCCTAAAATAGCACCGTTTTAGGGACGTTAAATTGGAAAAAAAATAACTGGGTTGCGTGAAACGGCGTCACACGGCCCAGTTATTTTTTCACCTACAGTGACTAAAACAGCGCCGTATGAGTCCAAATTTGTACCAAACGGCACTAAAGGCAGGCTAGCAGCTCATGTCACATGTGTGTTTTGTAACTTTATTGTGATTCTTTTATTTTTTTGGCTTAATTAAAAAGATTATTTAAATTAGTAAAATTAAAATTAAAAAAACTATTTAATGTGAATTATTTAATTAACTCATTAAAAACAATTAATGCTAATTATATTTATGATGTTAAATGTTAATTGTTAATTTGTTACTAACTTAAGAGTATGTCAATGACTCAAATTCAATGTATTATAAATTTATAATTTATGATTCTATGAATCTATGATAATTTTCAATTTATTAAACTTTTAAGTTTTTACATTTGTATATGTAAATTTGTAATATGATTAATAAATCATTGTATTAGGTATCTCATTATATGATTAATAAATCGTTGTATTAGCCTATAAGCCTATTAGGTATATATAGTTATAACTTATAACTTATAGTGATATTAATACTATACTATTATACATATATGATGCTATAATACTATAACTTTTATAATATGCTATTAATACTATAACTCTTATATGAGTATAGTTATTATAACTTATAATAGTTATATAGTTAGTATAATATAATACTATATACTATACCAATACTAATAGTAATAGTAATACTATATACTATACTAACAGTGATATTAATATTATATATAGTTATAGACTTATTATTAAGTTAACTATACTATTAGTCTATTATACATATATTATGCTATAATTCTTATAATATATTAATATATACTAATCGTGGAATATATATTATATAATAATATATTGATACTAAATTATTACTTATACTATATACTGTATTATGCTATAACTCTCATAATATATTAATATATACTAATACTATATATTATACTATTATAGTGTTACTGTTACTACTACATATAGACTTATAGTGTGTGTATATATATATATATATATTATAATGATATAGTAATACTAATACTATATATTATATAATAATACATTAATACTATAGACTTATAGTGATTAGTTATTATGAATCATGATTAGTATAACTATATAATAATATTAGTATTAGACTATTAGTAATATAGTATAGCTATATATTAGTAATATATATATTAGTTATAGTTATTTAATATAAGTTATAATTATATTAGTATAAGTATAACTATAGTCTATATTAGACTATTAGTATTTTTTTTATACCATATTAGAGTCTAGAGTCTAGACTATTAATATAATACTTGTATTAGTATAAATATTAGTATTAGTATAAAATTATAAATATTAGCATTAGTATAAAATTATAAATATTAGTATTAGTTAATAATTACTTAATGGTGAGTTAGCGATAGGATTAGGTTAATTGGTTAAATGAAAATTATATAATTAATATATATAAATTATAATTTTTTTTTAAATTTTCATTCGATCTAGTTTGGTCCGTCTAAAAAACCCTTGAACCGTGGACCTGACTGAATGAATTCGGTCCTACGAAATTCGGACCGAAACCGACCGGGACCAGTCCTAGTTCAGTCCAATCCTGACCGAATTGGCCGGTCCGGTCAATTTTTCCGGTCCGAACTGCCTGATTCTCACCCCTAGTCTTTATTCTATTCTCATCCCCAATCTCACATTCATACTGAAGTAGTAAGGCCAGTATGACTTGGGCCGCTTCTTTGCATTCGGCCATAGAGGGACCTGACACAAATTTACGAATAGAAACATGATGGATTAAACATGATTCCCAAGTGGACACTCCTATCTAATTTGAGGCATGACGGACTATCTTGCACAAAAGAAACATGATTCCCAAGGAAAAGAAAGAAACATACTTCATTACCCGACTTAAACATCATAGGCGTTCTCATTGAATTTTCCAACATGCTTTGACGAATAGAAACATGATGGATTAAACATGATTCCCAAGTGGACACTCCTATCTAATTTGAGGCATGACGGACTATCTTGCACAAAAGAAACATGATTCCCAAGGAGAAGAAAGAAAAATACTTCATTACCCGACTTAAACATCATAGGCGTTCTCATTGAATTTTCCAACATGCTTTGACTGCATTTTTTCCCCTTTGTCATGTAGTACTCACCTTAGAGGCTCGAGCCATGTTCGCAAATAAAAATGATTTGTGCAAGCTCAGGCTATGCAATTTTCATTCAATCTCTTTGAAAAAAAATGGAACCCATATGAAAAATCGACTTTTTTTTTTACTTTTTAGGGCGGTTTAACTTTTTTTTCTCAAATGGGTTACACACCTTAATTGTATGATGTATCTAGTATGAAAAATGCTACTCCCACTAAGAAAGGGTACCGAAAATGTGTACCGAATAGTATTTTGTGTTTTTTTTCCTTAAACATTTGTGTGTGTGAGCTTTTTTAACATTTTAAAAAAAATACACACATATACTTTTAAAAAAGATACAAAACACTATTCAGTACACATTTCGATACCCTTTCTCGGTGGGAGTAGCCAGGCCCATCTAGTATTTGGTGTCCTAGTTGGATTAACCCATGCTCAGGTCTTCATATTTGCTGCTAAATGGCTTCGATCCCCCATGCCTGTCCTTTTATCTGCTTTTTGGTGTGATATCTTTTGCTGAGTTTCATTCTCTATGCAATTCAAAACTTTGATCCAGGTCTGGTTATTCCAAGGTGACATATTCCACGTTGATAGTGCTAGACTACCTCGAGAAGACAAATCAATATAAATATGAAAGGAAAATGTGAAGATTTCTCAGATTCAGACAATGTTGCACACATGTCACTATTTTGGCCATTAATTTTGCTACGAGTATCAAAATCTAGCATATGACCCCAATTTGAAAAACTATTTCCAGCATGCACGTCATGGACACCATGCTACCTTGGCGGTCCCCATTTTGACACCAAAATGAGCTATTTCTCCATTCGAATTGTCAATTTAAAGTTCTATTTTTTTACCTTTTATGGAAATGTTTCCCTATCACTTTTAGAGATGATTGTTATTCTGATTTGTGTTAGATTTTTATTTTATTACGTATTTTATTTTTATGCAATAAACAACATTTTTCATTTAAAAAAAATTCTCATAATCTAGAATTTCTTTAGTTATTTGAGCCCAGCTTGTGGGTTTCAGGACAATTTTTTGAATTTTATCAATAAATCTTACTCTCAGAGTTTGCTCTTTGTTTTGTATCTTTTCTCGGTCTCATTCTCTAGCTTCTCTCGATTATTTAGTGTCAGAATAAGAATCATCAATATTGAAGAAGATACTTGTTTTGGTCCAATTCAACTCGTGGGTGTTTTCTTTTATTTGAGCCTTTACCAAAATGCATGCTGAAAAATCTTTCAAGTTAATTGATTATATCTTGTCCCGACGATTGAGTAGGTGGCATGCGATTATCTTCTTACCATTTAAAATATTCTTTTTGTTCTCCCAAGTCATGTGTCCCGATGGTAAAAACCTACAATATCCTGTGTGAGAATGCTTTCGCCCGTTGGTTATCCACATCAAATCTGTATCTTGATTGCATGATCGGCATGCTAGTTTTTTTCAATAGTTATTCACCTGTTGGAATGCTAGTTTCCCGTAATTGTTAAAAACAGTCCTTATTTGCGGCAAAATTGAATTAGTCGGAATTTAGATGGTCCCAATTGATAACTCAAACCCAATACACACACACGACACATAGATATATACACACAAACATATATATATATATAATATACACTCACACACACACACACATATATATATTTATATATGTGTATATATATATATATAGATATAGAATATGTATACATGTGAAACATATAGGCTCAGTTATGACATTATATCAAGTTATGGCTTTGTATTAATTGATCAACAGAATTAAACTTCTTGATTTTTAACAAAGGTCTTGCATGGAATACATGGCTTGCCATGGAATATAAAAGTAAATAAAAACCCAAGGAGTAGAATCGTGAGTTTTTCTTTGGAAGGATACTTTTTCTTTTTAAGAAGAGAACGAAACTCCAATTTTATTGATTACCCCACTTATGCTGGACGAATACCTTACATAAAGAGAGAACTTGAGATTACAATGAGAGATAGATTTATAAAAACCATAAAACCAAGGTCTTGAAAAAGATAAAGACCTTACAATAATAGATTATAATGAGCCTAAGGAACAAAAGAGAAAATTAGTATCGAATAGAAGAAAGACCAACACAATCCATAGAGAACTGAACACTCATATGCTTAGGGAATTGAAAAAGAGACGTGAAATTTACAGTATGTCCCATGGCACCATAGTTGACTAGGCTATTGGCTAAATTTGCATAAAAGACTCAATTTATATTGGATCTTTGTTTTACAACATAGCACGCGACAAGCAATAGCTATGGTGGTTAGAAATTTGTATTCGGAGATTGAATGATGTGGATGATATATTTTACACATCTATTTGAAAATAAAATAATTCAATAATATATTAGATGGTATCGACCGTAAGTATACGAGGATTAATGATCAAATAAAGTCAAGACTTCATGTTTTCCTTTTAAAACATTATCGTGTTTAAAATAAGATCCCTCATCCAACCCACCAACCATAAAAAAAGAAAAAAAGAAAAGAAAGGAAAGATGTTATCGTGGGATGCCAAATCATTGATTTTCCCATGTAACAACCATTCTTTAGGGAAAGGAATATTTTTTTCACTAAATTTAATGGATTTGGCATCATTTCATCTCATCTCATCTCATCATAATTTTTTCAATTTTTTACATAAATATAATAAATATTTTAATTTTTTTAAATTCTAATTTAAGTTTTTTAAATCTTAAAATAATAATAATAATAATAAATAATAATTTAAACTTTCATATAAAATTAAAAATTTTCATCACACTATTCAAACTTACTAGTGAAAGGAAATTCGGTTGTTATTTCCAAGACAAGAATGAACTACACTAATTATAGATAATATATTATAATATGACTTGAAAACAATAAAAGCGTTGTTGGTTGTTGCATGTGTACTACTCGGCAGCTTCGTCGTGATTTCCAGTGTTGTCGAGGGAATAAGAGAGGCGGCGGCATAATAGCATTTTTCGTAAAAGATGAGTATCTATGGTACGGCCAAAAGTGTATCTATCATGACTTAGGCATTAAGGCATAGAATCCGATGAAAGTTTGATAGAGAGATAAGGAGTGAGAGAGAGAGAGGGGTAAATTATAATGAATAAATATAGATAAAAGTTATTATTGATAGTATCCATTTGACATACATGATGTGATATTATTAGACTACACATCTCACTAAGTGAGTATTAAGAATAAAAAAATTAAAAATAATCACGTAATGAGTACAAAATATGTACTGCTATAATAATTTTTCTTTAACATTACTCAATTACAATTATCCCCTGTCGAGTCGTAGGTAGATGGACCAGAAAAGCTACGTTAGCTGAATACACACTTGAAAACTTTTCCGTATGCGTTCATTACAAGTCTTTGAGTGGCAGTCTTTTTTATACCGCATCATGATTTTATATTTTTTAAATTCTGAAAAATGATATTTATAAATTTCATACATTTTTTTTTAAATAAGTGGTTGAATATGAAATTCATATAAAAAATAATCTTTTTAATGATGGGGCGGATTCCTCATTTTACTTATTGTTAAAAATATTAGATCAAAGTATACAGCAGAAGTGATATTACCTCATCGTAAATATCTAGGATCTAGTGCGGTTGTTCTACAGATTCTTCATCGTCATCGTCGTCGTCGTCGGTCATCTAGAATCTCCCGTATCGATGGTAGAGTGTGCTACATAGCAATACCAGAGCAACACCCACATATTCCACAACCTAAATGTCGGGACTAGAGAGAACCATTTGAGAGAGAGATTTCTTGTTTGTGATGCTTGTATGATCCAAAGGGGAGAGGAGCTATGTAAATAGCCCCTCTAAGTGTAACCCCCGGCTGGCTCTTAATGGCCAGTCATCAAGTCTCATAAAGTGATTCTTAAACCACTGCATAACCACCAAGAGAAGGTGAAGGGGTGCCCACTATGGGTGCCCCTTTCTTACATCTCTCACTCACACATAGTGGGCAAGACCCCAGGTCTGCATCCCTCAATATGTTCTCAATCTTGTTCATACTGACAAATAGGCCGTGCGACCATCGAGCACAGCTGTAAAAGAAAAATGGGAGCACTATACCAAATCTCTCCTAGAGAAGACCAACATAGCAACATCCCTAAAAGTGTCTCGTTATGCCCCGACTTATTTGGTCACATCAGACTAAGCATCCATAATCCCTCTCGAGTCCAAATGACTCAGAGCAATGGTCAATCTCCATAAAACATGATGTACTCACAGCTATATTGCAACTCCCAGGAAGCAACATAACTTGCCGGCAATGAGTACACATCATTATCGATGTGTTACCAAATAGTCTTCCCTTCGCGCTCATGTAATTTTGTTTCAGTTTAGTCGCTTTCCCAGCAATGCCTCTTTAGACCGCATCATTCATGGCCATAGATAACATGCCAAATTAGCAGACACTAAAACATCAACCTCGTGACATAGTCAAAGGTCTCCTAAGGGCATAAATAAATTAAGGTCATTAATTATAACCTATAGGACTCACACGGTGAGGAAGCAGGGAACCATTCACTCACCTCTACTGTTGGTCGCAAAAGCACATGTAGTATGAAATACATGTTACGGTGGAGTTCTCTTTCCAAAGAAAGAGCGTATATCTATTCTCAATTCACTGTACAGATCTTAGTCTAGTCGCTATCTCAGCGCCTAACCCGAATCCTTCCATTTGCTCGCTATCCAAAGTGCCAAAGAGGATCTCGCATCTAGTTAAACCACAAGCTACATGGATTGTGGGTAACCATGCACGGTCCTTAGACCTCATCTTAGCTCCCACTAAGGTGACATATCTTTTGTCTCTTACAACTTATCCCTCTCCGGACAAGTATTGAGTAACACATTGTCTCATCTTTGCTCGCTACCTCTTTGTAGCACCAAAGGCGATCGCTCGTGTGAGTGAGCCGATTTAAGCCTGTCAATATACATTTTTCACCATAACTCCTAAATTTATGGTGAATGTGTGTGCATATCAAAGACTGCTTCCAATCACGCCACATGATCATAAAACACATCAGTATCATGTGCATGACGAGCAATAATGTGAGGTACAGAGAAATCACATGGTCAACAATAAATTATTAAACCACAACTCTCAAGTGGTGTTTAATGACCATTTCTCTCCATGCGCATACTAATGTATAGTAACTTTTCAAAACATGCTCCTACCAAGAGACTCAGCTTTTACATGTAAAAGTCCTTTACACAATCATGAAGTCAGCGATGACTCATCGCGAATCTCATTTAGGTCAAACTCACAATAAGCCGTAGATTCTAGTCAGCAAGTCTAACTGCGATTTTTAAGAATCTACAAAGTGACCACAAATGTTATTCAGCAATCTTAATTTGCGACTTCAATGTTTCATTTAAATCTCTTGCACTCAACAAAAGCATGTGAGATAACCATAATTTATTTTTCATTAAGGTTAAAGCGATTAAGGTCTTTACCCCCAAAGACAATCATAATAGTCTAGTCGTTACTATTAACAACAATCGCATCACAAACTCACTTAACCAAGTAAGCCATATTTACCCTCTAACAAAAACTTAACCTCTAACTCCCATGAACAAACCATAATGGAAACACGAAATAGTATAGGCAAAACTAGATTCTTTAGTATTTTCCATCTCATTAATTGTCTATGGATTTTGAACAAGAACTCCTAAAAATTGTTTTCCTCAAAAACAGTCTCACAAGACATGAAATCTGAGCTTCTTTTTACAAACCCATGTCCATCACCTCAAAGTATGAAAAACTCTTATTAGGCGACAATTAATTATCTAAGATAATCAGTTCGCAATATCTCTTATTATGACACTTTTCTAATATTGTCAACAGCGTTCAAAGAACCCCATTTTATTCAATAGGTCGTTTAATAAAACAAAACAACTAGGTATATTGGGTATCTTTAAATAGATGGTTTGTTTAGGCTGCATGTAAACAGCACCAGTATCATTCATTCACTTTCTGTACCAAAATAGTACTAGCAACAATCATGCGCTCAAAGTACTTCATGCCTAAATATCACAAAAGCTAACCATCTAATTATCCTATGAGAATCAGCTATTTAACACATTTAAGAAAAGTTTCAATAAATATGCGATCAATAGTTATCTAAATGCAACTCAATTAGTGCCAAGAGATGGATCTATACCTTTATCAACTCCACTTTTCCTTTATCAATTAGATCAACAACCCCAGGGTGGATCATATAAGTGAAGCGAATCTAAGATTCTATGTTGGGATTCCTACTATGTGAATTCAATACCTTTAGCAGAGCCATATTACAAATATTCTATTCTAGTCTCTAAACGACGAAAGAATATTGATATAAAGCTACCACACTATTTATGAGGATCCTTATATTCTATAACTTTTGGGAGTCACTATCACTAATGGTACACCTTAACTCAAACTCAAAGGTATACTCCTATTAGTTGTTGAATTACTCCCACTATTTTCGGCGATCTTATATAAAAAGAATTTTGAAAAAAAATAAGGTTAAGGTAATGTGGAATGACATGTGATGAAAACGTTCTTTCCAAAAATAAGTGTTACAAAAGTCCACAATTCTCCACCCTCGCCAAAAATATGAGTAATTTTCTTGACTCAACAAAAAAAAAATGATCAAGCTTAGATCCTCTCGACTTTTAATAGAATTCACGTTTGCACAAAATAGTCACTCAGCCTTTCTCAAAAGCGAATGAACTCGATCTAAGAACGACAAATCAAAATTAAGGCTGCAACCCATATTACATCAACCCAAGTGTGATGTAACAACTGCTTTGCGTCATAATTCATTTATAAGACCATTCTTAGCAAGTCAATAAACTGCGAGATAATTGTTTTCATCATATAATTCATACGATTGCGATTTCGAAAAAATTTTAACTGAAAAAAAATATTTTCATAAAAAAAATTAGGATCGTATTTATATGATGAAACAACATATTTATTATCAAAGTCCTTAGTGTGCATGTTTAGGAACTTTCACATAGAAAAATATTCATATTGTCTTTTCTCTTTGACTCTACTAAACCAAGGAGAGGGATCTCATTAGTGAGAAAATTTTCAATATCTCAAGTTTCACACCCATCATCCTATACCTCTATGGCATATTTTAGTATATCATCGAGAAATAATACCACTGAGTCAATGAGTAACCATCCAACTTCCAAACCTCTAGGAATTCTCACTAACACCACTACTTTCAATAAGTCTTAAATCAAATTAGGTATAGACTTCACAAATATCGCATTAAAAGCGCTAATAAAAACATCGTTTTGTGCAACAAATGCAGTATATGACGTTTTAGTTGCAAACTAACGATATATTCTTATTTCTTGCATACTCAATATTTTTCATATTCTTCAATCCACTATAGGAGAGAAAAGAAAAAAAACTTTGCGAGAAATTATCTTAGCCTAAAACCTATCTTGCATCAATGCAACCATGAGCAAGATTTTTAGGCTTAGGTTTAGATAAGTCATACCTAATTATTCAGACTTTTGCCACAGTTGCCATGCAAACCTCCAAGGTGATTGGTATTACTCTCAATGGGTGCTCCAAAGTTTATATATATGCAAGAACCTATCTGTTCTCGCTAGAGAGAAATAAAACTTGAGTAAGATTACCAGTGCTAATACCACATAAAGGTGCACTGATAAAATCTTTAAAAAAATGAATGTGCCAATCAAGAATGTCCTCAACACGCTTGCACACTCAAATTTTAATATCCTTACTCGCCAGACATACTAGCAAGTTTTAGAGAGTATGTTCTTATCTGTGAGTAATCTAAATTGCTTTAAAATTATAATGCTCAACCTCAAAATATAGGAGCAATTAATCTTTGCGTTACAAAAACAACGCGTAATTTCTTCTATTATCCACAAGATTCTTAAAGTCAAAATAGTGATTTAGCTCTATATGATAGTTGATCCCATTAACTTCTATAAAAATTGTAGTGCATGCGTCCCACGCGCACTTCCAATTTTATTCTAGACATTTTAGAGGTTTTTCAATAATGATGGTCTAAGACTATCTGACTCTCAAAATAATCTTTATTTGTTTCCAACTACTGCTCATGGAGGAGATTAATGCGACGATTAAGTCGTATAAATAATCTCTAGGCTTTCTTCATGGTTATCTCAAAGTTACTAAACTATGCGCATCTAATTGCACACACAATTAAGAAATTTGCCGCGTTAATCTAAGTCAGAACAAAAATAATTAATACATGTCGCAAGATCGAAAATTCGCTAAGCTTTCTAATCATCTCTTGCGCCTCAATGCCTAATTATTAATTTCTAACTTAATTTTCACGTAAATTTATATCGTATAGGAGATTAATTCTAAATTAATCTCAACCATACTTCCACTAGGATAAGCAATCTACCGAGTTAGTCACATGAAAAAATAATTTCTTCTTTGATTTAAGAAATCAATATGAGCCAATCACAAGCATGGACTAATCAAACTCAGGCTACTTAATCTTCTAGTTCATCACATTCTAAAAAATTGTAGACAATTCTTAAAAATAGTCTAACAATACAAGTGATAAAATAAGCTCGTACAATTACATGTAATCACAATACATGTACAAAAAATAATCATCACATTTCATTCAAATAATTATTATTCACAAAAATAATAATCTAGACAATTTATAAAGACAAATAAAATGCCAAACAAATGTGACAAAAATAATAACATGGCAAGCTTAATAACCATAATGACATGCAAAAATATTTCAAAAAAAGTATTTTATGCCACAATAACATGCTCAATAAATAAATAAAATTAACAAACACACTAAAAATAAGCTCTAGTTCAAATGGGTGAGCTTAATAGTCTTTGTGTGTGAGGTCTTGGATTCAAATCACCACCCAAGCATTTTGTCAAAAAACACTGTCCTTAGACAGCCAATGGGCCGCACCCCTTTGGGCGCCCAACTGCAAAGTGGGCTTGTGCCTACTGGACTCACAACCCAATCCACAAGCACTCTTAACAGGATATGATACGGGCCGAATTTTAAAAAAATGGCCCAAAACAGTAGAAGCCTAACACAGATAACTTAAACTGTTTTTGTTTTGCTGGAAAAGAAAAAAAAATATGGGCCAGGCAGAAAAGCTTTATTTATTCAAAACAACCCATTTGTTTTACAGCCCACAACCCATTTCACTTTGTAGCCTCCAGCCCGTATAGATGAATCATAAACAAAAAATAATTTCACTGTTCTTCTTCCTCCCTAACGGTTACAGAGTAACGTAACAGAAGGAAAAAAAAATAGCATGTAACTGCCGTCGCCACCCTTTCAAGCTTTCAGCGACTGCTCCAAGGCTCCCGCCGCTCACTGGTGTGCGCCGCACCTGGTGCTCGCCGCACCTGGTGCGCGCCGTTCCTAGTGCGTGTTGCCCCTGGTGTGCGCAGCACCTTGTGCTCGCTGCCACCACCCTTATGCACGGAGGAAACTATAATTTTCCGCCTCGAGGAAAATATAATTTTCCGACTCCCGTCGCAGCACCTTGTGCTCGCTGCCACCACCCGGCGTAGCATGCAGCTTCTGCATAGGCTGCTGCATCGCCGTTTCACTCGGCTCTAGGTGCGGCAAAGCACACCGCACCAGCCAGGTGCTTTGGTTGAAGCCGTCGTGGGCATTGCTTGCAGCTTTGCCACTTGCCGCTGGGCCCCTGGTAGCGCTGTACCTAGATGTGCACAGCGGTGGGACCGAAACCGTGTGTGCGCAAGTGCTCTTAGGTGCGCAGTGCACTATTGCAGCGCGGCGAACCTCCACGCTTTGGCATGCTGCATCGGTACCAGGTGCCACTGCACCTTAGGTGCATAATGCACTAAAGGGCAAGCAGCTCCAGGTCGTGCACGTTGCACCTAGGCGTACGCAATGCTTCCATGTGAAGTAGTCGTTGGCTGCGGCTTTGTGCACAGATATTTTCAGTCCACGTCTGCGGCACTACTTGGAAGTGCACGGTTGCATCACCCTTGGATGCATGTCATGTGGGTGCAACCAACCCTCTGGTGGACGCAGCACCGAGGTGTATCAACACCATCAGGTGCGTGACACATCACGGTGGTTGTAGTGCCGCATGTGAACAGCCACACCAAGGTGCTCCGCTTTGCGTGGGTCGCAGTCACTGCCTGTGCAGCGGCGCTACCACCGTAACGACCAACCCATTGGCAACAATGGTTACAAATCATCGTGCATAAAAAAATTCACATCACATAAAATATATTCCGTAAAAGAAATCACTACTAGCACGACAAATATAAATCGAGAACAACCAATTCATGGCTCTGATACCAATGTTAGAAATACTAGATCAAAGTACACAGCGGAAGCGATATTACCTCATCGTAAATATCCAGAATCTAGTGCGGTTGTTCCACAGATTCTTCGTCGTCGTCGTCGTCATCGTTCATCCAGAATCTCCTGTATCGATGGTGGAGTGTGCTACGTAGCAATACCAGAACAACACCCACATATTCCACAGCCTAAATGTCGGGACTAGAGAGAATCATTTGAGAGAGAGATTTCTTGTTTGTGATGCTTGTATGATCCAAAGGGGAGAGGAGCTATGTAAATAGCCCCTCTAAGTGTAACCCCCGGCTGGCCCTTAATGGCCAGTTATCAAGTCTCATAAAGTGGTTCTTAAACCACTTCATAACCACCAAGAGAAGGTGAAAGGGTGCCCACTATGGGTGCCCCTTTCTTACACTTATTTTTTTTAAAAAAAAGTGCGCGTGACTTATACGCTTTAAGATTGTATTTAACACTATTTCGACATAAAATAGATTTCAAAGTAGTGCTAGATATAGTTATGAGTTGCGTAAGTGTCACTCATTCTTTCGAAAAAGAGTGAGGTCTATTGTTAAAAAATTAATTTTTTTCATTTGGATCCCATATTTAATCATTTTCTTTTTAAAAAAAAAGTTTGCGACGCTTGCATACTCTATGGCTGTAAATATCATTTCTTTAGATTTCACTAGATTTATTAAAGAAAAATTCTTCTCATCAATCACTATTTACCATCCCACACCCCACACCCCACACCCTATGAAAAACACTCTCATAGTTTATGAAAAACACCCCTACACCCTATTAAAAATATATATGTGTGGGGTATGAGAGTAAATAGTGACTGATACATAGTAAATCCCTTTATTAAAAGTTTAAAAGAGGTCTCATCTTTTTCTAAATTTCATCATTTTCAATTTTATCAATTGACTTATAAAAATGGTTGAAATGTGATGATAAATCTGAGGTCAAAAGTTTCAAAATTTAATTAACGTGGAATCCAACTTTTAAATTTAAGATTATGATTTTTTAAAGTTTGTATTTAACTTTTTACTACGTATAAGATGCTAAAATATAAGTATTACAAGATGGCCACATTAATCTTTCAAATCCTGTTCAACTCTTCATTTTCTTTCAAATAATTCATTACAGAAGAATAACCTTTTGCGATATTGAAAATTGTTGCAAAAAGTACTATATGCGCGGCAAAACGTCCATTAATTATCGCTGCTAGGTGGACGATAATACTACGTCTCAAAGCTATCAATTGCGTCGATTCATACTTGGATGCAAATACATTGACTTTTGTGGCGACTCTAGTCGCCGCAAATAGTAGGGCTGTACAGAAACTGATGGCACCGGCCGCCGCCGACGCAAACCGACCGGCCACGTCAGGAACCGGCCAGAACCAGTGGAGAACCGGTCGGCGTGCGGTGAAAATTTCAAGAAACCAATGTTCAGCAGTTCGGTATCGGTTTGAAGCTGGATCGGACAGATGAACTGACCGATCTAATAAAATCTTTTTTTTTAATATACCCTTAGCGAAACGACGCCGTTCCACTTAAGTTTAAGTGGAACGGCGTCGTTTTAGTTAATAAGTATTACAACAGATATTGGAAACGACGCCGTTTGGCATTAAACCAAACGACGTCGTTTTATTAAGGACGTAAGAAAAAAATAATAAGTCTGAAACGACGCCGTTCCACTTAAACTTAAGTGGAACGGCGTCGTTTCGATAAGAGTCTTCTTCTTCCCGAATCCTCTTCTTCCCCGAATTCGATTATGAAACTCTCTCTCTCTCTCTCTCTCTCTCTCTCTCTCTCTCTCTCTCACAGTCTCTTTCATTATTCTCTCAGTAGAACTGCCAGAGAACAGATGTCGACCGAGAACCGCCAGAGAACCGCCTCGATCGGTGTCCTCCTCCCCATCAACCGGTTACGGTCGGCGCCTCCCCCATTTTTCCAGACCTCGGTCGGCGTCGATTTTGCCCAAAAACCGTGCCGACGACGTCGGTTTTCACCGCTAGCAAATAGTAGGAAGTTCTGTTGCAAAAAGCTATTACAAACAATTATTGTTGTTGTTGTAATACTTATTTGTTGCGATTTTGTTGTCGCAAATAAGTATTTGCAGAGGCATAAATCATCACTAATAAGTATTTGTGATGCGGCTGTGCAGCAAGAGAGAAAGAGACGAGAGACCGGCTGGCAAACCGAGAAAGTGAGAGACACATGAAGAGAGAGAAAGGGAGACAGATGATAGGGATGGACGGAGACATACCAATGTGACGAAGCTGCTACCAGCGACGGTGAAGGACTGCAGCGGCAAGAGAGAGAGAGAGAGAGAGAGAGAACAAATAGAAGATTTGGGGCAAGAGAGAGACGTTAGGGGTCGAGGGTTCAGAGGGGGCAAAGAAGAAATGAAAAATGATTTAAACTTTAGGGATTTGGGTTTTCCCCTTTTTTTAATTGTGATTTTTTTGCCGCGATTTAGTGTTGCCACAAATAGTTAAATAATCGTCGCAAATAGCTATATAGCATTTAATACATTTAGCGACAAAATAGTATTGTCGTAAAAGACACAAAAGGCGTCGACATTATTTTTTCCATCTAAACTAAAAGACACAAAAAGTATTTTTTTTTTTGTGACGATTTCCAAGTTGTTGCAAATAAAATGATGAAAAGTGATAAATGTTTTTTTGCGACGATAATAACACCCTTAGCGGCAAAAACAAATACAATTGTTCACTTATCTGAATTGCACCCTTAGCGGCGAAAAGTTGCAACGAGGTCAAATTGGCCAGTTTTAGCGTCGATTTCTCTAGGGATTGAAATGATTTGGTTGCAAAATCCCTATATTCTTCTAGTTTAATTTAATTTTTTCTTTGTAAGTTAAATAACTTTATGAAGTAACTAAGATTTAGAGTGCAAGAAAAATATGAATATGAAGTACATTTTAAAGTATGTATTGAATATTTAATTGTGTTCAAGAAATAGCTATAAATATTGTATGTCTTATTTTATATATCTATCTCTTTCTATTTTAGATCTTAGGGCTAACCGAACAATGGCTACAACCTTGATCAATGGAATAATAAATACCCTTCTTATGGCATTTATCTTAAGGGAAAGTGTCATCATTCATTAATCAGAGGAACTTACATTCATGACCGAATACATAATGGGATGTCTCCATATCAAACATGATATTATAAACCAAAATAATACATTTGAAGCTCCACCAATACACTAATTTCTTTTGTGACTGGTCTAGTCTTCACTAGTGCTGATACTCTCTACAGAAAAACGTCCAAGAGACACCACTCTCTACCTAAACAGAGACTCAATCTCACCCTTCATAGAAAGAGAAGAATCAACTTATACAAACAAACTTTCGAGAGACGAACTCTTTAGACCAACTCCGATAGATTTCAAAATCTGTGATGGCCCAAGCAACACACTTGTCTCTTTTCAGATTTGGAGCCATTGATTTTTTACGCGAGACCCTGCGAGGGGTGGGGGGGGGGGGGGGGAGGCACCTAGGGTTTTCAATGGTTCCAAGGTCTCCTCGGTTTTGTGAAAAACTCCAACAAGTGTATCCTCAATGTCGATAATCTAAACAATGCTTCTTGTGGCATTTGAATGCAAAGATACAAACAAAAAATATTTAATATTAAATTTAAAATCCAAACAATGTCATGTGAATAGATATCTCTCTCGCACGCACATCAACATTTCCAACGTTTTATTATATAGAAGTCTTTGGTAATAATTTTTTTAAAAGGAAACTTATTCATAATTCAATTCATCAAATGTAATCAAGAATACAAGAGGGATTACTATCTACATCAACAGAGGAAGTAGAAAACATAAGAGCATTCTTGACAAGCACATGAGCTGCCTTATTGCCCTCTCTTCGAATGTGCATTGTTGACCACAATTCATATTGAGTTAACTGACCCTTGATGTCATCAATCATCATACCAGCTATAGACTAGTACTTATATGGGAAACTTTCTAAGAAGATAGATTAATATAGTTGCTATATAGTTAAGTACTTATAATATAACTATGGAAAGGGGTTGGATCATATAAAAAATCCTAAAGTTGGGAATGCCCATCTATATAAAAAAACAAGTTGGGTATGCCATATTAAATGACTAAGATTTTTATTGATGTGCATATTTTAAAATTTTTGTAAGAGTAATGCAAGATACAATTTTTACTAGGGGTGAAAAACTGACCCCTTGGTTCGGTTTTGTGCATAAACCCAGACCAACTGAAACTGATGTTTTTGGGAAGCAAATCGGCCGAAAATCGACCCTGTAAGGGGTAAAACCGCTCGGTACGCTTGTCGGCCGGTTCACGATCAGTTTGGAAATTTGTTGGAAATCAATTGTGTGTCTTAGTTTAATTGCCCAAAGTAGCCATTCAATCCAACCAGGCAACCACCAAATTCAAAATATACAACAATTCCGAAATTAGGAAAGCATAATCATCTAAGAATCCAAGAAAATAGTAAACAACAGAATCATCAATCAAGAAAATAGAAATAACACTAGACAAAAAATTTTTTGATTGAAAAGGTCAGTGGGTCCGTGGACGTGGGATGCATCATTTGCTGGAGGGACGTGGACGTTGCAGAGGCTAGGCCGCTACTGCTGCCGATGCTGCTGCCGCTGGAGAGTGGAAACTGGAGTGGAGGGCGAGGGCTGTAGAAGTTGGAAAGGATGAAATAAGGGGGACGGTTGAGGGCTTGAATGATAAGAGAAGAAGAAGAGGCATGTTTGAATAAGCCCTAGGAAGAAACAGCGCCGTTTGGCTTCGTTCCTTTTTTTATTTTTATTTTTTTAAACTGCATAAGCAAAACGGCGTCGTTTCACTTATTTAAGTGAAACGACGTCATTTTAGAATGGATTATATATATATATAAAAAAATAGGTTGTTGATGTCGGCTGGTTCAACGGTTTTCTCCTAGTTCAAACCGAGACTGAACCGGGCGATGCCGATTTTGTTAAATTACCACCACCGGCCGATCGGTTCCCTGCCTGTTTCGACCGGTTTTGAGCTCTGGCGGCCGGTCTAAGTCGGTCCCGGTCGTTTCTTCAGTTTCTTGTTCAACCCTAATTTTTACCATAGTATTATTTTTAGAAATATTGCAAGGGACCTTATTGTATATCATTAACCAAATTGAATTCTAAATTCTAAATTATGGTTACAATTAAATTTTTTTATGATATTTTGAAGCCTGTTGATGTATATTTTCTAGATATATTACGCTTCAATCCTAAGGTTGGTACTGTAATGATTGCGTCGAGCATGGGAAGAGATCCCCTCTTGAGAACAAAAGGCTAGCAAAGAAGAGGCAATTGGGCTGGCAACGTGCGACCAGACTGAGACTAAGGCGAGTAGAACGTTGTAGAAAGTTTGGTAGAGACAAGTCAAGCATGGGGCGATAAAGGACTTTTTACGCTGTGCCAGGAGGGCAAATACAATGTTGACCGTACGAAGACAAGAACAAGGAACTGAAAAGGCAGATAGTTTTGGAAAAAAAAGGCTCTTACAAGGGTGAGCAACAAGGAGGACAAGCTCGATGCAGAGGAATGAGCTCCCAATGCAACTTGGAGTTGCTCAGAAGGCAGCATGTGTTATACACAGAAGCCCACACTCCATAAGAGATGTCACGTCTAGAGTGAGCCTGTGGAAAAAAGATTACAAACCTACATGCCATATCGTCTGGTCTCAGAGATATGGTCTAGCACCACATGAGAGACCTTTATTAGGGGAAGGACTGCGAGATTGGACACAAGGCAAGTCGCAGGAATGTGTGTGCCTTGTTCCATCGATAAAGCGGTCTCTACCAGAGGGCAAATGAACCGTTGAGATCAAAGGTCTCCTACTAATCAAGCATATCTAGAGTTAGACGGATGTAAAACAAATGACTGACAGTGCCACAATAATCAAAAGCATTGGACAAAATTCAAAACCTCACTTTTGAGATCGCCATGTGTTTACTCTTTTCTTTGGTCAGAGTTTTCAAGAAAGCAAGTAACTTCAAAGCTTGCGACGGAAGGATCAATACCAACGTGACTGTAATATTTGTAATACTGTTCACGTAGGTTAGCTCCTATGACCATACTGAGAATGTGGGGTAAATGATAGTGAGTATGTTGTAAGTGTAGACTTTTTTTATTCTGTATCTCACCTCTTTCTCTCATAAAATAAATATATTTTTATTCATTATGTTTATCGGTTACCTTTACGCCGTGATTTGAGATTATGATTTTAAATGACGTGAATTGATGATGATGTGGTTTCCGAGTATTGACTCTTACCGTGTGTCTATTATCATGGACGGGTTGAGGAGTCTCCACATCATTTCGACGAAACGTCACCACAAGTTTCACAGGGACAGAGAGATTCCCTATGATGACCAGAGTGAAACCTTTTCGTATTAGCCTCAATTGATAACACGGGTAGATAGACTCTCCGGGTTGATCATGTGTGATGTCCTTGTGTGTGTTGACAGGGTTGAGAGATTCCTCGTGTTGGATGATTTGGATTTGGTGAATTATCTTGCACGTTGGTAGGGTAGAGTGATTCCTTGCATTGGATGGTGGAGTAATTCCCTGTTGGTACTTATATGATGAGATATGATATGTAATTTGAAAGATGGTGCTTCCTCGCCTTGATAATGACTATGCATATATGAGATTTGCTCAGAGGGTGATTCATAACCATGTTTATATACTTGAGATTTTTTTTTGAGAGTTTCTTGGCATGACTATGAATAAATGTATTTTTGTCTAGAGGGTGGTTTCTTGCCATGTATAAATATGTGTTTACAGATTTATTTATATGAAATAATGCATTGTATATTCATTTTCATTATCTCTCATTAAGTATTTAATGGGCTTTAACCTACTCGATTTTTTAGGAGTCTCATTGTGGTGGTCCTACTTGCAGTTTCGTTTACTAAAACCATAGATCTTGATGCAGATGTAGGTCAGGCAGAGTTTCCCAAAGAAGAAGGACCAGTCCGAGGAATAGATACGAAGGTCTGCCTTTGTTTAGTGATTTGTTGTATTTGTTTAAAATGTTTATTGTAGTTAGGCGATGAATCATGTATGGTTCGTGGCATTTTGATTTAAGCAAAGACTTGGTAACAGTATACAATATTATATGAGAAGAAGTGACAATGACATATGAATATTATTATTGAAAGTTAATTTTACTAGTACAAACCTCTGGTACATCTAGCATTAGTCCCCGACTAATACCTTTACTTACTCCCATTGTGTCAGATATATTTTACTTGACATGTATTCTATTCGAGATTGCACGCCTAGTCCGGAGTAAAGATCTGGGGTGTTGTTGACTGGTTGGCACCCTTGGCAAGTCAAAGCCTCGTCAAGCACCTTACTGAGGGATGAGGGCACCACAGGTACTATTAGAATTTATTAAATAAATAAAAGACACTATTTTGGATATTTCAAATAATAATATAATATACCTAATATACTTATTTCGTTATATATAGCATCGTATGTATTGATGAAGAGGGTCACTCATTTAAGATATGTGGAGAAAAAGTTATTCACAAATTGATCAAATAAAGTGTATAAAGGAATCCCGAGGAATCACTACAAGAAAAATGGGCTTTTGTGGCCATTTAATTGCGGCGAAAAGGCTATTTGTGACCAAAACATACTTATTTTAACTGTAAATAGTCATTTCGCTGGAATTAAATGACCACAAATAAACAGTTTTCTTGTAGTGAATAAGCAATGAAGCTCGCCTTGAGGAATGAACAAGCTGGACACTTCTTAGCCTGCCCACTAATGGAGAACCTCGAGCAAGTATTGAAGCTCGTCCCTAGAAATTAGCATGGTCACAGGCAAACAATGATGCTTGTCCTGATCGAGCAACATCCATGGCAGGCAATCAGATCGCCTGAATTGTGCGCGAGCATGAAGAACAATAAAATCTTGGCGACTACTGGTTTGGGGCACAAGATAAAACACAAAATTCTCATATCATCTCATCTCATTATTACACATTTTTCAAATCCTCATACAAAATATAATAAACAATTCAACTTTTTCAAATCTCAATACACATTTTTCAATCCCAAAACAATAATAATATTAAAATATAATATTTTAAACTTCAAAACAAAACAAAAAATTCTCATCTCACCTCCCAAACATTAATTACAGAGGCCATATAACTTATCTGTTTAATATTTGAATTTAGACAAGAGTTTTCTCAAAAGATATCTCTATCTCGTTATTCTCAAGAAAATAGTATTTTGAGTTGTTATAAAAAAAGTGTTAATTTAAAATAACGAATTTACGGGCTTCATTATATCTTGGGAATAATCTTATCAAAACTCTATAGGACGTTTTTTGTAAGTGAAACTGTCATCATTTATTCATCAGGAAAACGTACATCCATGATCGGATACATTCTGGGATGTCCTCATATCAAATATGACATCATAAATCAAAAGGAGCTCCATCAGTACACTATTTCATTTTGTGACTGATTTGGTCTTCACTATTGTTGATACTCTCTACAGACAAACGTCCAAGAGACAACACCCTCTGCCTAAATAGAGACTCAACCGTACCCTTCATAGAAAGAGATGACTCAACCTCTACAGACAAACGTCCGAGAGATGAACTCTCTTATTATTTTAATTAAAAATAAGGAAACCAAAAAAGAAAGTAATAAGATAGATGCGAAAAATGATGGATTACAGTTTGTACCAACTTCGGTAGGCTTCAAAATTTGTGACAGACTGTGAAGGTAACACACTTGTTTCTTTTCATATACAAAGGTCAGATTTGAAATGTGTGGTGGTGTTGAGTCCGGTGATCTGACGTGTGTGTCGAGAAGAATTGCCAAAAGGGGTGGCGCTTGAGGACCATGCACAAATGTGGGTGGCGCATGAGAACCACGCACAAATAAAACTAAGCAAAAAAAACCTTGATAGACAAGTTGGGTGAATGAAGGAAGGAGAGAAGGAGAGGGAGGAGGAGGAAGAAGCCAAGGCCTCCTCCCGTTTCGGCGAAAATCAGATATGGAGTCCTTGATTTTTTACGGAGAAATGATACTTGCAGTCGTGGGTGTGCAAGCGCCGTGCAGTCGCTTTGAAAAAAATGAATAAATATGAGACTCATATGAAAAGAAATTAATTTTTTAACAGTGGATCTCACTCTTTTTTAAAACGACTGCACGACATTTGTACATTCTACGACTGTATATAGTATTACTCTTTTTTACGAGAGAGGGGAGGAAGGAGGCGCCTACATGTACATTGACTCTATAGGACGTTGAGAATGGACAAAATATGTTCCAAAAAATTAAATGGTTGTTATATACAATTGAGCCTAGAGTCTAAATTTTACTTACGTTTTGGCTTCGTGATTTCCAAATTTTCGTTTTATTATTCCAACGGTGACTATACCAATTTATAATTGGATAATACAATACACTCAATATGGAAAGTATGTACTCTTAAACAGGTGCATATAATTCTGTGACAAGTGTTGCTAATTCACGGCCTGTGATAAGGCATGCAGTCCTACGCCATAAGAGCTTTGTAGTACAAGATGCAAAACTCACTTGGAGGAGCATGTAAGACAAAACAAAGTAGGGTGTGCAACCAGATTCGGATTCGGAGATCCGGTCATAATCGGATCCGAATTTAAATTTTAAAAACCAGGCACTATGTATGGAATTAAAGATGAGATTTGAAAATAGAAAATTGATTATGATGAACCTATATATATATATATATATGATATGACAAGTTCTATATGTTAATTATTATATTGACATCACGTGACTAGCTGAATTATTTTTATTGCTCTACACAAATAATTACTAATTATTTAATTGTTCATTTTAATAACACATTGGTAATTTGGTACTAAGTTTATCATACTTCTTAACTCACATCATTTTGGGAATTTGTAAAGCTACCCTCGAAAACCATAAGGATTATATATGGAGAATTGAATAATGTTATGATTTGGGCGGTAATCACTTGCCCATGCATGGATATGAGAAGATATCCTGTTTTCTTTAGTAATGGATGCAACTTGTCTTAAATCTCCATCAATCGGTACCTAGTGGAGATCATACCCACTATTCATTCTTGAAAAAACAAGCCACTGAATATTTTTTTTAATATATTCTTCTATAAGATCCACAATCCTCTTTATCCCACACAATCATCCCTCCACTCAAGGTCCCTTTGGAGGTAAGGAATACCCATTTCAGATAAGGTCCCTTTGGAGGTAAAAAATGCTACTTTATTTCGTGCAAGCAAATATATAATATCAAACTTCGATTAGTGAAATAAATTTTATTTTGCTTATAAAAAAAAATGATTGAAATAATATTGTTTTATATATAATATTTGGATTGATTGCATTGGCCCCCTTAAGTCGTTAATTATATTGCAGTTGGTCACCTCCAGCTGTTTAGAATTGAGCCACCATCTACAGCTAGCCATGGTGGTTGGAAATTTATATTGGGAGACTGGACTCGTTTGTTTTTATAAGTGAGATGAGTTGAAATGAAAGTTAAAAATAAAATAAAATATTATTAAAATATATATTTTTAATAATATTTTTGTTTTGAAATTTTAAAAAATAAAATTATTTATTTTATTTTATATAAATTTAAAAAAATTATAATGATTAGATAAGATATGAGATAAAAGATTTTATTAAAACAATATAGTGCTACCTTTACCATTCGCCACTATTGAAAAAAATATTGATATATGTTGAATGCTAGAATCCCGAAGAAATCTCTCCATACTTGATCTTGTTTGAGCCACGTGGCTCCTTTAATTAAGAAAAAATTGAGTTGAATTTAAAAGTGAAAAATGAAATCCTCTTTCATAAATCTCCCTCCCTCCCGTCCATGAATCCACCGTCTCTCCCAAATCAAAAACCCTAATATTCCTCTCAGATCTTCTCTGCACATTCCGTTCCATCCATCCCTCCCTCACTTCCGGCCACGACTCCTCCCTCCCTCCCGTCCATGAATCCACAGTCTCTCCCAAATCAAAAACCCTAATACTCCTCTCAGATCTCCTCTGTACATCCCGTTCCATCCATCCCTCCCTCACTCCCGGCCACGACTCCACCTCCCTCCCAAATCAGAAACACGTCGACTCTCTAAGGCCTGGAGCGTCAGCATTGAGTTGAATCACCTCCATCCCTTGGATTTGTGACAGTTACCTCACAATTGAGCCACCGTCGCTCCATCCCAAAGCCTGAAACCCCTCCAGCGTCCTCTCCTAAATTTGAAATCCTAAGAGCTCTGCCACCTCCCCTAGTGCATTCATCTTTAGATTTGCACTGAAATATCCCATAAATAGAGTTGCAGATCCCATAAAGGTAAAAGGTGTAGAACAAAAAAAAGAAAAAGAACAAAGAACATCAAGAATTGAAATATCCTCCGTACAAAAACCAGTTGCACTGAAATACATTGGAGTTGTAAGCATTGGGGGAGATGAAAATTTACTTTTCTGATTCCTGGGGAAGCGAGGACGGATGGAGGGGAGCTGGAAGACAATGCTGGAAATTGAGAGCTACTATCGCACGGAGTGGAGGCCGGTGCCGAATGGAGGGAGAGTGCAAGGGATTCTATTGGTATGAGTTTCAGGTTAGGTCATCTGTAATATGAGAGGGTATTTATGATTTTAGATCAATTTTCTTTTTTTTAATTAAATAAATTACGTGGCATGACACGTCAGTCGGGATAAAAGCTCGGTGACTGTAAAAGTACTCGAAGATGAAATGCATATGAAAGATATACAACTCGAAGATATTTAGAAGATATTTCGAAGAGATATATACATTAATATGTGAAATTTACTATGATTATTTGTAAGTTATTCGATCGTGAAGAATATTAATTAACACAATAAGATCCACATATTATAATTAGAGTAATTCTATATATAACCATGAAATACGTAAATGCCGCGTAATTGTTTTGAAAAAGATTGAGGTCTACTATTAAAAAATTAATTATTTTCATGTGGATATCATGTTTTATTCATTTTTTCAAAGCAATTACACAGCGATTGCACAATTCAAGATTACAAATATCTTTTCTCTTATAATTATCTCTTTACAACTTCACAAATTAATTGTGATAGAAATGGTATAAATATATTACAAGCACAGAGGTAGACGGTAAGGCCCTGTTTAATTTCACAACTGGTATCAACCTATCTCATCTAATCTTATCTCATTTCAACATTCAAATACCATATTCAAAGATAAACACTTTTTAATTTTTAACTTTTTTATCTAATTATTTCTTAATCATTACAATTGTCTCAAACTTCCTAACAAAACACAAAATACAATTCAACTTTTTCAAGTCTAAAAACTAAATTATATTATAATAATATTTTAATTTCATAATATTTTATTCAATCTTTTTCTATTCTTTTTCAAATTTTCATAAAACATCTTAATTCAAATTATTTTACTACTATTTATAAGTTATCTCATTATTATTTACAAATTTCTCATCTCATCTTATTAGTTGTAACTAAATGAGCATTTAGGTTCCGTTTGGATGTAGAAACACTCTCAACTCATCTCATCATTATAATTTTTTTAAATTTTCATACAAAATATAATAAACAATTTAATTTTTTTAAATTCTAAAATAATAATAATATTAAAAAATAATATTTTAATAATATTTTATTTAATTTATCTAAAAATATATCATTTTAGTAAATTGCAGAGAAGGTAGAATAGTGTTGTTGCATGTGCCACTGTTTTAAATACCGTACCGTACCGGTCGGTACGGTCGAAATATGACGTACCGGCCACTGGTCCGGTATAGGTATTACATATATTTCGTACTGGCCTAAATACCGGCCATACCGGCCTATATTTTAACATGTACCGGTCTGTATTTCAACCTTTAATTTTTTTTATTTTTTATTTTTTCAAACTACAAACTTATTTTTGACCTCCAATTCTAATGAAAGTTATATATGTATTATATATCTATATATACGTATTTATATATAATTTATTTATATATAAATTATTATTTTTTAATATAATTTATATAATTTATTCATATTTCAACTTTTTTAAAATAATATACGAAACGTTATCAATGTCAAAAAAAAATATTTTATTTCAATGTTTTGATCGGTACAATGTCCTGTACTATATTCAAAATGATGGCACGCGCGCTCCTCGGAAACTTCGTGGTGAATTCCATGGTACTGTTGTCGAGTGGATCCCATATATCTATCACGGCACAGACATTAAAGCATAGATTCCAATGAAAGCTTGATAGATAGATAGACATGGGCCAGAAAAGCTACGTTAGGTAAGACACACTTTTTGGTTCCAAGTATTTTGCTTTTGCACACGAATCTTGAGTGGCACAGCTAGCTCTTTTTATAAAGAATAAATATATATAAAAGTTATTGTTGGAAGTATTCATTTTGTACATATGATATGGTATTATATAGATTACATATCTTCTAAATCTAAAAAAAAGTAAAAAATTAGAAGTAGCCATGTAGTGAGTGTAAAGTGTGTACTGCTACAGTGACTTCTCTTAACATTACTCAAAATATTATTTTTTAATAATATTATTATTTCAGGATTTAAAAAAATTAAATTATTTATTATATTTTATGTGAAAATTTAAAAAAATTATAATGATGAGATGAGATAAAATGAAACCATTTATGTATCCAAACAGAACTAATTGTGCATCCTTTATCCCGTCCTTGCAGTTTTTTTCTTCCAAAAAATAAATCTATAAAATGTTATTGATTACTCTTCCAATGATCATCTTTTATTATTTTAATTTATTATAATTATTTTATTAATTTATAAATAAATTGATTTCATATAAAAGAACGGTGAATATAATTTTTTAGGACGCTGCTAGAGGAACCGATGAAGGATTGATAAGTGCAAATGATTTTTTTTTTCTCTTTTATTTCAATCATTTTTATATATATTTAAATATTTTAAAAATAATATTAATTCACTAATAATCACTTTCTTAATTATTAAATAAAAAAAATCAATCAATTACTTTTATTGGTCAAAATTATCGGTTCAAATAACATTTTTCAATTTCTTATTGTTACATCTTTGATTAGGATGGAGTGTAAAAGTGATTTTTGCACTCTTTACTCGACCATATTGCGTCATGATTCCACCAATTCTATGGTGAACCATACAAAATTAAAATTCTTTAAAGAAAAATTATAAAATCCTAAAATATGAATGATAAGCTCTTTTAAATCGTAATGGTCCCGTTTGGATTTATAGATGATTTTAAATGATTTGAATAAAATATTATTTAAATATTATTATTATTTTGAGATTTATTTTTATTATATTTTATATAAAAATTTAAAAAAATTAAAATAATGAAATGATATTAATTGAGTTAGATTTACAATCCAAAAGGACATCACCCAAGGAGTTCGCCCAAGTGGGCGTCTAGTCGTCAGATTCTAGTCGTCGCAAAACCACCATTAATTAAAAAATAAAAAAGAATTCCTCGAAGAAATATAAGTTTTAATTGTATTTTAATTATGATAAAAATGCTCATATTATAGCTTTGACTGGAGGGTGTTAAAACGACTTTTATACCTTATCCTTATTTTATATTTTCCCATTCTTCTATCATCTATGTATAAAATAGATTTTACGATATTTATTAGAAATCTAAAAGATATGTCCTTCTTTATTTTAAATTTAATCAATTGACTTATAAAATCGATTAAAATGTAATAATAAATTTAGAGCAATGTTAGATACAGTCCTCATTTGAAGACTGCAATGCAAGTCTAGACAATTTTATCTTTAAAATTTTTTAAAATTACAAAATTATCCCTCCTAAAATGATACTTTTTCTCATTTAATAAAAGGCTTGCACATACAATCTTTAAGTGAGGACTGCAAATAGAATTTCTCATAAATTTAAAATGAAGATTGAAGAGCCTCAAAACTTAATGCAAATTACAACAAGTACTCTATTGTGGAATCCAACTTTTAAAGTGACGGATTATGATTTTTCAAAAGCTTTTATCTACATTTTAGGATTTAAAATAAGATTTAAATTTTAAAATTTATTTTCTAAATTAATTATTCCACGTGAATGATGTGTAGTGTAAAGATTTTCAAATAAAATTATTCACAAGTATTATAGGAAAGCGAGATTAACTTTTCAAATCCTTTTTAAAATTTCTTTTTTCTTTAGTTTGATTTATTTGGATTTCTTTTGAATAAGCAGGATCTATTATAAAAAAGTTAGTTTTTTTTTTTTTTTTTTTTATATATGATATCATATTTATTATAATTTTTATAATATATATATTTTTTAATTTTTGAAAAGAAGAGATATCTTCCAAATAAAATTTGAATGGAATAGACAACTTTAACCTTCTCTTTATTTTTCGAGAACTCGACTATATAGTTAGAAGAAAGTTGACAAAATTGATTGTACGTTACACACTGATGTATTTTAGAATTAGAAAAGATATTTACAACTGTGAATTGTGCAACCGTCGCGTAATCGTTTTGAAAAAAGTGAATAAAACATGGAACCTACATGAAAAAATTATTTTTTTAATAGTGAACCCCACTCTTTTCAAAGCGATTACGCGACGGCTACACACTTCACGGTTATATGTAGAATTACTCTTTAGAATATGTAATGCTATATATTACATTCTTATCTTATTTTGATAATACTTAGGGTGAGTTTGGATGTTGAAGTGAGTTGAGTTGAGTTGAGTTGAGTTGAGATGATAAAATATTGTTAGAATATTATTTTTTAATATTATTATTATTTTGGGATTTGAAAAAGTTGAATTATTTATTATATTTTGTGTTGGGATTTGAAAAAGTTGTAATGATGAGTTGAGAGTAATTGGTGATCCAAACGAAGCCTTAATAATATGTGGCACATTCATCATTATAATTAGATGATAAAGAAACATGCAATAAATAATCATTTAATGGTAATAAATAAATCGCATCTTATTTAATATAATAAAAATAAGATTGTAATATTGTGTATAGAATTTTCCTTCCAAAATATAGGGAGAAGATAAAGAGGTCCCGAATTTACGTAGAATAAATTCTAGATGGGTAATGATACCCTTCCAACTGATTTACTCCTCATTTACCACTCATGCTATATTTCAAATATTTTATTTTTTTATCATTTTCTTTTAAGTATTTTTTTAATATTCTTAATCACTAAGAAAAAATTAAAAAAATATATAATTTTACTAATAGTCACTTCTTTAACCATTAAGTAAAATAAAAATTTTAAAAAAATCAAATATAAAAAGAGGAGTAAATTAATAATAAATGGGAATTAAAATTATCATTTTCCATTCTAGAGTCAATACTTATTTAGTACGTACGAGGTGCATAAATTCTAGAGTCCATACTTTTTTTTTTTTTGAGAACATACTTATTTATTACTTAGGTGCGGTTGTTACAAACTTTGCATTATACGAGGAGGGTTACATGTGATTCCACAAATCCTTAAAAACGTAGAAAGGGAAGGCCTGCTCTTCGTTTGTTGCTAGCGAGAGAGGGAGAGAGAGAGAGTGAGCGTCATGGAAGAGAGCAGGAACGAAGCCATTGATGCAACGCATGGGACTAACAAAAGGGAGCCTCTTCTGTCTCCAGATGTTGAGTTGGCGTCGAGAAGCGATTCAATGTCGTGGAGACTCAATCTGCAGGAGTTCCCGGCGCTGCCAGAGAGAAGAGATGGCGATCGAGATTCCTTCATTCTCCACCGCCTTCTTCGTACCCCAAGTAAGACTCCTTTACGAATCAAGAATCACGATGGTTCCTCGTTTGTTTGAGCATTATCTATGTAAATTTGATTTAAAAAAACACATCTGCTTCAAAAGGCAATCTTTAATACCTATACATATAAATATGTATAAATATGTATGTACGTACGTTAAGTACGAATATTCGTGCGCCTAGTTTTTTTGGGAGATGAGTTAAATATAAAATGAGATAGATATTAAAGTTAAAAAAAATATTATTAAAAAATATTTTTTTAATATTATTTTTATTTTAAAATTTGAAAAAGTTGTATGGTTTATTTTATTTTATTTTAAAATTTAGAAAAATTGTATTAATTAGATAAAATGAAATGCGATAAATTAGGTGCGTTTGAGAGTTGAGTTGAGATGATAAAATATTGTTAAAAAATTATTATTTATTATTATTATTATTTTGAGATTTGAAAAAGTTGAATTATTTATTATATTTTATGTTGAGATTTAAAAAAATTATAATGATGAATTGAAATGAGTTGAGGTTAAACGAAAGGTAACCCCGCTCGTTTGATTAAAAATGGTTTTCTTATTTCTTTATTTGATACAATTTGGTTTTTCTTGACGACTGAGCTGACTCAAGCGAGTTACTGATCCATCTGACTCGGTTGTTTGCGTCTGGCATCTGTCGACTGTCAGTGTACTGTTGGCCCCGTGACACGTTTTGCATAATGGGTAGCTATATATTGTTTTTTTTTTCCAGCACTAGAGGGAGGAGCTTTGGTGCTTAGTCTGAGGTGGAGATATCGTAAACTTTGTATACTTTATCAATACAAAAGAATTGTTTTTCCCATTGAGGGAATGTCCCATAATCCGATCAATTTTACTCTGAACATGATACGTATTGGCTCATTGTTGCAATCTCTAAAATGCTACTTGGTGACCGGAAAAGAAAAAAGAATGCAACTTTTGTGAAAAGTTGTTGATGACAGAGGAACCCCATATTGGAATAATAGAATACAATAAGGACCACATCAACAAGATGCGTGCACGCAAGTTACCCATTATGTACCACATGTATATCTATTTAGTTATTTTCCGTAACTATACAAAGCATTTAAAAAGGCCTAATCTTGTACTCATCTAGAAATGCCATGAAAGTAAGCGTTCATACATATCAAGAGAGAGCTTGTTTTTTTTGTAAGTATATCTTCTAGGTTGCCTCTTTACTTAGGTCTTGCTCCCTTTGACATGTCATGGAAGGGTAGTAAAATTTTAAGCCTAGTGTTCTGTTAGTTCTTGCTTTGAAATATGTTCTGTAATTAATTTTAGAATATCATGCTTTGAAAATAATTTTAAGAATGTTAAATACAGTTGTTGAACATGATACGTATTGGCTCATTGTTGAAGTTGTTGATGACAGAGGAACCCATATTGGAATAATAGAATACAATAAGGACCACATCCACAAGATGCGTGCACGCAAGTTACCCATTATGTACCTATTTTTTGGCCCAGTTCCCCTCCCTCCACCACTTGACTAGGCCTAGGTAAGGTGGGAGATGCATTTCATTTTTAAACAACAACAACAACATTAATAATAATAATAATAATAATAATAATCCTCAGTTCTTTTGATGACTTGATTGGTTGAAACTTCGTGCAACCTTTTCTTTTCCAGTTTTATCTAATGGGTAGTGGTAAGATTCCACAAGAATGCCTTGTGCTTCTGATTTCCAGGATCAACAAGGGAAAAAAATGCACTCTCATTACATTGAGGGCCTTTAACTGATACATTTTTATATTAAAGTCGAGGTTCTAAGAAACCCCATTTTCTAAAGCATAAGTTTTCAGCTGGTACAATGCTTGATGTTACAGGAAGTCCCTATTCGTGTTGCCAATGACTTGTATTTTGTTGTCAGGCAGTAGTATCTTGTCAACTGCTTTGATCATCTTCTGTAGTTGCCACCAAAGTTGAGTGGTTGCATTAGTGATGTTTTATCAATTCTGAGTGATGGCTGCACATGACTTTTCAACTTTAAGAAGGAAGCTAGAGATAAGGGGATGGAAATTGTAAGGACTAGAGATTGGTTATGGATGAAGCCTTTGGATATTACTGACCTTCGTTTATGGCATTTAGAACTTCAAAACATTCATATGAAAGCAGATAGCTGTTTGTATGAAGACAATTTAATGATCCGTCTGATGATGGCATGAAATATTGCTTAGGATAAAAACTATTCGGTGGTGTACAAGAAGCATTTATATGGATTCTATCCTGTTCTGATCTTCAGCTGTTCTACAACCTGGAAAACAGTCCATGATTGGTATTCCAACCCATTTCTTCTGAAAGTAATTAACATAACTAGCATAGTTCAATGCAGCAACTTTTGGCTAGTTTACGTCCTCCAGTATGGCTGGACTGGAGCAGGATTTCTATCAAATGTGATGCTTTCAACAAGGCATTTCCTGCAAATATGATCCTGAAATTATTGACGGTTACAAATTGATTATTTAAGGTTGGCCAAATGTGGGGTCTTCCCATATTTGTGACTTGTTCTACAACAGCTACTCTTGTATGAATAGATAAATAAAAAGAAAAAAGATCTTTTGCCCTTGCAGTATTAAGAGAATTATTCTTGTTAGATGTCTATGTGTTTTAGACTTAAGATATCTGAATGATGGAGTCAGAAGCTTTGTGGAATAACTCCTTGCGCATTGTTTTGGGATCATATAGAAAGCGACTCTAGTAAACCTGAAAACTTTGAAGTTTCCCTTAGGTATTCTGGCAAAGGCACTTCACATATTGCCAGGTTGTTATGCTTGTAGTTCTAATATTTGAATCATTTGATGTCTTCTTATCCATTACCATAGTTACTAAGAACTATTTTGGAAAATGAAACATCATCAAATGATGAATTTGGATGCTTCCATTCACCTTTTATCACCTATAGTGATGACTTGACATGAAACTTGTACACTTGACCACAGGGAAACGAAACAAGGTTGCTGATTATTATAAGAAGCAAGAAAGGCTCCTTGAAGGGTTCAACGAGATGGAGACCATGACTGAAAATGGTTGTTTGCCTGAAAGTCTAACAGAGGTTGGTTGTTCTGCTTGCTTTTTGTTTTAACCGAACTCCCTTTATATAAGTCTTACGATTTTTTAAGGGATTTTATTGTTAATATTTATTTTCAATTAAATATTCTTTTTTGTTTAACTTGAATATTTTTAATGCATTTCTTATAAATAAAGGAGGGCAGCTGTGTTTAATTGCAGAAAAAAAATAATTCTATATGACAACTGTTTATATTCACAATTTGTTTCCATGAACCTGGTTCATGAAAGTTCAAGGTTGCATCAGATCCACCCAATACCCCTAGTAAACAGAAACCATTATGTTTTTTTTTTTTTATTGTTAATCTGCAAACATGTTATTCTCAGGATGAGATGAAGCAGCTTGCAAAAAGTGAGAGGATGGCAATCTATGCATCAAACATAGCTAATGTTGTACTCTTTGCGGCAAAGCTATATGCTTCTATTGAGAGTAGATCATTGGCGGTTATTGCCTCAACCATGGATTCACTCTTAGATCTCTTGTCTGGGTTTATATTGTGGTTCACTGCACATGCCATGAGAAAACCAAACCAGTATCACTATCCAATTGGAAAGAAACGGATGCAGCCAGTTGTAAGTTCTCCGATCCTATAATTGGTTTATGTGTGTCTGTCAATTCTTTAAAAAATTTTAGCGCCACAACCGAAATGTTTTCTATCTGGTCAATAGTGCAAATTCAAGCCCCCTGGCTGAGAGGCATCTACCTTATGCCGAATCGCCAATCACCTTACTTCTAAAGAAAAGACTACTCTTTTAGCTTCCTGTATTTTCTTTTCCAAAGTTCTTTTCAATTGTGTATTTCAGTAGATTTGAGTTGTGGATGGTGATAATGAGAATTCATGTGGGCTTGGTTAGTGTTGCATTAGTGCCTCATGTGGTTTCTCAGAAATTCATGAAGAAAATTATTCATCTTAAACTAATTAGCATGTTAACCCCAAATACTTTTTTTTAGGTAGAATTAAGGTGTTAATCCCAAATACTTTCAAGATTAATGTTTGTGTTTTTTATTTCCTTGATCCTTCTTGTAATCAATGGGGCAAATAAAACCTTGTGGCTATTTCAACTTTTACTAGTACAAATCCTAGGGGTAAATAAAGAGACATGTATTTGTGTTTGCAATTACTGTAACAAAAGTGTAGAGATTTTTTCAGGCTCATGCTGTAGACTCCTCACTTATCTAAATATTGGGCTTAGAGAATATTGAGTACGTTAATAACTAGCTCCTATTGGCAGAAGTGGTTTAATGAGAAAATGCATTGAACAAGAAATTTCTTGTATTGATATTGGTGAAGTTCCTATACACGACTTGCTTCAGTACATCAAGCTATGAAATAGGAACAGTGGAGTGTTAGGAATAAAATGGAGAAGCAGTAAAACAATCTAGTCTTGGGAATAAATAGCATCAATGCTGAGAATATGTAGGTTCCAACTATGAATTATGGGTTTGTGCACCCAAGTTAAAAAGGCCATTTGGCGTATGGTTCCTATCTGTATGTGTTGGTGTATCTGCAGGGAAAGAAATGCAAGAAGCTTTGAAGATTGTGAGAGAACAATGGAGGAACTAAAAATTTTCTTTCTTAAGTCTCTGCTTTTATGGGCGGGAACCATTGTTTGTAATGGTCTCAATGTTCTTGACCTTCTTCTTTCGATTGTAAACCCTAACTAGATTCTTTCTCATGTATACTACCTGTGTACTTGGGCTTTCTATTAATAAAAGTTCTATGATTACCTATAAAAAAAAATAGTAATTACAGCAGATATAGCCAGCACTGGATTTTGCTACACTTACACCATATTGCAAGAAATCTATGCTAATTTAGTTTGAGTTTGCAGGGCATCATTGTTTTTGCATCAGTAATGGCAACTCTTGGATTACAAATACTGATAGAGTCTGTTCGACAACTCATTTCAAAGGTATGTGATTTTGATGCCACTGCTCCAATGAGTTAAAGGGTGTAGATGACAGTGGACAAGGACACATATTAACCAAAGTTAGTTTTGAGAATTAGCACCCTTTTTGCATCTCAGTGCTCTAATGTGTCAGTTATTGGTTTTTGCATAAAGAATGAGTTATGGCATAGGTTCAAGGTAACCAAATGTATGAGTTTCTAGAAAGACCAGTCTGAAATTGTTGATGGAATTTTGTGAATGATCTAAAATTTATTTATTGATAGTTTTAATATAATCTCCATTTAGTGTTTTGATTACAGGCCCAGCCTGAAAGGAATCCCGAGAAGGAGAAATGGATGATTGGAATAATGGTCTGCGTAACTGTAGTGAAGTTTGTTCTCATGGTCTATTGTCGAAGATTTAAGAACGAAATTGTTAGAGCCTATGCACAAGATCATTTATTCGACGTTGTTACTAATTCAGTTGGTTTGGCAGCTGCTGTTTTGGCTATCCGTTTTTACTGGTGGATTGATCCTGCTGGAGCTATTATAGTGAGTTCATACACAGCTCATTTATTTGGCTTCTTTCCTTCTTTTCCTTTACTGTAGATAATGGGGTTCAGCTACTTTCAAAGTTTCTATTTTCCTTTAACGTAGATAATGAAAGATTTGTACTTCCATTTTGATCTCTTTTGTTAATAAAATAGATTACCAATCCTTCCCTTTACATGGCGCTGTATAAGTGGCATGAGGATGGGTTTTTGGTTTGCTACTTGTACTCAAAACTGTCTATATATGATGATTTCTTGAACCTGTGATGCAGATCGCTTTATATACAATGAATACTTGGACAAGGACAGTGATTGAGAATGTATGGTCACTAATCGGAAGAACAGCACCACCTGAATTTTTGGCAAAGTTAACATATCTAATATGGAATCACAATGAAGACATCAAGCACATTGATACGGTTAGAGCATACACTTTCGGTTCTCATTATTTTGTGGAGGTTGACGTAGTTTTGCCACAAGACATGCTTCTGAACAAGGCACATAATATTGGTGAGACATTGCAAGAGAAGCTTGAGCAGCTCCCTGAAGTTGAGAGAGCCTTTGTACATATAGATTTCGAGTATAGTCACAGGCCTGAACACAAGATCGCGATCTAATGGGAATGACGACGAAGACGGTGGTAGTAATGATCAGATCTCAACCTTTCCACGCACCAATAAGTATCTTATTCAAGATCTGGTACGTTCTAGTTCTGCTGCAGTTTACCATCTGATGCCGGAACATCATTTATCTTGAGTTTTCCAGCTCATATATTTAATAGATTGAGCATCACTGGACAGTCTTATGCCAGTCCTTGATATGCAAGCCCTTTTATTGAAAGATTTTGGTTGATATGTGAGTTGAACTTCAAGATAAAACTTTGAAATCCTGTCAATAGTCAAACAAATGCAGGAAGCCTTATTCGCTGGGCAAATACATGAGATCACACGTAGCAAAATTTATATGGGAAGGTATGATTTTTCTAGGGAAAAATATTTGCTGCAGCCTACATCCTCAACACACCGTATTGAGTTGAAAAAAAAAAGAAAAAAAAATTCTGAAGGGTGTGCTGCGGCTTCTGGCTGGTGCCCAACATTACTCTTTTTCTAGTGCTAGGATGCGGTGTAAAGTCTAAGTTTTACACCCTCCAAGCATAAGTTGCCACCTAATGATTATACAAATTTTAAAATATACTAGACCACATAGGATTATTACTAAAATCCCAAAATATGAAGTTTCAAAAACTACTAATCTTAATTAATTTTTAAATCACCTCTTGTCACTGTTTCGGTCATTTCTCAGGGTGGTATTGAGTTTCAGAAGCTAATGTCTTTATTACTATTTTGGCCTTGTTTTAGAATTGGGATCAGACTATGCTCAAGTTGGTTTTGAATGAGTGTTAATACATTTGTGTGACGTGCTACATATGTAAAACTTCGTAACACATTTGTTTGGGTAATGGCCTTGTTTATTTTCTTTCTTTCAATACTTTTTCTTAATTAATTAAAGGACAAACATGATATCATAGACACCTTACACTAGTCCATTGGAGCTCTACTGAGTAATGTTACATTTAAGGGTGTTCATCCGGGTTCCAACCCGGGAACCCGGGTGTACCCGGACCAAGACCCGGGTCTTGAACCCGGACCGGGTTGGTTCGGGTCAGACCCGGGCCGGAACCCGGGTTTTTCAAAACCTAGATTCCGGATTCCGGGTTGAACCCGTAATTTTTTTTTTCAATTTATTATTAATTCTTCATGAAGTTCATATTGCCATTTTGCTACAATACAAACTTTGCATAAAATCAGAGCACAAAATCTGACCTTTGCAAATGTAACTTTTCAAGTTTGCTCAATGCTTTACAAACTTTGCAGAGCACAAAATCAGAACCACAAAATCTGACCTTACAATACTCCCACCGCAGGAAAAACATAAAATAGAAAACCATAGTTTGATCATGTGCCAACACTCAAACAAAGCTTCACTGGGATAATATATATTACATGCTTTCTTTCAAAATACAGAAGTTGAAGTGGGAAACACCCTTGCGGTAGAAACACATAGAGATCTGAATATTCTGAACGGGGTCTGCAAGTCATGATCTGAATTACAATGAGAGAAAGATTAAAAAAGTCAAGCCATCCTTCTTTGATCAGCAAAACATCTGAATTCAGGCTTGCCCATAATGAGGTAATACAATGCAATAATCTTCCCATAAAAATGCATCGCGAGTCAATGTAGCAAGAATTAGATCCAAGAATATCAGAGTTCTAAAAAAACAAAAAACAACTAGAGTAGTACCTAAAAAAAAATCACACATTGGTCGTCCTGCAATATCAGAGTTCGATTGGGGTACTGGTGAGACCCTTATGAGATCTGCAATAATCAGTGAAAAGGTCAAGGCAACTCCATCATAATCATTGTACATTGACTCACCCCATGCTAATCTAGGCAAAAAAGGAGACAAGAAGAAAACTTCAGGGCCTGATTATAAGGATTAGAAGAAAACCCCATGCTAAAGCTACTATACAACATAAAATTGAGTGTAAGTGCTGATTACCTCATGATTTGTCATGATTATTTGTGCTTCTGATTCAATTTCATAAAAAGGGTATTTGATATTATAAGGATCATGTTAATTGCATGATAACTACATGTGAGAGCAATGCCTACGTTTATTCAGATGCATTATATATGTTGTTCCTTTTGGTTTGTAGCCTGTTTCAAGTATGGGATTGGAGAATTTGGATTTGGGAACAATTTCAAACGTTGTTATCTATCTTTCAACATCTAAAAAGGGGAAGGAGAGAAAAGTAGTATGTCTTAGTTAGAGTAGTAAAAAAATCTCAACAAATAAACTTGAAAAGAGAGACGGGTGTTTTTAGTCTAAATAGGTTTCGAATTTTGATGCTATAAAATTTTGTGAATTTTTTAAGAAGTGTGGCAATTCTTAATAGGAATTGTTGAAATCCCTGCCCAAGCAAGCAGTCCACAATGGCTGCTTGCTGCTCAACCCTCAGCGCCCAACTACCTATTGAATGCAACAATAAATGCATTCATACGTGAAGCAATGCATCTATAAATTGAGGCTTCTGGCGAGAGTCTCACACACCCAAGAAGAAAAGAAAAGAGAGAGAGCCGAGAGAGCTCTGAACGAAAAGAAGAGAGTTGAGTTGAGTTGAGTGGAGTGTGATCCTCCTCCTCTGTAATATTTTCTTGCGTTCCACCATTTATTAGTGAAGCTCTTTTCTGTGGATGTAGGCAGTTGCCGAACCACGTTAAATTCTTGGTGTCACTGGGTGCGTGAGTGTACTCTTTTATTGTCGCTTTTATCCCTTCCACTGTGTTGATTTCCCCAACAAGTGGTATCAGAGCGTTTGTTAGAAGGAGTTTTTTTTATAGAAAACTCGGTTTTAGTCCGTAGCTCATTTTTCAAATTTGAGTATATCACTGTGTTCGTCTCATCAAGACAAGAAAAGCGGTGAAAACTAGAGGCCGAACGGAGGCCGCACGCTCCCCCACGCGCCGTCTGAAGATCGGAGAGTGAGACTCACTCTCGACATGCGTCACACGCACCCAAGAGAATATCGAGCGCGTGAGTCCCACGCTCATCCACGCGCCTCACGCGCTTCAGAGAAGCCCTTGCGCGTGAATTTCACGCGCCCGACGTGCCCCTGACTCCATAAAGCGCGTGAGTTACACGCGCCTACGCGTTCCACGCGCACCAGAGGAGTTCTCTGCACGTGACTTACACGCGCCTACGCGTTTTGTTCGCGCCACGCACTGCACGCGCGACAGAGTTCCTGTTTTAGTTCTTTTGCTCATTCCTTATGCTATCTGAGTCCGATTTTGACGAAACAAGACCCGTTTCCAACAAAATCAAGCGTTCCGGACACAACGGTACTGTCTGTTGTATGATATTCCACCTCAAAGATCCTGTACTTACATTTTGTATTTAGAACAGTCTAAATCCATGGAGGATTCAGCATCAGGCGCCATGATAAAGCTGACTGCCTCAAACTACAGTCTTTGGAGACCTCGAATGGAGGATCTCTTGAACTGTAAAGATCTGTTTGATCCTTTGGAAGATGAAGGGAAGAAGCCAGATGAAGTTACGGATCAAGTGTGGAAAAAGATGCACAAGAAGACTATTGGTCAAATCAGGCAATGGATTGACCATAGTGTTTTTCACCACGTGGCCCAGGAGACGGATGCATATAACCTCTGGAAAAAGTTAGAGGATATGTATCAGGCTAAGACTGCTCGAAACAAGGCCCTCTTGATGAGACGGCTTGTTAACTTGAAGTTGAAAAGCGATACCTCTATTGCCGAGCATACTAGCGAGTTTCAAAACCTAGTTAACCAGCTCGGGTCCGTCAACCTGAATCTTGGCGATGAAGAACAAGCCCTGCTACTTCTCAGTTCATTACCAGACAGTTGGGAGGCGCTGGTGGTCTCCCTAAGTAACTCTACTCCAGATGGCAAACTTACTATGACGATGGTTAAGGATGCCCTGTTTAATGAGGAGGCCAGACGAAAAGAGACAAGCATGAATCAAACTCATGTCCTTGTCACCAAGAGTAGAGAAAGGCCTCAAGGTAATGATAGATGGAGAAGTGGAGGCAGAAACAGAGGGAAGTCTCAACCACGTGGAAGGTCCAGCAGTAGCAGGAACTAGCAGATGGGTAACATGAAATGTTACCATTGTGGCAAAGAAGGCCACATGAGGAAACACTGCCGCAAGTTTTTAAGGGAGCAAGGTCAAAGCAGTAAGCTGAAGAAAGAAGATGGTGAAACCCTTGTCACTCTTTCGGGAGATGTGGCAATACTCTCCACTAGTGATGAGACGTGTCTGCATGTTGCAAGCCATGATGTTGAGTGGGTGGTAGACACAGCAGCATCATACCACGCCACTTCCCATAGTGAATTTTTCACTACGTACAAAGCAGGAGACTTTGGTACGGTAAAAACCAATGCTGGTTGCACCATGGTGTTGAAAGATATTCGACACATTCCTGACCTTCGGCTCAACCTGATTCCGGGATAGCCCTTGATCGACAGGGCTATGATAGCTACTTCAACAAAGGCACTTGGAAGCTGTCACAAGGTGCCATGGTTGTCACCCGATGACATATTTGCGGTACGTTGTACAAAACCCATGTGAAGATCGGTTCTGATAGCCTCAATGCAGTGGAAGATGAGGCATCACCGAATCTGTGGCACAAGAGACTCGGACACATAGGTGAGAAAGGGTTGGATGCGCTTGTGAAGAAGGCACTCATCAAAGTTGCCAAAGGAACAACGTTAAACCCTTGTGAGTACTGTTTGTTTGGCAAACAATGTAGAGTCTCGTTTAAATCCTCTACGAAGAGAAGATCAGAGTTGTTGAGTCTGGTACACTCTAATGTATGTGGTCCCATGGAAGAAGAGTTATTGGGAGGTAACAGATATTTCGTGACATTCATTGATGATGCTTCACGAAAGGTCTGGGTATATGTTTTGAAGTCAAAGGATCAGGTCTTCGAGCACTTCAAGAATTTCCACACCCTAGTGGAAAGAGAGACGGGAAAGAAGTTGAAGTGCCTGCGAACGGACAATGGAGGAGAATATGTCTCCAAAAGGTTCGCTGCATACTGCGCTGATCGCGGTATTCGACATGAGAAGACGGTCCCATATACCCCTCAGCACAATGGTGTAGCCGAAAGAATGAACCGGACCATCATTGAAAGAATAAGATGCATGCTTAGTATGGCCAAGTTACCAAAGCCATTCTGGGGTGAAGCTGTTCTTGCTGCCTGTTACCTGATCAACAAATCACCTTTTGCACCACTGGAATTTGAAATTCCTGAGAAGGTTTGGTCTGGAAAAGATGTCTCTTACTCTCACCTGAGAGTGTTTGGGTGCAAAGCCTTTGCACACGTATCCAAGGAGCTGAGACAGAAGCTCGATGTCAAGTCAACTTCATGTATCTTTGTTGGATATGGAGATGAAGAATTCGGATATAAGTTATGGGATCCAGTGACAAAGAGAATTGTCAGAAGTAGGGACGTTGTGTTCCATGAAAACCAGAACATAGGAACTGAAGCTTCATCAAGAGATCTTAGTTCCGATACTCCAAATCCTGCACCATTACAGTCCGCCACAGATAATGAGGATATGCAGGATCGAGATCCAGAAGCAGAAGAAGAAGCTCAGGGTGTCTAGCAGGGGGAGCAAGAATCCTCTCCACCAGCAGCTGGTGTACCACCACTAGGGATAGATGGTGATGAACCTCCTTTGGTTGATGAACCAAGAAGATCGGCAAGAGGCCGCCTATTGATTCCGTCGAGGAAATATCCGGAATCAGACTATATTCTGCTTACTGATGAGGGGGAGCCAGAGAGCTTCCAGGAAGTTCAAACTCATGCTGATAGAAGCCTAAGGGTGCAGGCAATGCAAGAATAGATGAGTTCTTTGCAGAAAAATCAGACCTATGAGTTGGTGAAACTTCCTGAAGGAAAGAAGGCCCTAAAGAACAAATAGGTGTTCAAGCTGAAGAAAAATGGCCAAGGAAAGCTGATGAAGCACAAGGCCAGATTGGTTGTTAAAGGATTCCAGCAGAAGAAGGGAATCGATTTTGACGAGATATTTTCCTCGGTGGTGAAAATGATGTCATACTCGGATTGGTAGCCAGCTTGAATTTGGAACTCGAACAGATGGATGTGAAGACAACCTTTCTCCATGGAGATTTGGAGGAGGAGATCTATATGGAGCAACCAGAAGGGTTTGCAGCTCCAGGGAAAGATCACTTAGTCTGCAAGCTGAAGAAGAGTCTCTATGGCCTCAAGCAAGCTCCGAGGCAATGTTACAAGAAATTCGACTCATTCATGATGAGTCATGGTTACAAGAGACTTGTTGCAGATCAGTGTGTCTATGTTCGAAGATTCTAGGATGACAAGTTTGTCATACTCCTTCTTTACGTTGATGATATGTTAATCGTTGGTGAGGGTAGGTCCATGATTAACAAACTAAAGAAGGAACTATCCAAGTCCTTTGACATGAAGGACTTAGGCCCAGCACAGCAAATTTTGGGCATGAAGATTGTTCGTGATAGGAAAGTCAAAAGGGTGTGGCTATCACAACAAAAATATGTTGAACAGGTCATTAGAAGTTTCAACATGGGAGATGCTAAGCCAGTCAATACTCCACTTGCAAACCACTTCAAGTTGAGCAAGAGCTCGTGTCATTCTTCAAAGAAAGAGATTGAAGAAATGGAAGCAGTCCCCTACTCTTCAGTAGTAGGAAGCCTGATGTATGCAATGGTTTGTACCAGACCAGATATTGCTCATGCTATAGGCATGGTGAGCAGATTCCTTTCAAATCCAGGAAAGGATCATTTGGAAGCAGTCAAGTGGATTCTCAGGTACCTAAAAGGTACATCGAATATGTGTTTGTGTTTTGGGGGAGCTAAACCAGTTTTGGAAGGCTATACAGATTCAGATATGGCAGGAGATCTGGATAGCAGGAAATCTCCTTCAGGATTTCTCTTCACCTTTGCAGGAGGAGCTGTCTCTTGGCAGTCCAAGTTGCAAAAGTGTGTTGCTTTATCTACAACAGAGGCAGAGTACATTGCCGCAGCGGAAGCTGGGAAAGAGATGTTGTGGATGAAGCGTTTTCTCCAAGAACTAGGAGTTAGTCAAGAAGACTACAAGGTACATTGTGATAGTCAAAGTGCTCTAGACTTGAGCAAGAATTCAATGTACCACTCTCGCACCAAGCATATTGACATCCGCTATCATTGGATATGCGAAGCGATGGAACAACAGCTATTGAAGCTTGTGAAAATCCATATGAAAGAGAATCCAGCGGACATGCTGACGAAGGTGGTTACAAGTGAGAAGCTTGAACTATGCAGAGACATAGCTGGGATGGATAGCATATAGGTAAATGGGCATGGAGGGGGAGAATTGTTGAAATCCCTGCCCAAGCAAGCAGTCCACAATGGCTGCTTGCTGCTCGACCCTCAGCGCCTAACTACCTATTGAATGCAACAATAAATGCATTCATACGTGAAGCAATGTATCTATAAATTGAGGCTTCTGGCGAGAGTCTCACACACCCAAGAAGAAAAGAAAAGAGAGAGAGCTGAGAGAGCTCTGAACGAAAAGAAAAGAGTTGAGTGGAGTGTGATCCTCCTCCTCTGTAATATTTTCTTGCGTTCCACCATTTATTAGTGAAGCTCTTTTCTGTGGATGCAGGCACTTGCCAAACCACGTTAAATTCTTGGTGTCATTGGGTGCATGAGTGTACTCTTTTATTGCCGCTTTTATCCCTTCCGCTGTGTTGATTTCCCCAACAGGAATGTCTAGTTAGGTCAATAAACCTGGTAATGAATGTACATTTAACAATAAAGTTATAAATTGTGTGGTACCTGATTTGAAAGCATTTAAAGATCAGATTGAATTTTTTTTTGCTAGCCAGGGATAAAAGAAAGGGCTAAATAGATTGAATAAAAATTTTTTTATAGCAGAAAATACTGTCTAGATTATGCAAAAAGAAAGCACTTACTCTAGATTTTTTTCAGCATGAATGCGAAGAGAGACTCACAGCAGCCTCTGTTGAAGATGAAGCTACATAATCATCTAAAAAAATATTAAAAATGAGTTAGATAGATAATAAACCGAGATAGATAGATATTAAAAAAATATTTCAAGTTTCAAACTTACCTTCAAGATCCATCGACTGTACGTATTCTTCTAACTCCTGGATGTCGACAGGTTTGGTACTTAACCAATTTTGAGTGCAAATGAGGGCTTCGACGGTCTCTGGAGACAATGAGCTCCTAAAAGGATCCAAGATGCGTCCTCCAGTACTAAATGCGGACTCCGAGGCAACAGTGGAAATGGGAGTGGATAACACATCACGTGCTACCTAAGCAAGGACAGGATAATTGGTGGCATTAACTCTCCACCAATCCAAAATATCAAAACTGGGTGATTTTTGTGCACACCCCTCCGACAAATACCGATCTAGTTCTGATCTAAACTCCATAAACCCTTGCTCCAAAAGCAATTTCTCTAACCTGATATCAAATTTAGTCGACATAGTAGTAGAAGTAGAAGTAGTGCTTGGCCTCCCTTGAACCACATTAGAACTCCCCCCACTACCCACACGAAATTTGTTATATTGCTCAATCAAGCGCCTTAACAAGAGTTTAACCTTGGCCTCTATCCTATCTGCCAACTCATCCCCTTTGCACTGATTCAACCAAAACTTCATTGCTATCATTTTATATCGTGGATCAAGCACAAAAGCAACATATATCATCAAGTTGAATCTATCTGTGCTACCCCAATATTTTTCATACTTACTTTTCATATTTATGCCCATGGTGCTAGTGATAATATCATGACTATTGCACATATCATTTAATGTATCTTCAATTGTGCAGAGTTCTTGAAAGTATACATTAGCCGTCACATACAAAGAACCATAAATGTTCAATGTAACATCATAAAATACTTTCAGCAACTCTACAAAAATATGTGCTTTTCTCCAATCATCAACAGTGGGGTTCACGAATTCACTATCCACACACATATAATAGTGTTCAAAGGCTTGTTTGTGTTTTTCAGCGGTACTCAACATCAAATATGTGGAGTTCCATCTAGTAGGAACATCCAAGCAAATCATCCTCCCACTAATATTTTCCTTTACCGCACAAGCCTTGAACTTGGCAAACCTCGACGGTGAAGACTTCACATATCTTACGGCATTTCTAATTCTTGTTACAAACTCATAAACTTCTCTCAAGCCGTCCATAACAATCAAATTTAATATATGGGCAGCACACTGCATGTGAAGAAACTCACCACCCAATATGGTACAATCACTATCCTTTATTATCCTCCTCATATAATCAACAGCAACATCATTAGAAGAGGCGTTATCAACTGTGATAGTCAAGATATTATTAATCTCCCAATCATGCAACCCCAAGTCTAACATCCTCCCAATAGTTTCGCCCCTATGGTTGGGAATTTGACAAAACTTTAATATTTTTTTGTGCAATTTCCAGTTGCAATCAATAAAATGTGTAGTAATGCACATGTAGTTCATATTTTGCACCGATGTCCAGGTATCGGTGGTTAGAGAGATTCTTTGACCATCCAACAATTTTTTTAGCTATATATTCTCTTCGTTATACAGCTTAATACAATCCCTTTTTAAAGTGATTCGGGATGGCAAAGTAAATCGAGACTCTAAATCAGCTACATACTCGACAAACCCTTCGTTCTCCCCAAGCCTAAAAGGCAATTCACACCTAATAAAAAACTTAGCAGTTGACACCCTAAGTTTTTCTGCATCATACCTCACTAGACTTTGTGGGCTACACACTCTTCCCTCTCCATCCCTCTTAACACCAGATGACTGACTTTTTCCAACTCCTTTAAATCTAAGAGGGGAAGTTTTACATGCATTCTGGAGGTGGTGTAACATAGATGAAGTGCCATTCTTGTAGTGACAACTGTATAGCTTAGTGCAATAATTACACTGAGCTTTTGGGTTATTATGGTCAATAGGTTGCACTTTAGTAAAGTGTTCCCAAACCACCGATTGGTTACTAGGTGTTTTTTTTTTATTGTACTAAACTTAAATTCAAGGGCAACACAACCAGCTTGTACTAAACTAATCTTCAAGACAAGAGTACAGGCAGCTTTTCCTATCTAATAACAATAAATGGCAAAGTCATCATAGTCTAGTAAGCAAGGTTTCCTATCTAATATTGTTACCATAACAGTTCAATAAAAGCCATAACTCATATTTAAAAGAAAAGGCCATAACTGTTAATGTTGTTGTCTCATTTATGCTTTATTGATGCAATTAGATTTCAACTATAGATGAATAATTGAAAACAAGTATTCTCTTCACACACATCAATTCAATCTCATAATATTTATACACATGCTTTTGCTAAAAAGAAAAATAAAGGATATGCATTATACTTTCTATTGACCACCTGCAACTAAGGTAGATAAAAAAAAACATAGCAGGATAACTCAAACAATTTAGTCCATTGACAGATAACATCATACTTCATTATACTCTTTAATTACATCACAACATAACCTCTCCCTACATGTTATTCTTATCAACATGTATCAATTTGCCTTTATGAAAATAAAAGAGCCCTTGTTTGGTAGCCATGCACACTGTGAACATTTATGAACTGCACAAAATCAGAAAACTGGATATATGAATCTTGCAATTAACTCTTGTACACATTGAACCGCATATTACAAATTTTTTATGGAAAACACCAACTCTAACTACAAGTCTTACTAAGTGTAAACCACAACCTTCATATATTTATATAAGAGAGGCAAACAAGCATTTAAACCATGATTTGATCTAAATTTCTGGAAATACTAAGTCATATATATGTGTGTGTAGTTAAAATATAATTTCAAAAACTTTTTCATTGAGAACATCTTTTGGAATAAACATGCTTAAGAACTTGAATTTATTGTTTTATTTTTTTATTTTTTACAGTTGATGATTTTAAATGGGTATAACCAAAACCGAACATGAGAGGATATATTTTAGGCGAAAGCACATAATCATAGCTACACAAGAGAGAGAGAGAGAGAGAGAGAGAGAGAGAGAGAGAGAGAGAGAGAGAGAGAGTACCCAAACAAGTGAACAATGCCCTAGAGGGAAAGGCCGACGGTGACCGAGATGCAGCGACCGAGATGAATATAACCGGTATCAAAACGGCGATTTTTATTAAAAAAAATAAAGATCCGAGTATCGGGTTAAAACCCGATACTCGGGTTTCAAACCCGTATCCGGACCGGGTTGGTCCGGGTTTTCAAACCCGGGTTTTGGCCCGGGTTTGATCCAGGCCGAAACCCGGAACCGGAACCCGGTTTTCTGGGTTCCGGACCGGGCCGGGAAAAAACCTGGCCCGGATGAACAGTCCTAGTTACATTTAATCGTAGAGTGTGCAAATGTCACACAATCGTTTTAAAAAAGAGCGAGATCTACTATTAAAAAATTATTATTATTTTTTTTTCACGTGTATCGTATTTACTCATTTTTTCAAAAAGATTGCAAAACTTGCGCACTTCACGACTACAAATATCATTTCTCTTATTTGATTCCCTGTTGTCCTGCCATGCAAACCATCAAATATCACTTTTTTTTTTCCTTTTTTTGTTTTTTTGTTTTTGTTTTTGTTTTTTGTTCGAAGAGTCGGAAGCCACATGTCCAATAGTGACCCCGTCCCAATTTTATTAATAGCCCTCACTTATGGTGGAGGAATACTGTGGTAACAAAACCGACACTCGGGATTTACAAAAAAAACTAACACCATCCCTTGTATCCAACCAAAACAAAACAAAACCAAACCAACAAAACTACTAAAACCAACCTATAAAAAATCATCTAAAACAAACCTATACAAATAAAACAAGATAACCTAGACATGCCTATAAAAACAAAACTGAAAACAAAAATGGAAAACAATAAATAGCCACCCAGCTTAAGGATAATCTGTGATCTGAACAACTCCAAGTTTTCTGTTGGTTTTCCTACTTGTTACTTTGACTGCAATTAAGAAACTATTCTGCACGAAACTTTCTAACACATTCCGCACCAATTAAACTCAGCACCCTAGCTCTTACGCCTTAGTGCTGGAAGACCCCACTTATCCACTTTGATCAAGCCCCGCAGTAGAGGAGGCAGCTCACTCATGATTTTCCATTCCACTTCACCTTCTCTTGCGCCCCTTCTAGCTAACCAATCCGCAACAACATTTCCTTCCCTATGAACATGCATAAACTTTGGATCCATATTTGTGAGCAAATCTTGAAGTTCCTCCCAAAATTCCTCCAAATACCAGATACCACATCTATTATTCTTCAACCATGACAGAATCACCTTTGAATCCATTTCAATATCTACTGCAACGAAATTCATCTTTTTACAATGTTTAACTCCCTCCACTAGTGCTCGTAATTTTGCATAATTACTGTTTCCATACCTGAGATTCATGGAGAACGCCAACAACAAAGCTCCCTGCATGTCCCGAATAACACCTCCAGCCCCCAAAGCTCCTGGATTCCCTAAACTACTTCCATCCGTATTCAGTTTCACACATCCCTGAGAAGGCTTAGACCATGATATAAATTTTATTTGTTGTTGTTTGATTGGGAATTGAGATATATTCAGACTATTAAGAATGTAAAAGTCGGTTTGAGTAAGCTTCTTTGGTTTTGAAAAACCTTGACAGATCACGCCTATCCACTGTTTGATAGATTGCCATACCACCTGAGCAGATTCAACCTTACCTTCCATATGGGCATTACACCTTCTAGTCCATAATCTCCACGAAATAATAGTAGGTAATACACCCAAGATGACACCTATTTGAGAGACATTTGAAGCTCTACAAAACCAAATAAGACAAGTTTCATGCCTATTTCTTCCAATCGGCAGACCAAGAATAGCTCCAAAATTTTTCCAAACCTCAACTGCAACCTCTCTCTCAAATAAAACGTGATTTAAATCTTCATATTTTCCTTGATTACAACAGTTACACTTCGAGACTAAAGGAATTCCAATTCTCCTAATTCTATCATCCACTGCTAAAGCTCCATGCCATGCCTTCCACATTAGAACAAAAAATTTTTTTGGGAACATATTATTCCAAATCCATTTATGCCCCTCAAAATTTTGGCCTCTTACCCGAACACATTCCCAGGCTGATTTGGGGGAAAACTTACCACTTTCAGTTTTAGTCCAAATTAACAAATCATTTCCCTCTTTACAATTAGCAAGGACATTTAGTACCCTCTCCGCATTTGCAGTCCCCACCAGCCTATCTTACAATGCCATATACCATCCTCTAGCCAGTTGGCAGTCTTTAACTTTCAATTGAGGTTGCTCACTCACAAAAAAATTATCAGCAAAAGGTCCCTAATCCAGCCACTTGTCATACCAGAAAAATACATTTCCTTCTCTGATTTTCCATTTAGAATTGCTCAAAACAGTAGGGGTACTTCTAATGATCATAAGCCAAAAACTTGTACCCTTTTGAGAACCCAGAAGCATCAAAGGTTTATTCCCCACATATTTTGAACGAAAAAAGTTTGCCCAAAGAGAATTTTCATGCATCCGTTTCCAAGCGAATTTTAAATGAAGAGCATTTTGCATTTCATCCAAAGATCTAATACCCAACCCTCCTTCTCCTATTAGCCTATATATTTTACTCCAAGCAACCCATTTTTTCTTTCCCCTTCCATCACTTTCTCCCCCAAAAAAGGAGCTCATTAACTGATTTAAAGAAGAGATAATTAATTTTGGAACTTGCAAAACTGCCAGTAGATGTAATGCCATACTAGCAAGAACATGTCTCAATAGATCACTCTTCTCCCCACCGAGAACAATCTCATTTTCCATCCACTTATTTTTCTTTTAACCTTATTCACCAACTCCTCCAAATCCCCAATTTTAAGTCTTCCCGAAACAATAGGAATCCCCAAATATTTAAAAAGAAATTTTCCTTCCGAAAAACCCGTCAATCTTTTGAGATTCCTTCTTCTAGCTATTGGAATTTTTTTTGAGAAATACATAGCAGTTTTCTCTTTATTTATCAATTGACTAGACCACTTCTCATATGTAGCCAAAATATTTAGAATGCACCGAATTGATCTACGGCCTCCATTAGTGAATATGACCACATCGTCCGCATACATTAGATGAGAGACTAAAGTAGTACCTCTAGCTTGAGAGAATTGGCCAAAAATTTTCTCTTCCACCCTTTGTTTTATTAGCCGAGATGGGACTTCCTGTAAAATAATAAACAAATACGGCGATAAAGGATCCCCTTGTCTCAATCCTCTACCATCCTTGAAAAAGCCTTTCATCGTACCATTCATTAATATAGAATACCAAGGCGTAGTAATATACTCGCTAATCAATCCACAAACTGTAGTAGAAAACCCAAAGGATTGGAGCACCTTCAGGAGGAACTCCCAATCAACACGGTCATATGCTTTGGCCATGTCGAGTTTCAACACCACATTTCCCCCATGTGTTTTTTTATTAATAGAATGAACCATTTCCTGAGTCATACTTCTTCCAGGAATAAACGCTCCTTGTTCAACAAAAATTATTTTTGGAAGCAGAATTGCCAAACGGTTCACAATCACCTATGAACAAATTTTATAAAACACCGAACAAAGGCTTATTGGCCTAAATTTATCAAACTCCATTGGCGTATCCATTTTTGGGATTAATACCACATAAGAAGACGTATAAAATCTCGACCATTTACCTCCTCTAAAAAATTCTTCGACAGCTGCCATAATATCCATTTTAATAATGTCCCAAATGCTTTTAAAAAAACCCGATCCAAAACCATTTGGCCCCGGCGCACTATTAGAAGGAATGGAATCCAAAGCATTTTTCACTTCATTAATCAAAGGAATTGCACCAATTGCCTCACTCTCCTCCAATGTTATAACAGGCGATATAATATGAGATAAATCCGGCAAACTTTCCTGACCCTCCTTTTGTAGAAAATTAGAGAAATAATTTACTGCTCTTAAATGAATATCCTCAGGAGATCTCAAATACGTGCCATCTTGGAGCCTCATTTCTATGACTCGCTTTTTTCTTTTATAAGATAAATATGCATGGAAGAAATGTGAATTTTGATCCCCTTCCACACACCATTTAACTTTCGCCATTTGAGCCAATCTAGTTTCTTCCCAGCGTCTCCAATTAGCTAATTCCATATGTTTAAGTACAAGTTCCTGTTCAATCCCCGGATCCCATTCCTGTTGTAGTGCGGATTCAAATCCCTCAATTTGAGTTTCTAACCCCTGTATATGTGCTTCAGTTCTTCCAAAAATTCTCTTATTCCACTCTCGCAAAGCCCCTCTTAATTTTTTCAGCTTGAAAGCCAACTTCAAAAGGCCCATTCCGCCCACATCCTCCTTCCAGATACTCCCAACAAAATCATGAAATTCTGGATGCTCTATCCACATTTGTTGAAACCGAAATGGAGAAGGTCCATACAAGAAAGGGTCTGACTGAAATTCAATAAACATTGGCGAATGATCTGACATCGATCTTGGTAAATAGCAGTTACTCACATTTGGAAATCTTGTCAAGCAATTAGCATTCAATAAACATTTGTCCAATTTTGCCCAGCTTCTTGATAGACCTCTTTGGCCATTACACCAAGAAAACCTTCTTCCCAAAGACTTCATGTCCATTAATCCACAATTCTCAATCCAAGAATTAAAATCATCCATTGCCATTCTCGGACGTGGTCTGCCACCCTGATGTTCTGAGTCATCCCTTATAATATTGAAATTACTTGCAATAATACAGGGTTCATTTCCTAGTACTTGACCATTGAGAGACTCCCACACATCTCTCATTTCCACCATATTACATTTGGCATATACAAAGCAGCAAAGTACACTTGTAACTCCATCACCAACACGAGTTAAAATAAATTGTTCTTTACATAAAATTAGCTGAACTGAAATATCATTTTGCCAAAGCACCCAAATTTCACCAGCCTCCTCATCATTAGTAATAAACTTATCCATGTGTAGAAAGTGTAATACATCCTGCACCTTATCAGACGAGGCAAAAGGTTCCATTAAAGCAACAATTTTCGGTTTTAATTTCTTAACCAAGTTTTTAAATCTACCTCTAGAGGTGCCAAGACCTCTAATATTCCATGATAAAATCGGACCAATCATAGAGAAAATTTATTTGGCCGGGCTATCACCCAGTTTGAACTATGAACCTTTTGAAATGTTTTTCGAGCTCCTTTTTTCTTAATATCAGCATCCTCATTGTCCGTGGCATAATCTCTTTGCTTTGAGAAATTTTCAACATTTAATTCCGTATCCGGTTCAGAAACAGAATCCTCCATACAAATGTTCTTCTCAGCATTCTCCTCAGGTATTATCTCTAGTTCCGAATCTAAATCTGTCTGTTCTACTGCCTTTTCAACATTCAAATCCCTCTCCATTTCATAAACAGAGTTCCCCCTATTCAAGTTTTCATTAGTCTTTGCTTTCGGCAACCCCTCAAATTCCAAAATTACAGTACCATTTATTTCTGTTCCCTCTATTTCCTCTTGTTCTATTTCCTCTACATGATACTTCTTATCTGATAACACATTTTCTTCGCTCGACCTAACATCAGTTCCGTTTCCCTCCAGATTATCTTGAACCTGTCCCTCCTTTGCACCACGATCCTGTTGCATTAAGCTTTGATCCTAAGGCGTCTGTGTTAGCGTAACCAACTTTTCACTCATATTTCCTTGTTCCATTCTTGATCCCATCATCATCAATCCCTTGCCTTTATCTATATCCTCTTTTGGAACAGCTTGTTGATCTGTTTTTGTAGCTTCTATGTCCTTTACATTCTTATGTACCCAAACCTTTTCTCCATCTATCTGAGTCTTCAATCTACACGTACGTACGTTATGCCCTTGTACCTTACATTTGGAACAGAATGCAGGGAGAGTCTCATAAAGTACTTCCTGTTTTCGTCCTGACCCTGGCATCCCAATCCAGAAAAATGAAATTGGTTCTTTTGCTGCATCCATCTCCAAGTATAAACGTGCTCCTTCCGTGCGAGTAGCACATTTTGTTGGATTGTCTCTTCTAATGTATCGGCCAATCGGAGCAGTTAAAACCTTTCGAAAAGATTCATGATAAAAATTTGGTGGAAGACTGACTCACTCAAAAATGAGTAGCACAAAGGCTATCCCAAGTGCAGGAGGATGTCGCGTAATAATTAGGAATAAATTTCTAGATCGTCTCCTCAGGGAAAGTTACTTAGAACCAAACTCGTTTAAAATGGTGAAAATATTCACAAAGAGAAAATAAAAATGATGGTATGTGCAATGGATGGAAAGGGTGCAACAACAATGAAAAGGGCACTAGTCATGGACTAGATTCATATTTTTGGATTTTTGAGTATTGAGATGAAATGTGAAAAAAAAACTAACAATCTTAATTAATCTGAAAATTAAACAATAAAACATAAATTATTTAAGTTATAATTAAGCTTTAATCGATCTAAAATGCAATGGAACTATTAGATTAATAAAACTAATATAAGAATTAAACTAGATTAGGAAGTAATTGACAAAATACGAATTGAAAATTGAAAAGCCCCAAAATAAGATTCTAGGGTTCATCCTTGTATTCAAATCACAAATTCTCAAAATTAATCCATAGCAATTGTAATTATTGTTCAATGAAAGCTTAAAAAAAATGAGAAAAATAAATAACACGAAGTAAATAGACAGCAAATAAAGTGCCCAAAAGTTTAAGCCAAATATCTCAAAAATATTCCATAAACTTTAAACTGAAATTAAATAAAAAGTAGGGAATGAAAAGAGCAAGCCAAATAAATAGAGATGGAGTGGTAGGCAATGGAGGAGGCAGCTGGAGCGGCAATTGGACCTTGTAAGAGTTCTTCAAATGTGCGGCGCTGCTTCTGCAAAAGTCTCCAATTTCGTGCTAATGATATGCTTAAATAGGGTACGAAGAAACCCTAATGTCTTCATATTCCCGCACACAAAATCGCTTAAATTTTTGGACTCAACTTGGCAGCCATGTACGTACTTCAGGAGTTCGAATTTGGAAATCTTTATTCAAGAAAAATTTGTAGCCCTTTAAGATAGCTTTCCAATGCATTAAGAATCGTATCAATCTGATATTTGAGCGGAAAGTTATGATTAAAATACTAAAGTCTATCCATTCTATCTCCTAACACATTTTGGACTCTGATCCGAATTACTCTCAAACCCCATCATTATCCTTATTTGAAGAATCCTACACTCGTTGAAATTAGAAATAAAATAATAGGAATTAGAAATAAAATAAAATAAGAATAATAGAATATCAAAAATATGTTGTGCATATGAATGAACATTGTTCAATTAAATCACAAGTTATAAAATTAAGCATAAATCATGCTATTAACCAATTTAAATCACAACTCAGATTTATTCATCTTAATCATTTTTTCATGTAAAACCAATAATAATGTAATGAAATAAATAAAATATTTTGGTTCTAAATGTATAAAATATGCAATAATTCAGCTTAATCACACCCCCAACTAACGTTTTGCTAATCCTTGAGCAAAATAGTGAAAATTAATTGAGATGAATATTGCATAAAGATCAAAATCCAAACAGAAACAATCAAACACAATTCTGAATTCTCACAAAAGTGACACGTTACTACTCAACCCCCAAGAGCTATACCCACCAAGACTATCTCAACAATCTTTCACATAAAATTGAGACAAATGTCCCAGAACTCAAATGTGTGTGTGGAGCTAAACTAGTTGTGTGTTCCTCATTACTAACCATGATTTTTTATAGCAATTTTCAACCTTAAGATTAATCATTGCTGATTCTAACTACCTCAAAGCCTAATGGACTAGCAGTTTTCACGCCAGCTCTGTTTTTAAAGGTTGAACACTCAACCCCCAAAGTCTTGGGTAACTGTTTCTAGCCCTTTATTTAGGAAATCACACTAAGCTGCTTTTATCCTTTTTTTTTTATTCTTTTCAAATCTCTTTTCCTTTTCTTTTTTCTTTTTCTTTCTTTCTTTCTTTCTTTTTTTTTCTATTTTTTTGACAATTGGCTCGGTAGTCCTGCAGTTTTCTTCTCCTGTGTTAAATCAATGAACAGTAAATAAGGAACACTACAAGCGTAAGCATGTGCAAAATGTCCTTCAAAATTTGCCCTTCATTCTACAAAAATCTCACCAAGTATCATCTCAATGAGTATAACATCACAGTGTTTCAAGCCACACATCAACAAAATATGATGCATCAAAATCATGCTCTATGCTTAAGCTTGAAAATAAATCTTCACAAAATGATTCCGATCAACTACTCCACCAAGATGCTCAGATTTCACAAAATACTAGAAATAGAGTGTATGTCAATCATATGTGTATCAATGCACATCACATTAATGCAAATTGTTTTTTTGAAAATCTGTGCACACATGCTTTTCACCCCCCAACTAGTGAGAAACATGGTCCTCAATGAATCGAACGAAAGAAAACAAAGTGCACAGAAATAAGAAAGAAAAACAAAAAATAAATCACATAAAATATAAAATCAAAGCAAAACAACAAATAAATAAAAAAAACAAAATGCAAGTAAAGAAAACTGTAAAGGGTGAAAATATCAAAACACTTCCCTGGAATCTTGCACAAGCAAGATCTCTTTGTCTGGATCAAAGATCTTCAGAAACGGCTTTAGATGTTGTCCATTGACAGTGAAGCTATTGTCATTCTTTGGATTGACAATGTCTACCGCCCCGTGAGGATGAACCTTCTTTACAATGTACGACCCACTCCATCGGGATTTCAATTTACCAGGAAAAATATGTAAGCAAGAGTTGTAAAGAAAAACTTCCTGGCCAAGTGTAAAATGCTTTGGATGAATTTTCTGATCATGTAGAATTTTCATGCGTTCCTTCGCCAGCTGAGCATTGTCATAAGCATCCCGACGAGTTTCATCCAATTCATTGATCTGCAATTTTCTCAACCCTGAAACTTCATCAAGTGATATGTTAACATGTTTTATAGCCCAAAAAGCTCGATGCTGAATATCAACAGGTAAATGACAAGTTTTACCATAAACTAATCGATAATGAGACATTCCTAGATTTGTTTTAAAAGTTGTTCTATAAGCCCACAAAGCATCAAGAAGCTTAACTGACCAATCTTTCTTATTAGGATTGATGATTTTCTCTAAAATGATTTTGATCTCTCTGTTTGCCAATTCTGCTTGCCCATTTGTTTGATGGTGATAAGGGGTGGAAACTCGGTGTGTGATACCATATTTCTTCATGAGTGTAGAAAATGGTTTGTTGCAAAAATGAGAACCCCCATCACTAATAATAACTTTGGGCATGCCAAAGCAAGCAAACAGAGATTGCAAAAATTTTAGGACAACATGATGGTCATTTGTTTTGCAAGCGATGGCCTCCACCCATTTTGAAACATAATCCACAGCTAATAAAATATATATGTTTCCAAAGGAAACTGGAAAGGTCCCATGAAGTCTATTCCCCAACAATAAAAAATTTCTAAGGTAAGAATAGGGGAAAGAGGCATCATGTCTCTTTTGCCAATGGATCCCAATTTTTGACATGGCTCACAAGCCTTACAAAAATTATAAGCATCTTTAAACATGGAAGGCCAGTAAAAACCGCTTTGCAAAATTTTAGCAACTGTTTTCTTTGTTGAAAAATGACCACCACATGCACCCATATGACAAAATCTCAACACAGAACAAAACTCATCATCAAGAATGCATCTTCGAATAATTGGTCCGAACAATATTTGAAAAGATATAGATCAACAAAGTAAAAGTGTCGTACCTCAGAAAGAAATCGACGCTTATCTTGGGTGGACCATTTAGAAGGCATTTGCTCAGTCACCAGATAATTGACTATGTCAGCATACCAGGGAGCTCTATTAATCACAAACAGTTGCTCATCCGGGAAACTATCGTCAAGAGGAAGGCTGACATTTGAAGAGAAGGATGATGACAATCTAGAGAGGTGGTTAGCTACCACGTTTTCAACTCCTTTCTTGTCCTTAATGTTGATGTTGAACTCTTGAAGTAGTAAAATCCAGCGAATCAAGCGTGGTTTTGCATCTTTCTTAGCCAACAAATACTTAAGAGCAGAGTGGTTAGTGAAAATAGTAACAGGAGAACCAAGAATATAAGCCCAAAATTTATCAAGTGCAAAAACCACTGCAAGCAATTCTTTTTCAGTAGTGGTATAATTTTTCTAGGCATCATTCAAGGTTCTACTGGCATAATAAATCACAAAAGGTCTATTATCTACACGCTGCCCCAAAACAGCTCCTAAGGCATAATCACTTGCATCAATCATGATTTCAAACGGAAGGTCCCACTGCGGGGGTTGCATAATAGGGGCTGTGGTAAGTGATTCTTTAAGGGTATCAAAAGCTTTTTGGCACTCATCAGTCCAAACAAATTCAATATCATTTTGTAAAAGAGTGCACAAATGTTTTGCAATAGAACTGAACCCTTGAATAAACCGCCTATAGAAGCCAGCATGGCCAAGAAAAGAACGAATATCCTTAACCATCCTAGGGATAGGAAGTTTATATATTAATTCAATTTTTGCCTTGTCGACTTTTATACCTTCAGAAGAAACAATATGTCCCAAGACAATACCCTGAGTAACCATAAATTGGCATTTCTCCCAATTAAGTAAAATATTTTTTTCCTCACATCTCTGGAGAATACATGCCAAATTATGCAAACAACTATCAAAAGATTTCCCAAAAACAGAGAAGTCATCCATGAATATTTCACAAATATCATCAATCATGTCAGAAAAAATACTCATCATGCATCTCTGAAAAGTAGCTGGAGCATTATACAAACCAAAAGGCATTCTGGTAAAAGCAAAGGTGCCAAAAGGACAGGTGAAAGTGGTTTTCTCCTGATCCTCAGGTGCTACAGCAATTTGATAATAATCAGAGTATCCATCCAAGAAGCAATAAAAAGCATTACCAGCCACTCTTTCTAAAATTTGATCCAAGAATGGTAAAGGAAAATGATCCTTCCTACTAGCTGAATTAAGTTTTCTATAATCAATGCACATTCTCCAACCAGTAACCATTCTAGTTGGAATCAACTCATTTTTATCATTTTTGACAACAGTTAAACCAGATTTTTTTGGTACCACTTGAGTTGGACTTACTCACTTACTGTTTGAGATGGGGTAAATGATACCCACTGCGAGCAGCTTAAGCACTTCCTCTTTGACAACTTCCTTCATGGTAGGATTGAGCCTACGTTGAGCATCACGAACTGGTCTAACATCATCTTCAACATGGATTCTGTGGGTACAAACAATAGCATCGATACCTTTGATGTCGGCTATTGTCCAACCAATTGCACCTCGATGCTTTCTTAAAACTTCAATCAACTGGGCTTCATCCTTCTTATTTAACTTTGAGGAAATCACCACAGGAAAAGTGCCTTCTTCAGGACCAAGAAACACATACTTTAAATCTTGAGGAAGTGGTTTTAGTTCCAACTGGGGAACTTCTTCCTCTGAAGATTTAAGTATGTCTAGTAGTGGTAGCATTTCAAACTGGGGTTTCCATCTTGCGCTTGTAAATTGTACTTCAAGTGGCAAAGAAGAATCTGCAAAACAATCCAAAAATTTGAAGACATTTTCATCAACATGGTCAGTTTTTTCATCAAATAAAAATTCATGTGACTGAAAAATGGAATCATTATCAGAGAAAGAAAAAGTTGAGCAAATAAATTCTGTTGGTGTCAAGCTCTCCACAGCATTCAAATCACTTGAGTCATCAAAATGTGCTGGCATCTTGCAAGCATTGAAAACGTTCAACTCAAGTGTCATGTTCCCAAAAGTAAGCTTCAGAACTCTACTTCTGCAATTAATCAAAGCATTTGATGTAGCTAGAAATGGTCTTCCAAGGATGACAGGAGCTTGGTAAATAGTGGAGGCTGGCTGCTGCATATCAAGAACTACAAAATCCACTGGGTAGTAAAATTTATCCACCTGGACCAGCACATCCTCAACAATACCCCCTCGACTCCTTAACTGATTTGTCAGCCAACTGTAGCTTGATGGAGGTCTTTTTCAGCTCACCCAATCCTAACTGCTCATACACTGAGAATGGTAGCAAGTTCACACTACTCCCCAAATCAAGTAAAGCTCTCCCAATGCGTGACTCACCGATCATAATGGAAATATTGGGAGAGCCGGGGTCTCCGAACTTCTGAGGAGTCTCGCTCAATATCAATGCACTGACTTGCTCTGTTAGAAAAGCTTTCTTCTTTATATTCAGCTTCCTCTTCATTGTGCACAAGTCCTTCAAAAATTTTGCATATGAAGGCACTTGTTGTATGGCATCCAAGAGTGAAATATTAATCTTTACTTGGTTGAAAATCTCCTGAATCTCAGTGTAGTATTTGTTCTTTTGGCCAGCTGCCAATCTCTAAGGATAGGGAACCACAGGTTGGTACCCTCTTCTAGTTTCAGCATCTGCACTCACAGGGTTTTTCAACTTTGATCTCACTACCTCCGGTTCTTTTTCAGCTTCAATAGTCTCTGTTGCATCTTCAGGTGTAGGAGCAACTACCTTTGTGTCTATAGTCATCTCTTGTTGGGGAACTTCCTTTCCACTTCTCAAAGTAAGAACGACCTTCGCTGTCTCAAAAACCTCCCCTGAGACATTATGCACTTGATGTTGTGGTTGCCGGTATACTTGAGGATTAGGCTAAGGCTGTGATGGGAATTTCCCTTTCTCTAGAGTGCTCAATGTCGTGCTCATCTTATTGATGGTGCCCCGCAAGTCATTTATGGCCTGAGTGTTCTGATTGTTTGTGGTGGCCTGAATCTGCATAAATTGCTGAAGTGTGTTGGCCATTTGTGCCATACTGTCATCTAGAGACTTCTTTGCAGATGATTGAGGTTGAGAACTCGGTGCAGCTACATGAGACTAAAATCCTGAAGGTGCTACAAAAGGATAGTTCTGAGAACTCTGATATGGCTGATTGAGGAGCAGCCTGATGAAATGGCTGCTGAGAAGGTGGTGAAGGCTGACCAGGCTGATCATTCCTCCATGATAAATTTTGGTGATTCCTCCACCCTGGATTATATGTATTGGAAAAAGGTTGATTCTGTGCTCTATTTACCCAGTTTGCTGATTGCATCTGCTCAGAGCCACTCTCCTGAAATACTGGCATGATTGGGCAATCTTGGGTCTTGTGGTTTGAATCAGCACATAAAGAACATACCTCTACTGTTTTCACGGCCTTCACTTTTTCCATCTCCATGACCTCTAATCTTCTAGTCAATGCAGCTATTCAGGCTTGAACGTCAGTGTCCTCCTTTAGCTCATATCTGCCCCCACCAGCAATAGCCCTCAGTGGCTGTGCTGTCAAAGAAACTCGATCAGTCCGAGTGTTCCATTGTTGTACGCTCTCAGCAAGATAGTCAAAAAATGGCAATGCTTCATCAGGTTCCTTACTAAAGAATTCTCCATTGCACATAGTCTGAACAAACTGCTTGCATTGTGGAGTGAGACCAGTGTAAAAATAATTTACCAACCTCCAGGATTCAAAACCGTGATGTAGACAGATGTTCACCAAATCCTTAAACCTTTCCCAATTGGCCTGGAAAGTCTCGTCAGATTTCTGATTGAACTGACTTATCTGCTCTTGTAAATACTGAGTTCTCTGAAAAATAAATTTTTTTTGTAAGAACTTACGCTGCATATCAGACCAACTAGAGATAGAATTAGGCCTCAAAGAATTAAACCAAATCTTCGCTTTATCCTTTAAAGAGAAAGGAAATAAACGAAGTCTAATAAATTCATCAGTAGTGACTCTATTGATAAAAGTAGTACAAGCCAACTCAAAATCTGTCAAGTGCTGATAAGGACTCTCAGAATCCATCCCGTGGAACTGAGGTATCACTGACATCATGCCATGCTTAATAGAAACATTAGGTGCATCATCAGGTAAAATAATGCATGATGGTGTAGTGGTGCGAGTGGGTTGCAAATAATCTCTAAGAGTTTGTGGTGTAGGTGCAGCCATGGTTTGTTCAATTTCAATTTCCTCGTCTGTAGAAAAAACAGAAGAGCTATCTATCTCTGGGCTGTGTATACTACTCTCAGTGCTCGATGTAACTCTAACCAACCTATTTGAATTGTCCCTAATCCATGACATGAAATATCAATCCGAATAGTATAAGTAAGGTTTAAGTGACTGAGTAGTGGGTGACAAGTGAAACATATAATCAGAGATAAGATAGTGAAAGAAACATTTGAGATAAAAAAAAAAAAAAATAACGAGTTTAAATTTACGTCAAGCAACTAATCTCTGGCAACGGCGCTAAAAACTTGACTCACTCAAAAATGAGTAGCACAAACGCTATCCCAAGTGCAGGAGGATGTCGCGTAATAATTAGGAATAAATTCCTAGATCGTCTCCTCAGGGAAAGTTACTTCAAATCAAACTCGTTTAAAATGGTGAAAATATTCACAAAGAGAAAATAAAAATGATGGTATGTGCAATGGATGGAAATGGTGCAACAAGAATGAAAAGGGCACTGGTCATGGACTAGATTCATATTTTTGGATTTTTGAGTATTGAAATGAAATGTAAAAAAAAACTAACAATCTTAATTAATCTGAAAATTAAACAATAAAACAGAAATTATTTAAGTTATAATTAAGTTTTAATCGATCTAAAATGCAATGGAACTAATAGATTAATAAAAATAATATAAGAATTAAACTAGATTAGGAAGTAATTGACAAAATACGAATTGAAAATTGAAAAGCCCCAAAATAAGATTCTAGGGTTCATCCTTATATTCAAATCACAAATTCTCAAAATTAATCCATAGCAATTGTAATCATTGTTCAATGAAAGCTTAAAAAAATGAGAAAAATAAATAACACGAAGTAAATAAACAGCAAATAAAGTGCCCAAAAGTCTAAGCCAAATATTTCAAAAATATTCCATAAACTTTAAACTGAAATTAAATAAAAAGTAGGGAATGAAAAGAGCAAGCCGAATAAATAGAGATGGAGTGGTAGGCAATGGATGAGGCAACTAGAGCGGCAATTGGACCTTGGAAGAGTTCTTCAAATGTGTGGCGCTACTTCTGCAAAAGTCTCCAATTTCATGCTAATGATATGCTTAAATAGGGTACGAGGAAACCCTAATGTCTTCATATTCCCGCACACAAAATCGCTTAAATTTTAGGACTCAACTTGGCAGCCACATACCTGCTTCAGGAATTCGAATTTGAAGATCCTTAATAGAGACAACTTTGTAGCCCTTTAAGATAGCTTTCCAACGCATCAAGAATCGTATCAATCTAATATTTGAGCGGAAAGTTATGATTAAAATACTAAATTCTTTCCATTCTATCTCATAACGCATTTTGGACTCTGATCCGAATTACTCACAAACCTCATCATTATCCATATTTGAAGAGTCCTACACTCGTTGAAATTAGAAATAAAATAATAGGAATTAGAAATAAAATAAAATAAGAATAATAGAATATCAAAAATATGTTGTGCATATGAATGAACATTGTTCAATTAAATCACAAGTTATAAAATTAAGCATAAATCATGCTATTAACCAATTTAAATCACAACTCGGATTTATTTATCTTAATCATTTTTTCATCTAAAACCAATAATAATGTAATGAAATAAATAAAATATATTGGTTCTAAATGTATAAAATATGCAATAGTTCATCTTAATTAAAGACCAGGCATCACTATCTAGACTGGGACCAACGATGGTTCTTCATCTTCGTTGAAATCTGGTTTCCAATGAAAAGCTCGATATTGAACCCCATTAACCTCACAAGTTTCACGAGAGAGCACTTTCAAGAAATCATGTTCATTTGACCTACGGATGAAAGCGTTTCTTGGTCTTCTCATAGCTGAAACCACCGGCATGCATGATAATCCCCAGCGGAGATGAATAAACGACCGAATCGCATCCAACAAGGGCCTCTGCCTTAGGAACTTTAGCACAATGGAAAAGTGAAAAGGTTCAGCAGATCGGGCAATTTCCTCCTTAGAAAACTGAAAACAAAAATAGAATAAAAAATGCCTATCTGATTATATCAATCATTTCCTTATATGATGATTTGAGGAACCTCAACCTCCTTATCATTTATGCAACGTCTATTTATTTATCAATAATCCTATTCAATATATCTAACTACTGATGGATTTAATGGCTCTCACATAAGCTTATAAAACTTATTCAAACTAATTGCAACTTTGAAAGCTAACAACAGTGAGATAATTATGCATCCTTTGTTTAAGGGAAAAGTACAGTCCGTACCATTAAATTATGATAAGAGATTTTTACGGTTTAAACTCTAAACTATTAAAATTGAAATAGTGCGCATCCGGATTCGGATATCCGGAAATATCTGCATCCGCATCCGGATTTTTAAAAACGGACGGATACCTATTCGGGTAAAACCGGTTACAACCTGGTCGGATATCTAGTTTTAGATTATAAGCAAAAACCAGTTACCCATATTGTAACCGAGTTAATCGGGTGTTAACCTTTGTTTTCCCTCATTATTTCATATGCAGCAAAATTTTAATGAAAAGAAAAATGGCATGCTGAAAGTCTAAAACTTAAAGTGCTAAAATAAGTATGAATAGATCCCCTAAAAATCTAAAAAACAAAATCCAAAAAATCTATAAACAGAATAAAAAAGTAGATACCTAAAAAATCTTTAATAAAAATCTAAAAATCTAAAAAATAATATAAAAACAGATGCCTAAAAAATCTGTAAAAAAACTAAAAATCTAAATAAAAAAACTAAAAAACAGATATCTAAAAAATAAAAGTGTAAAGATTAAAAACCTAATTTTTTTTTTTTACAAATATATAATCATTCTCTCTTATTTTCTTCTTCTTTTTCTTCTTCTTCTACTAGATTAAAAACCTAAAAAATAAACAATTTTACAGACATATAATTCATTCTCTGTTTTAATCTAAAAAAAAACAATTCTAAAAAAGTAAAAGTGTAAAAATTAAAAACTTAGAAAACAAACAAAAGATAAAAAACCTAAAAAATAAACAATTTTACATACATATACAATCATTCTCTGTTCTTTTCTTCTTTTTCTTCTTCTTCTACTAGATTAAAAACCTAAAAAACAAACAATTTTACAGACATATACATTCATTCTTTGTTTTAATTTTAAAAAAAATCTAAAAAAGTAAAAGTGTAAAGATTAAAAACTTAAAAAACAAAAACTTTTACAGACATATATAATAATCTTCAAAGGTATTCATTTTAGGATCTTCAAAGATGTAACAAAAAAAAGAAAGTCACATCTTCAAGTTTTGCAATATACAAAAAGGGCAATTCAAATTGCATAGAAAAAAAACAAAAAACTCAATAAATCTACATGTAATCGCACCACCATCGTCATCAAGTTCATAGATCCACCCTTTATCATCCAAAGCATCATGTATTCTTCCATTCCACGGTTTCACCACGAATTTCACTGTCCTCAAGTACATCCTTAATATCTCCAAATTGGGAAACCACCATTCCTACAATGTCAAGGCAACAGGGCATGCCCAGTAGTACCATCTCCACCAAATGGGAATCCTCTATGTTGACCAGGTAGATAAATGAAAGGAAATGAAAAAAGAGAGTTAGCAAATATTCTAAAGTGGCAATTACGTATAGTTCTTTATGGTGATGGTCCCTGCAATACGTTTGCTCTTCATCTTCAGTATTACCTGCAAAAAGAAGTGCATGCAGGATAAATGATAGATAAAACAGTAGATCAGTACCAATGGAATAGTTTACAACCAGTTACAGGTTTTTTAATCTGATCAGGGGTCCCACCATCACTATCTCCTTCTATAAAAAAAATTTCCATTTCAACTTAGTGTTTCAGCAACAATCTTACAAAGCTGCAATACAAATTTACCAATAGTGGATGGATACTAATTACTAAACCCCACCTTAAACAAAGTAAATCCAAGAATTTTCTTTTTTGATCTTGCTAATTTGGCAAAGATAAATCTGTAACGAAGATAAGCCATTGACGTTGAAAACAGATATCCATAATACATATAACATAAATCTATTCAACAACAATTATCCAACAACAATCTTACAAAGCTGTAATACAAAGAACTACTAGCAAAGTCTGAAAATGCTTAAGTTGCTGAAGTTGAAGGAGGAGAGTTACCTTAAGAAGAAAAAAAATGTAGAAATTAAGTTAAATGGATAAATTAGTAATAAAAAATTAAAGTAACAAATAAAAATATTTATCTTCGATGTCAATGTCTTCTACATGCTCCCCCACCTCCTTAATATTAATTGGTTTATGACCCCACCAATTTTGAGTGCAGTTAATGCTTGTACAGTCTCCGGCACTAATGAGCATTGATAGGGGTCCAATACACGTCCACCAGTGCTAAATGAGGACTCAGATGCAACAGTGGAAATAGAGATGACCAATACATCACATGCAATCACCGCAAGAATGAGATATCTATACGATTTCCTTTTCTGCCAAGTCAAAATCTCAAACTCGGGTGTTTTTAGTTCAATCACATCCGACAAATACCTATCGACCTTTGAGCTAAATATTGAACTATTTTGCTCCTCAAAATATTGCTCTAGAGCTGCATCACAATTTTCACAGTCTGAGTCGTCACGAAATATTTGAGGAAATTCTATGGCCCACATTTGATCTTCCCCTAATTAGCCCATGAAACTAGTGGTATTGCTCAATCAAACGATTCAGGAGCAATCTCACTTTGGCTTTGAAATTACCTAAGTATCCATATATCGCAGCGGAAATATCTACCAATTCACTCAACAAATTGGTTAGTGGTTAATTATGCAATAATTTGATAAACAATATAAAGAGATAAAATAAACGAAGTGCGTAACACCAATTTTGGTTACAAAGAGAAACCCTTTGAAGAACTCCTCAAAGATAAAATCCTACGCGGCAGCCAAACCCAAAAAAGTCAATCTTATTATTTGAAAATTAATTACAAGTAAATCTCAACTACAAAACCTTTGTAACTTGACTCTCTTACTTGACCAGATAAACGACTCGTTTGTCTTCTACCGAGTAGCAGCCAGAACCTTTAGTGATCTTCAAACTATTGACTTCCAGTGGGTGAACTTGATCACTTCCACTTTGACACGGAGTAAGTACGCACTCAAAGAGAGAGAACAAAACAGTAGAAAATCCATTATAAGAGTTCTCACACACTGAAGCACTTGGATCTCTCTCAAATCTCCAAGATCTCAACATAAACATTGATCCAAAGGATGCTTGAAACCTTCAGCCAAAGTCTCTTTAAATAAGTTGCTTAGTGGTTATCCAATTTTGATGACGGTTACATTCAATTATAATTCTGTTACGCTGCTGACGGTCAGTGCTAAAGCTTCATCAGATAACTACTATAGATAAGTTCTTGATAGTTCAAAATTCTTTCTATTTGATATTTTCTTTTTGAATCTTCTATCTAGATTGATTGATATCTCCTATCTTTTCGAACCTTTAATCTTGATCAAAAGTCTTTTGAACCTTTATCTATTTAGCCACTTATCTTAGAATTCAAATATTCATAGATAAAGATAAAGACAAACCTTTATCTATTAATTTACTTATCTTTGAATTTAAATATTCATAGATTAAAATAAAAACAAATTACATTCATCCAATAATTTAAATAGATCCTAGTCATCTAATCCTAGCCAACAAACTTTTATTTTAACAATCTCCCCCTTTGGCGGATTGGTGACAAAACTAACTTGATGAATGTAATATAAAACATGTCAAAAACACAAACAGTAGACCAAGTGACCGAGTAGAAATTCCAGGCAAATAATCATGAATAAAAAATAGACATAGAACAATGATTAAGATTTAAAATCACAAGATTTAAAATCTAAGCATGTTCTAGTTTTGGAGTTGAATTATATCCATAATTTAGTTATCCCCCTCAATATTAAACTTTATTAATCAAAACAATAAAAATTCATTCAACTCCCCTTAAATTTCATAATATAAAAAACGATCAATCTGCTCCTCTAATCCCTCCCCCTTTTTTTCACTAATCTGACAAATCATAAACCTTATCGTAAATCAGAAACATATGCAATGAGAGTAGAATGATGATTGAACATAAATGCATGTAAAGAGATTTACAAATGCATGATATGTAAATAGTTGAGGCAAAACATCAAACACTTGGTGGGCATAATATGAAAATCGATGTGTATAAAGCACCAGCCCACCAAAGATCCCATATTCATTAGGGACAAAAAAATTATGCACATGAAAAAATGTCTAGATGCCAAAAATATGAGAAAAAAATCACAAAAATAAATAAAATAAAAGTTGACACATACTCTCAAAACAAAAATTAAAAACTTTAATCTTTTGAAGTCAAATCACTTGCCTAAATGCATCAAGTGTTCAAACACAATATACCAATCACACAAGCAATATTGAAAGAGGTTTATACTCTCTTATTTAAATTAAAAACCCCAAAAATAAGTGTGGACACACCACAAATTCATAATGGCCAAAGTCTATGTGGGTGTGTGAGTGAGGCAACTTACTGTCACCATAAAATATTTAATTATTTAAATATATATTTTTATATTGCCCTTTTAGATACTACCAAATGGATTATCTTTGTCCTCAAAAGTCAAACTTTATGCTAGAGCCTAGATACTTGAAAAGAGTATTTCCTCTGAACACAATTTTGCACAACCCTTGATATGTCCATTTTATTGCTCATCTTTTTCCACAATGAATAGAGCAATAAGTTTTTTCTATAAGAACTTAAGGGACAAGATCCGTGTAAGGTGTTTGCCTTTTTCTGCAATGAAGAAACACCGACTTTTTCTATATAGATCAACCATTTATGTCCGGCAAGAAGAGACCTCTTGACTTTTAGTATTAGGCTCAACTAGTATTAGTCAATTTAATGTTAAGACTCCCCATTTGGATAGTATCAATGAGCCTTTATGGAACATATATATGTGAAAAATAAGTTTCTCACAGTGCACTAAAAGTCAAGAAGAGACCTCTTGCCTCGTTTGAATTCAAAATCCATCTCAACTCATCTCATCTCATCATTACAGCTTTTCCAAATTTCCACACAAAATATAATAAATAATTCAACTTTTTCAAATCCCAAAACAATAATAATATTAAAAAATAATATTCTAAGAATATTTTATTCTACTATTCACAAACCATCTCAACTCATCTCAACTCATTTCTGAATCCAAACGGGGCCAAAACTTAACTTTGCCCAAATGAGTCATGGGTTTTATACTTACCTTGTATACTATATAAAAAAATAGAGAGATGTTCCAACTCCAAGTATGGGAAGTGTGAGGGTTCAAGTACGCTTGACTTGGCTAGGCAAAAATTGATCTCTTCCTTAACCAGAAAAATAGAAGACAACTTAACCAAATCAAAGTAAATAATAAAAATAAATAAATAGAAAACATCTCAACTAAATCAGACAAAAAGAGATGCAAACAAATAAAATAATGTGAAATGCATGTTCTAAATTAATGATATGCAAGGAATGCAAGAACATGCAAGTGGTCCTATTAATTAATGTTACACGACATCTTCTTTGATCATCCATTTTACTTTTAGTTTTAAGCAATTCTTTTCATCCTCACCATTTTTTTTTATTGTGAAGACAAAATTCAGATAGTTCACCAAGCTTAAGGCTCATGAAGGTTATTTGATGATTCAACTCTTCAACCTTATTTTCTAGAGTCTTTCTCTTCATATTTGATTTTCTTTCACCTCTATTTTTCTGCACTTTGCTCAAATTAAAACAACATGGTTTTATGTGGCCAGAAATACCACAATGATGACAAATAGGTACAAACTTACCTCCAAACTTACCTCGATTGAGCTTCCTTGGCATTGATCTTTCCTGAAAGGCTCTCGGATTGTTTGATTTCAACACGACCTTATTTGGAGTATCCACACATTGACTTCCTTTAACAAAGATGATACCTTTAGAAGTAGTGGTAGCGGATGATGAGGCTAGAGGTTCTTTGTCATGGGAAGTTGTGTACCACAAACTCGTACGATCACAACTTGATTTTTGAATGCTCAACATCTCATCCAATTTCTGAATTGCAGTTTTTTGCTTATATTCTTGAGGTTTTTCTAATTTCTTCTCAAGTGCTCCTCTTTGAGTATTCAACCTTGATATTTCAATTTCAAAATTTTTCAATGTCTCAGACAAATTATTCTTTTCATTCTGCACGGTTGTGAGTTTGTTGTATCTTCTTATTTAATTTTCTCAGCTTGACCACTTCTTTACATAAATCATTATAAACTTCATGTATACTTAGCTCATGGTCAGCATCAATAAGCTCTACATCCGAGTTACTGTCATCATCACCACTTTCAAATTTTGTTAGCACAATTTTAGAATAATCAACAATAGTGGTAAGAGCTATAAATGAATTTTCATCATCAGACGATGAACTAGAAGTTTCAGGTTTTGAACTATCACTTAGATTCAATAATTTTTTCTTATTTTTCTTAATGTTTGGGCACTCCCTTCTAATGTGACCATATCTGGAGCACTCATAACATTGTAAGTTGTAATTTTTTTCGAATTTTTCTTTATCACTTTTCTTTTCAGAAAATTCTTTACCTCGTTTTTGTTTTCCAGCTTTCTTGTTAACCAAGAATTTTCTAAATTTCCTTAAATAATATCTATATCCTCATCGTTCAAATTTTATTCATTAGAAAAATCATCTTGATCTTTAACAGTTTTAAAAGCAATGGATTTACCTTTTCGCTTTTGAGGAAGTGATGACTCATATGTTTGCAAGGAGCTGACCAATGCTTCAACCTTAATAGCATCCAAATCCTTGCTTTCTTCAATGGCCATAACTTTTGGGCAAAATCTTTCAGGCAAAGACCTTAAAATCTTTCTCACGACCCTTGAATCCTCCACCTTCTTGCCGAGATTAAACCTGAAATTCACAACATCGTTAAGTTTAGCATAAAAATCATTAAAGCTTTCATCTTCCAACATCTTAATCTCTTCAAATTTTGAGGTTAGCAACTGTAATTTTGAATTTTTTACAATCTTTATCCCCACATGTGTAACCTCCAAGATATCCCATGTTTTTTTAGCAATCTCACACATTGAGATTCTTTTAAATTCATCGGGAGATACAACCATGGAGATAACATTAAGTCCCTTGCTATTCCAATTAGAGTTGGTAATCTCATCTCTTTTCCAAGCATTAATAGTTGTCTCGGGTTTAGTCCATCCTTGCTCAACTGCATGCCACACACGTTCATCCAAAAATTTGAGGAAAGCTCTCATACGAACTTTCCAATATGCATAGTTTTTTCCATCAAAGTATGGCGGGACATATAACGATATGGTCAATAGGGGAACGGATCACACTCGAATGAGTGAACCACACTCTGATGTCAATTGAAATTACCCAAGTACCCTTGTATCGCAGCGTAAATATCTACCAATTCACTCAATAAATTGGTTAGTTGTTAATTATGCAATAATTTGATAAACAATAAAAAACATAAAATAAACGAAGTGCGTAACACCAATTTTGGTTACGAAGGGAAACCCTTTGAAGAACTCTTCAAAGGGAAAACTCTACGGAGCAGCCAAACCCAGGAAAATCAATCTTATTATTTGAAAATCAATTACAAGTAAATCTCAATTACAAAAATTTTGTAACTTGACTCTCTTACTTGACCAGACAAATGACCCATTTGTCTTCTACCGCAGTAGCAGCCAGAACCTCTGGCGATCTTTAAACTATTGACTTCCCTCATGGAACTCCAGTGACTGAACTTGATCACTTCCACTCTGACACGGAGTATGTACGCGCTCAAAGAGAGAAAGAACAAAACTGTAGAAAATCCTTCACAAGAATTCTCACACACTAAAGCACTTGGATCTCTCTCAAATCTCCAAGATCTCAACATAAACACTGATCCAAAGGATGCTTGAAACCTTCAGCCAAAGTCTCTTTAAATAAGCTGCTTAGTGGTTATCCAATCTTGATGACGATTACATTCAATTATAATTCTATTACGCTGCTGACGGCCAGTGCTAAAGCTTCATCAGATAACTGCTATGGATAAGTTCTTGACAGTTCAAAATTCTTTCTGCTTGATATTTTCCTTTTGAATCTTCTATCTAGATTACTTGATGTCTCCAATCTTTTCAAACCTTCAATCTTGATCAAAAGTCTTTTGAACCTTTATCTATTTAGCCACTTATCTTAGAATTCAAATATTCATAGATAAAGATAAAGATAAAGACACACCTTTATCTATTAATCTACTTATCTTTCATTTTAAATATTCATAGATTAAAATAAAAACAAATTACATTCATCCAATAATTTAAATAGATCCTAGTCATCTAATCCTAGCCAACGAACTTTTATATTAACAATCTCCCCCTCTGGCGGATTGGTGACAAAACTAACTTGATGAATGTAATATAAAACCTGTCAAAAGCACAAACAGTAGAGTAAGAGACCGAGTATAAATTCCAAGCAAATAATCATGAACAAAAAATAATGACATAGAACAATGACTAAGATTAAAAATCACAAGATTTAAAATCTAAGCATGTTCTAGTTTTGGAGTTGAATTATATCCATAATTTAGTTCTCCCCCTCCATATTAAACTTTATTAATCAGAACAATAAAAATTCATTCAACTCCTCCTAAATTTCATAATATAAAAAACCATCAATCTGCTCCTCTAATTCTCCCCCTTTTTTTCACTAATCTGACAAATCATAAACCTTATCGTAAATCAGAAACATATGCAATGAGAGTAGAATGATGATTGAACATAAATGCATGTAAAGAGATTTACAAATGCATGATATGTAAATAGTTGAGGCAAAACATCAAACACTTCGTGGGTATAATATGAAAATCGACGTGTATAAAGACCAACCTCCCAAAGAGCACATGAAAAAAATGTCTAGATGCCGAAAATATGAGAAATAAAGAAATCACAAAAATAAGTAACATAAAAGTTGACCCACAGTCTCAAAAAAAATTTAAAAACTTTATTCTTTTGATGCCAAATTACTTGCCTAAATGCATCTTCAAACACAATATACCAATCACACAACCAACATTGAAAGGGGTTCATACTCTCTTATTTAAAATAAGAGTTTTGCTAGGTACAAGCGAGTTTGTGCACCATATCGCTTATCGATGATTTTTTTTATTTAAAAAAAATATTTTGAGAGAAGAAGAAAATCTCCTATATCATGAAAATTATTTTTATCTTTAATTCACATCGTTTCGTTAAACATATACATTATATATTAATATTGGTGCACGAACTTGCTTGCAAGTAGATTTTTCCTTAAAATAAAGACCCCAAAAATAAGTGTGGACACATCACAAATTCATAATGGCCAAAGTCTATGTGGGTGTGTGAGTGAGGCAACTTACTATCACCATAAAATATTTAATTATTTAAATATATATTTTTATATTGCCTTTTTAGACACTACCGAATGGGTTATCTTTGTCCTCAAAAGTCAAACTTTATGCTAGGGTTTAGATACTTGAAAAGAGTATCTCATTCGAACACAATTTTGCACAACCTTTGATATGTCCATTTTATTGCTCATCTTTTTCCACAATGAATAGAATAGCGATTTTTTCTATAAGGACTTAAGGGACAAGATCCGTGTAAGGTGTTTGTTTTTTTCAGCAATGAAGAAACACCGACTTTTTCTATATGGATCAATCATTTATGTCCGACAAGAAGAATTCCCTCCCATCTTTTTAAATAGAAAACTCCCACCTAAGCGTGCTAGTTTAGGGATACAAGGAGTCCCTCCCATCTTTTTAAATACATATTTATCTGATTTGAACTTTAGTTAGTCATGAACAGCTCGATTCGTTTACAATCACAGTAGAGTAAACAATGGAAGCATTTAAAATGTGCCCAAAGGCCAGCCAAGATCACATGCCTAACCTACTACAAAACCATAAACTCAAAATCTGACCATCAACAACCTTAGTTCTTTCGTTTTATTAATAAGTAGATCAGCAACCCCATCTCAAAAATCACATTATCAAGCCAATCAATCCATATAACTTAATATCAACCATTTGGTTGCTCACAAGATGTGAGTTTTTAACTCTAATTATGGTTATAGAGGCCTGCTTATTCCTTACCTCATGTCCCTTTGCAGAAGGAATCAAATTCAAATTGTGCCAAAACCTTATAAAATAGAAGGGTTTTACTAGATACAAGCGAGTTCGTGCACCACATCGTTTACCAATGATTTTTTTTATTTAAAAAAAAATGAAATTTTTTTTTTTGAGAGAAGAAGAAAATCTCCTATATCATAAAAATTATTTTTATCTTTAATTCACATCGTTTCGTTAAACATATGTATTACATATCAATATTAGTGCACGAATTGGTGCACAAACTTGCTTGCAATAAGATTTTTCCAAAATAGAAATATGGGTTGAAGAAGAAAAGCAACAAAATAATAGATAGTACAACACAAATTGGTGGCACATTGTGTACCAATCACAATTTCTTGAATCACAAGAATCTATTTTTCGACTTACCATTTACTGCAACATATGGTTATAAAAAAATGAGATACAAACTCCATTAAACCCACATCAGATCTAAAATACTAAGCCAAAAAGGCTTTTAATTTGAAATTTTGATATTACTTCACATCGCTCCTCAACTATTTGACTGAAATATGTTCTGATTAATTAATTTTTTTATTTACTGTGTTTGCAGTCACTGGCTCCAGTTCAAACTCCACCAAAGTCAGGTCCATGGAGAAAGGCATGTCTCATATATAATTTTCAATATTTCCAATCTAGATTTACATTGAAGACAGATTTTAATGTTGTAACACTAGATTTTTGTAGAGGTAGTCAAGCTTTATTTAACATATGGTAAAAGGTTAAAAGTAGATGTTTATTTTAAATCTTCTGAACATGTTGAAGAAAACTTATGTCATATGGTTAAATCTTCTAGAAACCAGTTCATGTTTTGTCTTTAACATTCTCCATTCTCTCTAATTTCTCCCAACTGAATTCAACCTACCACCAACCTCACTCTCCCTCAAGGAAAGGCCCACTTCCTCTTCCTTTCTCCTCCTCTTTCCCATAGTAGTTAGAAGGTTTTTTTTCTTCTTTATTTTTTATTTTTTAAATTTAAAATTTTCCTTTTGTCTTGATCTATCCTCTTCCACCATTTTTCTTTGTATTTCACTACTCCTACCTATCTGTTCCCCATCATCCGTGCTTGTTTCAATATAAAAAATTGGGCTTTTTGTCTGTAGACTAATTTCTAGGTATTTTGGGTTATATGTATATATGTATATTGTTCCTTATTGATATATTGATGCTATTACTGTTGAGAATGGCATTATGCAGTTAATCTGTAGCTTGAGATTTGCATACTCTAATCTTTTCCTCTAGTGTGATACTTCTTGTTGATGACTGACAATTACAATAATTTTATGTTAAAAGAATGGGGAATTTGATCGGTATTAAGGTATGGAAAATGTTAATGTGTTGTAATGAGCTAAGAGTACTTGTCTAACCTTACTATAGAAGAAATTAGTTTTGGAGGATAAACTTAGGGATGGAGAAGTACTGGCGCCGCATGATCATATATGAATGTACGAAAATACTCTTGCAATTATTTTAGGACTAATGTAGCAATGTTATGTAGTCTTTTGTTTTTGAGATATATATAGTTTCTTTTGTTTTATTTGTTCACGTGAAAATAAAAACCATTTCATTATATTAAAACCATCTAAACTAAAACCTACCTATCCTTCCCCCAAAATAAAATGTTCACAGCTGTTTCTTTCAGCTTGATTCTAATTGGAAATGGGCTCTTAGAATAATGATATTTTAATTGAACATAGAGATCATATTATATAGTGCAGGCTGGTGAAGAAAAAGAGAGGTTATGGTACTGATCAACATGTTTATAAAAAGTTTGTGTTGAATATGGAGCAAAAGAAAAAGAATGCAATATAAGTTGTGCCAATCAATTAAAGAATGTTTCTTTCTCCATCTCATGACTGGTGTTTTATTAAAGTTGATCTTCCTAATATTGATAGTGATTGGCATAAGATGACCAATTAATTACCTGTGCGCGCATCTTCTTTAATGTGATAAGTACTGAATTGTTTTGCATTTGTTTTGTATTATCTGTCAGCTTGTCTCAGTCTCTGATCATCACAGAAAAAAATAAATAAAAACTGGTTTTTATTATTCCAGCTTGTTTTTAATAATATCTATGGACCACAACTTATCCTTTCATTGTGCTAATTACAAAGAAATTAGGTTCCTTACACACCAAGTGATCAATAAGCTAGGCAATCATCCAAAATTTGTTCTTTAATTAGCAGGCAAAGAATGGCTAATCATCTTTCTTAATCAGTCAATATTCCCTTTAAAAAAATGACTAGCTAACATGTATAATGATTTCTAAACCATCATGCATGTATAATGACTAGCTAGCCACATGCAAATTCCAATTGTGCCTTAACTCTTTACGAGATTTTGTAGCATATTATGTGTATTTGCCTTTAATATTAGAAAGTGTTTGGATAAAAAGGATCTCATGGCCGTTTTGTTTGTTTTGCTAAGGGGAGAGAGGAAAAAAGAAGACAGAAAGTAAGAGAAGTGTCTGCTTGGCATTAGAGGCCAATCTCTCATGTTTGGTCTTCTTTCACATAACCAAACAAAACTATGTTTGATGGCCATTGAAGACCACTTTACTTTTAAACTACTAAGAGCCTTAATAATTGTTCAGTGTAGGTTGTGTCACAATAACATGTAGTTTTCAATTTTCTGAGACATGTAGTTTTCAATTTCCTGTTCCAATAATATAGATCTGATCCTTTTAACTACCTTTAAAAGGCATGTAAACTACTTAAGTTTTGGATGTTTTGTGTTTTAGTACTTGGATATGATGCAAGCTTGGATGTGTTGAGTTTGAGTGATGTATCTTGTAGCTTCTGATCTGTTTATCAACTAGAGCATTGGACCTTTGGTTTTAAGATGAGTGTCTTCTTTTGTTGAAAAATTCTTATTCGTATGCCCTTGCAGTTTCGTCTTACTTTACAGCATATATAATACTATCTAATAATCTATCTTTTTTTCCCTATAATTTGTGATTTTGGGCAGAATGCAAGTGAAGTTGTTTTCCAAGTAATAGAGTTTTTATCTTGTCTTGGTGTACTTGTTGATAACTATTTTTGTGGTCATGGGCAGAAGACAAGCAAAGAAATGGGGACACAATATCCTAGACAAAATACTCCAATTGTTATAATGGGATATGCAACTAGATTTTTGAAATATAACAGCTCTCTCAGTCCTACTCTTCAACTGTTGGCACCAACAACTCCCGATAGGATATCTGATATGGGAATTGTGGAGATTATTAGGGAAGATCATCTTACTGATGTATGATCCAAGTTTCATTGTTTTTTTCAGAGATAAACCAAAGGCTAGGCTGCCTTGTAAAGATGACTTCGCATGTTTGTTTCTTTTAAGATTTTCTTTCCCATATTAGATCAAAATTCCTTTTCAAATATTTTCAATCTTCCTTGTGTTTATACATTGGCAGGAGTGCCTCTTCTATTTTGTTTCATTTGGTGCATTGGAGACCTAAAGAAAATCTATTGAATCTCATCTGCTACAGTCTGAGGTAAATAATTTTTTTTCTGAAAATATTTCTTCCATTCATGTTCATTGTGAATAAGAGTGCCTATACATCTTTTTCCTATGCTCTCATCATTTGTTCTGTGGTTGCGAGTGACTTTGATGTTTTAACTGGCAAAAGATAGTATTATTGTAACACCCCGTATTTTTAGTGTATTTTTAATGAAGGAATTATTTGTTATTAATTTAAAATTTATTTTCTTGTTTTAAAATTGTTGGATTTTTAGTTGTGTTATTTTTATGATTTTTAGTTTATGAAAACTATTTTTGAAGTGCTTTCTCTAAATTAATTATTTTTATGCGTTTAAATTTCTTCTCAAATTAAATTAACTTGTTGTGGGGTTTAATTTTTTATTTTCATTTTAATCACTGCGTTTGAATTATTTTATTTTACTTGCTGTGTTAAAATCGTTTCCGTTGGATCATTTTTGTGACCCAAGATATGAGGATTGGACCTCATTCCTTTCCCTATATTTTCTTTTTCCTCTTTTCTTTTTCCTTCATTTTTCTTTTCTTCTTTTCTTTTCTTTCTTTTTTTTTTCTTCTTCTCTGGTCTTTCCCCGCGCGCCGCTACCTTCCCTCCCTCTCTCTCTCCGTCCGATCCTCATTCTCACCCCAGCGCCACCGTGAGCCGGCGGTGGTCGACACCGACCGGCTTCCTAGCACCCCCACCCACCGGCGACCTCCCCCTCCGGTTTCCAGTCCCAGCCGCGCCGCCGTTAGCCTCCACGCACCACACGAAGCCGCGGCATTCCTTGCGCCGCTGCGCCGCCGTCGCGCCACCTCTGGCCACCATCTTCTCACCACATCATCCTCGACCTTCTAGCAACCCATTGGACCCAACCCCACCTCCGATCTGTCACCGGTGAAGTCCCACCATCAACATTTCCGTTTTGGGTGTTTTTGCACTTCAACCGCCTATTGCGCCGCCACCCACGGCCAACCGCCACCACCACTAGCTTCACCGACATCCCTAAGCCCTACCCTATCAATCTCGGGTCTTCGTTTACACCCGTTCAAAAGTGGGTTTTTGAGATCCACGGCCACAGTGCTTTTGGCACTGTTTTGTTGCTGCGTTGCCGCTTCTAGCACCTCCGTGATCTTTCAAAAATTATATTGTAGCATTGTAAGTATTTAAGAACTTTTGAGATTTAAATGTATTTATGCGCTAATTCATATTTACTGTTAATTTATTGGTTGTGCCGGACTGAGTCCGAGGAGTAAGGGGATCGGTTAGATTGGATGATGGAGTTGTTTGTGTGAGATTGGTTTATGCTATGAAATTTGTTGGCTGTTTCGGGTTTAAATATTAGTGTTTTGAGTTTGACGTTGGTCATGGTGAATATTGATGATTTTTAGGAAGTGATGATATATTTTTGGGATTATTGGTTTGATGTTTTGGAAATGTTTAGAAGGGTTTGTTGGTGCCTTTTAACATCTAGAAGTGTTGAGATATTTTTCCTGTTGTGGAGTTGTGAACGGAGAGAGAGTAGTGTGTAGTGTCGTCCTGATTAAATTGTTAGTAATTGTTTGGGACTGCGAACTGTAGGAATAAGTGTGTTATTGGAATTTGAAATTGGCATTGGTCTTGACGCTTGTATTGGACAATACTGAGTTTGGTATAGAATATTTTGGGTCGAAGTGAGGGCTGTCCGGATTGTTATTTGGTTGTTTGAGTTGGATTAAACTTGCTGAATTATGGTCTAGAAATTGGGTCTTAAGTTGTCTAAGACCAATTTTGTGTTGTTGGACTTTAATATTTAGTTTATATTATTTTTATGAATAGGTGACGAGACGGATAGAGACCGTATTCAAGTCACAGATAATGCGCAGCAGGAGTCAGGTAAGCGGGGTTCCTATGCTAGGCCTTACACGAATTATTTGAGACTGAGGTTGATTTTCTGAAAACTTTGCATATTTTTGTGGTGAAATGAGAACTTGGGAAAAACAAAACCAACCTCGGTCGTTTATTTGCATACTAATGAAATCTGTACGAAAAAGAGAAAAATATGTTCTGACATGCATTGTGTAGACATGAGCTAAATTCTGTCATGTGGTTTCTGAAATCTGGAAAAAGAGCGATATTGAGAATATGAAAAGTTGTGCATTTATTTAGAAAGATGTTCTGGCTTTTGTGTTCAGCATGTGTAAACTGTCTGATTCTATTTTGGTACTCTGTATTATTTTGATATAACATCTGAAAACCTTTGGCATGGTGTACTGGTTTTCGTATCTGACTCTGTCTCTGCTTTGCTCTGCTCTGCTCTGTTATGCTCTGCTCTGTTTGGGTTGGTACCAACTTCTCTGTCTCTGAGTGCACCCACTTTGGAAACAAAGTGGTTTTATTGTGGTCTTTCCTGTGTGCACACTCGGGGCTCCGAGAAGAATAAAGGAAAGATTTCACCTCTGTCTCTGCCTGGTTTGGCCACCGGGGTTAGCACAACCCTACCACGGGGGTGAAACATGGTCTCTGCTCTGTTTGGATCTGGTGATTATACTCAGTTTATGTTATGCCAAAGTATTATGGGTTTTACTTGTCTTAAAATCATCGCTCTGTTACTTTTGAAAGTATGTTCTGTTCTGCATGATAACTCTGGAAAATATTTTATTCTGCATGCTATACTTTGTAAATGCTCATGTTTGCACGCTAGCATATGACTTCTGCTTACTGAGTTGTTGATAACTCACCCTCTATCATTATAATATTTTTCAGATGATGTGGAGAGTCCAAATGAGGATCTGGATTAGATTGTTGAATGTGTTTAAGCTGAGGAGATGTTGTTAGAAGAAGGACTTCTGATGTTCTTAGTTTTAATGTTTTTGAGCTTTATTAATATCTTGGGTTTCAGAAAGATGTATGAAATTATTGGTTGAGTTGTTATGACTACCGAGAGATTACGAACTCATTAGTTTATTTTAGCTGCAGTAATGATTTTGTGGAGTTGTCAAGGTGGTTATTTAGAACTCTTGATATTGAGTTTTGTTATTAAAGATTTGAGTTTCATTTTAGTTGTGTTGGATAATAAGTTCTTTAGAGATAGGTAGTAAGTCTCCAGACCATCTGAGTTTGGGGCGTTACAATTATTCTGAATGTATTTCACAAAAGCAGATATTTCTTTTGCAATCATATTCTTACCATGATTAAATTGAATTATCTCAGAGAACTATATTTCACATAAGCAGATATTTCTTTTGCAATCATAAAGGTATATTATATATAAGAGTCTCTAATATGAAGTATAGCTTGGGTATAGTTCATCTCTATTTTGGAAGGAGCATAAAAGGCCCAAGAAGGTATAAAAATAGAATCTTAGGAATGTGGGGTGAGAGAGGGAGAGACAACTTTGAAACTGAATGAATTTGTTTAGAAGGCCATATATTTACAATGAGATAATAGTTTGTGAGGATGATGCATGAAAGTGTTATAACTGAGCACTTAGGTATGGTAGAGTTAGATATTGTGAGCGATTAGCTTTTTGGGTGTGAGTTGGGAAGTTCAAGTAATTTATGTATTATGTTTTTGTGCATTTTTTTATTTTGTGAAAAATCTTTTCCGGCGAGTAAAATTCGCTAGAAATATTTTTTTTCGCCCAATAAACTTATTTGCAGCAATCACAAAAGCTCTCTCTTGACGACAATTACCCATTGAGAATACATAATGGCGACGATCATTCATAATCGCTGGAAAAAGATCTAGTCATCTTTGGCGATTTATTTACCTTTTGCGACTATATATATCGCCGCAATTGACTTTTCTCAATGATTTAATAGTAAACGGAAAGGCCATTTCCGTCATTTTTTTGGACATCTGCGATGGACAAAAATCACCGGGAATATGCATTTTTTCCGATGATTTTTGCGTATCGCTGGTTTAACTCAAAAGTGAAGGTTTAATTTTGTCGAACATGCAGCGAACGAAAAATCGACTAAAATGGGTAAATGCGGCAATTTTATGGGGTTTTTGCGACGATTTTGAGTGTTGGAAAAGCCCTGATTTCTTGTAATTAACTATCGAATGCATAACTTGAAGTACTTTATGTCTGTGCCCTTAACTCGAGTGAAATCGATTATCAAATCTGTCTATTCTATTAGTTAAAGCATTCAACATAATTCTGATCCTGTCCCAATTTGGTTTGGAAACTATGATCTTTTGCCCCACCCGGCCTCTCTCTCATGCTAAAGAACATTTTCCACGTTGGATTTCTCCGAAAGTATGTTTAAAAAGGCTTAAGGGAATTAGAAGAATCCTGTCATGTGTAATAGGAAAAATCGCTTATTTACATAATGATTAGAGTGTACACACACACACATATATATATATATATATTTATATATATATTTGTAGTTCAACTTGTCCACTTTATTATCAAAGTGGTATAACCACTTGCACACAATAAAATAATATTGTATTATGATATTTTGAATATGTATATATTATTTTTTTTTAGAAAAAACCATATATTCACTCAAATAAACTGATCCAATAGATAATATCGAGCCCACCTGCCTTGCAGGTTCACGTCATTTCGTTTCCCACGTCTCATTGTGTCACACGTTTCGCAAGATCTGAACCCTTTCATATTCCCTGTTCTGCCACGTGGGTACGGAAGGGGTACCATCACTTCCCTTTTATATAAACACAACTTTGCCCCCATTTTCCCACCATTTTTGCATCCTTGTCTCTTTCTGCTCTAGCTTTCTCGTTCACTTTGCTTGACTCCTCTTCCTTTCCATTGTCTTTCTCTACTTTAACTTTCATGGCTCTGAAGAAGGCCGTTCAACCCAAAATTCCCAGGGAACTGGACCAGCCTGAGGTTCGCACCGATGAGCAATTCTACATCAGGCATAACTGGCGTTCAAACTTCACTCCTGAGTTCTTATCGTTGCTGGCTTCCACCTTTCATGTCCTGGAGAATGTGGTTTTTGAGGTTCCTGGGCCCCGTGAGTGAGCTGTTGACGATGACGGTTACACTTTGAAGGTTGCTCTCTTCCCTAACATGTTCTCTTGCAGGCTGAGGCTACCCTTCCCTTGCCCTATTCATGACCTATTGGATCGCCTTGCCTTGGCCCCCTCTCAACTCCACCCAAATGCTTAGAGGATATTGATGTGTTGTTGCATCCTCTAGTGGTGGGCTTTGTTGGAGTCAGACCTAGAATATGCGGACCTTACTGGCCACGAGTTCCTCCTGACTCATAACCTCATAAAGTGTGAGGGAAACATTTACAATTTTAGGGTGACACATGCCCTCGTTTCTTTGGAACCTCGCTATTGCAAGGTTAAGGACTAGACTCCCAAATTTTTCTTCATATTTGGACGTGGGTGGGGATTTCCGGTCAGCCAGGTGAATCTCCGCGAGTTCCCTGTTCGGGCCATATGGGGGGTGGTCCTTGATGACAAAGCACTGCGACTGAAGGCCTCGCCTGAGGAGTTGTGATGTATCGCTCTGGTTAGGAAATGGGTATAGAAACATCAAGCCAACGCTCTTTTGGAGGCCCTCCTTGTGGAGGAAAACATAAGGGCCTTCCTGCCTCCCCTCAGCCACACCGTTTTCAACGACTGTACCATTCCCATGCAGGCCAGAGCCACCCCAGCTCTAAAGCGTTTGGTGAGCCCTCCCGCCATGGGAAGGGAAAGAAGGTTCGCACAGAGGTTGCTAGGGTCGACAACAGCCCTGTGTCCCCTTCTCGGTTCCCTCTGGGGTAGTCCTTGATGCTGATCGAGGTACAAAATCCCTCCGTTCATGCCACCTCCGTGACCGACAGCACCTGTCCATCGACCCAATCCTCCAAGGAGCTTGAGGGGCGGGAGCCCCATCGTCCTAGAGACACTGGCTGCTCCTCCTCCCAAGAGCGTTTTGACCCCTAAGCCCATCACGGTCGTGGTCCTCGCGGTGCCAGCTGCTCTGACAGACCTACGGAGGTTGTCCCGTGGGGCAAATATGGTTTCGATGCATTTTACGGGCCCCTTCTGGAACCAGCCCCTCATCGATCTACGCTGGTGGAGCCTCATCTGGAGGTGAACGTGGAGATGATCCCCTCATCTTCATCCACAGCACAATCTGCCACCAAGGGTCAAGTCTTCGAGGGCGATATTGAGGATTGCACAGGAGGTTCTAGCGCAGACGTGGAATGGATGGCTTCCCCTGAGTCACTTCGCTCTCAGTCGTCACCAAAAGGCCCTACTTTTGCTCCTACCGCCATCAACACCGTGGTGGCTTTAGCTAAAGAGCCTAGCAAGGGGACTCCTGGTGGGGAAGGGGCAGAGCCAGAGGCTGCCCTGGCACTTGATCTCATTTTCCTCTCCTGTCGTTCTTCCTCCCGTGCCTGTCGTCGAGTTACCAACTACCGGGGTCGAAGCAGAGGTGGAGGTGAGGAGTGAGGGGGATAGATTGCAGGGTTTTGGCGAGGGACGGGAGCCCCAAGAACTTGGCGAAAAACTCCCTTCCACTGCCGCAGGCCACCTTTCCTCTTAGTCCTTTATTTGCCCAACAGAAGGGGCTGCGAGCGTTGTCAAAGACGCCCCGGGGGGGGGGGGGGGGTTGCTCGGCCACCTCTCGAAGAAAGCCTCATGGAGACCATCCCTTTCTGTGCTCGGTTGGAAGGGGGGACCCGAGCAGAATCCCTTATTGGGCTTTTTCTCTAAGGTCTCTTACGTTGGCCTTCTCCTTGTCTGTTGTTTCATCATTTAGGAGCTCTATGCTAACTATTTTCATTTTTGCTTTTATTGGCAATAGGGTGCCCCAGGAGGTTGTTGAAGGGGAGAACCAGGCCCTCGCTCGTTGGCACGACAAGCCCTACGCTGTGCTCGGGGGGAAAGAAAGGAGAAGTAGCGGCTGGAGGTGGAGGTGGAGTTGGTGAAAGCCCAGCTTGCTAAAAAATAGAGCTGAGGGCAGGTCAAGCTGCTTTGTCGCCGGCGGAAGTTGTTAAAAGAGTAGGCTGAGTTGGCCCGTAATGATGTCCTCGTTGAGTCGGCGACGAGGAGCTCGACCAAGGGGTTAGTCGATGTACTAACAGCGAAGGTGGTGGCTCTTGAGGGGTCATTGGGTCAGTTGGATAAAAATTGCCAATCCTTTGTTGAAGCCTTGAAAGGACGAGAGGACTTGTTGGCAGTCGCCCAAGCTACTGCCAACCAAGAGAAAGGGAGGGCCGACCAGGCGTCCAACGATTTAAAAAAGAAAAATGCTGGATGCAATCGCCTTATGCAAACGGTGGGTAAACGGTGCTGATGTGGAAAAAAGAAAACACACCGTTTCAAAAAAATTAGACGAAGCCGTGTCTTGGTTTTTAGAATTTGAGCAACTGTCAGTCAGTTTTTCTCTCTCTTGACCCCTTTGCTTTGCTCTCTCTGTCATTCCCCTTTTGTTCTATTTGTTCGAAGGGAAAATAGAAGAAGGATTATTCATAGATGACTGGGCTCCAGAAGGTGAAATTGTTACTCTCGATCTTCTCAAGAGAAAAATGACTTCTACTTATCTGGTTCATGAAATTGTTATGCGTAACTGGGGCTCCAAAAGATGACTTCTGCATAACTGGTTCTTCTCAATCTTCTCAAGAAAAAGATCTTCTCATGAAATTGTTACTCTCCTTTTACTTTCTTAAAGTCGGTGAATGCTTTCTAGAGTCAAACTTGACCAACCTTGCAAAACAGATTTTCCTTTTTATTTTATTACCTATGATCTTTGGAATCCACTCTTTTTTACCATTTCCCTTTTACTTTTATGTCGTCCCATTTGCATAACAAAATTAACGGCCAAAAAGGCAGTTTCATGTTTATGGGGTTGTGATTATTTATCGTCCTCGCTAGGTAGGTGGGTGCAGTTGGAGAACTCTCTGGGATATTTCAGTGGAAAGGAGAGGTTCCGGAGGGATTGCCTAATTGGAAAGAGAAGAAAAAAGTGCACCCGGGTGCTTTCAGATGTTCTACTCTATCTTGTCCAGCTCTCCGACTTCTGCGGCATTGATCTCGGCAAAGTTGCAAACACCCTCACTTGAAGATTTGAAGACTTGAAGACTGATTTGAAGACTACTGTCAAACTCAGAGAACAAATACCCGCACTGATTTTATACCCTCCATGGAAGTATGCACTGATACGAAGTCGAAGACCACACGAGAAAGATGACCCACGCAGATGGTTAAGCATAAATCCACTTGAAGACCGCAACGCAAGAAGTCAAAGACCACACAAGTTTATAATCTGAGAGGAACAACAACTTGCCGAAGATGAGATTGATGTCCACTGACTAGAGTACGGAAGCGGAAATCCAGAACAAACAAAACTTTGTTTTGTTATTTATTATTTTTTTAAAAGCCGCTTGCACGCCGCTTACATAGGGCGACTGTACGTAGCAGTTTTGTTTAAAAAAAGCGAAGAAAAGGTTGGCAACCCAGGCGATGGACATCGAAGATTTGCAGAGTGACCTGTCTCAAGTTCAAGACGTTGTTCCCTACTTAGAAGGGCAACTGAGGTTGGTCGTGTTCATTCGTAACAAGGCTTGGTCGTATGGATACATTGAAGGTCTCAAGAGAATGCGGGACTACATTCTGGAGAATCCTTAGGCAAACTCAAGAGCCTTAAAGGCACACTTAAGACCTTTCGACCCCCATGAACTCCCTCCAAACCCTGACACGCTCGAGCATGGCTACACCTTAGGCAAGGACCTAATTCCGGACGCCTTCCCTCCTAACTCTAAAGCCCCTAACCCAGATCCTAACACGCCTGTGCCAGACCCCAACGTTCCCGAGCAGGACCCTAACGTCCCCTCACCTTAGGCCTTGTTCATGTCGCTCTCTCTGTAAAGTTTAGACACATTATCTACTTGTACACTTGTAACTTATCAATAAAATGTCTTTCTATATTCTCGGTCATTTGCTCTATTTTTGTTTTAATGTTCTCTTTCCCTTTAATGTTTCCTTTGTCGACTTGGTGGGCTTAACGTGAGAGATATCTCTCGACCTTCTTTGCCGGCATTGCAGATCGGGGTAAGGGGTGCGGAAGTCCATGGTGCTGGACTCCCATGGTCTTCCCATTGACCTCGTAATTGAGGCAAGGGAAGAGGCGAGTCTGTGGAGGAAAAGCAATCAGCTTCCCCGGTTTTCTCATCGGTCTCATAGGTTGATAAGTTAGTGGAGGCATGGTGAAACCTAGAATCCCGGGTACTTGGAAGGTTTGAAGAGAGCGAGAGATCATGTGCCCCCGAGTCCCCGAAAAGATTTGAGGGTATTGAGAGTGTAAGTACTTCCTCCGGACTCGGTGAAGTTGGAGCGCGGGGCCTTGACAGGGAAGGAGTTGATGCCAAGGATTTTCTCAGGCTATCCTGCCAGCTAGGTACAACCCTTTTGGTATCGACACACTTCTTGGGTGGTGGAGAGAACGGGTCTGCAATCTCTATACTCCCTTGGGAGGGGGGGTGAGCCGTTGCCTTGTTGAGAGGTCGTCTCACTCTGGCTTTTTATTTGGTGAAGGAGGTTGGGAGGATTCTGGGACGTTATATGCTTGGTGTCCCACCATTGGAGATGGCGTTATGCCTGTCAGTCGAAAGACTAAATTGGCTTTTAGGTCCAACTCGTTGTTTTAATTCTCCCAAGGAGGCAGTATGATGGATGGCTAAGAAGGTGGTTTGCTCTTCACCGTGGCACGAGTGTAGGCGTCCAATGCATTTCTGGGAAAAATAAACAAGTTAGATTAATCTACCCTGGACCTACAAGTGCGAAATTTGCAAACCTGGATCGTCTCGACAGAGACACGCGACGTTAATCACTTGGCGTTCTGTTTGGACGGCTGAGAAATTGATCTGCTCTTCGCCGTGTGGGGGTGGGGTAAGTCACTGGGCATTTTGAGGCTGGACCCGCTCCCACCCGTTGACATCACAAGGAAGTAAGTGTTGGGTCAGATTGGTGCAGATCCCACTCTTCGTCGTGTCGGAGGTCAGGATAAGTTGTCAGGTAGCTAAGGGCTGGACCCACTCTCTGTCGCGGGAGGGGTGGGCCATCTCACTCTATCTCCAGCGGGGAGGTAAGTTACAGGGCAGTTTGAGACTGGACCTGCTCCCGCCTATCGACGCTCATGAGGAAGGTAAGTGTCGGGTAGCCAAGGGATGGTCTGCTCTCTAGAGTGACTCATCCCTTTGGTGCCTCTCGGGGAGGTAAGTGTCGGATAGCTAAGAAGCTGGTCCACTCTTCATCGTGATGGGTGTGGGGTAAGTTGTTTGGGGAGCTGAGGAGCTGGACCCGCTCTCCTCACGAGGGAGGTTGGGCCGCTTACCTGACCTTTAGCCCTCGTGGGAAGGTAAGTAGTCGGACAGTTTGGGACTAGACCCGCTCCCGCCTATTGACATAACATAGAAGGAAAGTGTTGGGTTAGGTTGGCACTGATCCCACTCTTCGTTGTGGTGGAGGTTGGGGTAATTTGTCAGGTATCCGAGGGGCTGGATCCGCTCTCCGTCGCGGGAGGGGTGAGGTGGCCTTAACGCTCATCTCAATCTCTATCTCCCGCAGGGAGGTAAGTTATTGGGCAGTTTACGACTGGACCCACTCCCGCCTGTTGACTCTCATGAGGAATGTAAGTGTCGAGCAGCCGAGAGCTAGCCCGCTCTCTACTACGAGAATGATAGAGTAAACTCTAGCGTAACTCATCCCTTTTGTGCCTCGCAGGGAGGTAAGTAGTACTTGATGGAGATTTCGTTGGTGACGATCGCGTTGGTGGAGATCGTGTCAATGACGGAGCTTACGTTGGTGGAGATGACGTTGGTGGAGATTACGTTGGTGGAGATTACGCCGATGGAGACTACATTGGTGGAGATTACGTCTTAGAAAACACGTCGATGGAGATTACGTTAGTGGAGATTACGTTGGTGCAGATTACTGAAGATTACATTAGTGGAGATTACGTTTTATTCTTGAAAAGCCACATTCTCATTAATAGAATTTACACATCGATGTGGAAATATAAATTACAAGTCATAAGGTTCCTTTGCAGTGAAGCTCCCACAAACGCATGACGTCCCGTGGGCATGGACCACGTACACCCTACCACCCTTTGTCTTCAATTCGTGTGCGTAACAATCCCGCGCTAGGACATGTTCTCCTCGAACTTCTCCCATCCCCTGAGTGGTTGGGAACTTCATCTTTAAGTGGTAGGTCGACGTTATTGCCCTTAAGCTGTTGAGGGTGAGTCAGAAAATTATGGTGTTGTATGATGAAGGGCCCTTCACCACCAAGAAATCAACCATAACAGAGGCCGTCGAGGGGGCGCTGCCCGCCAAGATGAATCGTGTGATGGTTTTGACTGGCTGGACCATGTCCCCAGAGAAGCCCTTCAGTGGCATGGGGGCTGGTTGGAGTCGGGAGGCGTCTATTCTCATTCACGTAAATACTTCCCAGAACAGGATGTCTTCGGAGCTGCCATTGTCGATAAGGATCCTCCAAGTGGTGAAGTTGGTGACCATCATAGTCACCACTAGGATAGAGGATCCCCTGTACTTGGCAAGGCGACACTTTGCTGAATACAACTCTTGGTATCTCGCCTTTCTGGCGTAAGCTTTCAATCCGGATGAGGTTGCGCCTCCACTAGAGAAGCCTCTCTTGATGGTTCTGATCTTCCTTAGCGGCGGTCCTCCTTAATGCAGTGCGCAGGGGTGATCGCGCTAGGGTCACTGCGCTGGGGTCCCTTCTTGGCCTTTTAATCCTCTCCATAGTTCTTTCCTGCGACCTCCTCCGTCATTCCTGCTCCGGCCTTCAGGTGGGAGGGTACCGCAGCCTCGGCCGCCTAGTTTGCTCTCTTTACTCTTTTAAGGACAAGCAATCTTCGGTGTTGTGGGTGGGGGACTGGTGGTAGGTGCAATAATGGCGGCTGGCGCTCTTGCAGTCGTCCTCTTGGGTTGGCTGGTGGCCATCTTTCTGGATGGCAAGCGTTGGTCGGTCAAACTGAAGGCTCGGGGTTTTCGTAGTGGCTTCTTCCCTCCTGTTTTCGTGTGGCCCCTTCTCCGGCTTCTCGCGAGCCTTGTCTCTGGTCAGCGCCTTCACCTTTTTCTCCACCTATTCTAGTTCTCTCTTCCTCAGCTCCGTTAAGGCCCGAAGCGTATTTTCGGCATTGATATAGTTGTTGGCTTGGTTCATGAATTCTCGTAAGGTGGAGGGAGTTCTTCTTGCTAGCTCTACCATGAACTGGGATCAGGGCCACACTCCTCCCAAGAAGGCCACCAGAGTTATCTTCTTGTCCTGGTCGTTTGTAGTCATCCCCTCTTTGTTAAACCTAGATAGGTATGCCTTCAGGCTCTCGTCTTCCCCCTACTTGATGGTCAGGAGGTATGCTGCAGGGTGTCTCTTTCTTCGGCTCGCCATAAACTTTGTGTGGAATAGACGGGCCAGCTCCCCGAAGCTATCTATAGACCCAGGTGCCAAAAACTCGAACCATACTCTTGCCGAACCCCTCAAAGTTCAGTCGGAAGGCCCTACAGGCCACTTATCCCGGGAAGCCATGCAGAGTCATGTGGGCTCTGAAGGTTTCCAGGTGTTCGAGGGAATCTCTAGTCCCATCGTATATGTCCATGAGGGGCTCCCGAAACTTTGGTGGTAGGGCCACGACCATCACTTCCTCGCTGTATGGGAGGCATGTGCTGGTGAGCAATTGGTCTACTGATGACGATGTGCCCATCTTCCTTGCCATCTATTCGTACTTCCATTTGAGGTTATGCAGCTCGTCTTGCATGTTTTTTCTTTATTCCTCTATGTCGCCTCCTTCTCCTGCGTTCCTAGATCCCATGTACTCGTTGTTAATTGGTTCCGCCTCATTTTCTGGCTCGTTGGTGGCCGCTTTGAGTGTCTCGTTTTCCTTCTGGAGGGTCTCCACCTCAGTAGTCAGTTTTCCCACTAGTTGTTTCATTGTGGCAAGTCTCACTTATATGTTTGTTGACATTGTTTCTTCCTGTCTTCGAGTTGTCTAAGAATGGGTTGTCGTAGGCATACGAAAGACACGTGAAGTCTATAAAGATCCCACAGACGGCGCCATTATTAACGTCGTGTTTCGTGTGCCTTTAGGTCGGGTTCTAGAAACTCGGGTCTTCTATCAGTCACCTGCACACTTTACGCAAACACGAAGAAAGGGGGCCTTGGTGGTGGCTGGAGAGTCTCCGATTCTAGAGTCAGTATATCTCCTTAATAGTTTGTGCGTAAGCTTAGAGGAATCAGAGAGAGCTTCACGTACCTGAGGATCGACTTTTTTACTAGGTTTCTGGTAGGGACATCTTATCCGTGACTTTAAGGGTCCCATGGCCTATCTACTGTTCGTTTGGTCATAATCCATTAATGCAGCATGGCTATTGGAGTAGCGTCATTAATATGGTGTAAAGTCCAGGGAGTGGCCCCATTAATGCAGCATGGCTCCCTGACTCACTTTACCCTACGGACGTTCCTTGTTAAGCCCATCCATGTCTGCTGTCAGGAGATCAAGGGTTCTCGATATTTTCCGCCCACTTGCCTACGCAAGTTTACGATGGTAGGGTATCATTGGGGAAGTGTTAGAGCGACGAGTCCCATCTACCCCTACCGTTCACTTTCCCCACGCGTGGGTTGCTTCGTGAGTGGGTTTCGCTCATAGGCTGAGTACTTTGTAGAAGCCCACTAACTCCTTTTAGAGGAGGGTCTTTGGCCCCGGCCGGGCTCTCTGACTTACTTCCTAGTGGCCCGTCGTGAGCTTGCCTTATGGGCCGACAGGGGGAAAACCCCCTTACACTTGTGATTGTATGATTGATTGCATTGGTCCCTCACAAGTAGTAGTTAATTATATTGCACTTGGCCACCTTGAGGTGTGTAGAGTCGAGTCACCATGTAGGGTATATACTAGCAGTGGGGCGACGTCCAAGGGATGTTCGCCTAGTGGAATGAAAATATATATGTTAATTATATATATATATATGAAATATTATAGATGAAAAAATAAATTAATATACAGACCAATCATATCATATTATTATATTCATCCAATGTAATAATATACATATTAATATATCAACTAAACATACGAGAATAAAGTAATACATGCATCAATCATAGTAATATATATCCTAGAGAAATTTCATACAAGTTTACAAAATGTAATTTGACAGAAGTTTCGAAAATGAAGTTAACTTTACAAAATCATATAATATTACAGGTTGATCAGCATGTTTCATTTTATTTTGCAAAATCAATTGAGAGGATATTAAATGTTTTGTGGCGTTGTTGTTTCAATTGGTCTATAACTGCGCCAAGTTGGATTATCCACTCTTTTTGAGAGGTTTCTTTGGCCATATTTTCCAAGAATGGCAGATGGTCCTGGATGATATGAGTTGATAAATTATGCTTTGATTTATGATTCTATCATTTGAATTGAAAGAGTTTAAAAAATGTAATATTATATTACCTAGCCAGTATGATTCATAAAATCAATTGCTGAATAACTCAGTGCTTCTTTTGCAATTGCACCAAATATCGCTGCAGCTAATTGTCATGTACCATCATCGACTTAATATATGCTCGACAACTATTAGCAACAAAAATATAGTTATGTGTTAGGATGCATAGAAATTATATGTTAAATTTTTTAAGTGAGTGATGTAAACTAAAAGTTTAGGGAGAAAGTTGGTACCGTGGTTGTGTAATGCTTGTATGTTTACAACGGTAACATAAAAATATTTTATAACTCGCCAGTATGATTCATAAAATCAATTGCTGAATAACCCAGTGCTTCTTTTGCAATTGCACCAAATATCACTGCAGCTAATTGTTATGTACCATCATCGACTTAACATATGCTCGACAACAATTAGCAGCAAAAATATAGTTATGTGTTAAGATGCATAGAAATGATATGTTAAATTTTTTGAGTGAGTGATGTAAACTAAAGGTTTAGGGAGAAAGTCGATATCGTGGTTGTGCAATGCTTGTATGTTTACAATGGTAACATAAAAATATTTTATTGTATTCATAGTATGTTCATTTGTTACATCCAATGCAAGACATATAAAAGAAGATTTGTTGGAGGTCGATCACATTTATCTTCCCTTTTACCCAAAATTTTGGGTTATACTTGTTATTTATAACAAATATTAAAATTATATTGTTGTAATATTCCATAGTTAGCAAATTATTGTTAAGAATATAATTTTACATTCATGGGTTGTGAAGTTTTCAGTAGTTCTGCAATATCAGAAATGCTGGTTAATGAACAGACACTATGAGTGGAGGTAGATGTGTGTGTTGGATCCAAGCAGTTGATTATCATGTCTTCAAGTAAAGAATCATTGAATGTTGCCTTGAAAAAGTTCAGAAAAAATATTAAAAACAAAGACAAAAATTTTGAAAATGTAATAGTTATATTTTGAAGTAATGAATTTATAAATATTTGTATTAAAATTAAAGAAAAAAAGTAATTCACATATTACCACTGTTGCAATGATGTTGCGCTAGGAATCATAGGATTGATTGTAAACACACTTGTTGGTTGGGATGACAAAGAAAGTCCTATGTTAAAAATATGTGTTAAATATGGTGTAGGCATATTATATAAAACCAAAATATAAAACTGTTATTTTTTATTAATACCATTATAAGAAGTGACTTTTAATCGTGTAGCAAGAATGATTGGTTTAGCTTCAATAATTTTTTAAATTTTTTCACATTCAGTATCAACAAACCAAGTCCACATAGTCAAACATATATAGGGTTCAAGCTACAAAATTGGAGCAAGAGCAAATAATAGTTGAATGTCAATAGATGGAATAAGAAATAAATTAGTATTGAAAATGCAATAAGACAAATAAATAATTTAAAAAATATGTTTACCTTTGATCATTCACATATATTTCTTGTAGCATTATGGGACCATTTGTTACTTCTCTAGTTTGCTTAATGTATAATACAATTGCCAATAGATCTAATAAATCATGTTTAAACTTTTTAGTTTGTTAATAAACATATACCTATTTATACAATTGAATCTTTATAACTATCGAGTTCACTGAATGAAATGATATTATAACTTGGTGGCTGCAATGCTTCTTCATCATCTGAAATTTCTTCAATAATTGTCCTTGAGTTTAAGATCCATTGATATTGATGGGATTCAATTCTATGTTTAGGATCTAATGGCTTCACATAAGTATTAATGATGTAGTATGACTGGAATATATGCAAAGTGTCATCGCGAGTCAATATCTTTATCAAACATGGTGGCTTGCAGTCGATTGCCCTGCAAAACATTAAAATAATATATTTTCAGTAGAGACTAATATATAGTTATTATTATTAAGATAATGTTTTACATTATGAAATATAAAGTTACATTTTTTTATAAACATAAAAAACAACAAGTACCATACCTCAGAATCAATCAATGATAAGTTTTGATATTTTAACGATGAATGTTGTGCTATATATTTTGGAGACTTCTTTGCTATAACCATTTTGATTTTCCAATTTCTTTTGCTCGGCGTGATATCCTTCATGGATGTATAAAGCTTTCGCATCTTGTACATTGATCATGTAGAAAAGAAAAAAATGAAATAGTATTTAAATTTGAACTCTTATAAAATAATGACAATAGGAATGTAGACTATTCAATCAATTTACTTCTATAATGTTAAGATGAGAATGTCAAGCTTATAATTCTCTATACACAATATTTTTTGTGTAATTTTCTTGAGATGTATTAGTTCATGTTGGCTTGATTAAAATTTTTACTGAAGCAAAAGTCTTAACTCTTGATAATGTTACATACAATTGTCCATGAGAGAACATAGGTTGTGGCAAATATATCCCTACAAAATCTAATGTTTGGCCTTGTGTTTTGTTGATTGTCATTGCAAAGCTTAGTCTAATAGGACATTGAGTTCTTTTGAATGGGAACCATTGCTTTCATCAGAATTTGGTAAGAATGGAATTCTTGGTATAAAAACTATTTTAGCACTATGATAACCAATTCCAATTTCTACATCAATTACGTTACGTTCAAATTTGCGATATCTCAGACAACTTCCATTGCATAAGCCTTCTGAATGATTAATGTTTCTAAGCAACATAATTGAACAATTTTTCTTAAGTGGCAATTCATGAGGAAGAACTCCATTTGGTGTCAAAGTATTCAAAAAGTCCTCCATAATGTCTTGTTCAGATGTATCAATTGTTTCATCGAACTTATAATATTGTTTGAGTTCATTAGGAAATATCTGTATAAGTGTAGCATTTGTTTCATCATCAGAATTGTTCCTTGGAGTCAAAATAGCTCGATTCAACATTTTAGACAAATTCTCTGAGTAATCATGAATGTTGCAAAAAGCAGCATCTATCAATTTTTGCAAAGAAACAACATAATTTTGATAACAGATAAGCATATTATCAGGAATTCTTGTCTTTTCTTCAATTGTGATTGGCAATACTCTGTTGCCTAATTGAAGCAAGTAATTTGGAAAATCTGGACCTAATCTTACTCACATATTTTGAGTTAAGCAAATCTTGGTCAAAGTAGATCATAAGTAAGAAAAGAGTAAACTTACATCAATTTGATCCTGTCTTGTACCTTTTTGAAGAATAAGTAGAATTTGTTATAAATCTCTACCAAACACAACAACCTTGCCATCAAATAATAATTTTGAATCATTGATGTTCTGAATACATTATGTCCAATACTTCTATAACATTGATGTGTTTTTTTTGACATAGAGACTTCATCCATGTCGTTTAGGTCATAGCATCAACCATGATTTGAATCATAAGTATGATTGAATCATAAGTATGGCTTCAAGTGCAGCAATCCATCGAGTTGATTGGAATAATTCAATTTCATCAATGATTTGACTATTTTACTCAAAGATTATATTAAAAGCAACATGGTCATGATTTTTGTAGATGTATTTGTAAAGATACTTGACTGCTTTAATTGTAGAGTATATCTCAACATTGATATGAGAATCAAATATTGCAACCAAATACGGATTATATGCAACAACCCAACGATTATCTAACTCTTGTCTGCTAACCTTGGCAGTAATTCCATTATCACAACGCCTATATTGTAGAAAACATTCATTTCCAACAATTGTATTAGGCATAAAGTTCTTCGGATAATGATTTTTGCAAGTACCATTTTTTTTATATAGACATTGGTTGGATTTAACATTCCACAAGGGCTATGCATCATGTGTTTAACAACAACTTTATAAAGATGCATATTTTTATTTTTATCACGTATTTCTACTGATACAATTTCATCAAAAGATTCTCCAGCATAAATCTTTCAATCTGTTTGTAATATAATCAAGAAATGAGCATGTGGAAGTCCTATTTTTTGGTGCTCAATCATATAAACATATGCTGCAACTTTGCCAAAGATTTATCGCTTGAATAATTGATCTTTGAGTTCTAATTTTGCTCTGAAAATTCTAGCAATTAAATCAAGACGATTTTGTGCCTCTTGTTGTGGACCCAATTCATCTAAAATTTGCTTCCAACTTGGATTGCATGTTATTGTTAGAAAAAAATTTGGTTTTCCGTAATGTTGGACCAAAGCCATAGGTTCCATATATATTTTCCGCATGTCTCTTAATCCTCCAATAAAAGAAGAAGTCAATATAATGCGTTTACCAATTTTCAAACCATCTGTTTCTCCAAGTGAAAAATTATCAACAATGTCTTGATATACTTCTGATAGAATTTGTTGTTGTTTATTACAAAAATAATCTAGCCTTGATGTTTCAATCTTAACATACATGTCAACCCCGAATTGTTGCAACAAATGACCAAAGCATAACAAAATAGATCTAATGTTTTCTCTAATCTGTAACTTATAATAATAATATTCACGGTATGAAACAATTGGCTCTTTCCTTTTTATTGGAGTACAATAAAAATTAAATTTGAAAAGATAAGATCATTCCAAATTTAGGAATTAGATTACAATATTAGAATATAGAAATTATTCTGGCTTTGTGTTTCTCTTAAAAGTAAATCATCAGTTAACGTTGATTCTTGGGGTCCAAGCAGTATTGATTTTTCATTTGGTGGAAATCGTATACCTTTTGTTACTCTTTGTATGCCATTGTACCAATCAGTATCACATAAGGAAATAATAATGGATATTGAAGTGTGTCGTAACATCCAAAATAGTATTGGACTATATGAATACCAGCTGAATGATTATGAACCATAATATAATATTTCTTCCACTCAATTGCTTGGAATCATTCTTTTCAATCAAAATTACTGCCACTTGTGATGATGTAGGAGCATTAAAAATACGTTGATCTAAACTAGGATCTGATCTGATATAGATTTTGTGATTTTTCAAGTTAGGCATATCTCCAAGTCTTCGGAAAGAAATTGAATATGGATTAACAGAAAGAATAGCCATGAGTTGAGCAATAATTTATGCATCCAATCTTTCTGAATAAAAAATACGATTATGTAATTAATGTTTAGTATCGTAGAAATATAATTGTAAATAAGAAGGATGTTCATCCAAAGGATTCAAATCATTAATATAATGATAGATTTGTCATTGAGCCCGAAATGTATAGATTCCTCTATTTCTTCTGCATAAATCTCTATCAAATTTAACTCCAAAAGATGTAAACGCAAATTTGTTGTTATATGTGTGCACATAGGTTAACAATTTTGCAGTCTCAACTATGTTTCAACAAAATAGATGATAAAGTTGATCATAAACATCGTTTGTAGCTAAACAAATTATTCAATCAGCACAACAAAAGCCATTTGTTTCATGAGAAAATATTTTTGCTCCACAATTTTTACAACATGGCACCAATGTCAAACAGTTTGTCTCATTTGGTACAGTTTGTAATATTTGTCTAAAGCGAGCAAATTGATGAGGCCACTTACCTAAGACACGAAAGGAGATATTGTAAAGAATATAAACAAATTTTTAAAATTTTATAAAAATTCTCATAGAAAAGCTTGTTGTAAAAATAACAAAATACTAAAAAGAAGATGAAAAGAACGATTTAATGCTATAGTTTTTTCTTAGGTTGGCAAAATCTTGATGTATTGCTTTCACATATGAATTGATCTTTAAGAGTACAAGTAGCTTATTGAATAAAATGTTTTCCACTTTCAATATAACATGAAAAATAAAAAGTTTCATCTAAAAAGATCAAGAAAAATGAGGGCTACACAATAAACATGTTCGATGAAAACTTGGTGAAATCTATTTGAAGTTTCTATAGATGTATTTGTTGATTTTGGTGGCAAAGAATCTGTTGAATTGTCATGGTTATCATAATCCATTGTCTTGAGCGTAGATGCATCCATTTCTTGATCGATCAAAAAGATACTCATCTCTTAAGATATCCAACATCTTGTGAAAATGAGATCTCAATTGGATTGATATCATCATGAGAGACACGTCTTTTTTGTTGTACAACATTAGCATTTTCATTACTGTTGAGAATTTGTGTATAATCATTCAAAATATTTGTTTGATAGATAGGAGATTGTCCAAGTTGAATAGCACCACTTGTTGATGCTTTCTGTCGATGATACATTTCTATTATTTTTTGACGCAATTATTCTTTTTGTTCTTCTCGTAAAAGATTATATGGAGTTTTTTTGGTTGATTGTTTTGCACAATCTTGTGTTTTTTTTTAAAAGAAATTAGATAAAAATATCCATCAAAAGTATTTATACTGAAAATGTTATAACTTGTTAAAGTCATCTTATCACTATTAATTTTGTTTGTCAAGAAAAGAGGTATGTCAATGATTGCGTCGAATTAAAAAAATCAAATCCAAGTAAATGAATGATCAACACAATCAATTTGGAATTAATATCTAAAATGAAGTACAATTGTCACTAACAAATAATATATAAGTGTTTATACTGTGAAGTAAAACTGATGTAAAAAAGATTATATATAACAAATAAAATTGTAGTAAAAAAAATATAATGATGAAAAGCACATTTATGAAACAAAACAATACAACAAATAGATATAAAATTAAAGAATTGAATAGATAAAGTTAATGTTCACAACATTAAAATAATAAAAGCAAAACGAAACATAATCGTAAATTAACAAATATAATATACAAAGCCAACAAATAAAATAAAAACATATAAAGAAATTTTGGTAAATGCTCAAAGTAGTTGCAGCTGAATCGAATACCTTGGTAAGCACAATTACAAAACACAACAATATAAGAAATAAGTACAAAATCAGATAAATATTAGATATTTATGCTCAACAAATATTGACAATTTCAAAACAAAATACTACCAGAAATAAATCAGTATATTATTCAAATATTATAACTACAGGATATTACCATTCTAAATTAATAGATAAAGTTTATAAAGCTAACAGACATATAATAAAAAATATATATTAAAATTAAAATGTAAAAGCATACCAGGAAGCAAATGATAGCTGGAAAAAGTGAGAGAAGAAATCCAACAAGTTAATAATATCAATTAACCGGACAAAGGTTAATAATAAAAAGTTAAAATTCAATTTTTTAATTAAATTTTGTATAATGAATTACAACAACAAAACTAAGAACATCACTGTGAATGTTAACATTCAGCTTGAATAACAGATGAATTTAATTAAAAAAAATACACAAATAAAGCTTCGTTTTTTTTTTTAATTTTGTTTTCTTTTTGTTCAGATAGCTCTTAAAAAGAATAAATGTTTAGTTTGTCAATAAATCTAACAATAACAAAGATGAATTTCGAAACAAAAGTATCCAACTACATAAAGTTGTTTTCTTTTTCTGATGACTTACTTAAGAAAGTTCTTTTTCACTAAAAAGAACAAATTCTATAACTTGAAATATTGATTGTATTCTCTACAAAAAGAAAATAATACATATTGTTACAAAACAACTATATATATATATATATATATATATATATATATATATATCCAGGATGTTTCTTTTATTTCTAAAAAGAAAGAAATATATAAAAAAAGATTTTAAACAAATTAAGAATGTCTTAAATATTAAAATGATTTCAAAATTCATCATCTAATATTTTATTAAATGTTTTTTCATTTATTTCATTTTCTTTAGAAATAAGAGAATTCCTGGATATATTTTGCTTTTTTGTTACAATAATATTTTTTTTTTTTGTAGATAATACAATAAAATTTCAAATTATAAAACTTTTATTTTTTTATGAAAAAGAATTCACCTGAGAAACCAAATAAAATTAGAAACAACGTAGTTATATAAAAACAGTTTACCATTTGATAAGCTTACATTCAGATTTGACAAGAACAATTTATGTGTGAAAATTTTCATCTAAAATTTTTAAATTTTGAGTAAGAATTACTTAATGGCAGAAAACAACTTTTCTAAAAATTTTATACTAAATGAATTTCTTTTAATTGTTTGTTATTATTTAATTTTTGTTATTCATTTGTTGACATAGTGAATTTCTATAGAAAAATTTAGAATTGATTAATTCTGATATTTTGGCAACAAATATAGCAAGGATAAATTTCAACAAAAATGTATTTAACTACTTAACTTATTCTTCTGATATCTTGATAAGATATTTTTCACTGAAAATAAAAAGTTTTATAATTTAAAATATTCATTGCATACTTAAAAAAAAAATACATATCATTACGAAAAATTAAAATATATCTAAAATCTTTCTCTTGTTTTAGAAAAAAGACATAGATAAAAAGATGTAAATAAAATAAGAACATCCGAAATATTAAAAAAAATTATTAATTTTATTAATTTTTCAAAAGATTCCTCATCTATCTCTTTTTTTTTTTCAACTAGATTCGAGCAGTTTTCGAAACTGCCCCTTATGTGCTCTGCTAGGGTTTCCATGTGTTTCCTTCTCCGTTTGGCCTTCTGTTTCGTTGAGGTTGCATGGCAGCCGTTGATGGCCAATCTTCTAGCCGTCAGTCTTTTGCCGAAATGGCTGCTGCGGTGCCACAACCCCTTCCTGAAATTACTATAGCCCCTCGTGCACCTAAAGTTATAGATGGTGAGATTTTTTTCCAGTTCTCCAAAGAAGAAATCACCCGATCAGCGGAGCCATTCCATTTCTCTATAGTGATCAAGTTCATTCGACAAAGGCCCTCTCTGGATGCTATACGTGCCTTTATCTCTAGCCGGTGGGGTCTGTCATCTACCCCGGTGGTCTCCGCTATGAAACTACCCCGCAACGTCTTTGTCAGGATGGCTAATGAAGCTAATTTTGTGAAAGCCTTGTCCCGTGAATCTTGTGAGGTGAATGGAGCGGCTTACCGTGCTTTTCACTGGTCTCCAGAATTCAATGAGGACACGAACCTTCCAATGTACCCCTGTGGATTTTGCTTCCCGGATTACCTCCCAACAATTATCAAGAATCTTTCCTTAGGATTTTCAATGCACCGATTGGTCGATTTATACGCAGGGACAACCCCACGCGTTGTGCAACCCGGTCTGTTGGAGCTAGACTTTGTTTGGAGATGGATGCTGCCAAGGAGCCGATCTCCTATTTCTGGATTGGTGCTCCTGGTCTGGCTACGAGTAGAAAACAAGAGGTTATCTATGAGACGTTGCCTGCATATTGTGGAAAATGCAGAGTTCAGGGTCATAACTCTAAGACATGTCGTGCAGGAAAATCTAAGTACAGGGAGCAAAACCGTGGCCGTAAGAAAGCAGAATCAGAACCTGGTGGAACTAGTTCTGGTAATACACAGGGTGGTGAGATGAACAACCTCGTGGTTATTCCTCCTGAGACAGAGACCGACAAACCAGTTGGTGTTATTCCGGATGCAGTTGGTGATACTCCGGAACAAGTTGGTGATATTCTGGAACCATCTCCTGACCAGGGGATTATAATGGAGGTCAAGTTTCATGATGATGGAGGGGTGCTAGCGCCAAGTGAGGATGCAGGTACTCTTTTGAACCATAATAGCATTTTTTCTTTTAATGTTGAAGAGTCCTCTCCTCCAATCTTGGAGAAACCTGCTAACATTGATCTGGAGGAAAATGAACTTTGTTTAGCAGTTGAGACTCTAAACAAAAATCTGGGCAATAACCTTGAAGATATTGCTTCCGAGCCTGATCCCGATATCCCTCTAAAAGTGCTGCCTCAGTTTAGGGATTACCATTCGGAATCTAAAGGTAAAACGGTTAAGAAAAAATATCAAAAGAAAAAGTTTGAGAAAGTTAGAAGCTCCAGTCGGGTCATTACCCGTCCCTCTTCCTTATCTTGATGAGTAACTCTATTATTGTTTGGAATGCCCCTGGCATCGGTACCTCTCGTCGTAGACTGAAGAATTTAGTTTGTAGTTTTAAGCCGAAGATGGTTGCGGTTTTGGAACCTTTCCAAAATCTGGACAAAGCTACCCGTTTGCAACATTATTTACACTTTGACTCCTTTACTTCGAATGTAGCTGATGGTGGTAAAATCTGGGTTTTTTGGGACAATACTCTTGATATTCAAGTGGTGCGGACAAATTTACAGTTTGTTTCTCTTCGTGTTAACAAGGGGTCCTATCATTTTTTGTGTACTATCATTTATGCTAAGTGCAGTATGTATGAGAGGAAAAGTTTGTGGGAGGATCTTAGTTCCCAGGCTATGGGATCAGAGCCTTGTCTTTTTGCTGGGGATTTTAATATCATTCGGAATAACTCGGAGTGAAGGGGTGGCTCACCTCATTCAAATGCGGTGATGGAGGATTTCAATGACTGGGTCCACCAAGGTGGTTTGATTGAGATGAAGTCTAAGGGCATAAATTTTTCTTGGTGTAATGGGAAGTCTGGTTTTGCTCGGTCTTGGGCGAAGTTAGATCGAGTTTTTATGGATTTCTCTTTCCTCTCTTATTTTCCGAATGCAGTTTGTTCTTATATGCCGTGCACCACGTCCGATCACTCTCCTATGGTTATTGAGCTCAAGATGGATCATTTCTCTTATGGCCCTTTGCCTTTTCGTTTTCAACAAATGTGGGTGGATCATCTGCAATTTTTGTTCTGTGTTCGTCAGGCGTGGTCTGCATCTGTTGGTGGTCATGGGCTTAATAAATTGGCTTTTAAATTGAAGAACACTAAGGTCGCCTTGCGCGAGTGGAATAAAAAGATTTTCGTTCATACTAATATGGACATTAATTCTCTTGAGCAGCAAATTGAGGAGCTTGAAAAGAAACTTCAACATAACTGGGATGAATCTACGGAGAGGGATCTTATGGCCTCTTCTGCGGAATTGGATATTTGGCTCCGTCGTGAAGATACTAGATTGGCTCAAATCTCTAAGTTAAAATGGCGCATGGATGGTGATCGTAATACGAAGTTTTTTCATGCCTGTCTTGCTAATAAACGGCGTAAAAGAGTGGTGGACATGAGATCATCGAATGGCATGGGAACAATGCCAAAATCATTGTTAATAAATATACTCCAAAATCATTGTTAATCGTTTGACAGGTCTCCTCTCTCGAATGATTTCTTGGGAACAATGCGCTTTCATTCAAGGGGAGAAGCATCTTTGAAAATATTAGTATTACACAGAAAATGGTCCACTCCATTAATAAGAAGGCCCATGGTTGTAATATCATGATTAAATTAGATATGGCTAAAGCTTATGATCGAGTGGACTGGCTGTTTCTTCTCGAGGTTCTTCGCTGTTTTGGATTTTCCTCTAATTTTTGTGCTCTTATCAGAGCATGCAACTCGACTCCTTGGTATTGTATTATGATGAATGACACTATTAAAGGTTTTTTTCAAGGTGGTCAGGGCTTGCGTCAGGGTGATCCCCTTTCTCCCTATCTCTTTATTATCCTTCAAGAAATTCTCTCTAGACTGATCAAACAAAGTGTGGAGGCTCGAAAATTTGGTCAATTCTCACAGGCCCGAGGTACGCCCATAATTTCTCATTTTATGTATGCTGATGATGTGGTGCTTTTTTCTAATGGTAGCCCTAAGGGAGATTTTATCTGTGCTTCATAAATATGAGAATTGGTCGGGTCAGTGTATCAATCAATCTAAATCTGCCATTTATTGTTCCCAAAAAATTTCTTTAGCTCGGAAAAGTTTATTATTACGGAAGATTGGATTTTTAGAAGGATCTTTCCCTTTTAAATATCTTGGAGTAACTATTACTTTGGATCGTCTCAAACAAGTGCATCTGGAAGATATGGTGTCTAATATTCAGAAGAAAATATCGGGGTGGAAGATGAGATTTCTTTCGGCGGGTGGTCGTCTTATTTTACTTCGCCATGTTCTTTCTAGTATAGCTCTTTATCTTTTTGCCATTCTTCAGGTCCCGCAATCTACTATTAAAACCCTTCATCGTATGATGAGTACTTTCTTCTGCGGGGAGGATAATAGTAAAGGTAAGAAAAAATGGGGGCATGGAATTCTATCTGCCGTCCCGTGGAGGAAGGTGGCTTGGCACTTAGGAACCTCGATGATATGCAAAAAGCCCTTCATGCTAGATTTGCTTCGAATCTTATTAAAGGTAATTCCTTATGGGCTAACATTTTTAAGGATAAGTATGTGGGTTCTAAACCTTGGGCCCTGGTTGATCCAACAAAGGGTACAAGGTTCTGGAAAATGATTGCTAAATCCCTTCCTTTGGTCTTGGATAATTCTAAGTGGCATCTTAAAGATGGTAAGGTTTTCTTCTGGTTTGATAACTGGCGGGGCAAAGGCCCTTTAGCTAATGATATGAATATTGTGGGGCATCCTCATCTTCAAGTGAAGGATTGCAAATTAAATAATGCTTGGGATGTGGATTTTATTCTTCAGTTAGTGGGGCCAGATCACGTTGATAGTATTTTAGAGGATATTTGTAAGGCTAAACCGGGTTTGGATGTCCTGATTTGGACCAATAATGATAATGATTTGTTTTCCACTAAGTCGGCTTGGGATTGTGTCTGTATTAGGGGTGATACTATTGAGGGGCACTCTTGGATGTGGCATAAAAGTCTTCCTCTTAAAATGTCTACCCATATGTGGAAAGCTTGGTATATGGCTCTTAGTGTCGATCATCATCTTCGTCGTGTTGGCATTCCTATTACCTCTTGTTGTGATTGTTGTGCTAACGGTCACTATGAGGACCAAAATCATGTTCTTTTTGCAGGTGATATTGCAAACACCACTTGGCGATATTTTGGGGCTAGCTTGGGGATCCCGATTGGCCAGAATTGGAAAGACATAGTGAAGATTTGGTTCCATCGTGCAACTTTATCGTCTCAAGTTGGCATTATTATGGGAATTCTCCCGGTGATTATCACTTGGAGAATCTGGCGGAGGCTCTGTTTGGTCCATATGGAGGGTCGCTTTGAATCTGCCTCTGACATTATTCACTCTATTCGTTAGTGGATTAGCCTTTTTTGTCGCGATATGCATGCTAGTTCTCACATATCTTGTTTTGATTTGCAGGTACTTGAAAGTTTGCATGTCCAGCCCATTTTCCCCCCAATCCGGCGTTGCAAAGTTATTGCTTGGCAACGGCCTTCGGCGGGATGGGTTAAGCTTAACACAGATGACAGTAGTTTGGGTAATCTGGGTGCCTCAGGTATAGGTGGGATTATTAGAATAAATCATGGTAAGCTAATTCATGCTTTTTCTTTGTTCATTGATTCAGGTCCTAATAATCGGGCAAAACTTTTAGCTCTTCTTCATGGGTTCCAGGTTTGTAAGTCCTTATCTTTTAATTATGTGGATATTGAACTTGATTCTATGACTGTTATTTCCTGGTGGAGGAGCAAAAGATGTGGGGTGTGGTACCTGGAGGATTTATGGGAGGAAACTATGGCCATTATGAACTCCATGACTTGTTCGATTCATTATATTTTTCGTGAAGGAAATAAAGTTGCAGATTGGTTAGCCAAACATGGGGCTTCTGGTAGTGATTTAGTTGTCTCCCAGTTGATGGAGACTCCCTGAGCGCTGCGTGACCTTATCCGCATGGATTACTCCGGGTTGCCTTCGTTTCGTTTTAGTTAATTTCGTGTGTTTTTTTTTTTTTTTTTTGTGGTTTCATTTTGTTTTCCATGATTTTTTATTTTTTCTGGCTTGGTTTTTTTCTGCATGCTGGGTTTTTTTTTGTTCCCCAGATACTTGTTTTGTAACCACGGTTTTCCTCCGCCACAAGTGAGGGTTATTAATAAATTTGGGGAGGGGTCACTCTTGGACAGGTGATCCTAACTCTTTTTTTTTAAAAAAAAATATTTTTTTGTTTGCTGACAATGCAATAAATTTTTCAAATAATAAAACTTTTATTTTTTTATTGTATGAAAAATAATTTACTAAGAATTAAATAGCATCAAAAAATTTATCGATGGTTAAAATTTGTAAAAAACGGAGACAATTTCCATTGAATGTTAACTTTTGATAAAAGTTTGCATTTGTTTCAATTTTTAATTCTGATGTATTGGCAAATCTTTTTAAAACATATTTATAGTTTTGAAATGTTTATTACATTTTTCAAGAAAAATATTATAACAACAAATCTAAAACACAGATAGCATTCCTCCCTTATAAAAAAAAGGGATAAATTAAAAAAAATTGAATAAAATAATTTGAAAATCGTTTTAAATGAACTATTCTTCTAATAAGTATGCTTAACAAACATAAAAAAAAAAAAATCAAAACAATTTTCATAACGAAATTTGCTTTATTTTATAAAAAAAAGCTTTTAATTTATATGCTTTTTTTTACAAAAGGGAAGAATGTTCTAGATGTTTTTAGTCACTACAAGAAAAAATGGTTTTTCCAGCGCTCAAAATCGACGCTAATACATGCCCAAATCGCAGCAGTTGATCTATTCCGACGATTTTTTACTCGCTGCACATTCGACGAAATAAAGATGCCTTTTCTGATCAATCGCAGCGAAAAGTAAAATTCGCCTGGAAAAACCTCTTTTCCAACGAACTTTCCCAAATAATATCATAACACGCCGCAAAAGTGCTTGTCCGTTTGGTGCGATATCGTTGGGAAAAGTCAAAAGCAATGACTTATATCGTCGTAAATAATTCGGAAAATCGCCGCAAAATTTTTTTCCTTTCCCAGCGATATTGTGATATCGTTGCTACTAGGTTTATTTACGGCGATAATAGTCGACGTAAATGACCCGACTATGATCACGACGATCTCAATTTTTGTCGCGTGATTAGTTATTCCAACGGACGAAAAGTCGCCGCAAACTGTGTCTATCGCCGCAAGAAATCCTCGCGTCGATTTCACAAGTCGTCGCAATATGTATTTGACGGAAGTCCTGCATATTTGCAGCGCATATAAATCGCTGCAAGTGAGGGAATGTCGGCGATACATTGTCGCCGCTAATACTTGATTAGGCTTAATTCTAGCGAGTTTGAATTCTCCGCAAAGATGCTTTGGTTCATTTTTTTTTTCCATTCTTCGTTTTGGCTGGGTTATGTTATCACACTTATATAATTAATCTTAGTATAACACATATTGCACATCTTATTAAATTCAGGTCAGTCACTAAATATATATTTAGTATCTGACCTGAAATAAGATAAATTATGTATTAAAAAAATAATAAACACTACACAGAAATAGGAAACAGAATCAACTCCTAATCAAATACATTCATTCATCCAAAGTCGATAAGTTACATAGAATTCACATTAATGTAATTATGGGCTACACTAGGGTGTACCAATTGGAATCCAAAACCTACAACTCAACTACTAAATATATGTTCTAAATAATATTATTTGAAAATGTGCACATTCATTCAATATTTCTCAATTGTCCAGCACCTGATCTATCTTTAAAAATTATATCTACTCAGCTATTTCAATATGCACCTGGGCATGAGGGGTGGGTAGAACAAGCTTCAACACGACTTCAACAATGCCCTTACAGCTAAAATTTCTACATATTTGGTATTTTGATCTCTCCAACTCCAATCTGGCAATGATACACAAAAAAAAAAAAAAAAAAAACCGTTAGCGAAATAAACTTCACTACTGTGTATTGCTATAAAAATACCAGAGCAATGATCTTTTCACAAGCAATAAATTGACTAGTCCCAAGGAGGCTATGATTCTACTATACCCCACCCTTTTACGTGGTTTCTATAAAGGTTTCTCTAATGTCACATATTGAGATTTTAAGGTCATTTGGTATTCGTAATAGTGAAATTCCAGAATGATATATACAACTCAGTGTTAGAATCTATTGTGAATTCTCTTACTGTTTGCTTATGGTCTCCTCAGAATTTCTTCATTTCTTCTTACATAAGACTCCACCATTGAATCCCCTCATATGCTCATGATTAAAGTTAGTCAATAGCTACATAATTGAGCCCAAACAGAAGCAAAGCAGAAAATAAATTCATGAAAACAACAGAGGAAAATAACTTCAGCTCAAACCTGTACATTTAATTCCCTGTTCTCTTAACATTTCAACCTCTTATTTTTCATTTTCTCTTCCTTTATTCCAACCCTCCATCTCACACCGAATGAGGTGACATGAGAAGTACCAAGTGAACTCAAAGGCACAACCAAGAATTACCAGTTCTAAGCAACCAAAAACAGAATCCATATTATGCACATCCAAATGAGATGTTCTTGCTAAAAAAAGAACTGATTGCACAAGTTAGGGAAGCACAAAACCAAACTTACAAATGATCTAAAAACTAATAACATCAGCTCACCAAGCAAGTAACATATCTGACTTGTTAAAAAGCTTGCAAAGTAGAAAATATATTCATGAAAACAGTAGAGGAATTAGTTCAGCTCAAACCAGTACATGACTTTTCCCTGTTCTCTTAACATTTCAACCTCTTATTTTTCATTTTCTCTTTCTTTATTCCATCCGTCCATCCTACACCTCAAGAGGTGACATGAGAAGTACCAAGTGAACTCAAAGGTAAAACCAAGAATTACCAGTTCTAAGCAACCAAAACAAAATCCATATTATGCACATCCAAATGAGATGTTCTTGCTCAAAAAAGAACTGATTGCACAAGTTAGGGAAGCACAAAACCAACAGTACTAATGATCTAAAAACTAATAACAAGTGTCACCAAGCATTTATACAAATCTGACTTGTAAAATATGACCCAAAGTAGAAAATAAAAGAATAAAAACAGCAGATGAAATTAATTCAGCTCAACCCAGTAAATTTAATCTCCCTGTTCTCTTAACATTTCAACCTCTTATTTTTTATTTTCTCTTCCTTTATTCCATCCCTCCATCTCACACCTCAAGAGGTGACATGAGAAGTACCAAGTGAACTCAAAGGCACAACCAAGAATTACCAGTTCTAAGCAACCAAAAACAGAATCCATATTATGCACATCCAAATGAGATGTTTTTGCTCAAAAAAGAACTGATTGCACAAGTTAGGGAAGCACAAAACCAAATTTACTAATGATCTAAAAACTAATAAACAAGTGTCACCAAGCATGTATACAAATCTGACTTGTAAAATATAACCCAAAGCAGAAAATAAAAGAATGAAAACAGCAGAGGAAATTAATTCAACTCAACCCAGTACATTTAATTCCCTGTTCTCTTAACATTTCAACCTCTTATTTTTCATCTTCTCTTCCTTTATTCCACCCCTCCATCTCACACCTCAAGAGGTGACATGAGAAGTATCAAGTGAACTCAAAGGCACAACCAAGAATTACCAGTTCTAAGCAACCAAAAACAGAATCCACAAAAAATTATTGCACATCCAAATGAGATGTTCTTGATCAAAAAACATATTGCACAAGTTACGGAAGCACTATATCTTCTTTCTAACGATCTAAAAGCTTATCACACGTGTCACCAAGCAAGTAACATATCTAACTTGCTTAAAATTAATATGTAAGAAACCAATCCAAATAACAAATCATTCATCATGAATAATTCTAAACAGGTTTAAGGTACCAAAATCTAAAACAAAAACATAAGAACCCAATAAGTGCACTTCTGACAAATTTACAGCAAAATAAATGATTAATAAAAAAATCATAACATCCTCCCGAAGACAAATGGAAGATAAATCTTACTTTCTTTGCTGATTTTGAACCAAACCTTTGATTAATACTGATGGATGAAGTAACATCCTGCATCCAGAAGACAAATGTCTAGTAAAACCCAAATTTTTTTTTTAATTTTGAACCACACAATATCATTTTCGAGTATGTAGATCAATGCACCATTTACTTCACAGTGACCATTATCGTCAGTGGATATTTGCAATCAAATGTCAGTAAAACCCAATTTTTTTGAAAAAAAAATAAAATATGGGACACAAAATTAATTTTTTAATATGGACCCCATCAAAGCACCATTTACTTCACAGTAGAATTATCTATCGTCAAAGCCTTGGTATTCTGAGAAAAGAGGAACAATAAAAAGGATCAATGACATTAATAGTTTCAACCATTAATGTACCAAGGACATTCGTCTCTCTAACCTCAGACACTCCCTCCCTCATCTCTCTCATGTGTACATATTTCACAACACCCCTGTTAACAAATTCCAACTTTAATGTTACAAAAACAAAATGGGATATAAAGTTTGTATCATTCAAAAAATGTGTACACCAACGTTTTAGCCATTGAAGATCTTTTATGCCAGGGATGAAAATGACCACACACATACCTAGAATTGCATTCTAGATTCGAAATCCAACTGCTCCATCAATATTTCCCTTTCCTGAATTGAATGAACGGTTTGTTAAAGCCTGTTAGATTCTAAGAAAATTCAATATTACTTATAACCAGACAATATGATATTTGACAAAAAACTTATGTCAAGCACAAATTCATAGGAGAAGGAATCAAAGGATTACATAACTTATACTTTGTACCTTCATTGAGCTGCACTGACAATAACCCTTCACTTAATTGCCGTTCAAGGTGTTGTAATTCATTTAATCTCATACCAGTCAAATCCTTACCCAACAGCCGTCTAGATAATTGGAACTACTCATCATGATATAGCCAAACTTTCCATTTCACCAACAAGTCCAAAAAATCCCTCAACTGCCCACACCTCTACCACAACACAAAAGTAGACAACCTTGGTCTTCATATATATATATATATATATATATATATATATATATTGGCCACCCACGATCTTTTACTACCAAAAATTGCCCAAAATACACAAAAAAGCCCTTCCCTCATTTCATAACCGATGTTCACTTGGTATCTCTAGAAGAATGGAGAGACCCAGCAGAAGGATGGAAATTGAAGAAGAACATCCTCATCATCTTATCAGTTTCATTTTGCCTCTCACGAAGTTTTCGCAATTCATCCCTCACTTCATCAAGCTGCGTCTTGTAATTGTCGGCATCTTTCTTGTAATTGTCGGCATCTTTCTTGTGTTTTTCAATTAAGGCAAGGTACACTCTTTCTCGTTCACGGTCCCGTTGTCTTGTCGACTCTGGGATGACCATCTCGCCTAGCCCCCTTGGGTATCTTGGTCTCTGACCAAGTACCTCCCTAAATACACTCGCAGCTGCCTCATCAGTGCGTTGTTCAGGCGATAGATCATCCATCTTGCCAACCATCTCCTTCTACACATGGAAATTAATTATATGGTTATTCTTAAGTCTTGTGATGGATCATGAATAAGCCACTTTCAAATATAAAGTAATTGAACAATCCTTTCGGGTAGCAAATAGTTTTGAATATAGATCGTACTCACATAAGTGTCTTCAGCGGCTGAGGTGACAAATTTACCATTCTTCTTTGACCAGCGGGTCTCCTTATAGAACTCCACCAAATTCGCATTCATAGCTCGCTACAATTGTGTGGAATTAAAAATATTATTAGACTGAAATTTTGTTGAAAGGGCCAATCATATAAAAAAAACCCATATAGTACAACCACACAAACACTTCAATACAAAACTGAAGGCCTTCATACCTTACGATGCAAATGAGTATACATGAAAATTTCTTAACAATGCACTCCACAAATGCAAGGAAGAGATTCAGACTATATTAAGCCAATTTGCTGAAAAAAGCTTCATACTGAAGATCAATCATCTTTAAACTAGAGTTTGACAAATTGTATGGAAATGAAAAAATAGTTCACTCTCTCAAACCGAGAGCCTCTCTCGATGGTTTCTCATTAACTGAAGAATATCTCTCCTTGAAGTGTTTCCTTACAGCAACAGAAAACTAGAGTGCTTTGAGTAAATGGATATTTTTCTTTGTATTTGTGTTCTAACAACTATTACAGGGTCCCTAGCCCTTCCTTTTCTATCTTTAGTCTTAGTAACATTACTATCTTGCTCTAAAAAACATTTTTGAACTTTTAAAGCAAGTAGAAAAATTAAACATAAATTTATATAGACACATTTTTCAGCGATGCTAACGAGATTACCAATCTCGCTCGTGATGCAAATCTCTTATCAGTTTGTAAAATGTTGCACACTCACTGGACCATCTCGATTGCTGCTCACTTCTTTTCACCTATAATGGTTTTCTATAGAGCCACACCCAAATTGTTCCGTACAAACCAAGCATTCATGTTTGCTTCAATCATCATAAGTTCTATTCATGTCCTTAATATGACATAATTTTTTCAAGTTTAAGGTACAATAATAAAATTGTACTATACCAGCTATTGTATTTTCTGCTGCCTTTTCATTTTGTTTAAGGAGACTGCTCACTTCTTTTCTCTGAGGATTCCTCTATTTCGCAATGGAATTATCTCCAAATCACACTAATCAATTAAAATGACCAAAAATTTACTCAAAATCCAAAAAACATGACTAAATTGAACACGATGGGTATACCAGATCTAAACACACAAGATCTAGAGAGAAAATCACTAATCCAGCAGAAAAATAACACTGAAAAAAATTCTAGCAAACAACAGACCTTAAATCAGCAACATCATGCTCCCATCTTTCTTATTTCTTTTCTCTAATTCTAAATAAGAGGTCCTTCTAACCAATTATTATGTCTTATGTTATGTTAGCAGTCCCCAACTCTATTATCCCACATTCTAAGAGCTTTACGTTTTGACAATAAACTTGTATTGAGTTTAGATCAACGAACTGTACAAACTATGTGAGATTTTTTATAGGAAACATGAATTTTTTGCGTTATGAAAATGGATATGACCTTAACCAACGGGATTCTTCATGTTATGAGCACCCTTACAAACGTCTAACGAAATTAGTGGACCAGTATAAGTGCAGCAAATGGGTTGTGACACTACAAGCCTTACGGCAAAAATCCATTTAGTTATAGTTGTACCTTCTCTTCCAACATCCTAACAAAGGATTTGCGGCCTGCTGTGTGGTTAACAGTTAGCCTCTTTCTATTCTCCCGATTTTGTGCTGAGATTTTCTGTCATTAACACACAATGTTAGCTTACACACAAGTTGCATAAGCACCTTAAAAGGACATGACTTGTTAAATTCCCCATATTTTTTATTTTGAATAACCAATGTATACCTTGAATTTGTCAGTTCCCCACCTCTCACACAACTTAACCCAGACGTTGTCGTTGACCATGGTACACCCAGAAGCCAATGCTTCTTCATGACTTCCGTATGATAAATATTTTTTGTGTAATTCGTGATGGAATGCATTGAACCACTTACGCAACTGCTTCAAGACGGCCAATCTATGATTCTCCCGATCCCAATCCAAAAAGAAGTCACCCTACATGGAAGAAGTTCACGTTAACGTCATCTTGTATTGTACGCCCACTTCCTTACCCTCAATATGAAATAACAATTGTCTTACCCTCACACATTCGATCAACTCATTCTTTTCAGCATCAGGCACATCAGTCTATCTTGCATAACTCATGTCGCAATGTTGTTTTACTATTTGTGTTACCCGTGTCGTGAACATGGATGTGTTCTCGCAGCACGGGGTTGTTTCACCGTCATTAATCTTCAAAAGTACTTTGTCGTACTTTCTCGCTTTCTCGAACTCAATACACTTAGGGCAGGTTTGGGGCACAAGATAAAACATAAAATTCTCATCTCATCTCATCTCATCTCATCATTACACTTTTTTCAAATCCCCATACAAAATATAATAAACAATTCAACTTTTTCAAATCCCAATACACATTTTTCAAATCCCAAAACAACAATAATATTAAAACATAATATTTTAAACTTCAAAAGAAAACACAAAATTCTCATCTCACCTCCCCAAACCTGCCCTTAGCAGGCCCACGTCTACGTTTGGGCTATTCTTGATTTGCTTCAGGCATTGTGGGGGCTGTCACATCTGTATTTCAAGTTCATAGAAAAAAAAATATGGCTATCAGTCTTCATAATTAATCTCACCTTGTTTACACATATATGTCCTACGGGTTTTGTATTGAAAAAAGAATAGAAATGATATATGTACCGATATTTTCTCCATTAGGTGGGGGTTCTATTACGGGTGACAGTTCTCTATTTGGCCCAGGTGGGGGCATTGGAGTTGGACATGGTGGCTCCCATGGATGACTGGGAGGCTGCGTTGAGTCATCCGAGCCTGACGGATCTGCATCTGAGCTAGTGGAATGGTATGAAGCGATGCGAACTCCACATGGTCAGCGGGCTCTACATGTATATGGTACAAATCGTCGAGCACGAATACCTCGTGCAGCCCCTCTTCCTCGAAAACTCTCTCCCGTCGCATCACCTGCATTTGTACCACATTCCATTTGAGTTAAAAAAAAACCCAATCCATTTAATAAATCATATTATCTACCTTAATTTTGACATGACTCTAATACCCATCTTTTAGACGACTAATATCTACAAACCAAATGATGGATATTTTATTTTGTTTAATACACCTATATATATAGCAATCTCTTTAAAATTCTAATATGAGTTGAGAAACAACGTTAAAGAGCCAATGTTTGCATTTGTTGCAATCATGGATGCAATGAACTAGCATACATGAAAATGGGTTGTGACAACCTACTATAACAAAGTACTTAATCGTTTATTGTCTACCTTGAATGTTGATGCTCCTCATTTCTTGTAGAATAAATGCAACGCCGTCTTTTTTCCCCCCACTTGAGATGCAATAATATCAATATATAAGTAATATAATAACTTAGAAATCCCAACAAATATTTGATGTTATAAGATAAACTATAAAACACACAGGGTTCACTTAATTATTAGTTCAGTCCCCTCATCAATGGGTTGTAATTCATGGTTATTAATCGGATTATATCAACCCCGGTATTGTAGTTTTCTTTGATTAGTTATAGTTAATCGTAACTTATACTTTGTTCATATGACTCACATGTGAAACTAAGTTTTAAACAAACATTAAACGTCTACTTGTCAAATTTGACCAAACAATATGTGAGTCTATACTTATAAATAGACTGACCAATTTGGAACTAGAGGTAGCTATTATTACAACTATATTCATAGTAAGTGTGCATTCAGGATCCATAACTTGAAAAAAATATTGGTTATGAACTAGAAGCATTACTTGACCCAAATTGCTCAATCAAAGGTAACTGGAGCATGATAACTTAGTTGAAATGAACATACATGTAAGTTCTCACAATTTATATATGCCACATACCCATTACAAAAAAGGTAAACTATGGAATAAAAGTGCGTCAACTTTACGGCTGGTTGTCTATTTTGACACAAACTCGTCGTCTGTGGGTAGGTCATCCTCATCTGAATATTCCCCATCACCATAAGCATCTCCTGAACTAGAAGCAACTAGGCCATCGTCAATAAAATCTGTTGAATCCATGTTTTGACCAGCCAAACCAGTGACTTCTCGTGCATCAATCAAGATAGGTTCTATATCATTCCTATTCAATGGAGTTGACACTGGACATCCATCACAATGTAATGGTGCATAATCATATGATGATTCATTTTCTTGATATGCATCATCATCACTTGATTCGCCATCAATATCTTCTAACACCCTTGGCACCGGTAGAATCATATACATTCATGTTCGTGTACTTTTGCACCACAAACCATCTCCCTTTCGCCCTTATATCTCTGATGTAAAAATACTAGGAAGCTTGGCATGCTAAGACAAATGGTTCATCCTTATACCAAGTCCTATCCATGTTGATACTGGTCATATGGTTATCAACTCGTATCCCTCTCCTTGGATCACCAACGTCAAACCAATCACACATGAACAAGTACACCCGACGCCAACCCATATAGCGTAACTCCACGATATCATTAATAACACCGTAGAAGTCAACATTATTTGTACTTTCGTCACCGATTACCAACACCCTTGAATTTTGTGTACGCCTCTGAAATTCACGCTGCTTTGTATGGAACCTTTTGCCATTTATAATGCAAGCAGTATAGGATGCAACCTTAGGTTCAGGGCCACAAGCTAATGCATACAGATCAGTAGTCACAGCGAGTGGGTTGGTGATACGCTGGTCCTAAACCTACAAAAATATTGTTGGGAGGTAATTACTTATAGTTTGTTAATTAACTTAGGCAAAAAAGATCGAGTTCATCTAACTAGGGAGGGAGCAAGCTAACTTACACGTTCCTTAAACCAAGTTGGAAACTCAGTTTGATGTGTTCGATTGATACAATTTGGGCTATGCATCTTACATTTCTCGTAGTGTTCCCTGCAATTGGCATCGCACAAAATCGTCCAAGCAATATACGTCAGTTACGTAAGGGACATACAACATAAATGGGTTGTCAACGAAAAAAGATAAGGAAAAAAGTTTGAACTTGAGAGATAATGGATGCTTACTCTAGGTAGTGTCCAATCTCAGCGCAGTTGTTGAGGACGTACCATATGGCTTCCTTGAGGAGTTTATCTGATAATTGCAAGTTGGAAGCCACACCCATGAGACGAACTTTTTGGTTGAAAATCTTGAATCCATCTATATTCTCCGCTTCTCCACCATCAATGTTGTGGTCCATTTGAGTAAACTTCGTCTCAATATCTTGGAGATACATTGAGCAAAAAGTCAGGCATTCGATGTGAATGTAGGATTCAACTATTGAGCCTTCTGGGCGAGCTTTATTCTTAACATACCGCTTGAACTTGCCGAGATACCTCTCAAATGGATACATCCACCTGTATTGTACTGGAGCCCCAAGTATGGCCTCACGGGATAAGTGGACAGCTAGGTGGACCATGACATCGAAAAAAGATGGGGGAAATATCATCTCCAATTTGCATAGAATGGTAACAATATCAATTTGGAATTGAGATAGGCAGTTAACATCTAGGGTTCGGGCACACAACAACTTGAAGAAAGTGCTCAGTTCAGTCAAGGCTAAGGCAATATCAGTTCGTAAGTACCCACCAACAGCAATAGGTAGTAATCTTTGCAGGAAAACATGACAGTCATGACTTTTCAATCCTAAGATTTTGCAATCACGTACAGAAACACAATGCGAGATATTGGAAGCGAATCCATCTGGAAATTTCATGTCGGCCAGCCATTCACATAATTTATTCCTTTCATCACCGTGTAATGTGTACAATGCATGTGGCATTGTAACACATTCACCTTGAACCTTCAAATGTAATTCTTTTATGAAGCGAAAAATCTCCAAGTCCCGTCGAGAATTGATATTATCCTTGGTTTTCCCAAGAATGTTCATTAAAGTGCACCGGATGTTATCGCAAATATTTTTCTCAATATGCATGACATCTAGATTATGTCGAAGACGCAGGGTTACCCAATACGGTAGCTTGAAGAAAATGCTATACTTTGTCCAATTCAACTCTTTAGCAATGCATTTTCACTTTCGACCAGATTTACCAAATTGCACATCCCTAAGCATTTGTAGTTGAGCTAAAACATCAGCTCCTTCTAAAATCCTTGGAGGCATGCGTTGGTCTTCTCTACCATTGAACAAATGTTTTCTCATTCTCCACATGTGATCTGGCGGCAAGAAACGACGATATCCCATATAACAATGTTTTCGGCCATACTTCAACCAGATGGAATCAGTGCCCACATTACAGGATGGACATGCTAATTTTCCTTTTGTTGACCAGCTAGAAAGATTCCCATATGCTGGAAAGTCATTGATTGTCCACATTAAAGCGGCATGCAACATGAATGTTTCCTTTGTGGAGGCATCATACGTAGGTACCCCATGTTCCCAAAATTCAAGCAGTTCATCGACTAACGGTTGCAAGTAAACATCAATGTCATTACCTGGAGATTTTGGCCCAGGAATAATGAGGGATATCATGAAGAATTGGTCTTTCATGGACAACCACGGTGGCAAGTTATATGGAACCAGAATTACTGGCCAAATGCTATACGGTTTAGCCATATTGTTGAATGGATTGAAACCGTTACTTGACATCCCAAGCCTTACATTGCGAGCATCCTGAGCGAACCAACTATGTTCTTTATCAAATCTCTTCTAGGACTCTGAGTCTGCAGGATGCCTCAGGCTAGCCTCATCAGTCAGTCTTTGCTCTTTATGCCATCTCATATCACCTGCTATCTTTGCAGACACGAAGAGGCGTTGCAATCTTGGCTTCAAAGGAAAATGCCGCAACACTTTTTGAGGGATAAGATGTGCCTTGTGTGTATTAGGCACCCACCTTGAAGCCTTATAGTTAGGACATTCATTAAGATTAGCGTTTTCCTTCCAGAACAAGATGCAGTCATTGGGGCATGCATGAATTTTGTGATAATTGAAACCCAAACCCCGCTCCAATGACCTTGACTCCTCATATGAATGTGGCAATTTAGCATCAGGAAAGGCAGACTGCAAAAGGTTAAGTAGCATATCAAACGACTTTATTGACCACCCACCGAGTGTCTTAATGTGTAACAACTTCACAATGAATGATAGTTTTGAGAATTTTGTACAACCAGCAAAAAGTGGACGTCGAGCATCCTCTAGTAGCTGGTCGAAAGATGAACTTGGGGAGGGATCTGGTATTGATCCACGAGTTGGCGATGGATTACCATGATCTTGGGGAATATCAACGAATGTGCTTGCTGGATGTCATCTAACATATGGTTCATGTCATCAATGTACTCGTCGGCGTAATCAACAACACTATCGTCATCGTCGTCATTGAATCTTCGAGTTTCCTCCTCCCCATGAAATATCCAATGGGTATAATTTGGATTGATCCCTTTAATGAACAAGTGAGTCTCCACAATTCGTATAGGCAAGAAGAGATTATTACAACATGAACGACATGGACAGCGAATGCGATCACTGCCCTGAGAATGGTTTCGTGCCAGGGTGAGGAAAGTGTTAATCCCATCGACGTATACAGGCGAACGAAGTCGATCAGTCAAGTTCATCCAGCTTTTGTCCATCTAAAAAGGTTGAAATATACATATTAGTTAATTGGATAACTTCGATTTAGCTATATGGAGGACGGGTAACCAATTTGTGAAAGTGCATTGTTGAATAAATAAGCAAGCGAGTCGAAGTTACTTGCTTGTGGAGCACAAGAGAAGATGTTGAAAACGATACTAACCGGGATTGTCATGAAGATCGTTATGGAGTGACGAAGAGATAGTGTTGAATAGTTTATTGTGTTTATGCCTATAGCAGTGAAGTGCTGTAGAAAATATATGTCATCATGTTAAACATAGTCATATATATGTGAATATTTTTGGTATATTCTAGATCAAGGTGCATATAAAGATTCTAAGTAGATGGTCCACCTACACAGGAGTTGGAATAATTATGAAAGTTATGGAAGCATGTAGGTGGTATGCTTGAATATTTTCATTACTTATAAGGAAAACAATTATGGCATCTATGAATTGGGTAAGCCTCATATGAACTGCACTTGTGAACACAATACTTCAATTTTGACGTAATTGAAACCCAAACCCGGCTCCAAAAATTAAGGGATGGTTGGAGAATTTTATGGTCTAAGGCACAAGAATTAATTCTGTTTTAAATCAAATTTCTAGGCGATGTTACATATACGATGAAAGGTTAGAAAATGCCAATAGATTGTCCCAGGAGATATCTCTACATGTTGAAAAAAATCTGGTGGGGGGAGTCCCATAACGAAAATATAAAGTCATTTTTTTAGGGTTTTTAATATATCTTTTATGTAATTTTTATTTAAAAAGAGCGGAAGGGAAGCTAAAAGAAAAAAACTTGACTATAATCTATTATTATTAAAGAATAATAATAACTCAACTCGGCTGAAACTAATGTCAGGCTCGACTAGGCAAGAGCACGTAACTTGAGCTCTTGCTGAAGTATGAGTTATTTGAGCCAAAATTTGCTGAAATACTGAACCAATTAACTAATGAAAGTTGATGGGATTAGTTCAATTTGGATTAAGACTACATATATTTTGGTGAGTGAAATTCCTCAAAAAAAATTTAGTGGAAGTGGGAGAGCAAGGGAAACAGAATCCAGATTTGGTCGATGCCCAATAATTCACATAGTTTAATGCATCTTTATGTATTTTGGTGAGTGAAATTCCTTGAAAAAATTTTAGTGGAATTGGTGCATTAATTTGAAGTCTAATCTTATACTTATTTGAACCTAACCGAGAATTACCACTTAGGGTCATTGTAAACTAGAGTTTGATATCACATTAACACACCTGTTAAAGCGCCACATTTCCAATGATTCAGGAAAAAAAAATGCAACCTAAACTTCGATGATTTAATGTATTATATATATGTACAATTACTGGGTAAAAAACAAAAAAACATGTACAAAAATAATTAAAATAAAAAAGGGAAAAGAAAGCGGGCTATCTAATTATAATTAAAGGGAAACAAACCCCAAGGAAGTCATGATCAGATTTGCTTGATTGAATTTTTTATTTTGGGTAACATGAGTTATTGGCTTTTAGGAATTAAGACTTGAAGCTAGCTTAGCTTAATTAGCTAGCTTTTGTCATGCTTTCCATCATGTGCATGGTTGTAATTAATATGGATTAAGTAGTACTATTCTATTGATCTACCTGTAGGTACTGGCATGTTAAAATTGTTCCATGTTCTCTTCAGAACTTTGGAAATTTTTTACTCGTTTGAATCTCTTGGTGACTGCACCAGGGAATAGTCCCAAATACGGATGGAATTGATGTTACCGAAATACTAATCAATTAATTTCCATACTGTGTTATGAGAACAGGTACACTCCAAAAAAAATTAGGACTAGAAACTTGAGATTATCTATAATTTAGTAACAACTAATTAGTATAAGATGTATTGGCAAAATATATATTTTTTACTGGGTCAAAAAATGTTCGAGCCACAGACATTGAATGTGAAGCACAAAATGCAGATATACATGCAAAATTTGTGAAAAAAGAGGTAGATTTCACAACTGCACAGCTAGAAATTAGTCTACAAACAAAAAGCTTTTAATTTTGTAAAGAAACACGCGCGCAAAAATTGATTCATTACCAAACCAGTTCTGAGTTGCAGCCATACCTGTGGTGACGGAAGGACCCACGCTATCTCTCAACTGAATCTCGACCAACCTCAATTGGAAGCAACTGACCCAAATGCCACGGATTCAAAGAGACGAATCGCACGACACAGTATGGCTTCAGAGATTCTGTCTCGACCGTAGCTTCCGCGGGAGGAAAATGTGGTAAAGGAGAAATCTTTGGGTGGTCGGGCGAAAATGTAGATGAAATCGTTCGGAGAACGTGGGTGGAGTAGCCGCTGATTTCTCGGAAAGGCAAATGGAGACAGAATGGGGAAGAATAGAGAGAAGTGGAGGAGGAAAGAAATCGGGGGGAAAAAGAAAAGATTTTTAGGGGATTGGTGCCAGAGAATAATTACGGCGAATTTGAGCGTTGCAACAGGTGTTTTCTTTTCGAGGCAAAATAACTCACTGCAATAAAGCTTATATTCACTGCAACTAATTAAAGTAAATAGCTGAATCAGCTTTCTCAACGGAATTAAGCGGCGATCAAAAACTCGCCGCAAAAACTACTCTAATGCGGCGTTTCCTTTTGCAACACTATAAAAATAGCTAGAAAAACCCTTTTTTCTTGTAGTGAGTCTACTATTACAATAAATATTTAATTTTCATAGGAATAATGAAATAACATTCTAAAACCATAAAACCCTTAACTTTTTATGAAAAAGAATTTGCCTAAACAATCAAATAAAATTGACAATAAGAACTACTTGCATCAATAAAATTAACCAATTTCGTTTTTCAAAAATCTAGTGATTGTTAGATACATATTTGTATTTGAACATCAAAGCATTTTTGGCTTTTTACTAAATACAAATTGAGTGATCAACAAAGTGATTTTGTTTGTTTTGACAATTACTTTGTTGTTGCAAAAAGTGGCAAATAATATTGTAAAATCTAAACATTCTGTCAAAACTACTATTTCAGATTAAGTTGTTTCCAGATTTACCTTAGTCGGTTCATTCATATTTGAATTTTATTGATATCACTATGTAATATTAATATTCTCATAACCAAAATAGCAATTTGTGCATTACAAAACTAATAATTCTATAGTTTAAAGTAGAACTAAAATAAAAAGTTATAGTACAATTTAAACTTTAAATATGATTTAAATTTTAAACAAACTGTAGATCAATGCTAAACTAAAATTCTCCTAAAGACTTCCATCAACTTATGAGAACTCTCATCATCTAAATTCTATTTTTTGAGAACAAATAGAACAATAAATGTTACATTTGATTTCATTCTTACAATATATCACAACAATCACAATATGCAAACTCAAAAAATGCTGCATACCATCAAATTTCAGATTCATACAGATCTAAAATCAAACAGCCAATCCTCAAAATAAACAAATCAAAGCTATTAATAATTATATAAGGAAAAATGTTCATATATAAAAAACCAAGGATTCTTACGGAATTGAACTACATAAAATTATAAGTAAAAATGACCAAAGCATTATACAAAATCCACAAAGTGCACAAATACAAACCTTAAAACAAATAGCCAAAAGTTGTTGCAAAAACGAAACTAAGAAAAATTCAGAATGTCATTAGATGAACAACCAAAAATGATTATAAAATCATGAGAAAAAAAAAGTAAAAATCAGAAATATAAACACAAAACAAAAATATAAAATGATACAAGTAATGATATATTTATATATACATTAAGAAAGTTTAGAAATACCAACCAACCTGAAATCAAAAAGCCCAAACCAAAGAAATCTTACATCATCACAGAATGAGGCTAAATTATAACCTCATAAACTGAAAAAGCTTATATATAGTTCAAATTAAACTCTAAATTTGCTTTAAATATGTCATTAATCTGAAATCTATCACCCAACTTCAGATTCATCCAGTTCAATATCCAATAACACCAAATTTCTTGTAACAAACAAAGTAGCAAATCATCTTGATTAAAGTAAAAGAAAAAACTACCAAAACATCATAAGATAAAAATAAAACAAATTTATAAGTCTCATATTTTACATTAAAACAAAAATAAACAAACTATATTATAGAAAAATTGATAACACGGGTAGATAGACTCCCCACCCTCCCTCTGCAGCTCAGTCTTTCCCCTCCCAAACCCACCCTTCCTCTACAGGTACACCTTGAGGGGCTCCACGTAGTCCTCGAAGCTGAGGGCGGTCAGGGCCCACCGCGCGCAGATCATTGCCGTTGATCATCGCTTCTACCTCTGGAACTTGTCGGATGCCTCACCAGTGATGAAGCTTATGATGTATTTCATTTTCTTTGTGATGTATTTCATTTTCTTTGAGATCTAGTTCAAGATCTATTTAATTTTCTTTGAAATCATCGACGACCTTCACCTCGGGAGGAAGTAGAGGCTTTGCTTGATTTATTCTCAGAGAAAAATGTAAAACTGTTGATTTCTTGGTGGGTCTGATTAGCAGTGGGGAATCCGTCATAAATTGACTGGTTTTTGCGAGTAGCTTGTTCAAAATTGCCGAATCCTAAAGTATACCGGCTGGCACCCTTGGTAGTTTGGATCCTCGTCAAGCACCTTACTGAGGGATGAGGGCACCACATGTACCTGCATAGTGAAACGGGTTTTAGCTCGACTTGACCCGACTCGTAAATGTCGGATCGGGTCGAACCCGTTTGTCTTGCTTTTTATCGTCTTTCTCACCTGTTCACCTTCATTTGCAAACCCACGTTTTCTTGCTCCTCTGCAAACTCAGACATCGAGCTCAGACTTGGCATCCGAAACCCACCCTCCCTCTGCAGCTCAGTCTTTCCCCTCCCAAACCCACCCTTCCTCTACAGGTACACCTTGAGGGGCTCCACGTAGTCCTCGAAGCTGAGGGCGGTCAGGGCCCACCGCGCGCAGATCATTGCCGTTGATCGTCGCTTCTACCTCTGGAACTTGTCGGATGCCTCACCAGTGATGAAGCTTATGATGTATTTCATTTTCTTTGTGATGTATTTCATTTTCTTTGAGATCTAGTTCAAGATCTATTTAATTTTCTTTGAAATCATCGACGACCTTCACCTCGGGAGGAAGTAGAGGCTTTGCTTGATTTATTCTCAGAGAAAAATGTAAAACTGTTGATTTCTTGGTGGGTCTGATTAGCAGTGGGGAATCCGTCATAGATTGATGGGTTTTTGCGAGTAGCTTGTTCAAAATCTGCCGAAGATCGACGCAAGATCAAATTCGTCGGTGATCGGTTTCGACCGACATAAGAATTATCGAACCCGTTAGATGATCTGGACCCGATGAACCCGACTATTGTCGGGTAAATCCAATCGGGTCATGCGGGTTGATCGGCCCATCGGGCTTTTTGCACAGGCCTACTATTAGATCAATTTATTAAATAAATAAAAGACACTATTTTGGGTATTTCAAATAATAATATAATATACGTAATATACTTATTTCCTTATATATATAGCATCTTATGTATTGATGAAGAGGGTCATTCATTTCAGATATATGGAGAAAAAGTTAGTCACACATTGATCAAATAAAGTGTATACGGGAATCCTAAAGTATAAGCAATATTGAAGCTCGCCTTGAGATCAAGTGAACAAGCCGGACACTTAGCCTGCCCACTAATGGAGAATCTCGAGCAAGTATTGAAGCTCGTCCCTAGCAAATAGCATGGTCTCAGGCGAGAAATGATGTTTGTCCGAGCAACATGCCTCGCTTGAATTGTGGGTGAGCATGAAGAACAATAAAATCTTGGCGAGTAGTTTTAAAAACATCAAGTGTTGTCTACATTTGTTCAAGTTGTTGGACTGCTTCATAATTAACATACTTTCAAAATTCGAATTTAAAATCAGGCATTATGATGCAAGTTATGATTTGCAATAAGTGGGTTCTTTGATGACTATCATGAAGGATTCTAGGTCTATATGCTATAATTTATGGTGAAAATTAACTTAGAGAGGCCATATAACTTACCTGTTCAATATTTGAATTTAGAACAGACGAAGAGTTTTCTTAAAAAATATTTCTCTCATTATTCTCAGGAAAATAACATTTTGAGTTGTTATAAAAAAGTGTTAATTTAAATAACGAATTTAAGGGCTTCATTATATCTTGATAGTAATCTTATCAAAACTCTATAGGACGTCGAGAAGGGACAAAAGAGAACAACAATGATTTTCAAATACATTGCAACTTTATTTGTGTAAGCAAATAATATCAACCTTCGATTAGTGAAATAAATTTTATTTTGCTTATAAAAAAAAATGATTGAACTTCAGTAGATAACCACTTGTACACAGAAAAACAATATTTTTTTTTATGATATTTGTATTGATTGCATTGGCCCCTCCATTGACATTGGCTTCATCTAAATTATATATAAAATTTGATAAAAAGTACATAATTTTTATAAATTTAAAACCTCCCTAACTATAACCCCACATTAAATTAGCTATTGAATTCATCAAAATAATAATATAATATTATTTTTTTAATAAAAATATTTTTATAATTTTTTCATATTTTACAATTACACTAATCATATGTTAATTAATAATTTAATTTGATTATTACATTATTATTACAATACAGTTGGAGATTAAACGTGAATAAAAAAAATATTTGGAGATTAAAAGTGAATAAAAAATAGATTTGATGGGTGAATAATAGCTCTTCAAATTTGAAGAAACACATCAATTTACTGTAGCTCAAAACTTCTCACTTATCTCTTTGGTTAATCCAATTCAACTTTATTTTGATGAAATTCATCGTATTTTGTATTTGGTTAGGCTTTTGATGAAGCCAATGCCAATGCTCATAAGTTGGTAACATCAATCTGTTTAGAATCCAACCACCATATATATGAATAGAGAAATGATTTGTACAAGCCCTAAATAGACAAGCCCTATATAAGCCCTTATAAAAAAGTGAATCCCACTTTAAAAAAATGTAAAAAAACTATTCTTTATTAGTGAGATTCATTGTTTTATAAAAGACTTGTATGAGGCTTGTCTATTTGGGGCTTGTATCTAGCATTACTCGTTATATATATATATATATACATATTAAAGAAATTTATGAGCCTAACTCATATCATAAAATTAGTTTTACAAGAGAGAATTGATCTTTACTTATAAATATATCTAATACCTTACATCACGATAAATGTGAAATTATTCCTCAACGAATATATATGGTATATATGTGCTTTAAGATTTTAGCTTGTTTAAAATTTCCCTGTGATGTGATATGCCGCCGCATCTTAGCATAAAAGATTCATGAATTTCATGTTGTATATATCCTTTGTTTTGCTATACAGCACGCGACAAGTACTAGGCATGGTGGTCGGAAATAATTACATTCGGAGACTGAATGAGAGACAGATGCACATAGCTCAAGAAATGACCCTACCTACTTTCCTAAAATATCTATAGACAGAAAAGGAAGATATGCTACGTTTACTGTTCGCCACTATAGACAAAAATGATATCTGTTGAAGATGAGATGGAACTTGAAGATATTCCTTGGTTTGGAAGACCTAAATATCTATCCAGATGGTTTGTACGGATGAGATCTACCCTCTACACTTTATATATTTTTAAACATTATTCTAGAAAAAAAATAATAAAAATTAAAAATAATATGAAGTATGGAGTGTTAAGAAGTTGTGAAGATTTTTTGTTTATATATTTAAACGGTGAGTTATATTTTATAAGAAATGATATACACAATATATTTTATAATAATATTATAAGATTCTGATATTTTCACCATCTTATTTTCGCGCATCTTTCTCTCTAATTTCAAATTTACTTTCTACTAATAGAAATTGCTCTATTCAGACTGTAAATATTTTTTTTTTAAATTTTTGGAAAGAGGAGATATTTCTAAATGAAATTTGAATTGAATAGACAACTTTAACCTTCTCTTTCATTTTTCGAGAACTCGACTATATAGCTAGAAACGGCTTAGAAGAAAGTTGACAGAATTGATTGTACGTTACACACTGAGGTATTCCAGAAATTTTCACGTTTACCATAATAAATATATAGGGGGAAAATAAGCGGTCCGGAATTTACGTAGAAAGGGAAAGCCTGCCCTTCGTTTGTTGCTAGCGAGAGAGAGAGCAGTGTCATGGAAGAGAGCAGGAACGAAGCCATTGATGCAACGCATGGGACTATCAAAAGGGAGCCTCTTCTGTCTCCAGACGTTGAGTTGGCGTCGAGAAGCGATTTATCTGCGTGGAGACTCAATCTGCAGGAGTTCCCAGTGCTGCCAGAGAGAAGAGCTGGCGATCGAAATTCCTTCATTCTCCACCGCCTTCTTCGTACCCCAAGTAAGACTCCTTCATGAATCACGATGGTTTCTCATTTGTTTGAGCATTATCTATGTAAATTTGATTTAAAAAAAAAAAGCATGCTTCAAAAGGCAATCTTTAATACCTATACATATAAATATGTACGTATGAATGTATCTATGCGAATATTCGAAGGGCCTGGGACTGAGCATGTCAATTTAGAATTGAAATAGAGTTTTTGATTTTGTTTGTTTGTTTCTTTTATTCTCTCTTTGCAAGATTTACTCCCGCTCAGCTGGTTTGATTTAAAATGGTTTTCTTATTTCTTTATTTGATACAATTTGGTTTTTCTTGACGACTGAGCTGACTCAAGCGAGTTACTAATCCATGTGACTCGGTTGTTTGCGTCTGGCATCTGTCAGTGTTCTTTTGGTCCCGTGACACGTTTCGCATAATGGGTAGCGATATATATATATATATATTTTTTTTTTTACAGCACTAGTGGGAGGAGCTTTAGCCTGTGGTGGAGATATCGTAAACTCTGTGTCCTTTATCAAGACAAAAGAATTGTTTTTTCCATTGAGGGAATGTCCCATAATCCGATCAATTTTACTCTGAACATGATACGTATTGGCTCATTGTTGCAATCTCTAAAATGCAACTTGGTGACCGGAAAAGAAAAAAGAATGCAACTTTTGTGAAAAGTTGTTGATGACAGAGGACCCATATTGGAATAATAGAATACAATAAGGACCACATCATGTAAGAAACAAGATACGTGCACGCAAGTTACCCATTATGTACCACACATATATCTATTTAGTTATTGTCCGTAACTATACAAAGCATTTAAGAAGGCCTAATCTTGTACTCATCTAGAAATGCCATGAAAGTAAGTGTTCATACATATTAAGAGACGAAAAATTCTTCTCATCAGGCACTATTCACCACCCCACACCCTATTCCTTATGAAAAACACCCCCCACATCTTATGAAAAAGTTATAACTGTGGGGTTTGAGAGTGAATAGTGGCTGATGCATAGTAAATCCCTCAAGACTCGTTTTTGATAAGTATATCAAGAGAGAATTCTAGGTTGCCTCTTTACTTAGGTCTTGCTCCCTTTGACATGTCATGGAAGGGTAATAAAATTTTAAGCCTAGTGTTCTGGTAGTTCTTGCTTTGAAATATGTTCTGTAATTATACTGGCTGAATTTTTGGCTGAAAATAATTTTAAGAATGTTAAATACAGTTGTTAGAATATCATGACAAAAGTTGGTACTACTAAAGAAGTTGCTTTCACTTTGGCTGCACCTTCTTACAAAAATGCCATCCACCATGCAACTTTTATTATTCAGCAAGAGTAAGGACATACACAGCTTTTTTTATAACTCTGGTTTAAATGGAGGATGGTTATATAATATTTCAAATTAAAATAAAAAGTTTTAGTATTTTTGGTGAAGTGACACTATCACATTGGTTGGCTGTTTATCCAACTAGCTTTTCTCAGTGGTACTGAAATTCTATTTGTGAGAGCTCCTTTGGATCAAATAATTGTATGGATATACTTGTTTATAAGGAGGCTTCCTTATCTGGGCATTACCATAGTAGCACCCTACCTACTGGGAGTGGCCTAGATGGCAGGAAGCCACATATGCTCCCTCAGTCAGGTTTGAGCCACAATTTAGACTCCAACCCTATTAGGGAACTCAATAGGCAGCTAATTGAGAGTCCACTTGGGTGTAACCCATGACCTAGTACAGCCAAACCACTTGGAAGTAACCCAAGAACCATTGAGCCACCACCCTTGGTGCTGTATGAATATTATTTTATTCATTCAGCAAATTCACTTTCCATTATTGCATGAGTTGTGTCATGTGTGTTTTGTTCTTCTACATTTAAATCTAGTTAATATCTCAAAGTAATATACGACACTAGTCAGCATTATTTGTTGCGAAAACCCTAAGATGCTCCCAGTTTCACCAAAGCATGATGATGCACCAATTAAGAAAAATGTGAAATGCAAGAAAAAAAATTAGACAAGTTTCAAATTTAATTCAAGATATTAGGAAAATATAACCACATTGGGGTGGTCCTCTGTTGCCTAAGCAAATTAAGAAATGTGAAATGCGAGAAAAAAATGAGACAAGCTTCAAATTTGATTAAAGATATTAGGAAAATATAATCTATCAATTTTTGGTCTGAATGCCCTTTCCATAGGGATTGTATCTTATTTATATAGAGAAATGTTTACATAGTAGTGCCAGATTTCCTAGCTTATTTCCTGGTTTCATGTCCCAGATTTCCTGGCTTATTTCGTGGTTTCATGTCTACACGATAGTGCCAGAATTCCTGGCTTTATGCCTTCTGATTTCCTGGGTCATGTCTATTTACAATAGTTAGTGGTTTTCATTCTAAAATCCCATCTTAGTGACATAATCAAGTTGGGGTGGTCCTCTGTTGCCCTTCCTACCTCAGCCCCTATTAATGAGAGGAGGGGTTTTAGCCAAAGAAGACTTGAACAAAATGCACTTTCAGATATATAAAAAAGAAAGTTGAGAACAAAGAATTCTTGGAAGGGGAAAATCTTTTGATTGCGTTTCGATTGAAGATCCATGTCTTTCTCTAGGTTGGAGAAATGATGCTATATGCATATGTATAGATTAAGGAAACAAGAAAAACACCTGTGCCTTTTTGTAATATAACTTAGCAGCGTCTCCTCACAAAAGAGGTTAAAAACGAAACTCCTTTAACACGTTAGTCCATTGTGGGCATTTGACTAATAAAAAGAAAAGACGAAAGGTTAATTTTCCTATTGTTAATACATAAAATTATTTTGTATCTTTTAGCAGGAAATTAAAAAAGGGGATTATATCTGTAGTCTTACCAGTAAAATTTACTAGATTTATTTTGGTTTGCTGCACATGTGGTGTCTCCATGAGGGAGGGGAGGGAGGGTCCCTTTTCTATTTTTTGGCCCAGTTCCCCTCCCTCCACCACTTGACTAGGCCTAGGTAAGGTGGGAGATTCATTTCATTTTTAAACAACAACAACAGCAACACAACAACAACAACAAGAACAACAATAATAATAATAATCCTCAGTTCTTTTGATGACTTAATTCGTTGAAACTTCGTGCAACCTTTTCTTTTCCAGTTTTATATAATGGGTAGTTGTAAGATTCCACAAGAATGCCTTGTCCTTCTGATTTCCAGGATCAACAAGGGAAAAAAATGCAGTCTCATTACATTGGGGGCCTTTAACTGATACATTTATATATTAAAGTTGTGGTTCTAAGAAACCCCATTTTCTAAAGCATAAGTTTTCAGCTGGTACAATGCTTCTTTGATGTTACAGGAAGTCCCTATTCGTGTTGCAAATGACATGTATTTTGTTGTCAGGCAGTAGTTATCTTGTCAACTGCTTTGATCATCTTCTGTAGTTGCCATCAAAGTTGAGTGGTTGCATTAGTGATGTTTTATCAATTCTGAGTGATGGCTGCACATGACTTTTCATGTTTAAGAAGGAAGCTAGAGATAAGGGGATGGAAATTGTAAGGACTAGAGTTTGGTTATGGATGAAGCCTTTGGGTATTACTGACCTTCGTTTATGGCATTTAGAACTTCAAATCATTCATATGAAAGCAGACAGTTGTTTGTATGAAGACAAGTTAATGACCCTTCTGTTGATGGCATGAAATATTGCTTAGGATAAAAAATATTAGGTGGTGTAAAAGTAGCATTTGTACGGATTCTATCCTGTTCTGATCTTCAGCTGTTCTACAACCTGGAAAACAGTCCATGATTGGTATTCCATCCCATTTCGCATTCCATCCCATTTCTTCTGAAAGTAATTAACATAGCTAGAATAGTTCAATGCAGCAACTTTTGGCTAGTTTACGTCCTCCAGTATGGCTGGAATGGAGCAGGATTTCTATCAAATGTGATGCTTTCAACAAGGCATTTCCTGCAAATATGATCCTGAAATCATTGACAGTTACAAATTGATTGTTTAAGGTTGGCCAAATGTGGGGTCTTCCCATATTCGTTACTAGTTCTACAACAGCTACTCTTGTATGAATAAATAAATAAAAAGAAAAAAGATATTTTGCCCTTGCAGTATGAAGATAATTATTCTTTTTAGATGTCTATTGTGCTCTTCCATTTACCAACTCAGGCATTCTATGTGTTTAGACTTAAGATATCTGAATGATGGAGTCAAAAGCTTTGTGGAATAACTCCTTGCTCATTTTTTTGGGATCATATAGAAAGCGACTCTAGTAAACCTGACAACTTTGAAGTTTCCCTTGGGTGTTCTGGCAAAGGCACTTCACATATTGCCTATTTCTGTTAGGTTGTTATGCTTGTAGTTCTAACATTAGAATCATTTGATGTCTTCTTATCCATTACCATAGTTACTAAGAACTATTTTGGAAAATGAAACATCATCAAATGATGAACTTGGATGCTTCCATTCACCTTTTATCCCCTATAGTGATGACTTGACATGAAACTTGTACACTTGATCACAGGGAAACGAAACAAGGTTGCTGATTATTATAAGAAGCAAGAAAGGCTCCTTGAAGGGTTCAACGAGATGGAGACCATGACTGAAAATGGTTGTTTGCCTGATGGTCTAACAGAGGTTGGTTATTTATTTATTTTTTGATAAGTAAGAAGGAATTGTATTGATAAAGATAGGCATAGTCCAAATACACCGGAGGTATACATAAGCGTACACCAAGTTAAGAACTAGAAACTGTTACAAGAAAATCATGGAAGTTGAGACCATTTAACTCTAAAGCAATGACCCACATAAATAAAGTCTTCCAAGAAAAAAACTCCTAAACTCCTCGGAGGATCTTTCATGATACTCAAAAAGTCTAATATTTCTCTCTCCAAATACACCAGAAAATACAAATAGGAGCCATCTTCCACACATCTGCAATCTGTGGTGTCCCTGTGATCCCTCTCCAGCTAGCTAGTAGTTCCACCACCCTTCCCGGCATTACCCATGCTAATCTCATTCTGCTGAAAAATAATTCCATATGTCCCTTGCAAAATCACAATGTAAGAGTAAATGATTTACCGTTCCCCCCTATTCTTGCACATACAACACTGGTCTATAATTATGAGTCCACGCCTTCTTAGGTTATCCGTGGTTAGTATCTTCCCTAAAGCTCAGAGGTTGGTTGTTCTGCTTGCTTTTTTTTAACTGAACTCCCTTTGTATAAGTCTATTTTTTAAGGGATTTTATTGTTAGTATTCTTCTTTTCAATTGAATATTCTTTTTTGTTCAACTTGAGTATTTTGAATGCATTTCTTATAAATAAAGGAGGGCAGCTGAGTTTAATTGCAGAAAAAAAATAATTCTATATGACAACTATTTCTATTCACAATTTGTTTCCATGAACCTGGTTCATGAAAGTTCAAGGTTGCATCAGATACCACCCAATACCTCCTAGTAAACAGAAACCATTATGTTTTTTATTTATTGTTAATCTGCAAACATTTTATTCTCAGGATGAGATGAAGCAGCTTGTAAAAAGTGAGAGGATAGCAATCCATGCATCAAACATAGCTAATGTTGTACTCTTTGCGGCAAAGCTATATGCGTCTATTGAGAGCAGATCATTGGCGGTTATTGCCTCAACCATGGATTCACTCTTAGATCTCTTGTCTGGGTTTATATTGTGGTTCACTGCACATGCCATGAGAAAACAAAACCAGTATAACTATCCAATTGGAAAGAAACGGATGCAGCCAGTTGTAAGTTCTCCGATCCTATAATTGGTTTCTTTGCTTCTGTCAATTCTTTGGATAATTTTAGCACCACAACCGAAATGTTTTCTATCTGGCCATTAGTGCAAATTCAAGCCCCCTGGCTGAGAGGCATCTACCTTATGCCGATCACCTTACTTCTAAAGAGAAGACTACTCTTTTAGCTTCCTGTATTTTCTTTTCCAAAGTTCTTTCAATTGCGTATTTCAGTAGATTTGAGTTGTGGATGCTGATAATGAGAATTCATGCGGGCTTGGTTAGTGTTTCATTTGTGCCTCATGTGGTTTCTCAGAAAGTCATGAGGAAAATTTTTCATCTTAAACTAATTAGCATGTTAACCCCAAATACTATTTTTTAGGTAGAATTAAGGTGTTAAACCCAAATACTTTCAAGATTAATGTATGTGTTTTTTATTTCATTGATCCTTCTTGTAATCAATGGGGCAAATAACACCTTGTGGCTATTTCAACTTTTACTAGTACAAATCCTAGGGGTAGAAAGCAATGAAGAGACATGTATGTGTTCGAAATTACTGTAACAAGTGTGGAGAGTTTTTCAGGCTCATGCTGTAGACTCCTCATTTCTTATCTGGCTTAGAGAATATTGAGTATATTAATAACTAGCTCCTATTGGCAGAAGTGGTTTAGTGAGAAAATGCATTGAAGAAGAAATTTCTTGTATTGATATTGGTGAAGTTCCTATACACGGCTTGCTTCAGTACATCAAGCTATGAAATAGGAACAATGGAGTGTTGGGAATAAAATGGAGAACCAGTAAAACAATCTAGTCTTGGGAATAAATAGCATCAATGCTTGAGAATATGTAGGTTTCAACTATGAATTATGGGTTTGTGCACCCAAGTTATTCTAATAATTACAGCAGATGCAGCCAGCACTGGATTTTACTTCACTTACACCATATTGCAAGAAATCTATACTAATTTTAAGTTTGCAGGGCATCATTGTTTTTGCATCAGTAATGGCAACTCTTGGATTACAAATACTGATAGAGTCTGGTCGACAACTCATTTCAAAGGTATGTGATTTTGATGCCACTGCTCCAATGAGTTAAAGGTTGTAGATGACAGTGGACATGGACACATATTAACCAAAGTTAGTTTTGAGAATTAGCACCCTTTCTGTCATCTTAGTGGTCTAATGTGTCAGTTATTGGTTTTTGCATAAAGAATGAGTTATGGCATAGGTTCAAGGTAACCAAATGTATGAGTTTCTAGAAAGACCAGTCTGAAATTGTTGATGGAATTTTGTGAATGATCTAAAACTTATTTATTGATAGTTTTAATATAATCTCCATTTAATGTTTTGATTACAGGCCCAGCCTGAAAGGGATCCCGAGAAGGAGAAATGGATGATTGGAATAATGGTCTGCGTAACTGTAGTGAAGTTTGTGCTCATGCTCTATTGTCGAAGATTTAAGAACAAAATTGTTAGAGCCTATGCACAAGATCATTTATTTGACGTTGTTACTAATTCAGTTGGTTTGGCAGCAGCTGTTCTGGCAATCCATTTTTACTGGTGGATTGATCCTACTGGAGCTATTATAGTGAGTTCATACACAGCTCATTTATTTGGCTTCTTTCCTTCTTTTCCTTTACTGTAGATATTGTGGTTCAGCTACTTTCAAAGTTTCTATTTTTCTTTCTTAAATCATCACAATCATCAGTATAACCTATCCTGCATAATGAAAGATTTGTACTTCCATTTTTATCACTTTTGTTATTACCAATCCTTCCCTTTATATGGCGCTGTAAAAGTGGCATGAGGATGTGTTTTTGGTTTGCTACTTGTACTCAAAACTTTGTCTATTTATGATGATTTCTTGAACCTGTGATGCAGATTGCTTTGTATACAATGACTACTTGGACAAGGACAGTGATTGAGAATGTATGGTCACTAATCGGAAGAACAGCACCACCTGAATTTTTGGCAAAGTTAACATATCTAATATGGAATCACAAGGAAGACATCAAGCACATTGATACGGTTAGAGCGTACACTTTCGGTTCTCATTATTTTGTGGAGGTTGACATAGTTTTGGCACAAGACATGCTTCTGAACAAAGCACATAATATTGGTGAGACATTGCAAGAGAAGCTTGAGCAGCTCCCTGAAGTTGAGAGAGCCTTTGTACATATAGATTTCGAGTATACTCACAGGCCCGAACACAAGATCACGATCTAATGAGAATAACGACGACGACGGTGGTAGTAATGATCAGATCTCAACCTTTCCACGCACCAGTTAGTATCTTATTCAAGATCTGGTACGTTCCAGTTCTGCTGCAGTTTTCCATCTGATGCCGGAACATCATTTATCTTGAATTTTCATGCTCATATATTTAATAGATTGAGTATCACTGGAAAGTCTCTTATGCCAGTCCCTGATATGCAAGCCCTTTTATTGAAAGAATTTGGATGATTTGTGAGTTGAACTTCAAGATAAAACTTTGAAATCCAGTCAATAGTCAAACAAATGCAGGAAGCCTTATTCCCTGTTCCTTTTCACTTCAATTATAGCAGCAACATATGAAAAACCATATTGCAGGTACGCTGGGCAAATACATGAGAAATCAGACGTTGCTATATGATGTAATCAGTTAGATGAGTAATGCAAAATTTATATGGGAAGGTATGACTTTTGGAAGCACCTAGTGCTAGGATGCGGTGTAAGTCCAAGTTTTAAACCCTCCAAGCATAAGTTGCCACCTAATGATTATACAAATTTTAAAATAAAGTAATAAATCCCAAAATATGAAGTATCAAAAACTACCAATGTTAATTAATTTTCAAATCACCTCTTGTCACTGTCCAGAGAATTTGATCTTCTGCTCTTCTTTGCCCTTTTTGTGTGACGTGCAACATATGTAAAGTTTCACAACACATTTGTTTGGGTAATGACCTTGTTTATTTTCTTTCTTTCAATACCTTTTCTTAATTAATTAAAGGATAACATGATATCATAGACATTTTACACTAGTCCATTGGAGCTCTACCGAGTAATGCTACGTATAACAGTAGAGTGCGCAAGCGCCGTATAATCGTTTTAAAAAATAGTATGGTTTATTATTAAAAAATTAGATTTTTTTATTTGAGTTTCGTATTTATTCATTTTTTTTAAAGAGATTACAGCGTTGCGCGGCGTTTGTATACTACACGACTGCAAATTTCTTTTCATGCAAACCATCACATTAGTTCCAACACCCCCCCCCCCCCCCCCCCCCCAACACACACACACCAACTATCAATTATTACTGCCTATTGTAATGGAGAATACAAAAGTAGAATAAAAAATGCCTATCTGATGATATCAATCAGTGTAAATTTGCAGCACTTATGTATGTAGCAATTCAAATTTAGATTAGAATAGAAAATGAAGTAAAAAGCAAACAGAGTAAATTCGATTTCCTCAATCATTTCCTTAAATGATGATATGAGGAACCTCAACCTCCTTATCATTTATGACACGTCTATTTATTTATCAATAATCCTATCCAATATGATGGATTTAATGGCTCTCACAACTTTGAAAGCTAACAACAGTGAGATAATTATGTATCCCTCAAGTACAGTCCGTACCATTAAATTATGATAAGAGATTTTTACGGTTTAAACTCTAAACTATTAAAATTGAACTGTTGCACATTCAGATTCGGATATTTAAAAATATCTAAATCCGCATTCGGATTTTTAAAAATGGGCGGATACCTGTCTAAGTAAAACTAGTTACAATCAGGTCGGATATCCAATTTTAGATTATAAGCAAAATCCGGTTACCTGGATTGTAACTGGGTTAATCGGGTTTTAACCTTTTATTTTTTCTCATTATTTCATATGGAACAAAATTTAAATGAAAAGAAAAATGGCACACTGAAAGTCTGAAACTTAAAGTGCTAAAATAAGTATGAATAGATACCTTAAAAATCTAAAAAACAAAATCTAAAAACAGAATAAAAAAGTGGATACCTAAAACATCTTTAAAAAAAAATCTAAAAATATATAAAAAATCGATACCTAAAAACTCTTTAAAAAACTAAAAACTTAAAAACAGATATCTAAAAAATAAAAGTGTAAAGATTAAAAAGCTAAAATAAACAATTTTACAAACATATACGATCATTCTCTGTTCTTTTTTTCTTCTTTATCTACTAGATTAGAAACCTAAAAAATAAATAATTTTACAGACATGTAATTCATTCTCTGTTTTAATCTAAAAAAAATTCTAAAAAAGTAAAATTGTAAAGATTAAAAACTTAGAAAACAAATAAAAGATTAAAAACCTAAAAAACAAACAATTTTACATACATATACAATCATTCTCTGATCTTTTCTTCTTCTTGTACTAGATTAAAAACCAAAAAAACAAACAATTTTACGGACATATACATTCATTTTCTGTTTTAATTTTAAAAAAAAATTAAAAAGTAAAGTGTAAAGAATAAAAACCTAGAAAAAAAAATTTACAAATATAAAATTTTTTTTAGAAACTTAACAAAAATTCGAGCCCTTTGCCAAATCTCATACGCAGACGCCAAAAGTGGTGAATCCCTCACTCCCATTATTACAAAAGTTTTTTCATATTTTTCAGCAATACTTAGTATTAGGTATGTTGAGTTCCATGTAGTAGGAACATCTAGACGTACCATTTTCTCACACTCAATGTTCAGCTTATTTGCACATGTTTTAAACATATAAATCCTTGCCGGTGAAAACCTCACAAATCTTATTGCCTCTCTAATATTATTTATTACATCATGTATACTTTTTAAAATATGTGTAGCACATCATGTGTATAAACTCCCCCCCCCCCCCCCCCCCATAAAAAAAAATTTTGAATTCCTTATCTCTTATGCTCCATCTCACATGATTAATAGCGACATTATTAGAGGAGGAATTATAAACAGTGATCGTAAAAATGCAATCAATCTCCCAATCCATCATGCTGGACTCTAACATTCAAGCAATGGTCTCACCCCTATGATTAAGAATTTGGCAAAACATTATGATTTTCTTTTTCAAGACCCAACTTCGATCAATAAAATGACACGTAACACGTAATTTTTGTTTTGCACCGATGTCCATATATCGGTGGTCAAACAAACTGTTTGACCGCTCAACAAAGCCTTCAACTTTTGCTTCTCTTCATTGTATAAGCTAATATACTCTTTTTGCAAAGTGGTTCAAGATGACAAGGTGTATCTACACTCTAAAGTACCCTGGAGTTCAACAAATGTTGGATGTTCTACAATCATCACCCTTAGTTTTTTAGGATCATATTTTCCTAACACTTAAGGACTAGATCATTTACCATTAATCCTAACTCCTGATTAAGATGGTGATTTATCCTTCCCAAGATTTGTTTTCTCTCTAATGGGAGAGGTTTGACAAGAAAACTTTAGGTGGTGTGACATTGATGAAGTGCCATTTTTATAATGACATTCATATAGCCTTGAGCAATAATTGCATCGGGCTTTTTGGTCAATGGGATCAATAGGTTCAACCTTTGTAAAATGATTTCATACTATAGATTGGTTGGTACTCTTCTTGGCTCTTTTTGTTTATGGGGAAGAGATGGTGTGGAGTTTGCGATATTCATGGAGGAAGGCAATAAATGACTAGTATTTGCCTCCATGCCCAATGATATATGAGCCAACCACCAATATTACTACTAAAACTATCTTCTATTTGTTTTAATCACAAAAAAATGAAAAGAGAAATATAATAGAAACAAATCAACAACAAAACGAATATATATATCTAAATAAACACACAAAATGACAATGCAATAGGCAACTATCTAGATTTTACACACAAACACACACAAAAGGAGACTCAAATCTCTATATAAGACATTGCTATCAAATGTCTAGCAAAATATATATAGACTCGTTTTTTTGACTATCACATGTTGGACAATAATTTGTATGATTCTAATTAGATTTAAATTGCTAAAGGGTCCCAATCATTATGTTGTATGTGTCCCAACTGAAGGGTGCAAGATTGTTTGGACAGGACCAGTGCCTAGTTGAGTTTGGTGCACATGAGCAAGCAGATTTGTAGGTGAGAACACATGAATTTGTAAGCATTAAACTGGTTGTGGACAAAATGGTTTTGGTGTGTATGGTGGTGACGAACATCTTGATGATTCTATTGCCCAACTTCCACAACCTCAAATGTTGGTCAATAAAACATTTTTCTTTCCCTAGTCACGATGATGAATGAAGATTTGAATATTTTCTTTCATTTTTTTTTCATGCAAGTTTCACAACCAAAATGGAATCGACTGATGACTTGAAAAAGGATTAGATTTAGGAATGAATGATGGACTATGAAATAATTTAAAATGGATAGATCAATTTGAAAATGATAAATAATATACAAATGAAATAATTTAAAATATATCATATTATAGCAATGACAAAAAATATAGATCAATTTGAAATAAAAGAAATGCATCGAAATTATTAAACCCATTAAATATAATAATGGAAGAATAATTAGGGTAAGGCTTGTGATTTTAGGATTTTGGGTTTGTATTTTATGATTTTATAACTTGAAAACTATATTATATGGTTTAGCTTAGTTAAACAAAATAGATTCTTTCAAAGGCAAATGAAGATTGGAGGGTATAAAACTTAATTTTATGAGGACTATAGTTTTACAAAGAGATTTCACAAAAATAAAATCTTATGAAGATTGTAATTTCACAAAAATAAAATCCGTAAACAAGAATGACTAAATGTGAAATGCTAGATATATTTTACATAAACAAAAAATTGTATAATTATCACAACAAACCATATGAATTTGTGAATCTTTTCTGTGATATATGTTTACAAAACAAACAGTTCTTTAATTTTATAGACAACTTGGCTTTGATTATTTGAAGGTACTGTCAACACTACAAGAAAACTGCTTATTTGCGACCAGTTAATTCCAGCGAAATGACTATTTTGTATCATTGCCAGTTAATTGACAATGCTTATTTTGTTGTAACGTTGTTTTTTTTTTTTCTTTCTTTCTTTGTATCATTGCCAGATTGGAGTTGGAGAGATCGATATATCATATATGCTTTAATTTTCTATAAAGGCATTGATGCAGTCGTGTTGTAGCTGTTAACCCACCCCTCATGCCTAGTTGCATATTGAAATAGAGATATAATTTTTAAAGATAGAGGAGCAGGACAGTTGACAAATATTGAATGAATGTGCACATTTTTAGATAATGTTTAGAAGCATAATTTGTTCTCAATATTTAGTACTGTGTTGTAGGACTTGGATTCCAATTGGTCCACCCTAGTGTTATAGCCCATAACTGCATTAATGTGAATTATATGTAACTGACTTTGGATGAATGAATATATTTGATTTATTAAATTAGATGAAAATGTTTCCTATTTCTAAGGTACAGTTTATTTTATCAACACATAATTTATCTTATCTCAGGTCAGTCACTAAAGAATTATTTAGTGACTGACCTGAGATAAGATAAATTATGTATTACTAAGATAAACATTAAAATTTGTATAGAAGTGGGACAATGAAGTCCAGCTAAAAGGGCGAAGGAGAAAAAAATTGAAACAAAGCCGCTTTGTGGCGAAATTCGAACTTGCTGGGAAAAAGCAAATGTATTGGAAGACAGTATTAGCGGCGATTAGTAATCGCCGAAAATAATTCTATTCCGACAATTTATATGCACTGAAAATATGCGTGACTACCTTGAACATGCTATACCGATGATGAAAAAACTCGCCGCGATTAATTTTTTTGCGCCGGCATGCTAGTTTTTGCGGCGATTTAATGTTCGTTGGGAATACATTCAACCGTGACAAAAATTAAGATTGTTGAAAAAGTTCGGCGATGATTGCAGCGATTTTTTACTATTTGCGGCGATAATCGATAATTATCGCCATAAATTGTAATAATATGGACGAGATCTTAAAATCGTTGGGAAAAAAGAAAACCATTTGCAGCGATTTATGGAGTATTTCCAACGATTTTTATCGTTGCCTTTGCTTTTTCCCAACGATTTTGGGGCAAACGGATACCATCTTTCCGTCGGTTTTTGAACTCTTTTCCAACGAACAAAAAATCGCCGCTAAAAAGTGGCTTTCTCAGTGAGTTTTGCTTGTCGCTGCAGTGATTCAGAAATGGCATATTGATTTCATCGACAGTGCAGCGATTATAAAATCGTCGAAATTGATCAAATGCAACAATTTATTAGGTTATTTGCGACGATTTAAGCGCTAAAAAACTTTTTTTTCTTTTAGTGACTTAAGAATATAAACCTAAATAGATTTAAAGCCAATAGTCATTCATCCCCAAATATAAGCTAGAATTCTAACAACTCCACGAATGACGCAATAGAAGCACAAACCTAGCCAAAATAAAGAAATCCAAAATGATTGGCCATGGATGATAATTAGTAAACTTAGATCTAGCCAAAACAAAGAAACCCATTGGACAACGAGAGCATAACGAGATGAGAAATGTTTCAACCAGGTCGGGTGTTTTTTCCGTTTTACACCGGCCAATAGAATTTCAACACATATAGGACTTGCGTGTATTATGATATGTGCAAGTTGAGTGAATTTTTTCTATCTTCCTTCGTCTCATCTCCTCTTCCATTTTTCCATCTCCTCTTCCCTTTGTTTATTCTCTCCTCTCCTCTCATCTCCTCTCCACAACCCATCTCTCCTCTCCTCTTTCTCATCTTCCCTTTCTCCTTTTTCTCCCATTGCCTTTATCCTTTCTCCCTTTGTCTCATTTCCATCAGAGATTTGATGGGGAGTGATTTGGAAAAAAGGAGTGAAAAAGTAGCTAGCCACCAGCAAAGAGATCTATATGAAGAGATGGAAGCACATCCTTTCGCTGAAAAATGAAGAAATTGGAAACAAATACAAATGGTCATTCAGCTTAACTGAGTAGCTTGTAGATTTTCTGTTATTAATTTAAAAAAATTGTGAATGATAGATTTTTTAGAAAATTGTAAATTTTTGGTTGTAAATCGTCAGTTATTAATTTTTTTTCTCTGTTGTAATTTTTGTTGGTGCAATATTGCATTGTGAATGATAGAATTTTAGAGAGAGAGAGGGGGTGGGGGGAGCAAGCCGACGGGGGTGGGAGGAGGGGGGAGAGAGAGAGAGAGAGGGAGGGAAAGAGAGAGGGTTGGAATGTATCACTTTCAGAAAAAATAAAATAAAATGATTCCTTGCATGCCAGTCTATTGTTTAGTTTGCTACAACTTATACGTGTCAGTTTCTCATTCGGAGGTGTAAAATAGAATTTCTCACCCGTTCGGCTAGTAGCCCCTCTCTAACGAGATACATAAACACAAAAACTCAGATCTAGCCCAAGTGCATCCAGTTTTAAATTCAAACACAAAAATCCCTATACAAGTAAAGAGAGAGAGAAAGTGAGGAACATACGATAGTGCTCTTAGGATTTTGAGGACTTAGACAAATGGACAGCGACCTCTCACCGGCGGCGATGGAAAAATAGGGATGGCACGCACTAGGATTGTAGAGACTTGAGAGAGAGAGAGAGAGAGAGAGAGAGAGAGATGGGGCAAACAATAGTGTCCAAAGAGAGAGAAACTGAAATGAAATATGCGTGTGAGTGTAGGGTAGGGGAAGTAATTGACAGTGGCTCAAAACAATGTCGTTTTTCATAAACAAAATGACCCCGTTTTGTAAAATTAAACAGGTTTTTTAAAAAAAAAAAACCGATTACGGATAATCGGGTCAATACTCGGTATCCGTAATTGAATCTGGGAATATCTTACCCGCTTGGGTCCAATCTGGGCGGATCACTACCCAGATTCATCCGAATTTCTGGATTCCAGATAGGACCGGAAAAAAAAAAATCAAGTCCAGATGCACAACCATAAATAGTGCACTCTCAAATTATCAAAAATTGAGATTTTATATCTTTTATTGAGATCCTACTATTAAAATTGTGTCATGTCACCTATTTTTCATCCACCTTAATTAATTGCTCAATTGGATAAAGGTTATGTGTACAGAGTGCAAATCTCTAATGTTCAAAAGCACAAAAATATATTTATCTCCTTAGTTAAGTACAAAATATATTCGACAATATATTATATTTTGTATACAACATTAATCTAATTCCCTCGAAATTACTCTATCCTCAATGGCAAATGAAAGACATCTTAGTAAGTTTATCATGCACTCTATAAAAAAAAAAAAAAAGTTTATCATGCACAATTCAATGCGCCTCGGCATATCTTAAAGGCCTTATTTTTTAGTAAATCAATTACTACCTCGATGCAATTGAGCAATGACATTGGCTTACTGAAATGTTAGTACCTAGTCAAATTTTGGCTAAGTAACTCAAAAGTAGTTTGCATTGGAGTAGTCAAAACTTTAGCTCCACTTTTGAACTACAGTAAATTTATCAATTTCTCCAAATTTGATCAGCTACTATTCATCTCCAAAATAATATTTTATTCTAAAAATATTCTCAATGGCTACTATTGGATAATTAGGTTGAGGAAAAAAAATAGTTGAGAAAAAATAATTTTACGTAAAAATTAAATTATTAATTAAAATATGGAGTGTATTTGTAAAATATAAAAAAAAAATATATTATTATTAAAATATATAATATTATATTATTATTTTGACTTTTAGATGGATAATCTAATGTGGGTTAACCTTTCTAATAGTTTTGGCTTTTGCCAAAGTAAAAAATTTCCCACCGGTCCATCCACTTTCCCTCAAATAACATCCCCCAATGAGTGTTTGCCACGTAACTCTTCTATTACACATACCATATACCTGCCTACAGCTGATGAGAGAGAAAAAAAATTCCTCCTCCCTCGTGAAAACCATCTCCCCCTTCCCCATAATCCCTTGTTTTTGTTCGCACGTGGGTGCTCGCCGGTTAATTTCCTCCCTGGCTATTTTTGTTTCAATTTCTCCTCATTATACTGTGTTCTGTCCTTCCTATTTCTCCCATCACCTTTGCTACCCAAAATTTTCTTCTTCTGCTTCTTCTCAGTCTCTTATTTTTACTTTTCTTTCATTTTCATTAGTAACTTATTTCTTAGGCGATTTTTATTCTATTTTATTCTATTACTCTTTCCTCTGGAAATAAGAAAGAAAACAAAGGGTTATTCAATTTGTTATTGCATAATGTTCAGACTCTATTTAGAGTGTGGGTGTTTAGATTTGTAGCGTTCTTTGGTCATAGTCCAAACAATTAGACGGCCAGAGTGTCAAAGAAATCGATGAAAAGTTGTTCTGCAATGGAGGCTGACATAAAAGGACAAACTTGCACCATTAAATTCAACTGATAGAGAACTAATATATAATGCTCAAATTATTGGCACACACTGTCCTCCTTTTCCTTAAAATTGCTTGACAGACTAATTGGATTTCGACATGGCATTCATCGATGTACTTAAACACTACAGTGGCTAAATTTTTAGTGTGTGATTAGACGCTTTAATTTTGTTTGGTAACGGTTGTGATGGGCGAAGGCTGTGATGGGAAATAGAGCTTCGTGGGGGAGAAAGAGCTTCGTCGGGGTGACGGAGCTTGGTGGTGCTACGACGTTTTCCAGTTGTGGCAGTGACGAACCTGGTTTCGTGTGGCGGTGGCCTGGGTTTGTTGTGGTGGCATACTGATTCAAAGAAGAAGATGAAGTTTGAATGTCCATTCTCTTCTCATGAATGAGTTTCTTTAGTATAATTAGATGAGACCAATTTTAGTGTGTCTAGTATAAAACTAATTACGTGTCTCATTTTCATTGGGGGTTGTTAAACGGACAACATCAACCCAACCGGTCAGAAGCAAAACTGTTAGTCAAAATCTCAACTCTTAATCAAATTTTAGATTTTACAATGATTAGATTATTAACAATGCTCTTATAGCTTTCTTGTCAGCTTCAAAGATCTCAAACCACTGCACAGCTATCAGCTGACTCGTGTTCATATACGGTCTCTCAAAGTGCATTATTATCTAAAAGAAAGTATAAAGTTTTTCCCAATACCCGCCTTTGATGAATTGATAGACAAGACCAATCTTGTGGGGGCATATAAGAAAATTTAGTGAGCATGACTGTAAGGTTGGGCCCACATTACATATTATAAGGATATTGTTGGTGACTTATGAGTAGTGACGGAACCAAGGGGTATCCGCACAGCCATGCCCTCCCAAGCTTATTTAGTTTTTAAATTAAATGATTTTATATACTGACAAGTATAGAAATAATTATAAAAGAAATTAAAAGTCATCTTCAACTAGTTCCAATTTAGTTGTTTTTTTAACCTATGTATGAAAAATGCGTGGTATATATGGGACAATCTTTCTTAGTTGTGTCTCTTACAATTCTTAAATGTGTTTTTGTCCTAATATGTTACGTCTGGAGTTAGATTCTGTCTCTTAAAATAACAACTCAACAATTAAAAAATGTACTCTAAATGACAAGGAAAATTACTCCATAGCATGTACTCTAAATGACAAGGAAAACTACACTATTTCCATATGTTCCATCTATAGAAAAAATGCACAGACTTAAAGGTAGGTTCACACACTTTATTAGAGATGTAATTACAGAATATATACAAGTTGAAAGCAAGATAATTGCTCCTAAACTTAAGCTACCGTATATCACTATTGAGCTGTACAAATCAACAAATAAGGAATGAATTAAATGGTCATAACAGCTACGGTATAACAGTTACAATCCTAAGGATGATTTTGTGTAGGATTTGTAGCTGTCTCTATGTGCCCCCTTAAGATGGAGGTGCCATCTGCAACACCAATCTTGGATCTTAATGTTTGGAATCTTTGTCTTGGCAGTGCTTTGGTGAGGAGGTCAGCTAGTTGATTCAAAGTATGAATATGATCCACTTTAATCTTCCATTTCTTGATGAGATCTCGAACAAATAGTAGATCAATTTTGATGTGCTTCATCCTTGTATGTTGAACTGGATTCAGACTAAACTGATTTGCTCTAATGTTGTCACAGAACAGTTGAGGTTGTTGTTTAAGTGTAAGACCAAGTTCTTGAATGAGGGAGTAGCCAAATTGTTTCTGATGTAGCAGTGGCAAGTGCTCGAAATTCTACTTCAGTTGATGATCTTGAGACTGCTCTTTGCTTTCGGGCTGACCATGAAATAGGATTTGAACCAAGGAATGTGATGAAAGCAGTTGTGGAGACTCGAGTGTCTGTGTTTGATGCCCAGTCTGCATCACTATATATCTGCAGTTCGAATTTTGCATTTTTCTATAACAGAATACCATAAAACATTGTTTGTTTGAGGTACCTTAGAAGTCTTTTAGCTGCTGCCCAATTAGTTGATTTCAGATTTTGCATGAACTAAGCTAATCTATTGACAGAAAAAGCAATGTCTGGGCGTGTGAGTCCCAAATATTGAAGGGCTCCAATTACTTTTCTGTACTCAACGCCATTGACAGCTTCAGAATCTTGTGCAGTTGTTAACTTTGCTGTAGTAGACATTGGAGTTTGGACTTCCTTTACATTATCCATTGAGGTTTTTGTTAACAACTCCCGAATATATTTGTGTTGAGACAAGAAGAGTCCTTTTGCTATGTGAAGGACCTCTATGCCCAAGAAGAAGTTCAAGTTGCCCATATCTTTGACTGAGAAAGCACTGCCAAGCTTTTCAATAACCTCATTTGTAAACTTGAGATTATTGCCTGTGACAATTATATCATCAACATAAGCAAGGCAATAACACAAAATTTCATTAGACTTGAAAATGAACAAGGAGTTGTCAGTTACTGAGTGGATAAAGCCAAAACTGAGTAGTGCATCCTTAGAGCCTTGTACCACTGCCGTGGTGCTTGCTTTAGCCCATATATACTCTTTTTTAACTTGCATACATGATGAGGTTTAGATAAGTCCTCAAACCCTGGGGGTTGATGCATGAAAACAGTTTCTTCAAGAGAACCATGCAGAAAAGCATTGTTGATGTCTAGTTCTCGCATTGACCATCCATGCATGACAACAATGGTTAGAATAAGCCTAATTGTGGCTGGTTTTACAACTGGACTGAATGTTTGAGAGTAGTCAATCCCAGGTCTTTGATGAAAGCCTTTAGCAACAAGTCGGGATTTGTATCGAGTTATTGTGCCATCAGGATTCCTCTTAATCTGAAACACAAACTTACATCCAACCAGATTTTGATCTTGAGCAGGAGGAACTAATTCCCAAGTCCCATGGTTAAGAAGTGTTGTGACTTCATCTGACATTGCCTTTCGCCAGTTTGGATCCTTTAGAGCTTGACTAACACATGTAGGCTCTTGGGATTCAGGTATTGGATGCTTAGATGTGTGATGCATTTGTTTAGGCCGAAAGATATTATTCATTGACCTTGTGATAATGGTGTGTGTGGGCTGTGGCAATGAAAGAGGTGGGTTTTCTGGAGTTACCTGATTTGAAACTGGAATGGCTGGCTCTTGGACTTCAGTTGAAGGGGAAGAAGCAGAAGAAATGTCTTCTTGAGGCCGTGAGACATGTATGCTATCCTTGGAGACAAGCTGCAGAATTGGTCCCGAGATGAAATCATTTTCTGAAGTGGATGAGATATTGGGTGGGTTAGCTGTCTCTTGTTTGAAAGGATAGACATTTTCATCAAAGATGACATGCCTAGAAGTATAGAGGCGCTGAGTTGGGAGATGAAGGCACAAGTTGGCACTTTGACTAGTTGAGTAGCCAACAAAGACGCATGGGACAGATTTGTCTTGAAGTTTGTTGGTGTTATAAGGCTTAAGCCATGGAAAACAAAGGCAACCAAAGGATCTCAATTTCTCATACCAAGGTGCTTGATTAAAAAGAGCTTCAAGTGGTGTTTTGTGTTGAAGAACAGGTGAAGGAAGCCTATTAATCAAATACGTGGCTGTTGCAAATGCATAGGCCCAGTATTCTAAGGGAAGAGAGGCATGAGTGAGAAGAGTTTTGCCTGTCTCGACAATATGCCTATGTCTACGTTCGAACACTCCATTTTGTTGTGGTGTATGGGGGGCTGTTGTGTAATGGCTAATGCCATTCTGAATAAAGAATGATCTTAAGGCAACAAATTCTCCCCCATTGTCCGAATACACTTCTTTAATTTTCATTTGAAATCTTGTTTCAATCATTTTGTAGAATTGATGAAAGATACTTTTCACATCAGATTTCTGAGGTAATGGAAAGAACCACACATATTTTGTGAAGTGATCTACAAAAATGACATAAAACCGATGACCATTGAGACTGGCAGTGGGTGAAGGTCCCCATACATCCGTGTATATGAAATCAAATGGAGCTTTACTAGTTAAACCATGCTTATGGAAAGGCAAGTGATGAACTTTATTAATGAGACACGAATGAAAATAAGTAGAATTTGAATCAGAAGAACTAGTTGGAAGAGAAAAACAACTAAGAATTCTGTTAACAACTTTTGAAGATGGGTGGCCAAGTCTCTGGTGCCAACCAGTTGCGGAAGTTCTTTCATGAATGAGTGCAACATGTGTAGCAGCAGGTGATGAAGGTAGAGGATAGATGCCATGCTCACACGGCCCTTGAAGAATTATCTCCCCCGTTCTCTGATCCTTCACAAGAAAATAGTTAGGATGAAATTCTAGGGAAACATTATTTTGCTTGGTGAAGTGATGAACATAAATCAGGTTCTTATTTATAGCAGGCACACAAAGTGTATCTTGAACATGAAAATTTCTTTTTGGGAAAGATAAAGTAAGGGAGCCAAAGTGAGTAATTGGCAAACCTGACCCATCGCCAATAATAACCTCATCAGTACCATCATATTCAGAGTGAAGTTGGAGATTGGAAACCTGAGAGGTGATGTTATGAGAGGCTGCTGAGTCAAGAAGCCAACGCTTGTCTGGGCTGGAAACAGCAGTAGTGCAGTTCACATGTGGTTCTGGGTGCTGCAGTTTGGGGCAGTCTTTTGCAATATGTCCTTGTTGATCATAGAACTGGCATTTTGGTGGGTATTTATACTACTTGAAATGCCTAGTTTTGGACTTGGAGTCATTCTTTGATGATTGCGAGTTCTGTGGTTTTGAAGCACGAGAGTCTTGACGTTGAGCAGTATTTGTTGTTAGTACCAAGGATTGTGTAGTTGAATCAAGCCTCTTGAGATATGCCTCATGACCAATTAAAAGATCATGTAACTCTTCCAAGGAAAGAGAGGATTCATGAGCTCGAATGGGGGCAACAATGTCACGATATTCAGAGCCTAATCCATGCAAAACATACAACGTGATGTCATTCTGAGAGAGAGAGACATCAATAAGAGCAAGTTCATCAGCAATTGTTTTGACAGAGTGGAGATACTCTGTGATTGTGCGAGTGCCACGCTGTGAGAGGGTGGGATCCTCTTTGAGCCGCATCACACGAGTCCTTGATCGACTGGCATAGAGCTTCGTGAGTTTAGTCCAAGCTTGATGAGATGTCTTTGATGTTGCTATGAGCGGTATCACAGCTGGAGAGACAGAGGTCAGGATAGCACTTAAAATAAGTTTATCCTGACGGAACCAAAGCAGATAAGCTGCAGAGGCAGCTGCATCATTTGTCATTGGTTGGGATGGACACGTATGAGTTCCAGCTACATAACCATAGAGGTTATAACTGAGGAGGAGTGACTCAAACTGAGCATGCCAGGAAGGAAAATTGATTGGTGTGAACCTTGCAGTGATTTGTTGAGAAGCATTAATGGCGATGGGGGTGTTTTCAGAAGAAGGACTGGCCATGGTGGAAGCGGAAGGAAAGGGAAAAACCAGGAAAAATACTTAGTAGAGGTTTGGTGGCTTTTAGACTAATACCATATAGAGAAAATGCACAGACTTGAAGGTAGGTTCACACACTTTAAAAGAGATGGAATTACAGAATATATACAAGTTGAAAGCAAGATAATTGCTCCTAAACTTAAGTTACCGTATATCACTATTGAGCTGTACAAATTAACAAATAAGGAATGAATTAAATGGTCATAACAGCTACGGCATAACAGTTACAATCCTAAGGATGATTTTGTGCAGGATTTGTAGCTGTCTCTATACCATCCACTTTGGATGGAATCTCAACACGAGCCAACTATGATCAAAGTGAAAAGTTTTCTTTTCCAATTCTAGGTACATGACCTTTGCCTTGCCAATCTACATGCATAAAGCATAATGAAGCTTAATATGAAACTCACTTTATATAGTTAAGTAAATATATACATGATATTCAACTACCTTAGCATGATGCAAAATAATTAGCTTGTTAAAAAAAAAAAAGCTTAAAAGGTGAAAAACATACTTTGTGTTGCTCATTACAACCACTTGGATGCATTCCTTCAACTTGTGTCAAGTAACCACAAAACTTGTTTACCGCTTGTTGAATCGTTGATCACCGACTCATTAGAGATGTGTAGTTACATGTAGAATCAAATTTCTTATTTTTCTCAAAATATTTATGAATTATTTTCCATAACATCATATGCTTTTAATCTTTTCCTTGCACCGCATCTAAGGAAACTTCAAGTCATCCCTCCACAAGTATCAAATCTTCCTCGTTACTAAAATTATTACCTCGTTGTGATTTTCGTCCACTTAGTTCAACCTCAATAACCTCAACTCAGGCTGGAGAGAGTTGTTGTTCATTAATCTCATTTGTGGCACCCATAAAAAAGTCATTGTTATTTAGAAGATTTGTGAAGTAGGCATCACGGTAAGTATATGGATTCATTCCTAGCAAAAATGATTTGTTATAGAGAGCCGATCGACGTTCAGTTCTCTGACTCACTGCAGAGAAGTCACTCATTTCAGTCCCTATACAATCTAGTTATACCTCAACAACAAAACACAGAGTGTAATAGTATTCCAAACGTCAAGTAAGATCAAGGCAAACTCTTCCTTTACTCTGCATTCTGAAACCTCCCCACTACTAGCTAAGAATCCAATTTTAAATCAAGACAGATCAAGTTTATAATAGTCAAACCATCAGGCATAGTTTTAATTTTAGCCTTAGAATTTGTTCCCCACCCGTAGCAAGAAGAGAATCCTGCAAGGGAACACCCATCAACATTTTGGATAATGCTAGCACCTCCACGTGGACCGAAATTCCTAAAAGAACTGTCATCCACATTTAACTTTACTCAACCTTCGTACTGACTCCAATTGTTTAAAAATATGCACCTCATATAGCCGATAGACCAAGCTGCTGAAATGTAGTTGGATCATAACAACTCAACTTCTCAACTCTTGGCAGAAAGCACATAAACTCACCCAAAAAAACGTTATTGGGTGAAGGGCTCTGCCCTGAAAACTAAAAAATTGAAGAAGAAAGAAAGAAAGAAAGACACGGAGACTCTGAAAGAACTCAAACAAGAATCCAGAATAAAATGAAATCCCAGCAAAAAAAAAAAAAAAGAACAGAAAAAAGAAATGAAAAAGAAGCAAACCGGGAGGCGTTCGGCGTGGCTTATGATGGCGACTGTGGGAGACGTCGATGGTTGTTGTTCCTTCATCTGAAGTTGTTGTTCCTTCGTCTTTCTCAACTCTTGGCATAAAGCACATCAATTAAAGTTGTTGTTCCTTCGTCTTTCTCTTCTTGTGCGGGAGTAAGATGAACTTTTCTTTATCTTCTCTTCTTGCGGGGGAGGAACAGTAGGTAGCGGGAAGATAATTGTTTATGGTGAAAATAATATTTAGCCAGCCTAAGGGGCTAGCCAAATTTGGCCAGTGACTAAATTTTGGCAAAAATTACCGTTCATTTATTGAGTCCATTATAGTGGATTTTTGTGCTACCTAGCTAAACTTTGGCCAAAATTTGGCTAAGTTGAGTCCACTACTAATGCTCTTATCCTTTAGCTACTCTTTGGTCCCTAATTCATCCATGATTGGAAGTCGTACCCATTTGGATAGTAATGGATAGTAAAAGTATTTCATCTCATCTTATCTCATCATTACAACTTTCTCAAATTCTCACACAAAATATAATAAACAATTCAACTTTTCAAATCTCAAAAAAATAGTAATATTAAAAAATAATATTCTAACAATATTTTTTTCAACTTTCAATTTTCATCTTAACTTATCTCATCTCAACTCACTATCCAAATGGCACCTTAGTGGAGCCATCAACCCAACTATGCATATATATCTATATATATAATTTATACATATATTCCATTCTAGTACCTCAACCGGAACGGTCGTTGAAATGGAATTTAAGACTTTGGATCCAAGTCTGATGATGCTAAGGTGACATATTCCCTACTGATAGTGCTAGACTACCGCGAGAAGACAGATCAACATAAATATGACAGGAAAATGTGAAGATTTCTCAAATTCAGACAATGTTGCACACGTGTCACTATTTTGGCCATTAGTTTTGTTACAGGTATCAAAATCGCACATTTGACCCTAATTTGGAAAACTATTATCAGCGCGCACGTCATGGTCACCATACTACATTGGCGGTCCCCATTTCGACACCAAAATCAGCATGTATTCGCCCGTTGGAATGCTAGTTTCCCTTAATTGTTAAAAATAGTCCTTATTTGCGGCAAAACTGAATTCGTCGGAATTTAGATGGACCCGATTGCTAACATAAACCCAATATACACACACGTACACACACCCCCGCGCGTGCGGGCACACACACACACAGAGATATATATATGTGTGTGTGTGTGTGTGTGTATGCTTGTGAAACATATAGGCTCAGTTATGACATTATATCAAGTTACGACATTATATTAATTGATCAACATAATTAAACTTCTTGATTATTAACAAAGGTCTTGCATGGAATACATGGCTTGCCATGGAATATAAAAGTAAATAAAAACCCAAGGAGTAGAATCGTGAGTTTTTCTTTAGAAGCATACTTTTTCTTTTTACGAAGAGAAAGAAACTCCAATTTTTTTTATTACCCCACTTATGGTGGACGAATACCTTATACAAAGAGAGAACTTGGGATTACAATGAGAGATAGATTTATAAAAACCCTAAAACCAAGGTCTTGAAAAAGATAAAGACCTTACAATAATAGATTATAATGAGCCTAAGGAACAAAAGAGAAAATTAGTATCGAATAGAAGAAAGACCTACACAATCCATAGAGAACAGAACACTCATATGCTTAGGGAATTGAAAAAGAGACGTGAAACTTACAATATGTCCCATGGCACCATAGTTGACTAGGCTATTGGCTAACACATTACCTTCTTTGTAAACATGGTTATTATCGAAAGGATAACAATTATTGAAATGTAACATATCATCCCAAATATCAGAGAAAAGCCAAGGGAAAGGAACCATTATTAATCCAATTAACTATAAGGAAAGAATTGGTCTTTAACAATATGATCAGAGATATTTAGATCATAGCCCAAAGTTGAACCGACTCTCATAGTTGACAATTCTGCAAAAATGTTAGTACTCATACCCAAAAAGTAAAAGAAACTAACAATGATATAACAATTAGTAGGGGTGAAAATCGATAGCTACGGTTCGGTTTTGTTCCAAAACTGAAACCAAACCGATAATGTGTAAACATGTCTAATACCTGCCGAAACCGACTAGTCAAGGGGGAGAAAACCAGCGATGTCAGTCTTGGCGTAAATCCGATCGGTTCGCCAGTGCCCCGTCGGTGGCGTGATGAGAAAAAGAATGGAGAGAATCAGAGAACGTACTGAAAAGCAAGAACGTCGTGATGAGAGAGAAAATGGTGTGATGAGAGATATGAGAGATATGGGAGGTGTGATAAGAGAGAGAGAGAGAGAGAGAGAGAGAGAGAGATGGGAGGTGGGAGGTGGCCCACTGCCCTGCTGCGTGAGAGAGAGAGAGGAATGAGAAAGTGAGAAAGTGAGGAGTGAGAAAGTGAAGAGGAAAATGAGATCGGGAGAAGAAGGGGGAGGGCAGGGGCAGGGGTATTCAAGCCCTAATTCCAAACGACGCTGTTTAGTTTATTAAACCAAACAACGTCGTTTCATTTTAATTTTTTTTTCTAAAACATTATGTTTAAAATGATGCCTAAGTATAACAGTTTCGTTTTATTTAAAATATATATATATATATATATATATATCAGTCGGTTCAGCAGTTTGAACCTGGTTCAAACCGGGACCAAACCGGCTGACGTTGGTTTCATCAAATTTCCACCGCTTCCCAATCGATTCTCCACCGGTTCCTGACTCCGACGGCCGGTTGCCATCTGTGCCGGCCGGTTCTATCGATTCCTATACACACACCCCTAGCAATTAGTGGAACATAAAATACAACCACAACCTGCAAGCTTAGGATTACCTTTAGAAGCCGGTCAATATTAAGCTTGAGAGTATCTAAGGGTAGCGGAATCCACTTAACCAGAATAGGTCTTTTGGTCTGGATAGTGAACCGAGAAATAAGAGTTGCGCACATAAGTGATTTGGTGTTGACGTTAGACACAAGAGCTCTAGGCTTCATAAGAGGATTTGACTCTCTTAGCCATTTCTTACTCTTGCCGATAATAGTAATGGCATTAGTACGAGAACTTGCTTTACTTCTTCCTAGCCATTACTCCCAAAGGAGATTCCCACTTATATGAGTTTCTACGCCTAACTATATTGCACGAAAGAAATATAATTCCTAACGAGAAATGAGTGAACTCCCTTCATTTCTGACTAAGATCAGATCCTCCAATGGGTCTCTGATTGTTATCTCTTTTTTTTTTAAATCTAATTTATTTTCTGCATAAATGCATTTTATGAGTTTAACCAATTGAACTATCAAATGCATAACCTCAAGTACTTTATGTCTGTGCCCTTAACTCGAGTGAAATCTATTAATTCCATCAAATCTGTCTATTCTATTAGTTAAAGCATTCAGCATAATTCTGATCCTGTCCCAATTTGGTTTTGACCCCCACCGGCCACTCTCTCATGCTGAAGAACATTTTCCACGTTGGATTTCTGCAAAAGTATGTTTAAAAAGGCTTAAGGAATTAGAAGAATCCTGTCATGTGTAATAGGAAAAATCGCTTATTTGCATAATGATTACAATAGCATATATATTTGTAGTTCAACTTTTCCACTTTATTATCAAAGTGGTATAACCACTTGCACACAATAAAATAATATTGTATTACAATATTTGAATATGTATATATTATATTTTCTTTAGAAGAAACCATATATTCATTCAAATAAACAGATCCAATAGATGATATCGAGCATGAATACAATAAAGTGATTTTTATTATTTGCTTGAAGCAAAGTTATTTTATATATACGATTTTTAATAAAGTTTACAATCTAACATTTTATTCTTGTTGTTAACGTAGTGTTTCGAGTGCCTTTTGGCCGGGTTCCAGAAACTCAGGTTTTCAGGCCTTCACCTGCACACTTTAAGCAAACACGGAGAATGGGGGCCTTGGTGGTGGCCGGAGAGTTTCCAATGCTAAAATCAGTATATCTCCTTAATAGTTTGTGAGTAAACTTAAATGAATCAAAGAGAGCTTTTCATACCTGGGGATCAACTTTTATACTAGGTTTCTGGTGGGGACAACTCATCCCTGACTTTGAGGAGCTCATGTCCTGTCTACTGTTCATTTGGTCAGAATCCATTAATGCGGCGTGGCTTATGGGGCGGTGTCATTAATGCGGCGTAGAGTCCTGGGAGTGGCGCCATTAATGTGGCGTGGCTCCCTGACTTACTTTACCTTGCGAATGTTCCATGTTAAGCTCCTTCATGCCTGTTGTCAGGAAATCAAGGGGTTTTCTATATTTCCCACTCACCTGCCTATGCAAGTTCACGTGGGTAGTGTGTTCTTGGGGATGTGTTAAGGCGGCGAATCTCATCTGCCCTACCGTCCGCTTTCCCCATGCATGGATGGGTTTCACTCATGGGCCGAGTACTCTATAGAAGCCCACTAACTCCTTTTAGAGGAGGGTCGTTGGCCCCGGCGGGCTCTCTGCTTCCTAGTGGCCCCTCGTGGGCTTGCCCTGTGGGCTGATAGGGGGAAAAAATCCCTTTACAGTTACCCCTCTTGTTCTCATCAGACTAGTTCGATGGGAATTCTTTTTGGCCTCAGTCTTCATTCTTTATACCTTCCCACTGTCTCCATCGTTGAGATCCTTTTCCTTAGAAGAGAGTGGTTATTATTCTCCCATCTCTTCTACTTACAAGGTTCCTGCTCAAGATTATGCCCGTGTGGCTTCCTTCATTAACTGAATGATGTCGTGCAACGGTTCTCCTTCCAACTTTATTGGTCTGTTTCATGACGGTTGGACCCACACTTGATTGCACCTTTTTCCACCCTCTTAGCATTGATGGTGTGAGGTGGTTCCTTCTCACCACGTTGCAATGCACAATATATGCGGTTGGATGCACCCATGTCCTGCCAGCCCAGTTAGGCACTGCATCCCCATGATTTTGGGATGGTAGCCTCCATTGCCATTTATTTAAATTTCCCCTCCCTTCTTTTATGTTTTTGCCCTTCCCATTCTAACAATTAGACTTTTCAAACTAGTCTCGAGACGTCATTTCATTTTCCATGGGTACAGAAGGGGAACCGTCACTTTCTTTTTATATAAACATGGCTCTGCCCCCATTTTCCCACCTTTTTTGCATCCTCGTCTCCTTCTGCTCTAGCTTTCTTGTTCCCTTTGCTGAACTCCTCTTCCTTTCCATTGCCTTTCTCTACTTCAGTTTTCATGGACCAGCTTAGAGCAATTCTACATCGGTCATAACTAGCGTTCAAACGTCACTCCTGAGTTCTTATCATCACTGGATTCCACCTTTCACGTCTTGGAGAATGTGGTTTTTTAGGTTCTTGGGCCCAGTGAGAGGACTATTGAGGATGAGGGTTATGCTTTGAAGGTCACTCTCTTCCCTAGCATGTTTTCTTGCGGGCTGAGGCTACCCTTCCCTTGCCCTGTAAGCGACCTATTGGATCGCCTCGCCTTGGCCCCCTCTCAACTCCACCCAAATGCTTGGAGGATATTGATGTGCGCTATTGCATCCTTTAGCGACGGGTTTTGTCAGAGTCAGACCCAGAGAATGCTGATCTTACTGGTTGCGAGTTTCTCCTGACTCATAACTTCATAAAGCGTGAGGGGAACATTTGTAGTTTTAGGGTGACACACGCCCTCGTTTCTCTGGAGTCTTGCTATCGCAAGGTCAAGGACTAGACTCCCAAAGTTTTCTTCGTGTCTAGCCGTGGGTGGGAATTTTTAGTTAGGCAGGTGAATCGTTGTGAGTTCCTCGTTTGGGCCATATGGGGGTGGTCCCTGAAGACAAAGCGGTGCGACCGAAGGCCTCGCCTAAGGAGCTACAACGTATCATTCTGGTCAGAAAATGGGTACAGAAACATCTAGCTGACGCTCTTTCGGAGGCTCTCCTTGGGGAGGAAAACATAAGGGCTTTCCTGCCTCCGCTCAGCCACATCATTTTTTATGACCGTACCATTCCTATGTAGGCTAGAGTCACCCCGTGTCCCCTCTTCTATTTCCTTTGGGGTAGTCCTTGGTGCTGATCGAGGTACGAAATCCCCACCCCCATTCGTGCCGCCTCCGTGACCGATGACACCTTTACATCGACCCAATCCTCCGAAGAGCTCGAGGGGCAGGAGTCTCACCATCCCAGAGACACCGGTCGTTCCTCCTCCCATGGGCGTTTTGACCTCTAAGCCCGTCGCGGTCCCTCCGATGCCAATTGCTTCGACAGGCCTGTGCAAGTTGTCCCGCAGGTCAAATATGATATCGATGCATTTTTATGGGGCTCTTCTAGAACTGGCCCCTCGTCGATCTACATTGGTGGAGTCTCCTCGGGAGGTGAATGTGGAGATATCCTCTCCTCTCTATCCACAGTGCAATCTGCCAACGAGGGTTGTGGAATGGATGGCTCCCCCTAAGCCACTTCGATCCTAGCCATCACCAAAAGGCCCTACTCCTGCTCCCGTGGCCGTTGACACCTTGGTGACCTTGGCTGAGGAGCCTGGCAAGGGGACTCTTGGTGGGGAAAGGGTAAAGCCAGAGGCTGCCTTAGCACTCTATCTCGTTGCTGAGGGGACAACCGTCGTTCTTCCTCCCGTGCCTGTGGCCGAGTTACCAACTGTCGGGATCGAGGCAACGTTGGAGGCAAGGAGTGAAGGGAATAGATCGCAGGGTTTTGATGAGGGACGGGATCCCCAAGATCTTGGCTAAAAACTCCCTTCCACTGTTGAGGGCCACCTATCCTCTTAGTCATTCATTCGCCCAATAGAGGGGGTCGCGGGCATTGTTGAAGACGTGGGGGGGAGGGGGCTTGCCAAGCCACGTCTCGAAGAAGGGCCCTGTGGAGGCCATCCCTTTCTGCCATTTGTCGGAAGGGGGAGCCCAAGCAGAATCCCTCGACAAGGTGACCAAGTCCTTAATGGGATTTTTCTCTGAGGTCGCTTGTGTTGGCCTTCTCCTTGTCTATTGTTTCATCATTTAGGAGTTTTGTGCTGACTATTTTCATTTTTGCTTTTTTTGGTGATAGTGTAACGCGATAAGCCCTACAATATGCCCGGGGGAAAAGGGAGGAGAAGGAGCGGCTGGAGGTGGAGCTGTTGAAAGCCCAACTTGCTCAGAAAAAGAGCCAAGGGTAGGTCAAACAGCTTCGTTGTTGGCGGAAGATGTTAAAAATTGAGCTCGCCATGGCGAAAGAGTAGGTTGAGCTGGCCTGTAACAATGTCCTTGCTGCGTTGGCAGTAAGGAGCTCGGCTGAGGGGTTATTCCATGTACTGACAGAAAAGGTGACGGCTATTGAAGGGTCACTAGGTCAGTTGGATAAAGATCGCCAATCCTTTTCCAAAGCCTTTAAAGGATGGGAGGACTCGTTGGCAATCGCCCAAGCTTTTGCCAACCAAGAAGGGGAGGGCCAACCAGGAGTCCAAAAATTTAAGGAAAGGTGAGAAGAGGTTGGCGGCCTAGGTAGTGGTCATCGAAGATCTGCGGAGCAACCTGTCTCAAGTTCAGGATGTCGTTCCCCGCTTAGAAAGGTAGCTGTGGTTGGCCGTGTTCGTTCGTGACCAGGCTTAGTCGTATGGATACATTGAAGGTTTCAAGAGGATGTGGGACTACGTTCTGGAGAACCCTCATGCAAACTCAAGAGCCCAAGAGGCACACTTAAGAGCCATCGACCCCCATGAACTCCCTCCAGAACCTGACGCGCTCTAGCATGGCTGCACCTTGGGTAGGGACCTGATTCTGGACGCCTCCCCTCCTTACTCTGAAGCCCCTGAACCCAATCCTAACATTCCCGAGCAGGACCCTGATGTCCCCGCACCTTAGTCCTTGTTCATTTCGCTCTGTTTGTAAAGTTTAGACACATTATCTGCTTGTACACTTGTAACTTATCAATAAAATGTCTTTCTTTTTTCTCGGTCATTTGCTATGTTGTTTTTTCAATGTTCTCTTTCCCTTTAATTTTTTCTTCTATCGGCTTGGCGGGTACAACGCGAGGGATAAGTCACGTCCGCAGGGGGGCAGGGATCCGATTCTTGTCTCGCGACCTTCTTCATCGGCATTGCAGACCGGGGTAAGGGGGTGGGGACTCCCCTGGTCTTCCCGTCGGCCTTGGAATTGAGGCAAGGGAAGAGGCGAGTCCGTGGAGGAGGCATAGTACTTAGCTTCCTCAATTTTCTCATCGGTCTCATAGGCTGATAAGTTTGTGGAAGCGTGGTGACGCCTGGAATCCCAGCTACTTGGAGGGTTTGGAGAGAGCGAGAGCTCACGTGCCTCATCCCTAAAGTGATTCGAGGGTATTGAGAGTGTAAATACTTCCTTCGGACGTGGCGGCGTTGGAGCGCGGGGCCTTGACATGGAAGGAGTTGATGCCAAGAATTTTCTCAGGCTACCCCACCAGCTAGGCACTACCATTCTGGTATCGACACACTTCTTGGGTGGGGGAGAGAACTGATCTGCACTCTCTGTACTCCCCCATTGGGGGGGGGGTGGGAGTTGACCCGCCGCATTGTTGAGGTTGTCTTGCTCTGGGATCTTATTTGGTGGAGCCGTTTGGGAGGATTATGGGGTGTTATATGCCTAGTGTCCCGTCGGTGGAGATGGCGTTATATAGGTCAGTCAAAAGACTAAACCCGCTTTCCACCGGAAAAGGGGTCGCGATGCTTTTAGGTCCATCTTTCCCCTTTAATTCTTCTGAGGAGGCAGTATGCCGAACGACTAAGAAGGTGGTTCTTTCTTCGCTTTGTGGCGAGTGAGGGCGTCCAATGCATCGCAAGGCAAAATAAAGAAGTTAGATTAATCTACCCTCGACCTACGAATGTGGAATTTGCAAACCTGGGTTGTTTCACTTGAGACGCACGGCGTTAATCACTGGGCGTTCTGTTTGGTGGAGAGGGAGCTGGGTGGGGAGTCCGAAGCTCCACTCATTAGGCATCTCATTGTTGGAGATGGCACAGTGTTGGGTAGTGGAATGACTAAACTAACTATCTGCCTGGGGAGGGGATAGGATGCATTAGGCCAAGCCCGCTCCTTTGCTCCCCCGATGAGGTAATATTTTGGACGATTGAGAATTTGGTCCGCTCTTCGTCGTGTGGGGGAGGGGTAAGTTGTTAGGCAGTTTGAGATTGGACCCTCTTCCACCTGTTGACATCACGGGAAAGTAAATGTTGGGTCAGGTTGGAGCTGATTCCACTCTTCGTCGTGGCAGAGTTCGAGGTAAGTTGTCGAGCAGCTAAGGGGCTGAACCCGCTCTCAATCATGGGAGGGGTGAGATGGGCCTTAAATCTCACCCTATATCTCCCACGGGGATGTAAGTGACAGGGCTATTTGGAACTGGATCAGCTCCTGCCTGTTGACGCTCACGGTGAAGGTAAGTGTCGGGCAGTCGAGGGCTAGCCTGCTATTTACCGCAAGAAGGATAAAGCAGACTCTGGCGTGACTTATCCCTTTGGTGTCTCGCAGGAAGATAAGTGTTGGATAGCTAAGAAGCTGGTCTGCTGTTCACTGTGATGGGGGTCAGGTAAGTTATTTAGAGAGCTAAGGAGCTGGACTCTCTATCCCTACGAGGGAGGTGGGCTGCCTGCCTGCCCTTTAGCCCTTGTGGAGAGGTAAGTAGTCTGGCAGTTTGAGACTAGACCCTCTCCCGCCCGTTGATGTCACAGGGAAGATAAGTGTTGGGTCAAGCTGGCATTGATCCCACACTTAGTTGTGGCAGAGGTCGAGGTAAGTTGTCGAGTAGCCGAGGGGCTGGACCTGCTCTCCTTTGCGGGAGGGGTGAGATGGCCTTAAAACTCATCTCAACCTCTATCTCCAATAGGGAGGTAAGTTACCGGATAGTTTGGGGTTGGACCACCTCCTGTCTATTGGTGTTCACAAGGAAGGTAAGTGTCAAGTAGCCGAGGGTTGGCCCACTCTCGACCTCAAGAAGGATATAGTAGCCTTTGGCGTAACTCATCCCTTTGGTGCCTCGCGAGAAGGTAAGTTGACGTTGATGGAGATTTTATTGGTGGAGATACACTGATGGAGATTGCTTCGGTAGAGATCGTGTCAACAGAGCTTATGTTGGCGAAGATTACGTTGATGGAGATTACGTTGGCGAAGATTATGCCGATAGAGATTACGTTATTGGAAATTACATCAATGGAGATTACATTGGTGGAGATTACATTGATGGATATTACGTTGGTGAAGATTACATCGATGAAGATTACATCGATGGAGATTACGTTGACGGAGATTACCAATCCTCTTTTTTTTCATTAATTCATCTAGTTTTTAACGCCAACTTCATCTTCTTTTTTTAATTTTAGCATCTTATCTTTGACCAATAATAATTGTAAGCCATCCAATCAATTCAAAACTAATTCTCCTTTCAAATTTTTTTTAAAAAAAAAGAAAAAGAGATTTCCCCTATATCTGCTGCTGAAATCTGGAATTCTTGGATGATTTTATTACCCAAGTTCCAGCTAGATTTAGAGCATCAAAAAGACATATTTTGGAGTTGGGACATTCACTAAAGTTTTATATCTCATTCTTAGCTTTCCAACGCACCTAATCTTGCTTTATTCTGACTTCTCAAACTCCAAATACAGGCTGAAAAATGAAACAGGGTCTAGGCTACAGTTAACTTTTGGACAGATTCGGACTTCTTTGTTTCTGCTAAGTTTTGAACTTCAAAAAGGCATAAATGGGTTTTGGAAATTCATAAAAGTTTTAGGCCTACACCTTAGCTTTCCAGAAAGCAGAACAGGTCTGTAGCTCCATTTAAAACCCAAAAACCGAACAGTATTATGTTTTTACTAGACCAGCCCAACTAGGATTTGCTCTCTAAGCCTAGCCCAAATTCTGCATCTTCACATCTTCCAATTTCAATCTAATTCAATAATTAAGTACCTGCAAAATATCAAGAATTCTCAAGAATTGAATAAATGTAATAGACACCTAAAATTCTAGACAAACAAGTTAAGAAACATACAAAACAGTCTAAATCAAAGCAATTAGGATTAAGAAAATGTGTGAAATAAATTTCAACATCAATTGTGTTAGTGGATATTACGTTGATGGAGACTACGTTGGTAGAGCTTATATTTTATTCCTAAAAAGCCACATTCTCATTAATAGAATTTACACATCGATGTAGAAATGTAAATTACAAGTCATAAGGTTCCTTCGAAGTGACCATGTGCACCTTGCTACCCTTTGGCTTCAATTCTTGCACGTAACACTCCTGCGCTAGGATATGTTTTCCTTGAACTTCTCCTACCCCTTGAGTAGTTGGGAACTTCAGTCGACCATGATAGAGGCCATTGAGGGGGTAGCTGCCCACTAAGACGGGCAATGTGATGGTCCCGACTGGCTGGACCATGTCCTCGAAGAAGCCCTTCAGTGGCATGGGGGCTAATTGGAGTCGGGAGGTGTCTATTCCCATTCGCGTAAAGGCTTCCCAAAACAGGAGCTACCATTGTCAATAAGGATCCTCTGAGTGGTGAAGTTGGTAACCAACATAGTCACCACCAAGGCATCGTCATGCAGATAGAGGACCCCTTCCTCGCCGTCCTCTCCATAGGAAATGATTAGTGCCGGGTCATTCCTTCTGTACCTTGCGGGGTGGCACTCCGCCGAATACACCTCTTGGTATCTCGCCCACTTGGCGTGACCTTTCCACGCTGATAGGGTTATGCCTCTGCCAGCAAAGTCTTCTGTGATGGTTCTGATCTCCCCTAGCAGTGGTCCTCCTTGATGCTATGCGGGGGGCGACTCTCTACCTCGGGCTCCCTTCCTTTCTTGGCCTTCTGATCCTTTATGTGCTTCTTTCCCTCAACCTCCTCCTCCATTCCTGCTCCGGCCTTCGGGTGGAAGGGTACCTCAGCCTTGGCCGCCCAGCCTACTCTCTTTCCTATTTCAAAGAAAGGAAATCTTTAGTGCTGTGGGTGGGGGACTGGTGGTAGGTGCAATAACAACGATTTGCGCTCTTGTAGTCGTCCTTCTGGGCTGGCTGGTGGTCGTCTTTATGGATGGCGAGTGCCAGCCGATCAAATCGAAGGCCCAGGGCTTTCGTAGGGGCCTCTTGCCTCCTATTGTCATGTTGCCCCTTCTCTGGCTTCTCACAAGCCTTGCCTCTGGTCAGCGCCTTCGCTTTTTTCTCCGCCTGTTCCAGTTCTCTCTTCCTCAGCTCCGTTAAGGCCCGGAGCGTATCTTCGGCTTTGATATAGTTGTGGTCCATGAATTCTCGCAAGGTGGCGGGAGTTCTTCTTGCCATCTCTGCCATGAACCGATCTGGGCCACACTCCTCCCAAGAGGGCCGCCAGAGTTATCTTCTCGTCCTGGTCATCTATAGTCATCCGCTCTTTGTTAAACCTGGATAGGTATGCCTTCAGGCTCTCGTCTTCCCCCTGCTTGATGTGAGGAGGTATGTTGCGGGGCGTTTCCTTCTCTGACTTGACATAAACTGTGTGAGGATAGACGAGCCAACTCCCTGAAGCTGTCTATGGATCCGGGTGCCAAAGACCCGAACCATACTCTTGTCGTCCTCCTCAAAGTCAGCGAGAAGTCCCTGCAAACCACTTCTCTCGGGAAACCATGTAGAGTCATATGGGCTCTGATGGTTTCCATGTGTTCAAGGGGATCTCTAGTCCCATCATACATGTCCATGAGGAGCACCTGGAACTTTGGTGGTGGGGCACGACCATCTCTTCCTCGTTGTATGGGAGGCCTGTGCTGGTGAGTAATTCGTCTACCGATGATGATGTGCCCATCTTCCTTGCCATCTCTTCGTACTTCCTTTTGAGGTTATGCAGCTCGTCCTGCATGTTTTTTCTTTCTTCTTTTGCGTCACCTCCTTCTCCTGCATTCCTAGATCCCATGTGCTCGTTATTGCTTGGTTCCGCCTCATTTTCTGGCTCGTTGGTGGCCGCTTTGAGTGTCACATTTTCCTTCCGGAGGGTCTCCACCTTGGTGGTCAGTTTTCTCACCAGTTGTTCCATTGCGGCGAGCCTTGCTTCTATATTTGTTGACGTTGTTTCTTTCTGTCCCCGAGTTGTCTTAGAATGAGTTATCGCAAGCATACAAAGGACACGTGAAGTCTATAGAGATCTCACAGACAGCGCCACTGTTAACGTCGTGTTTCACGTGCCCTTGTGCCGAGTTCTAGAAACTCAAGTCTTTGGGCCGTCACCTACACACTTTAAGCAAACACGGAGAATGGGGGCCTTGGTGGTGGCCGGGGAGTCTCCGATACTAAAGTGAGTATATCTCCTTAATAGTTTGTACGTAACCTTAGAGGAATCAGAGAGAGCTTTTCATACCTGGGGATTGACTTTTATACTAAATTTATGATGGGGACAGCTAATCCCTGACTTTGAGGGACCTATGTCCTGTTTACTGTTCGCTTGGTTAGAATCCATTAATGCGGCGTGGCTTCTGGGATGGCGTCATTAATGCGGCGTAGAGGTCGGGGAGTGGCGCCATTAATGCGGCATGACTCACTGACTCACTTTACCCTGTTGTCGTTGCCTGTTAAGCCCCTTTATGCCTTCTATCAGGAGATCAATGATTCTCTATATTTTTCGTCTACCTGCCTTCACAGATTTACGAGGGTAGGGTGTCATCGAGGAGGTGTCACGGTGGCGAGTCCCATCTGCTCCTACCGTCTGCTTTCCCTACGCATAGCCTCAAATAGACAAGTTATGTGCATTCATTTTGTAAAAAAGTGAATCCCACCATGAACAATTGTAACGAAACATTCTTTTAAAGTATGATCCATTTTTTTTACCAAGCGTTTATATGAAATTTGTCTATTTGAAACTTATACTTATCGATACTATATTTATATATGTGTATATATATATATATATATGAGTTATTCTACTCATAATCCCTACACAACACATCTATTTAGGAAACAAATAAAAAAAAATAAAAACAAGTATGTGGTGTAGGAATGATGAGTAGAATTTATATATATATATATCGGGCACATATTTTAAGATTAAAGTTTTTCTGACATGTTGGCGTTCTAAATTTGCATAAAAGATTCAATTTTATATTGGATCTTTGTTTTACAATATAGCACGTGACAAGAAATATCTATGGTGGTTAGAAATTGTATTTGGAGATTCAATGATATGGATGGTTTGTTTTACACATCTATTCGATAATAGAAAAATTTAATAATATATTATATGGTATGGACCGTAAGTACACGAGGACTAATGTTCAAATAAAGTCAAGACTTCATGTTTTCCTTTTAAAACATTATTGTGTTTAAAATAAGATCCCTCGTCCAAAACACTCCACCATAAAAAATAAAAAAGAAAAAAGAAGAATGGAAAGATGTTATTGTGGGATGCCTAATCATTGATTTTCCCATGTAACAACCATTCAGTGAAAGGAATCTTTCTTCACTAACTAGTTTATAAATGGATTTAATCGCTGAATTTGCTTTATATGAGTGAAATGAAGTTTGGTTGCCATTTCCAAGACAAGAATGAAATAGACTAATTACAGAATATATTATAATTTGATTTGAAAACAGTAAAAGCGTCGTTGTTGTTGCATGTGTGCTACTCGATCGGTAGCTTCGTCGTGATTTCCAGTGTTGTGGCGGGAATAAGAGATATCTATGGTACGGCCAAAAGTGTATCAGTATTAAGGCATAAAATCCAATTAAAGTTTGATAGAGATAAGAGGAGAGAGAGAGAGTTATAATTATCCATTGTCGAGTTTTAGGTAGGGGTGGCAATATGTGACACAACCCGTTAACCTCAACATGAACACGACACGATAAAAGTGGGTTAAAGTTTAGCCTTAACGGGTTTGGGTCAAAACGGGTTGATCCATTGAGACACGATTGCTTAACGGATTGATAACGAGCCAACCCGTTTTGACCCGTTAAGAAAGTTAAAGTTACAATTATACCTTTATACCTAAAAATAAAGTTGTTGGGATTTTAGTTTCGATAGTTTTATTATTTGGATTGTAATTTTGGACTTGTAGTTAGTTTTATATTTTTTTTTATAGATATTGTGGTTTTAACATTTATATAAAATTATGGTAAACTTAATTAGGTCAAACGGATTAATTTCGAGTTTGTTCAACCGATTTACATAAACAGGTCATAACGGGTTAACGCAACACGACCCGTTAGGGGTTTGAGATTTTGACACAATAAGCTTAACGGGTCGGGTTAGGGTTGACCTACATAGTATAATATATATGTCTTGACACGACACAAACACTCTCCATTAACACGATTTGACACCCCTAGTATTAGGGAGATGGACCAGAAAAGCTACGTTGGGTGAATACACAGTACTTTTTGGTCTGTGTTCCTTACCAGTCTTGAGTGGCACAATCTTTTTTATACAAATAATGTTAGATATAATTATAAATTATATAAATATTATATATTTTTTTTAAAAAGAGTAGAGTTTATTATTAAAAAATTATTTCTTTCATGTGGATCATTTATTTATTCATTTTCTTAATAGGAGTGTGCGGCGTTTGCACACTTTATGACTGCAAATATCCTTTCTAGTTATGGAAAAGTCTTCTTGTAAGCGGTTCGCACACCAAACTGCATACCGATGCTGATATATATCTGTTTAATGAAACGGTACGAATTAAAAACGGAAGTGATTTTCATGAGACGATGAACCTCTTATTCTCTCAAAATTTTTCTTCTTTTGTTTTTCTTTTCAATAAAAAAAGTCATGTCAGCATCGGTACGCAGTTTGTGTGCGAAACCGCTTGTACCTAGCAATGCTCTATTTTTATAACTAACCAAATGAATTTTTACTTAGTATAAGATGCTAAAATATAAGTATTACAAGATAGCCACATTAAGCTTTCACATCTCGTTTAACTCTTAATCTTCTTTCAAGTAATTCATTGCAAGAAGAATGACTTTTTGCGACATTGAAAGTTGTTGCAAAAAGTACTATATGCACTGCAAAACGTCCATTAATTATCATTGCTAGGTGGACGGTAATACTACGTCTCAAAGCAATACATTGCATCGACTCATACAAGGATGCAAATACATTGACTTTTGCGGAGACTCTAGTCATTGTAAATAGTAGGATGTTTTGTAGCGAAAAGCTATCACAAACAGTTACTGTTGTTGTCGTAATACCTATTTGTTGCGATTTTGTTGTTGCAAATAAGATTTTGCGGAGGCATAAATCGCTGTCGATAAGTATTTGTGACGCGGCTGTGTAGCAAGAGAGAGGGACGAGAGACAGGCTGGCAAACTGTGAAAGTGAGAGACGTATATGAAGAGAGAGAAAAGGGAGACAGATGATAGGGATGGATGGAGATTACCATTATGACGAAGTTGCTACCGGTGACGGCGAGGGATTGCATCGGCGCAAGGATAAAGAGAACAAACAAAAGATTTGGGGCAAGAGAGAGACGTCAGAGGGTGGGGGTTCAAAGGGGGCGAAGAAGAAATGAAAAATGATTTAAACTTTAGGGATTAGGGTTTTCTCCTTTTTTAATTGTGATATTTTGCCGCGAATTAGTGTTGCCGCAAATAGTTAAATAATCGTCGCAAATAGCTAAATATCATCCAATACATTTAGCGGCAAAATAGTATTGTCATAAAAGACACAAAAGGCGTCGACATTATTTTTCCATCTAAACTAATTGGGCAACATGTTTTTTACCGCAAAAAGGTTTTTTTGTGACTAATTCCTAGTCGTTGCAAATAAAATGATGAAAAGTGAGAAATTTTTTTTGCAGCGATAATAACACCCTTAGCAGCAAAAAAAAATACAACTGTTCACTTACTTGAATTGCACCCTTAGTGGCGGAAAGTTGCAACGAGGTAAAATTGGCCGCCAAAGATGAGTCTTAGCGTCGATTTCTTTAGGGACTGAAATGGTTTGGTTGCAAAATCCCTATATTCTTCTAGTGTAATTTAGATTTTTTAATATATAAATCATTGTAAGTTAAATAAGTTTATGAAGTAACTGAGATTTAGAATGCAAGAAAAATATGAATATGAAGTACATTTTAAAGTATGTATTGAATATTTAATTGTGTTCAAGAAATATCTATAAATATTGTATGTCTTATTTTATATATCTATCTCTTTCTATTTTAGATCTTAAGGCTAATTGAACAATGCATACAACCTTGATCAATGGAATAATAAATACCCTTCTTTTGGCATTTTTTTAAGAGAAACTGTCATCATTTATTTATCAGAGAAACTTATACCTATGATCGGATATATTTTGAGATGGCCCCATATCAAATATGACATCATAAACCAAAATAATACATTTGGAACTGCACCAGTATACTATTTCCTTTTGTGACTGGTTTGGTTTTTACTATTGTTGATACTCTCTATAGGCAAACGTCCAAGAGACAATACTCTGCCTAAATAGAGACTCAACCTCACCCTTCATAGAAAGAGAAAAATCAACCTATACAGAAAACATCCGAGAGACGAACTCTTTTTTTTATTTTTTTTTATTTTAATTAATAATGAGGAAACCAAAAAGGAAAGTAGTAATATAGATGCGAAAAAGGACAGATTACAATTTGGACCAATTCTGGTAGACTTCGAAATCTGTGATGGCCCGTGAAGGCAACACACTTATCTCTTTTCATCCACAAATGCCAGATTTGAAAGGTCTAGTGGTGGCGAGTCCGGTGATCTGACGCTTGTGTCGAGAAGAGCTGCTGGAAGTAGTGGCATGTGAAGACCATGTGCAGATGTGGGCAGAGCGTGAGAACCATGCATGGTGATTTTTGCATAACATCACTTTCCTCTTAATGAAAATGTGAATCTGCTTGTGCCGCATGTGTCTTTCAAGTTGCCGGAAAGCTGTAGATTTATCTTTTCGGCTTTGAAAAAAGTAAAATAAAACTAATCAAAACAAACATTGATAGACAAGGTGAGTGAATGGAGGAAGGAGGGAAGGAGAGGGAGGAGGAGGAATAAGCATATGGTGAAAATCAGATCTGGAGCACTTGGTCTCCTTGGTTTTGTCAAAAACTCCAACAAGTGTATGGTGTGCTCTCAATGTTGATAATCTAAACGATCCTTCTTGTGGCTTTTGAATGAAGATACAAACAAAATTAGGACAAAAAGATATTTAATATTAAATTTAAAATCAGAACAGTGTTACGTGCATAGATATCTCTCTCACACGCACACCCACATTTCCAATGTTTTATTATATAGAAGTCTTCAGTAATAAATTAAATGGGTTCAAATGTCAGTATATGGGCAACTTTCTAAAAAGATAGATTAATGAATTGCTATATAGTTAAGTACTTATAATATAACTATGGAAAGGGGTTGGATCATATAAGAAATCCTAAAGTTGGGTATGCCATATTAAATGACTAAGATTTTTATTGATACGCATATTTTATAATTTTTTTAATAGTAATGCTAGATACAGTTATTACATGGCATTATTTTAACAAATATTGCATGGGACCTTATTATATATCATTAACCAAATTGAATTCTAAATTCTAAATTCTGGTTAGAATTAAAATTTTTTATGATATTTTGAAGCATGTTGATGTATATTTTCTAGATATATTGCACTTCAATCATAAGGTTGGTACTGTAATGATTGCATTGAAGCAAGAGAAGAGATCCCCTCCTGAGGACAAAAGGCTGGCAAGGAATAGGCAATTGTGTTGGCAATGTGCAACTAGACTGAGAGTAAGGTGAGTAGCATGTTGTAGAAAGTTTGGCAGAGACAAGTCAAGCATGGGGCGATAAAGGATTTTTTATGTTGTGCCAGGAGGGCAAATACAATATTGACAATACGAGGAGCTGAAAAGGCTGATAGTTCTAGAAAAGAACGACTCTTACAAGGGTGAGCAACAAGCATGGTCAAGCTTGATATAGAGGAATGAGCTCCCAAGGCAACTTGGAGTTGCTCAGAGGGTTGCATGTGTCATACACAGAGGCCCACACTCTGTAAGAGATGTTACATCTTGAGATCTCACGAACCTACATGCCATATCGTTTGGTTTCAGAGGTATGGTCTAGCGCCATGTGGGAGACCCTTATTAGGGGAAGGATTGCAGGATTGGACACAAGGTTAGCTGCAGGAATGTGTGTGTCTTGTTCCATCGATCAAATAGTCTCTGCCAGAGGGCAATGGATCACTGAGATCAAAGGTCTCCTACTATTCAAGCATATCTAGAGTTAGACAAACGTCAGAAAAATGACTGCTAGTGCCACAGTAAAAAAAAACCATCGAACAAAAGTCAAAATCTCACTTTTGAGATCGCCATGTGTTTACTCTTTTCTCTGGTCAGAGTTTTCAAGAAAACAAGTGACTTCAAAGCTTGCGATGGAAGGATCGACACCAACGTGATTGTAATATTTGTAATACTGTTCAGGTAGGTTAGCTCCTACGACCATACTAGGAATGCGGGGTAAATGATAATGAGTATGTTGTATGTGTAGACTTTTTTATTCTGTATCTCACCTCTTTCTCTCATAAAATAAATATATTTTTCTTAATTATGTTTCTCGATTACCTTTATGCTGTGATTTGAGATTATGAGTTTAAATGATGTGAATTGATGATGATGTGGTTTCTGAGTATTGGCTCTTACCATGTGTCTATCATCATAGATGAGTTGAGAAGTCTCCATGTCATTTCAACGACATTTTACCACAAGTTTCATAGGGGCAGAGAGATTCCCTGTGATGATTGTGAAACCTTTTAGTATTAGCTTCAATTGATAACACGGGTAGATAGACTCTCTGGGTTGATCATGCGTGATGTCCTTGTATGTGTTGACCGGGTTGAGTGATTCTTCGTGTTGGATGATTTAGATTTGCTGAATTATCTTGCACGTTGGTCGGGTAGAGTGATTCTCTACATTGAACGGTGAAGTAATTCCCTGTAGGTACTTATATGATAAGGTATGATGGATTTTATGTGATTTGAAATAGGTTGGTTCCTTGCCTTGATAATGACTATGCATATATGAGATTTGCTCAGAGGGTGATTCCTAAGCATGCTTATATACTTGGGATTTATTCTGAGGGAGTTTCTTGCCATGACTATGAATAAATGTATTTTTGCCTAGAGGGTGATTTCCTTCCATGTACAAATATATATGTTCACAGATTTATTTATATGAAATAATGCATTGTATATTCATTTTCATTGTCTCTCATTAAGTATTTAATGGGCTTTAATCTACTGGATTTCTTAGAAGTCTCACTATGGTGGTCCCACTTGCAGTTTCATTTCCTGGAGCCATAGATCTTAATGCAGATGTAGTTCAGGTAGAGTTTCCCAAAGAAGAAGGACCAGTCGAGCCCGAGGAATAGGTATAGAGGCCTACCTCTGTTTAGTGATTCTAATGTATTTGTTTAAAATGTTTATTGTAGGTAGGCGACGAACCATGTATGGTTCATGGTATTTTGATTTAAGCGAAGACTTGGTAACAATGTACAATATTATCTAGTACAAACAAACCTCTGGTACATCTAGCATTAGTCCTCGACAAATCCCTTTACTTACTCCCATTGCATTAGTTATATTTTACTTGACGTGTATTCTATTTGAGATTGCACACCTAGTCCTGTGTAAAGATCTGGGGTGTTGTCGACCAACTGGCACCCTTGGTAGTTTGGATCCTCGTCAAGCACCTTAATGAGGGATGAGGGCGCCACAGGTACTATTAGAATTTATTAAATAAATAAAAGACACTATTTTGGGTATTTCAAATAATAATATAATATATGTAATATACTTATTTCCTTATATATAGCATCTTATGTATTGATGAAGAAGGTCACTCATTTGAGATATATGGAGAAAACGTTAGTCACAAATTGATCAAATAAAGTGTATACTGCAATCCTGAGGAATAAGCAATGAAGCTCGCCTTGAGGAATGAACAAGCCAGACAATCTCAAGCAGCTCGTCCCTAGCAAATAGCATGGTTTCAGGCGAGCAATGATGCTTGTCCCGAGCAACATGCATGGCAGGCAATCAGATCGCCTGAATTGTGGGCGAGCATGAAGAACAATAAAATCTTGGCGAGTACTTAGTTTTAAAAACATCAAGTGTTGTCTACATCTGTTCTAGCTGTTGGATTGCTTTATAATTAACATACTTTTAAAATTCAAATTTAAAATCAGACATTATGATGCGCGTTATGATTTGCAATAAGTGGGTTCTTTGATGACTATCATGAAGGATTTTAGGTCATTACGTTATAATTTATGGTGACAATTAATTTAGAGGGGCCATATAACTTAGAGTAATTATACATACAACCGTGAAGTACGTAAACGTCGCGTAATCGCTTTGAAAAATAGTGGGGTCCACTATTAAAAAATTAATTTTTTTCATGTGGGTCCTATGTTTTATTTATTTTTTTCAAAGCAATTACGCGGCGGTTACACAATTCACGATTGTAAATATATTTTTGCTGTAACTTATTTGTTCAAGAGTTTAGAACAGACGAGAATTTTCTCAAAAGATATCTCTATCTCGTTATTCTCAGGAAAATAGTATTTTGAGTTGTTATAATTACTATATTGACATCGCGTGACTCAATATTTAAACAAGTCTTTTTACTACTCTACATGACAAATAATTACTAATTATTTAATTGTTCATTTTAAACAAGTACTCTTTATACGCTTGTTTATATTGTTTTGTTCAGTTATAGGACTGTTTATAGTTTTTGAATTATTTGTTCTGGGGTTTTGGTTCTTGAGGATTATTAGTCTTTCATATTATTGCAAATCCCGAGTACCTTGATTGTTATCACGGTATTTCTTTGCCACAAGTAAGGGCTTATTAATAAATTTGGGTAGGGGTCACTATTGGACAAGTAACTACTCGCTCTTTAATAAATAAATAAATAAATAAACACATTGGTAATTTGGTACTAAGTTTATCATACTTAACTCACATCATTTTGGGAATTTATAAAGTTACCCTAGAAAGCCATAAGTATAGATTATGGAGAATTGAATAATGTTATGACATGGGTAATCACTTGCCCATGCATGGATATGAGAAGATATCATGCTTTCTTTAGTAATGGATGCAACTTGTCTTTACGTTTGGGTAGTGAAGTATTCTGTAAATAGTAGTGAAGAATTAGTGCTAGAATATTTTATATCTGAGAATAGTAATGAGGTATTCTGAGAATATTTGAGAATAGCTCAGTAACCAAACCACTTGGCCCTAACTCCTAATTAATATTTTGCTGATCTAGTACCTAGTGGAGATCATCCCTAATATATATTCTTGAAAAAACAAAGCCACCAATTTTTTTTAATATATTCTTCTATAAGATCCACAATCCTCTTATTGAAAACAGTGATAACAAGTTGTTTGATAAAATGTCTCTTCAAACGTGAGAGCCTTTAAGAGTCTGTTTATTTATTTAGTAAGCATATTACATCAATACATGAGTGTTTGTACCAATTGGAGACCTAGGATACAAAAGGTAACGTTGTAGAAATGGAAAGCGATTACAATATAATAATAGTGTTAGCCGTTGCATGATTCATGCAGATGGGCTAGATGTTGCACGATTTATGGATTAATCTGCTTGTAGCCGTTGGTTCTTTATATGGGAGGTAGCCATTTGGTTCTTCACAAGGTAAGTTTCCTTCTAAATTGTCTTCTAAATTGTCTTATTAATCTTCGGCCAAGTTTGGTCTGAAGATTAATAAGAGCAAGTCGACCAAGGGGCTTGGTAAAAATATCGGCAATTTGATGATAGGCCGAGACATGCCGAGTATGATGGAGTCCAAGAGCGACACGTTCACGAACATAATGATAATCAATTTCAATATGCTTGCTCCGAGCGTGAAAGATAGGGTTAACAATCATGTAAAGAGCACTAATACTATCACAGAGTAACAACGGAGTGGAGGTGAGGTGAATGCCTAGATCACATAATAAGAACAATATCCAAGTTAGCTCAGCACTTGTACGGGCCATGGCTTGGTACTCACCTTCAGAACTTGATCGAGAGACTGTGTTTTTTTTTTGGCAGACCAGGAAATACAGTTGCTTCCAAGAAAGACACAGTAGCCAGTGGTGGAGTGTCTGCTAATGGGACAACCTGCCCAATTTGCATCGAAAAGGCATACAGATCAAGTGTAGAGTAAGACCTAAAATGAAGACCAAGGTCAACAATACCTTTCAAATACCGAAGTATGCGCTTGACCATTTTATAATTTGTTTCAGTAGGTGAATGCAAAAATTGAGAAACAAAATTAACACTGTAAGAGACGTCAAGAAGGGTAAGGGTAAGGTATTGAAGTGCACCTACAATACTGCGGTAGTGAGCAAGGTCAGAGAAGGGTGTCTCAGAGGTAAGTCCTTTGGTCTTTGACATCATGGGAGTGCCTATAGGTTTACAGTCATGCATTTTATCTCATTCTAGAATATCAATAGCATATTTGGTCTGAGATAGGGTAGGGCCATCAGTGGCTGGACTGATTTGTATACCAATGAAATAGTGAAGAGAACCAAGGTCTTTCATGGCAAATTGACTATGAAGAGTGGAAATAAATTCAAGAAGATACTCAGTAGAGGAGCTTGTCAATAAAATATCATCAATATACAAGAGTAAAATAAGAGTAACACGCGGTGAATGATAAACAAATAATGAAGAATCAACAGTGATACAAAGAAAGCCTAAGTTAATAAAAAAACTGCTAAATTTGTCAAACCAAGCGCGGGGAGCCTATTTGAGCCCATAAAGAGCTTTATTTAGTTTGCAAACATAAGAAGAATGAGTTGGATGAATAAAACCTGGAGGTTGTTCCATGTAAATAGATTCCTGAAGATCACCATGAAGAAACGCATTTTTGACATCCAATTGTCGAATACTCCAGCAATTGATGAGAGCAAGTGTGATTACAATGTGGATAGTACTTGGTTCGATAATAGGAGAGAATGTTTCATGGTACTTAATGTCATCTTCTTGATGAAAACCTTTAGCTACTAACCCAGCTTTCAACCGATCCATGGAGCCATCAGCTTTGAGTTTGCTTTTGAAAATCCATTTACAACCAATAATAGACATAGTAGAATCACGAGGAACAAGAGTCTAAGTGTTATGCACACGTAAGGCCTATAATTCATCATGCATTGCTTGTAACCAACCGGGATGTTTGAGAGCGGAGTGAGTAGATTTGGGTTTAGCTAGAATGGAAACAAGGTCATGTAAGTGAGCATATTTGGGGTTAGGCTTACGTATACCAGACTTGGTGCGTTTGACAATGATGGTAGCAAGGGTCACTGGCGAAATGGTGGGAAGGTCAATGGGGGTAGTAGGGACATAGTCATGGCAATATCAGATGATAAAGATGGAGATACAGGTAGACTACTGGCACTAATGGAGGGTGGATCAGGTGTAGGGGAAGGGGCTGAAGTGGACAGATGTGGAAGAGGAATATCAATCGCTATGGTGGATGAGGAAGGTTCGGGTATGGTGGAGTTGGATAAAGGGGTAGGAGGGATAATCCACATATCAAAGGTGGAAAGGACCGGCTCGATAAGTGAAGGTAGGTGAAGGTTACCAGGTTTTTTAAACGAAAAAGTGGACTCATCAAACACAACATGACGTTAGATGAAAGTAAGACCAGAGGGAGGGTGATAACAATTGTAACCTTGATGTTTATCACTGTAACCCATAAAAACACAAGGTAAGGTTTTAGGATCAAATTTATTCTTTTTTGTATCCCAAGCGTAGGGAAAACATTTTGAGCCAAACACACGTAAGGAACTATAGTCAGGATAGGTGCCATGAAGGATGGAGAAGGGTGATTGTAAGTCAATGGCGGTAGAAGGGAGCCGAATAATAAGGAAAGTGGCAGTGGCAAAGGCTTCAACCTTGAAGCATTTTGGAATGCCACTGTGAAAAAGCTTGGTCATCCCAAGTTCACGAATGGTACGGTGACGTTGTTCAACCATACCATTATGTTCATGAGTATGAGGACAAGAATACCGATGAATAATGTCTTGCTTTTCTAAATGGGATGTAAATTGGATATAAGCAAATTCACCACCCCCCTTAGTTTGAAAAATTTTAATTTTTTTGCAAAATTGTCGCTCAACATATTTTTCAAAAAGTAAGAAGGTAGGAAAAAATCTGACTTTTTGCGTAAAGGAATAAGCCACATAAATTTAGAGAAGGCATCAACTAAGCATGCATAATAATTAAATTTACCAACAGAAACTACAGGAGCTGGATCCTATAAATCACAATAAATTTTATCAAATGCATTATGAGTAATATTGCTAGAAGGTAAAAAAAAATGTTTGTAAAGTTTGTCTAATTTGCAACTACCACAAAAGAAAGAATTTTTATTAGAACTAGAAATTTGAATAAGCCCTTTAGATTTTAGGAATTGTAAAGAAGATGCATGCGGATGTCCCAAGCGCTGGTGCCAAATGTCTTTAGGGACACGCCGTAATTGAGTGGAAAAATGAGTTTCGTAAGGAGGAGAAACCACATAGAGGTTAACCTTTCGTCGTCCGGTCAACAGGATGCGGTTGGTCTCCCTTTCCTTAACAACAAAACCAACACCATAAAATTCGCAGTTGTAAGGATAATTAATGGTAAGTTGCCCAATAGATAAAAGATTTTTTGCCAATGCAGGTACTAATAAAACATCACATAATTTAATCTTAGTAGTAACATTATCAAGATAAGTATCACCAATATGAGTAATAGCATGAGAACTACCATCTCCAATAATAACATCATCATTACCAAAATAGCGACGTAAATTTTTGAGTAAACTTGGGTCGTTGATCAAATGAGCAGATGCACCAGTGTCAGCCGTCCATTTAGCATCATGAGACAAATTCTCAAGGGTCATCGTAGCAAGGGCTAAGGAATATCCTCAGGTTGATAAGAGTGATTGAACCAGTTCCAACATTTAAGAGCAATATGGCCTCTTTTTCCACAAATATCTTTCATTGCATATAGGATTGTGGCCTTTGTTAGTGGATCGGTCTTCAGCATCACGTGGGTTCGGCCCACTATTGTTTTATGCAAAACACACATTTTGAGGGCCATCTCCAGAATAGGTCCTCACCGACTGGTTAGAGGGTTGAAACCCTTGACCTTTCGAGGAGAAGGACCTGTTCTGAGGTCAGTTGTTGTTCCAGTAATCAGAGTGAGGTGGGTGATGATGATCCTTGGTGGAGTTTGAGTTTCTCTATCCATAGAAAGCAAAATTGTTAGTGGAATCATGAAGGGTTGATCGGATTTCATACCCTTAGAGTAGAGGAATTAGTTCGGCATAGGAGGGCTTGGGTGGTTTCAACATCGCCTTTGTGAAGGGCTCGTACTTGGCTCCGAGGTTGTTCAGCAACAAGAAAACCTTCATTTTGTCTTGCACAAGGCGTCCGATTGAAGCGAGGTTGTCTCACAAGCCTTTGAATGTGTGAAGATGATCACCCAGAGGCGTCGATTGTTCCTTGCTCAGGAATGTTAACTGTTGTGTAAGGTGGAATTCCCATTCTTGCAAATCATGGGTGTACACCTCTTTGAGAGCCACCAAACGTGATGGGCTAAATCAAGCCCTACAATGAGGCCAAGGGCTTCCTCAGATAGTGTCCCGATAATCCATCATAGGAGCAATCGATTCGATTTGTGCCTTTGAAGGAAGGCGGGACTAGATTCAGGTTTGCTCGAACCAAGGGCTAACTCATTGGTAGTGATGATTTATAGGGGTTGGATGCATCGATGAGATGCTCTACAAGGTCTCAGCTCTCAGCTAAGGCCAGGATTTGTTCTCGCCAAAGGGAGTAGTTGGTGGTGTTTAATAGCAAGGTAACATAGTTACCGACGTTAAGTGCGATGGTGGCCATGGATGGAAGAGTCTCTTCTCTCACAAGGGCTCTGGTACCATGAAAACAGTGATAACAAGTTGTTTGATAAAATGCCTCTTCAAACGTAAGAGCCTTTGAGAGTCTGTTTTATTTATATACTAAGCATGCATATTACATCAATAGATGAGTGTTTATACTGATTGGAGACCTAGGATACATAAGGTAACGTTGTAGAAATGGAAAGCAATTACAATACAATAATAGTGTTAGCTATTGCATGATTCATGGAGATGGGCTGGCTATTGCACGATTCATGGATGTAATCTGCTTGTAGCCGTTGGTTCTTTATATGAGAGGTAGCCGTTTGGTTCTTCACAAGGTAAGTTTCCTTCTAAATTGTCTTCTATGTTAATACTTATCCCACACAATCACCACTCCACTCAAGGTGCCTTTAAAGGGTAAAAAATACCAATTTCAAATAAGGTCCCTTTGGAGGTAAAAAAGCTACTTTATTTCGTGTAAGCAAATAATATCAACCTTCAATTAGTGAAATAAATCTTATTTTGTTTATAAAAAAAATCATTAATTATATTGCAGTTGGTCACCCCGAGCTGTTTAGAATCGAGCCATAACACACACACACACACACATATATATTGAAGAGGACGGTACCCAATTTTATTGATTGCCCTCGCTTATGGCAATGGAATACCGTGGTAACAATCAGGACACTTGAGATTTACAAAATAATCAAATAAACTATCCCAAGTATCAAAACCAATTAAAAAATAAGAGAACAAACCTATACAATAAACTAACTTATCAATGCAAACTAGTAAAGAAAACAAATCAAAGCACCTCAACATTAAAAACATTAAACATGACCCTTGCACTGAATAGTAGGAAGTCCCCATTTATCTACTCTGATCAAACTCCGCAACAAAGGAGGCAGATCACGCATGTAACGCCATTCCTCATCTCCTTCCCTTACACCAAATCTTGCTAACCAATCTGGAACAATGTTTCCTTCTCTATAAGTGTGAGATATCGTGTAGTCCAGCATAGAAAGAAGCTCTTGAGGTTCCTCCCAGTAGTCCTCCAAATACCAGGTGCTGCAACGAGCTCTCTACAATCAAGACAAAATCACCTTTGAGTCCATTTCAATGTCAATCGATAAGAAGTTTAGCCTCTTGCAATGTTTAACACCCTCCAACAATGCCATTAGTTCTGCTCTTGTACTATCACCATAGCCAAGATTAATTGAAAATGCAAACATCAGTGAACCTTGCATGTCCCGAATAACTCCACCTGCCCCTGAAGATCCCGGATTGCCCAGACTACTCTCGTCTGTGTTTAGCTTCACTTTGCTCAGTGATGGCTTGGACCATGATATTAGTTGAGTTTGATGATGTTGAATAGGAATCAGAGATATGTTTAAACTGTTAAGGATGTAAGAGTTAGCTTGAGTAAACTTCTTTATCTTTGATATACCTTGACAAAGCATGCCTATGTAGTGTTTTATAGAAGCCACACAACCTGTATTGAATCAACTTTGCCTTCCATGCGTGCAGAACATCTTCTACTCCATAATCTCCAATAAATAATAGTAGGCAACAAACCCAGAATGACACTTATTCGAGAGGAATTAGAAGTTCTCTGAAACCAACTAAGGCATGTTTCACGCCATGTTCTACCAATCGGCAAACCAAGAAGGGAACCACATTTCTGCCATACCTCAGCTGCAACCTCCCCATCAAATAAAACATGATTCTGATCTTCATACATACCTTGCCTACAACAGTCACATTTCAAAACCAGAGGAATCCCTATCCGTCTAATTATGTCGTCCATTGTCAAAGCTCCATGCCATGCCTTCCACATTAGCATAGAGAATTTTTTAGGAAGCATATTATTCCATATCCACTTATGCCCTTCCAAAGTAGGACCTTTTGATGCCCCCAATTCCCGCTTGGGATGGAACGGAGACTTAGAGCGTCGGGACATGTAACACAAGGTTACATACCCCAGTTCATGACAGTTAACATGCAATGCATCCTAGTATGCAACTAGCAGTATGCAATAATCATGCCGGAAATAAAAGGTTAAGGTGAAAGATATGCCAGAATAACTAAAACATCTCAAGTTCATTAGATAATCATCATGTTCGAAATACTAAAGTAGCATAGACTTATATACAAAGTCATATCATTCTCTTAATGCGATCTAAGGCATAAAGGACTTGGGCTATGAACATCAAAATTAAGTCCAGCTTCCTCTCCAAATCTGAATCCTCCTCAATCATGCGAACCCAGTGCTCCATCAATTTCATCATGGTCGATTCCTGACACAACTACTATCATTCCGAGTGGAATGATATTGATCCCATAAAAGGGTGAGATTTCCTCGAAATCTCGGTAAGTTAAACAACTAACTGACACAAATATAAATTAATCATGAAAAATTATAAATATGCAATGCATGAGATGTGGAAAATCAGTATGCATGTCTCCCATCCAGATTCCTCAACATTTTTGTTTAAAAGACATAACTTCTTCATAAAAATTTCATCATAAATTTTCTTCCCCATAGACTAACATCATTATCTTATTAATAACATAACGTGTGGTAGTGTCACAGTTCCACATATGCACTGTGAGTACCTGCCGGTGACCGTAGTATAACTTACGTTGAAACTACGTTGTCTATAGACTCGTTCTCAATGCATTGGTAAATATAACATAACATCATAAAATTCATAATGTGTACACCCACTAGTATTAGGTGTCATAACATGTTGACTTCGATCCGGCGTTCTTTAAAAAGAACCCATTCGAAGCCTGTTGACTGTTATTTGTCAACCTAGGGGTTACCACTCCATTATTAAACACTCCAGAGTGGACAGAGGAGTTCCATCAGGATAATTCCCCATCCTGGCCTTTGGGGTCATGACAAAATGATTTTCGTGCTATGTTTTAAAAAAAATACATTTCATGACATGTGCATATGTAGTAAATTTCATGCAAAAAATGACACTTATAAATATAATATGCAAAAATGGTGAAAATGTCATATGTTATGTAAGTATGCACTCAATGTGTCATATAACATGATAATTTATGCTCAAAATGATAATTGAAGAATAAATGAAGCATTTATCAATAATTCATAAGAAATTTATCAAGGTGTAAGTTATAGGCCAACTTACTAACTTCCGGAGAAATTCGAAATTAGCATCGTAGCTACGTAAATCGTGTGTATACTAATTTAGGATTAATACTCTTATGGATAGGTTCAAAATCAAAGGTTTCAAAAATTAGATATTTACAAAAATACCCCTAGACTTTCAAACAATTGTCATTTAGACCCTAAATTTTCACTAATTGCAAACGAACTCCAAATTTAACCAAATTTCATGGACTCCATAATTTTGGCATTTTGAAACGATATATGCCCTTAGATTTCAAAAATTCAAAGTGGAACGTTTCCAATTAGTCCCAACCCGTGGCATGCATCCTCGTTGATGCCTATGTGTATTTTCAACTATTGATCCCTATGAATGATGCATATGAGATTTTCTTTAATCATGAATGATCACTAACATCTTTAGGGACATTATGAAGTCTAATCCTTGAGTAATAAAGTTCATCCCAACACTTAATCAAAGCTAAGAAATCCTTAATCATCAGTATGCTTAAAACCGATTCATGCTTGATGATCAAAACAAGATAGATTTAAAACCTATCATGACAAGCTTCTAATCACAAATTTAACCCTCCATAATCATGTTAGGATAATGATATATCATATCAAATCATGCTTAGGACATGCCATAGCTATATTTCCAATTAAAAACATTCAATCACTCAAACCTTCCTTTAATTGACCCGGTTTTGCATTAAGCATCATAACCTTCTCAAAACTCAACACAATTTCGTACCAACACTTGGAAAAAAAAGCTTGACATGCTAGCTAAGATCAAAAGGAAGAAAAATTACAAATTTCGTGACCTTCCAAGCACTCTAGACTGCCTTACACAAGAACACTCAAAAACTCACCAAAACACACTCGGTTTGCACTCTTTTGATTTCTAAGAGGGGAAAATGCTCTCAAAGCTCAAGATTATGCTTGGAGCTGTGGTGTGGGTGAAATGAGAAGGGTAGGGAAGTATTTATAGGTGGCCAAGGGGTGAGGGACGTTCGCTTGGGTGCTTGGTGATTGGGTGAAGTGGGAGGTGCTCAAATCTGGAAAATTTCCATATTTGCTTGCATGAGCTTAGGTCACTTGTGCAGAATTAAATAGTGCCCTAAACCACCATCATTTCCTCTCCACAGTAGTTGCAAGGGTCCTATAGATGACTCCAGGTCATGGGGCATCATTTGGATGGCAAAAGGTCCCTCAAACCACCCTTGAAAACAGGTGGATGAAGGTGGTTTTGTGGTGGCAGAAAATCAGTTCGGTTTTGGATCTTTTTGGGCAGCAAAAATGAGTCAAAATCCTTAATGATGGTTATGGGACTTCTTGGTGATTGGGTGGAGAAGGAGGTGGCATGGTTCCTACACAAACTAGACTAAGGTGCACCTAGTTTGGTTCTTTGAGTTGGTTGATGCAACCAATTTCGTCCAAGGCTCAAACTGAGTTTTGGAGGATCTCATGAGATGTTTAAGGACCATATTACCCTTGAGGATAAACCACAAAAATGTTGGGCCTAAGGGCAAAACAGTCCAACCATTACAAAGGGCAATGCACAAAACCGATTGAAGCATGGTTTGGGCTTGTTATGTCATTTTTCTTAATTACATGTGGAATGGTTTAGCTAGGGTACTAAAATGGTCTAATCATGGTTTAAGGGAGTATTAATCCAAAAAAATTTGAATTAAAAAGTTTAAGAAAAGATTAAGCATGATTAAGCTTCAAAGCATAGCTTAAAGTACACTAACCTTAAGTATGATGGTTAATGGCCTTAGCAAATTTTCAAAACTTAATTTGGGTACCTTGAGTGTGATTTGGGCTTAAGGAAACCAATGATATGGTGTATTGGGCTTTTGGTCTTTGAATGATAAAATGAGTCCAAACATGGCTTTGGGCCATATGGGCTTGGAAAGGGCCAAAGGTCCAATCTACACCAAAGACCTTATACCTTCCTAAGAGCTTGGTTTCCTAAGAGCTTGGTTCAAGATTTTCTTGGGCTAGGCCCATGAATGCACTTGAGTCCTAAAAAGCCTCACCAAAATTACTAATGGGTTTGCCTCTCTAATCCTTAGCTCATTAACACTAAGTACCAACATTAATCCTAATCCCACTACCAACCTTAATGAAAGTCATTAACCCATAATTAAAAACCTAATCTAGAGTTCTTAAGGGTTAATCAAGATTTAATTAAGCGGGTGTTACAAACCTCTTACCTAAATGCACTCCCAAGTTGATTTAGTGGTAAAAATACCACTACCTGCTAGCAGTCTCATTTTCCAACAGATATGTGAGATTGCTATCTGTGGTAAAAATACCACTCCCAAGACTGCTATCTCATTTTCAAGAAATAATAACTTTAGGAACCTGCAAAACTGCAATGAGATGCAAAGCAGTCTTGCATCTCCTTGAACTCGGTCATATGCTTTTGCAAGGAAATCCCAATCAACTTGGTCATAGCTTTTGCCATGTCCAATTTTAACACCACATTCCCACCATGTATCTTCTTATTAATAGAGTGAACTATTTCATGTGTAAGACTGATATTCTCAAATATGCTTATGCCAGGAATAAACGCATCTTGTTCAAGAGATATCATTTTTGGTAGGAGAGTTGTCAAACGATTCACAATCACCTTCGAGCAAATTTTATAAAACACCGAACAAAAACTTATGGGTCTAAATTTATCGAACCCAGTTGGCATATCCATCTTTAGAATTAACACCACATAAGAAGAGGTATAGAATCTAGGCCATTCACCTCCTCTAAAAAATTCTGAAGTTGCTGCCATAACATCCAGCTTAATGATATTCCAAACACTTTTAAAGAATCCCAACCCAAATCCATCTAGACCCGGTGCACTATTAGAAGGAATAGAATCCAAGGCACTTTTCACTTCTCCAACCGATGGAATAACACAAATTGCTTCACTCTCAGCCACTAATATAACGGGCGAAATAAGATTAGATAAATCTGGCAAACTCCCATGTGTCTCCTTTTGCAAAAAGTTTGAAAAGTTATTAACAGCTGCTAAATGGATTTCCTCTGGAGAAATCAAATAAGTACCATCTTGAAGTCTCATATCCATGACTCTTTTTTTCTTTTTATAAGATAAATAAGCATGAAAGAATTTTGAATTTTGGTCTCCATCAACACGCCGTTTTACTTTCGCCATTTAAGCCAGTCTAGTCTCTTCTCGATGCCTCCAATCAGCTAACTCCACATGTTTCTGCACAAGCTCTTGTTCAATCCCGGATCCCATCCATTATGTAAAGCTGACTCCAAAGTTTCTATTTTATATTTAAATAAAATATAAATATATATATATATGGTATATATGTGCTTTAAGATTTTAGCTTTTTAAACAATTTTCTGACATGTGATACGCCAGATGACATTCTATTATATATTCTAATAATATTTTTTTGAACTTTCACACTACAAGAAATAAGGTCTTTTGCAGTAATTTTGTGTATGTTGGAAATAAAATCGCTGCAAAAGCCTTTAATTGCAACGGGTTTTACATCGTCGCGGCCTTTTTACATCAATTTTTGAAACTGGTCTTTTGCATTGATTTTTTAACTTTTTGTGGCGAAAAAATTTGCCACAATATTAAACTGGCCTTTTGCAACGATTTATTCACTTTTGCGACGAAAATATTCACCGCAATATAAAAGAATTTGTTGTGAGGGAGTAAATTCGATGGAATTGCCAAACTGACCTTTTGCGACTATTTTTAACTTTTTAGTGACGAAAGAATTCACCGCAATTAAAATTCAAAAACTTGTAAATTTTTACTTGAGCGCCAAAACGCACAAAAAACCCCCCCTCCAGGCGCCAAAACGCATTAAAATCCCTATCTTTCTCTCCTTTTCTCTTTCTCCCCCCCCCCTCCCCCCAACCTATGTCGTCCTTTCCCATGACCCCCCAGCAAGCCTCCCAGCCAGCTCGTGTTGCCGCTGTCAACAGCACCACGACGTCGTCGTCGAACCCCTCCTCCCTCTCCCCCCTCCTTTCTCTCCGTCCACCGTTGCACCCCCAACCCTTACTCTACTCCCTCTCTATTTCTCTGTTTTCTCCCCCTCCTTTTCGTCGTGCATCGTCGCAAGCCCAGCCACTGTCGTCGATTTCCTCTCAATTGTGCGATAAGCTCTCTCACGTCCACCAGTTGAGTTTCTCCCTCTTCCAGCCCTAATACATCCTGGTCTCTCCCTCATCTCTCTATTTCTCTCATCTCTGTAAGTTATGGTCACAAGAGTTATGAAAATATTGTCCTATATATACATTGATTTTTGTTTATTTTGTAGCTTCTGATCATCTTTAGCTTTTGATCATGGGTCAAAATATGCATTTTCGTTTCAGAGTCAGTAGTGATGTTTTAATTGACCATAGAGATCATATTATATAGTGTATGCTAGTGAAGAGAAAGAGAGGTGATGGTACTGATCAACCTGTTTATAAAACATTTGTGTCGAAAATGGAGCAAAAGAAAAAGAATGCAATATAAGTTGTGCCAATTAATTATAGAATGTTCCTTTCTCCATCTCATGACTGGTGTTTTATTAAAGTTGATCTTCCTAATATTGATAGTGATTGGCATAAGGTGGCCAATTAATTACCTGTGCATCTTCTTTAATGTGCTAAGTTCTGAATTGTTTTGCATTTGTTTTGTATTATCTGTCAGCTTATCTCAGTCTCTGATCATCACAGAAAAATAAATAAAACTGATTTTTATTATTCCAGCTTGTTTTAATTGGGAATATCTATGGACCACAACTTATCCTTTCATTGTGCTAATTACAAAGAAAGTAGGTTCCTTACGCACCAACTAATCAATAAGGCAATCATCCAAAATTTGTTCTTTAATTAGCAGGAAAAGAATGGCTAATTATCTTTCTTAATCAGTCAATATTCCCTTTAAAAAAAAACATGTACAAGAGGTAAAACAAAGAGTCTTAGTGAATGGGCAACCCCATCCACATGTTACACATCCAATCCATTTTTCCTTTATGAATAACACTTCAATTAAGTACTCATTATGACCTTTTCAAACCAGATGCATGGAAAAAGAGCCTAGCTAGGTTTTCAAATATATATTATATTCCCTATCAAAAAAAGATATATATTATATTTTTTACTCACTTTTCTCTGTTACAAATCCAAAAAGCTTATAACAAAGGGATATTGTATGATTGTTGAGATGTCTCTCCATTGCTGCACCAATAACAACTTTCTATTTAGTTATTTGTAAAAGAGGTGCATGCAGGTCTTGTCAACAAGACTAAGGAACTGTTGTATTGTTATATATATCTATCAACAGTTCTTGTTTAATGCGATGGGAGGCATGGCATGGGATTCTATGTCTATCAATCGATTTAGGAGCCTAGGAGTTACATATGCTATAGATGATCAATAGCTTTATAAGCTAAACTAGGGAAATGTTTTGGCTATAGTATAATGTAGCAGACGAGACTAGTGTTGCAGTGTCAAAATGTACTACTTTTTAGTTGGCCATGAGCTAGATCGAGTTGGGTAGAACAACAGGCAGCATCAGCTAGGCTTTGATAATATAAGCTTGGAATGCAATAGTATTTGGGGATTTACACTTGGAGTCATGTGAAAGGAGCTTCATTGGAAGTGTCTGCTTGGCATTAGAGGCCAATCTCTCATGTTTGGTCCTCTTTCACATAACCAAACAAAACGATGTTTGATGGCCATTGAAGACCAATTTACTTTTAAACTACTAAGAGCCTTAATAATTGTTCAGTGTAGGTTGTGTCACAATAACATGTAGTTTTCAATTTCCTGAGACATGTAGTTTTCAATTTCCTGTTCCAATAATATAGATCTGATCCTTGTAGAGGTGTTTAAAAGGCATGTAAACTACTTAAGTTTTAGATGTTTTGTCCTTTAGTACTTGGATATGATGCAAGCTTGGACGTGTTGAGTTTGAGTGAAGTATCTTGTAGCTTCGGATTTGTTTATCAACTGGCAGGAGTGCCTCTTCTATTTTGTTCCATTTGGTGCATTGGAGACCTACAGAAAATCTATTGAATCTCATCTGCTACAATCTGAGGTAAATAATTTATGTATTATGTTTTTATGGAAATTCAAGTAATATGCAAGAGCAGTAGCCTGCACATTACACACAAACAACAACCATGTTTAGCTTTTCTTTGAATATCTGCTGCTGTCCAGAATTTATGTTGTGCGTTTCACCTTCCTTTTCTCACATCTTTCTTCTATATCTTGTGTATTTGAGTGGATAATCATAAGGAAGAAAAATATGATCAGTAAATAGGATTAAACCCACCTGTTAGAGCTCAAAGTATATCAGGAAATTTGTATTGTTTTCTATTTGTGCTGCAGCAGTTTCCCCTTCATTTTTAGCTTATATCTTCACTCTACAAGGCTGGGACTTTGGCTTAAATTTCATTTATAAGAAGACTAAGTTCAGTTTAGTTTAAAACTCCATCCTTTTTCCCTCTTTTAGCTCACGTCTAGCACCTAAAAAGATAGCAGCAACACACTTCCAAGTTCTAAAATTTTATGCAACAGATTTTGTCATGGTGTCTTCCAACCCTTCCTTTTCTTACATGTTTCCCCTAATACTTTTTTACTTGGGTATGTAACCAAGTGGAGGGAAGGTAGAAACATGCATAATTCGTGCAATCTACTGCTTGAAGAGGTGAGATGATTTTTTGCCTTGTTTTGTTTAAAGCTATACAGTTTCTACAAAAAGGTTCTGCTATAGTTTTAACTATACATCTTCCTCTATTTGAATCACTTTTCAATTATGTTTTGGCCTCCATTTTTATTTGTTAAACTAGTAGAGATTAGTATGTATTTTTATGTTTTAAATGAGTACTTAAGGTGTCAACATGATGATTTCAAGTAAAGATGAATTCTCAATGTATAAACTTTTGTGACAATTGTTGTTCATAGATGATTTCAAGTATAGATGAATTCTCAACGTATAAAAGTCGTGTCTTTATTACCATGAGATTGTTTTTATGATTGCAATTTTGTAAACTTAAAAACTGAAAATTTTCATTCACGGATCAAGATTTGATTTGATGTAGTTATTAATTCGATCTGAATGTATATATATTACTGATCAATTTGCTACTTTTTCTTTACCAGGTCTACTTACTAAGTTGATATGTGTGTAGTATCGTATGTGGTTGTAAGTAGTGTTAACATTTTGGATGCATGAACTGGGATGAAAATTTTGTAAGTAGTGTCATCTGGTATGGGCCATGATCTTAGTAGTTAGAAGATATGTTATATCTAGTCATATGGTATGTGCCCTGAAGAATCAGAAATCAGGTGATGAACTTTTTTTTTTTAACACTACTTACAACCACATACAATATATATTTAACTGTAACTCCTTGCCATGTATATATATATATATATATATATATATATATATATATATTTAACTGTAACTCCTTGCCATGTATATATATTCTACAATAGTAATTTTAATTTATTCTCTCTAGTTTAGCTCATATATATGTATTTTGCTTTGGGGCCTCTATAATGAAATTCTAATGGAATATAATATTTCTTTGCCACAAGTGAGTGGGTATTAATGCTCTAAGTCTGCATTAATTTAGAAGAAAATATAAATGATTTTCATTATCTTGGATGGGCTTGAACTTTGTTGGAGGCTACAGTAGTTGGAAGTTCAATTAGAATCTGATTTCTCTGGTGATCTAGCTGGGAATGATGATGTAAATGTTTTTTTCCCAAAAGACTCGAGATATATTCCTTGAATATCATGATGGTCAATCACATGCTTGAATATGAGACCTAGATGGAGCTTATTGGTGAAATGATATTGGTTCATACAACCCCAAGTTATTGGATGAATGTATTTATCGATGTTTTATATTCCCAAGGTTATGGCACTTCTTTATGCAATAGACTTCTTTTCTAAGCTGGGTACTTGATGTAAGCTATGCAGTTCATAGATTCCTGTATGAACTCCCTGTTTCTGTTTTTGTAAACTTGTATCTTTTTTAATGTATGCCATGCTCTAATTTCTTGCAGACTACAACAGTACAAATTTGTTGAGATGAAAATCATAGATTATAATGCTCGAAAAGGAAGAAGCAAGAGAGAGGTGAGTCATTCGATTCAACCCTTACATTTAACTGTAACTCCTTGCCATGGTCCTTACTATTTACTCAATTGTCTGTTAAACGAGTTTTTAATTGAGAATATTAGTGAAGCACCTTCACTGAATAAGCATCTTTGGTTTATCCAGGAAAAAGATATTAGCAGTGATACTCCTGTGAAGGGGAAGACTGCTTGTACAAAATTTACTCGGATTAGTACAGATGGAACCACCAGCATTGTTTTGTGTGAACCAATCATAGGTCGAACTCATCAAGTAAGAAAATCTGATAGGTTTAATAGGGAATATTTGTTCCTCTCCCATTTTTTCAATTCTCAACTGACTATGTGAACTTTTTGTTGCGCTTTTCAATTTTCTTTACAAAGCCCTTTTAAATTTCATTGTTTTTGGGTGAATATTCCATCACATGCTAATGCTTTTGCTACTAACTTTATTATTTTCTGGTCTGAATCTTGGAGGTATTTGAAGTATATGGCGCATCCAATAGCCAACGATATGCTTTATTGAACCTTGTTGCACTACAGCAAGCCTATTTGTTTCAATAGCCATATAGTTTCAATAGTATTTTTTATTTATTTTGTAAAAGACAATTTGCTGGGATTTAAACTAACCAGAAATAAGCAGTCCCAACAATTTTAGAGAATCGTCGCAATTAGGCAAAATGTTTTGCGGAGAAACTTATACATTTGCGGCTTGCCGAAAATAAGCTTTCCCAACCATTATATCAGCAATTGTAGGATTTTTTCCGACGTTTCTAATCACTATTTGCGGCGATTTAAACTCGTCACAAAAATTTTTTTGCAGCGATTATTTGAAATCGCTGGTAAAAAGATATGGCAACCAATCTTTGGCAACCAACGTGCAGCAATTATAAATTCGCTGGAAATAAGTTTTTGCAGATTTTTTAGGCTTTTTAGTGACAAATTCTTAGCGCTGAAAAAGACCGAATTCCTTGTAGTGTCATCTCATCTCATTTAATCTTATTTGTCTAAACAAACTAGGACTAAATTAGCATAAAATATTAAATTGAAAAGAACAAGTAGGGGTTGGATTGTTTTGAAAATAATTTTCATCCCATCTCATTTTATATCATTTCTTTCTCAAACATCACTTAAACACAAACATGACTTTCAAACTAATAATTGTAACTTTTCAAAACTAATCGTTACAACTTTTTCAAGCTTGCAAACAAAATGTAAAAAATAATTCAATTTTTTCAAATCTAAAATTAAAATAATATTAAAATTTTATATTTCAATAATATTTTAATTTTATAATATTTTTTATTCAATTTGTTTCCTCTCATTTTCCAAAACCCAACAAGTACTTAACTCAAACTATCTGAATACTACTATTCACAAACCATATTACTATTAATTACAAGATTCTCAACTCATATAGTTAAGCATCCCTTAGTGATAATTTATGTTTAAAAAAATCACGTGAATCAATTTTATATTGTATTTTTTGTTTCACTATATATATATATACTAGGCGGGAGTAACGTGCAAAGCACGTTGGCCTAGTTTTATGAATATGGGAATAGCTTTCATGAAAGATGAAGGGCATTCATAGGGAAGTTTATTATAGACGTTCACCACAGTGGAAAGAGCAACTCTTTGAGGCAAGTTAAATAAAAATTAAATACCATGTTGAAAACCCTCACATTTTTTTTTACAAGTCCCATGTTGAAAACCCTCACACCACCAAACTAATACAGTTTACTACATTCGATCAGTCTTCTAATACAGTTTAAATGCAAGCACGTTTCCCTAGTTTTGAAAAAAAATTGTGGAAATAACAGACTCTTTCTCTACAGCAAGCATTGCTTTGAAAAACAATAACTTCACATAGGCAGAACAAAAAAATAAATTATACGAAAAAAACAATGTATTGGTCTTTGCATCTCCACAGGAATAAAGACCATAATATATACTACTAAATTTAGATGAAATGCAAACAGCACCAAATCTGAAATCCCACAGAATTATTTAATTGCAATAACAGTTCAGTTTAAGATGTATGAGTAAGCCAAGTAAAAATGAAAACCAGTATAAGAAACCAAAAAAAAATGTAACCTTTCATACACTCAAGACAAAAATCTTCTGGGCCACTTTTCTAAAATATAAATATATACATAGGTATGGATATATATAACAACTAACTGACCTCCAGTTTCTAGCATACAATGACTAAAATCGCCAACTTTAAAACAAAAATTTAAAACAACTGGTACAATTTCTCCATCCAACATTGCTGATATATATTTCACATAGCAACCATACTCCATGAGGGAAAGCTTCAGTGTTCATTCCTGATTCTCCAAACCTAGAGTAAGCTCCACTTCCATGCCTTCAACCTTACCCAAACTAAAATCTTAACCCACTCGGTAACCAAACTAAAAAAGTGATGAGATACACTAAACAGAGTCTCTATACTTGAAATGAAAAGGAACAAATCTAAGTTGGGAAAGGGATGAATAAGAAGGAAAACAATGGACCAAGTAGGGGATCTAAAGGGGAAAAAAGAAAGCGCTCAGAAAGCTTAAGACTTTCATATATGATCAATTAGAAAAAAAAATTATTTGGCCGACCTACTATCCTGAAAAAATTAATAAAAAGTGGCACCTACTGGCTTAGTTTCAGGAAAAGCACTTGATAAAGATAGCAAGTAGAAAGGAATAAAGTAAAAGAACAATGACTTTTTGCTTGTTGACACGAATCACACACAAGTGATATTTATTGGATTCAAGAGGTAAATTAAATTTGGAGACAATTTGACAAACGATGCAAAATGTGAGACCCCAAAAATTAGTGCGTTTTAATTTATTTATTAGTATTTTTATTGTTTATTTTTATTTTATTTTTATTAATCACTTTTTAGGTTTGGGCCTTTTGTCTAGTGGGTTAGGATAGAGTTTTTTGGTGTTGTGATCTGTTTTGGGCCAAGGAGGGTGGAGAATAAGCCCAGCCCGTGGCAATCATTGTAATGGAACAAAACGATCACATATAAGCTGAGCATGATCAATGTTTCAGTATGTCATCTTAACTACAAACTGATAGATAGACAAATCCTGCCTAGACTACATTGAATCTTGAATTCCATCATCAGAAGATAAACTTGAGAACATAAACAGGCAAGCAATGGTTCCGTACCTCGTTGGGAAAACATGAGAAATATGAGGATGATGATGAAAAACCAAGTTGGTCCATTATTTCTGATGGCATTGCAATACCTAAGAGTGGTGAAATCCTTCCAAATAAATAAACGCCTTCATAATAAAATTTCCACCTCCGGTGTCGATAGCCACATTCACGCCTCTATTTAAATTCAAAATTCTCTCCAACAAAAGAACGGAAAAAAAATCTGCACCGTAGTGATTCCTGTCAGCAATTGAGATACGATATTCACAGCCAGACAAGCCAATAGTAGCACAACACACGTATAAACATTTCAGCTAAGGTAAATCATAATATTAAAACCCTACTATCTTGGATCAGCTTAAGATCTCGGATGTACGTTTAGCTAAGGTAAATCAAAATATTAAAACATTTTAGCTAAGGTAAATCATAATATTAATTTCTGTTTTAATATTGTTTCTAAGAAAAAATAGAAACAAAAATTAATAACCGGCATCAACTGTGAGTCATGTGAATACGCGAAACAATATTAAAACAGAATTTTGAATTTATATAGAGACGTGAATGTGGCTATTTTTTTATCTTACTGATCTTCCCGAAAGTTGTGAAGAATTTTGCAAATAGTGAGTCATGTGTAATGGGGCCTGAGTAATAGATAAACTAAGTGGGAAGGATTGTATGTTAATGGATATTTGAGTAAGAGATTATTGTAGAAGACGATGGAAAATTATAGTTGATAAAAGTGCATAAATGTGCAGTTCGAGGCGCACCACCCTCCATACAAATTCCGTTAGACAATTTCCAGACTGGTTCGCACCACGTTCCAGACCTCTCTTATGTGCTCTGCCATTAACTAACTTGGCTCACATATGCCTTACACGTGTCCCTCTATAGCTGTAATTAAAATGGCAACAAAGTAAAAGATAACAACGCATACAACTGACTACTACGCAACACTGCGTTTTATTCCTTCGGTTCTTCATCTCCTATCTCATGGCCCACGGTCTCCTCCAAACTGAAGCCCAATTTACTGCTCCGTGGGCTTCATAATAGATCCCATCTCTTTAGAAAACCTGGCCCACCAGGTGGGGATAATCTTCTCGAAGCCTCTGCAATGACTCCCACGAATTCTCCTCTGCCGATAGTCCCACCCACTTCACCAAAGCCATGGTTTGGGCTCTGTTCCCATGTTGGCGCATTCGACGTTCCACCACCATTTCAGGTTCTGGCTGCACCTCGCCGGCGTCGTTGACTGGAGGAAGCGACGGAAGTGCTTGGATCCGAGTACCCAGTTTCTTCTTGAGACACGAAACGTGGAAAACCGGGTGTATTTTGGACTCTGGTGGTAGCTCAAGGCGGTAAGCCACCGTTCCTAGGCGCTGCATCACCCTGAAGGGGCCGTAAAACCTAGGGGAAAGTTTCAAATTTTTCCTTGCAACTACTGTTTTCTGGCGTTATGGTTGTAAACGGAGGTATACCCATTCTCCTATCTGAAACTCCCTCTCAGTTCTTCGTTGATATGCAAATTTCTTCATTCTTTGTTGTGAAAAGTTGAGATTTTCTTTAAGTAGGAGCCTGATCTTTTCTCTATCTTTCATCATTTTGTCTGTTGTGTCATTCTGTGAGGTACCCGGAATGTATGTAATGAGCCGTGGTGATGAGTAACCGTAGAGGGCTTCGAAAGGTGACATCTTTGCTGATGTGTGGTACGAGGTGTTGTACTACCACTCAGCAATGGGAAGCCATTGAGACCACTGTTTCGGTTTAGAGCCCACAAAGCACCTTAGATAACCTTCCAATGCCTTATTGAGGACTTCTGTTTGCCCGTCACTCTGCGGGTGATAAGCTGAGCTATAGCTTAGAGAAGTACCCTGTAGTGAAAACAGGGTTTTCCAAAAGGTGCTTAGGAATATGGGATCCCTGTCTGAGAGTATGACCTTAGGAAATCCATGTAGTTTAAACACTTCCCTTAAGAAAGTTTGAGCAACCCCGACCGCTGTATAGAGATGTGCCAAGGCCATGAAATGGCCATATTTAGTCAACCTGTCCACAACAACCAGGATGACATTAACCCCTTGAGAAGTAGGGAGACCCTCCACAAAGTCCATAGATATTTCTTCCCAAGCTTGGTTTGGAATGGGAAGAGGTTGCAACAGACCCGCTGGGTAGAGGTTCTCGTGTTTATTGACTTGGCATATTTCACAATTTCTTATCAGCTCCTTGATATCCTTCTTCATTCCATGCCAGAAAAAATTCTTTTTAGCTCTTTGATATGTTTTTAGAAACCCTGAATGGCCTGCTTCCGGGTTGCTGTGTATAAACTGCAGTACTTTGGCTTTAGAACTGGGATTAATCACACACCTCCCCTTCTTTAGGACCAGCCCCTGCTGGACTGTATAACCCTTAGGTAGCTCTACCTTTGCCTGCCACTTAGCTAACAATTCCAGTAGCTCGGGTGAGGAGGAATAGCTCGCCTTTAACTCCTCGATCCAATTTGGTGTGGGAAAAGAAATAATGGCCAGCACTCCCGTGTCTTCATCCCCTTTTTCATCCCTTCTAGAAAGAGCATCCGCCACCTTGTTTTCCCTTCCTTTCTTAAACTCAATTTTAAAGTCGTAGCCCATAAGTTTGGTCTACCATTTATGTTGTGCCGTGGTTTCCACTTTCTGCTCTAGTAAGTATTTTAGGGCCTGTTGGTCCGTCTTTATAATGAAAGATTGGCCCAATAAATAGGGCCTCCACATTTGTACAGCCAAGACAAGAGCCAATAATTCCCTATCGTAAGTGGACAAGGCCAAAGCCTTACCTTTCAAGGCCTTACTGAAATAGGATATGGGCTGTCCAGCCTGCATGAGTACTGCTCCCACACCACACCCACTTGCATCGCACTCAATGATGAAGGATTTTGTAAAATCTGGAAGCCTTAACATGGGAGGTTGAGAAACAGCCTCCTTCAATTGCTGAAAGGCTTGATGAGCTGAAGCATTCCAAGTAAAAGCATTCTTTTTTAACAAGGCTGTCAAGGGGGCAGCTATGAGCCCATAGTGCCATATAAACTTACGGTAATATCCCGTTAGGCCCAAAAAACCTCTCAAGGCTTTTAAGTTGGTAGGAGTGGGCCACTCTACCATGGAAACTACCTTACTCGGGTCAGCCTTAACCCCTTCACTTGACACTATGTGTCCCAAATATTCCACTTCCCGAACCCCAAAACTGCACTTGGACAGCTTAGCATAAAGCTGATTTCTCTCTAGGACCTCCAACACTAGCCTTACATGCTCCACATGATCCTCCACAGTTTGACTATACACCAATATATCGTCAAAAAAAACCAGTACAAACCTTCTCAAGAAAGGTCTAAAAAGTTCATTCATTAACCCTTGGAAGGTAGACGGGGCATTGGTGAGCCCAAAGGGCATTACCAAGAACTCATAGTACCCTTCATGAGTGCGAAAAGCAGTTTTGTGGACATCCTTGGGAACCACCCGGATTTGATGGTACCCGGATCTTAGGTCCATTTTAGAAAAAATCACAGAACCATAAAGCTCATCCAACAACTCATCAATGACGGGAATAGGGAACTTATCCTTCACCGTCTCTTGATTTAGGGCACTATAATCCACACATAGGCGCCAACTCCCATCAGCCTTTCGGACTAGTAAAACTTGTGAGGAAAAAGGGCTAGAACTGGGTCTAATCATCCCTGACTTGAGCAATTCAGTGACCATTTTTTCAATCTCAGTTTTCTGATAAAATGAGTATCGGTATGGTCTTGTGGAGATAGGTGGGGTTCCCTCTTTTAATGGAATTTTGTGGTTATGGGTTCTCTTGGGTGGTAATCCTACAGGTTCTGAAAAAACATGTTTAAACTGCTGTAATAACATGGTGAGCTGGCTGTTTTGGTTTTGGGTTGTGTTTGGGATTGTGTTTGGGGTAGTGTTTGGGTTTGTGACTATGGGTTGGACAGCAGAACATTGGATCAAGACTCTTTTAGGTCCATTCATACTATTCAAGAGGACTCCCTTTCCTTCACCAAATGATGCTCTACCCAAATGGAGACCCTTCAACTCAACCAATCGATCTTGCCACACAAACTGCATGATTAACTTGGAAAAGTTCCAAGTTATATTGCCCAAATTTTCCAGCCATCGTATGCCCAAAACAGCATCACAACCACCCAAAGTTAACAAGTAAAAAGAAGTAGTGAAGTGGTTACCTTGTAATCTGAGTGTTGTGGCTGTACATGCCCCTTCGCTTGTGACTAACTCGCCATTGGCCACTCGTACCTTGAGCTGTTTAGTAGTATCCACCTTCAGCCTTGCCTTCCTTGCAATAGAAGGATCCAGGAAGTTGTGAGTGCTTCCTGAATCCACCAAAAACAGCACCCTCTCCCCCCCCCCCCCAATAAAGCCATGGATGCGCATGGTATTAGGATTGGGGATTCCCGAGATGGCATTTAGGGATATTTCCAACTTGGTTTCAGGTTGTTGGCCTTCTTGCCTGTCATGTGAATCAAAAACAATTTCTTCACCCTTATCTTCCTCCTCTTCAGCACATCCGTGCAACACATACACCTTTGGAGATTTGCACACGTGATTAGGATTTCATTTCTCCTCACAATGGTAGCATAGGCCCCTTTTTCTTTTTTCATCCATTTGAGCTAAGGGAATTTCTCTCCTTGTTCTGAACTGTTTCTGACCAGCTCCCTGAAACTGACTCGGAGAGTAACTACTTCCTGACCCTGAGTGTGCTGGAGTATTTCTGTCCAACCAGCTCTTCCCTGAATGTTTTGAACGAGACAGGTACTCCTCTTGTATTTTGGCAAGTCCAAAAGCCACATTGAGGCTCAAGGGATTGAACATCCGCACGGGAAGACGGATTTCATCCTTTAATCCACTGAGAAAGCAACTCAGCTTGTGTGATTCAGTGAGTCCTCTAAGTCTGTTTGAGAGGGCTTCAAATTGAGCCTTATAGATGACCACAGTAGACACTTGTTTTAGGCGTGTAAGGGCCACCATGGGATCGTCATAGGCTGTGAGTCCAAACCTAAGCAATAAGGCTCTAGAAAAAGTCTCCCAGTTATTAAATTGTGCTGTCTCTGCTGCATCTTAATACCATATTAATGCATCCCCGTTCATATGATATGATGCCATTAACAATCGTTGTGCAGGAGGTGTTTGATGGTAATCAAAGTAGTGTGAAGCTTTGAAAATCCAACCTGCTGGATCAGTGCCATCAAAGTAAGGAAAATCCAGTTTCACCCCTCTCTGTCCTTCACGCCTGAAATCCTGGAACTCCCTGTCTTGCTGGTTGTATGTCTCACGGTGAACCACTTGTGCTGTCTGGTTCGTGACTAAGGTTTTTACCATCTCAGTCAGTTGGGCTATGTCTGCACGCATTGCATGCATCCTTTCCTCCTGGGCCTGCATCCGAGTTTCTTGAGCTTCTTGCCGCTGCAACACCTCTTGCTGTTTTGATCTAGTGTTATCAGCCATGAATGAATGTATGCTGATGAATGATTGTAATGGAATGGTAGTCTGAGTAATGGAGAAATAGAAGAAATAATGAATGGTTGTCTGGTTTGAAACAGGATCGGAGACCTGATACCACTATAATTGAGTAATAGATAAACTAAGTGGGAAGGATTGTATGTTAATGGATATTTGAGTAGGAGATTATTGTAGAAGACGATGGAAAAGGATAGTTGATAAAAGTGCATAAAGGTGCAGTTCGAGGCGCACCACCCTCCATAAAAAAAATTTCCGTTAGACAATTTCCAGACTGGTTCGCACCACGTTCCAGACCTCTCTTATGTGCTCTGCCATTAACTAACTTGGCTCACATATGCCTTACACGTGTCCCTCTATAGCTGTAATTAAAATGGCAACAAAGTAAAAGATAACAACGCATACAACTGACTACTACGCAACACTGCGTTTTATTCCTTCGGTTCTTCATCTCCTATCTCATGGCCCACGGTCTCCTCCAAATTGAAGCCCAATTTATTGCTCCGTGGGCTTCATAACATCATGTAAATCATAATATTAATATTTTTGCTTAAAGAAAAAAAATTTATTGCCAGTTACTATACCAGTGTTCGAGTCAATAGGAGGGCTATTTTGTTGCAGGCAAGGGCCACGTTCATCACATTCCAACTCCAAAGGAAATTGTTGCATCAGACTGCAGCAACAAACAAAAACCCAAATGAAAGATAAAAAAGATATGTTAGTAGTGGATCCAAAACAATGAATAACAGGAATCAAAGCACCATAATCTGTCCAATTTAGCAACATAGTTAAGTAAGAAGCATAGACCATATCAATGCATAGATCCTGCGACCTTATGCTTACGATTAGTGGTTTATCAAATGAAATCCTACTTAACTTTTTTTTATAAGTAAAATCCTACTTAACTCTTATTCCAACATGGGCAAAAGTAAAAGGCGAAAGAGAGAAACGGTATACAAACAGTAAAAGCAGAAGTATTGTCCATAGAGAATACTATCGTCTTGATCCCCCAGCCCCTCTTAAACACTGCCGTTTTAGCCAAAGGGTGAAAACCCTATCTTATTTCATCTCCCACCTCCTGCGCTGCACCTAAGCCTCTCTCTCCCATTTCTTCTTCCTGTTGTAGAGAACCCTGCACGCCGCCCACCACCTCGAGCCACTGTCGCCGCACCTCGCTTCGGCACCCCCACCCCACCTCATCCTCTTCCATCTCCCCGCAGGTCTCTCTCTCGGGTTCATCCTCGCGGAACCCAGCGCCGTCGCAGCCAGCCCACGCTGACGGCGTCACCAGCTTCCCTCACCAGCCTCATCCACAGAAATGACGAGGAGGGCACGTGCCCCTCCGAGTCCATAGAAGAACATTCCGCCCAGTGTTTCCAGAAGCTTCACGAAGGAAGGGTGCGTTATTGGCCACAGAGGCTCTGATCCGGTGCAGTAGCGGAGCACGCTCGCGCTGGTTGTCAGGGAAGAAGATCGCGAAAGAGGAAGAATGAGCCAAAGCTCCCCTTCCCATTCGAACGAGCGAGTTTCTAGAGAGAGGGTCTGGTTTCTATGGAGAGAGAGGCTATGGTTTAATCGAGAGGGAGGCTATCAAACGGAAACTTAACGGAAATTACTGTAGCTCTGTTAAAACAAGAATTTCCGTTAGATTCCATTTTATAGCCACTTATATAATAGTAATAGATATATTAGCACGTGACAAGTACTTAGCTAGCCACGGTGGTAGGCAATTTATATTCTCAGCCTCATTTGTTTTCAGGAAACTTCTCAACTATATTTTATTCAACTTTTTAACTTTAGTCTCAACTCATCTCATTTCATCTCATCTGCGAAAACAAACGATGAGAAATGAGGCCTACCTACTTTCCTAATTAATATAATATAGTGATACGTTTACTGTTCGCACTATCGAAAAATATATTGATATCTGTTGAAGATGAGATGCATATGATCAAAGATATACAACTCGAAGAGGTGCCTGAGCAACCCTTTATCAATAAAATTATCGAATAATGGGATACTACGTACGTGCCTAAGAAGAGGGGAACCAAGGAGAGAGGCCTCTTCGTGGCGTTGGCAAGCTAATTAGGTTTAACATCCCAAGTTGAGTGCATAAAGGGTCGTGCATGAGATCGTACGTTACTTGGTTGAAATCATATATTATTTGGAATGGAAAATTTCTCATGATTTACAAGAATTCTACTTATAATTATATGAGAAATGATATTTGCAGTAGTGAGTATGCAAGCGTCGTGCAGTTATTTTAAAAAAAATTGAATAAATATGTAATCCATTTGAAAAGAAATTAAGTTTTTAATAGTGGATCTCACCCTTTTTCAAAGCGACTGTACAGCGCTTGCGCACTTCACGACTGTATCATGTAGCATTACTCTAATTATATATGATTAATATTAGAATATAGGCCTCCATGGTTTGGACTTCTTTTGAGACGTCGTTACATCAATTGATAGCAAAACCACTTCTGGGTCAACCAAATTGAGTTTAATACCAAGGATAAATAACTTGATCCTGTATTATTTAGGAAAGATAAGTTATTAATTAGTATTTTGGGATTGGGACAAAACAAAACTCATCTTCAGATATAGATTTATGAGAAATGTTACATCTACAAATAAATTATACAAAAGTAAATCCACAAAATGACGTACGTAGTTTCATATCATACGTTAGATTTAATTTATAATAAAAGTAGTTTTATAATCTAATATACTACTTCAATTCAAAGTCAATTTATGAGTTTATTTTTATAAGATCCATTTATGACTAGAACATTTTTTTAAATTTATACCTAGATTGAGTTTTTCTATATATGATGTCTACAAAAGTTATTTAGATATAAGGTGGGACCGGATTGAGTCGCCTTTGAGGTTTTGGGACATATCATGAGAGTGTAAACCCAAGACATATAATGCATGCAGTTCATGTCAGTAATCACCATTTGGGATATATCATTATAATATATTGGATGGTATCGACTATATTATATAAGTATACGAGGATTAATGTTCGAATACAGTACTCAAGATTTAAGACATAATTATCATGTTTAAATGAAGGTGTCTAATCCCAACCACCCCACCATAAAAAAGGAGATCGAAGATGGTATCGTGGGATGCTTAATCATTGAATTTCTCACCCAACAACCATTATTTTGTACTGGCTAGTTTATAAAATGATTCAATCGCTGAATTTGCTTTATATTAATTAGTGAAATTATAAAGTTTTGTTACGATGACAAGGCGCTGTAAGAAATATATACATTAATATATATATATGTCAAATCTACCGTGATTATTTGTAAGTTATTCGATCGTGAAGAATATTAATTAATACTGTAAGATCCACATATTATAATTATCTATTTACAACTTCACAAATTTTATTTTTCTAAGCAAAAGGGGAGGCGGGGGCGACTAGCGTAACAACCCTCTTTAGATGTGACCATAGCCTCTCCCCACTGCAAAATATCCGGTTTGAGCTATAACTATTGTTTCAAGGTCGAGCCCGTCACCACAGCACCACCGAAGTATCCAGCTGATCTAAAACCCATCTCATGACCCAAAAGTCAGGCTTTACTACCACAAGTGGTTTCAACTTACATTTCGACTCGAACTTCTGACCTTGAAGTCATGAAATATCAGTTCGTACCAACTGGACTACCACCTTAATAGTTACAACTAAACAAATTAATTGTGAAAAAGATAGTATAAATATATAAGCACGGAGGCAGACGGTAAGGCCTTGTTTAATTTCACAAATGGTCTTAACTCATCTCATCCAATCTCATTTCATTTCAACGTTCAAATATTATTTAAAGACAAACGCTTTTCAATTTCAAATTTTTAAATTTTTAACTTTTTTATCTAATCATTTCTTAATCATTAAAACTTTTTAAACTTCCGAACAAAATACAAAAAAATAATTTAACTTAAACAAATTATATTATAATAATATTTTAACTTCATAATATTTTTATTCAATTTTTTTTTATTATTTCTCAAAATCTTATAAAATATCTTAATTTAAATTATCTATTATTTATAAATTTGTAACAAACGAGGCAGTAAAAGTAAAAGTTTGGTAAATTGCAGAGACGGCAGTGGTGTTGTTGCATGCGTACTCCTCGGAAACTTCGCGGTGATTTCCATGGTTCTGTTGTTGAGGGAATCCCGTATATCTACCATGGCATAGGCATTAAAGCATAGATTCCAATGAAAGTTTTATAGATAGATATGGACAGAGAGATGGGCCAAAAAGCTACGTTAGGTAAGACACTTTTTGGTCCAGAGTATTTTGCTTTTGCACACGAATCTTTAGTGGCACAGCTAGCTCTCTTCCAGAAGCCCTGTCTTTGGGTAGTGGAATAAGTTTGAGGAGGATTAAGATAAAAATTAAAAATAAAATAAAATATTTTTAAAATATTATTAATATATTAAGATTTGAAAAAGTTAAATTATTCATTATATTTTATTTAGAAAGTTGTAATAATGAGATAAGATGAGATGAAACCGTTTCTGTATCCAAACGGAACTTATCTCGTCCTTGCAGTTTTTATCTTCCAGAAAATAAATCTATAAAATGTTATTGATTATTCTTCCAATTAACATCTTTTTATTATTTTAATTTATTATAATTTTTTATTAATTTGTAAATAATTTGATTTCATATAAAAGAAATTAGAATGATGAATATAATTTTTTATGGGTACATCTTTGATTAGGATGGAGTGTAAAAGTGATTTTTACACTCTTTATTCGCACATATTGATTCCACCAATTCTATGGTAAACTATACAAAATTAAGATTCTTTAAAAGAAAATTATAAAATCCTAAAATATGAATGATAAGCTCTTCGAAACCGTAATGCTGCCTAATTTTAAGAGCTTTTTTAGTCACTATTATGGACATTACCCATGGAGTTTGCCGAAGTTGGCCAGAATATGGCGACTAGTCGTCAGAGTCTAGTCGTTGCAACCACTATTAATTAAAAATAGAAAAGAAATATAAGTTTTTTTTTTTTTTTTTGAGGAAAACCTGATCTTATTAATGATCAAACAACCAAAGAACAGATGCAAGGAGGTACTAGCTCCAAATCAATACACTCCTTTAAAAGGAGTAAAGCATCTCTGGCTAAAACATGACTACATTGTTTGACTTCCTAGGAACATATCTGGTAGAGCAACTCTGCATACCTTGCAACAGATCCTTCACATCTCTGATAATCAAACCTTCAGGCGACAACTTTTCCACGTTGCTTTTAGTATCATTTACAACTGAAAGTGCATCACCCTCCAATATAACTTGTTGCAGCCCAAGCTCCTTACACAACAGAACAACTTTGAGTAATGAAAAACATTCACCCAACTTTACATCTAGAAAGGACACCCTTGAGGACCTAAGAGTAGCAACCACATGACCCTCATGGTCTCTTACAATCACCCTTATTCCTACCAAACAGTTGACACTATCAATGGCAACATCCCAATTGAGCTAAAGAGTATGAAGAGGAGGACATTCCCAAGCTTCATCTAATTCTGCAACAGTAACTGATCTGGTGTGAGACACTTGTCTTGCAGCTGAAAATTCCTCCACCATATGTCTAGACGAATAGCCATCTCTTTATGAGAGTTAACTTCCCATTAAACATAAAACAATTCCTCCTCTTCCAAATTAGGTAAGAGGTTACTGCAACCTCAACTAATTCTTCATCTTTCAAAGAGGAAAAAAACAGATCAAGCAAAGTATGGAAAGAAGAAACCTCCACCCTGTTGGGGTATACGTGAAGACTTGTTTTGGAGCTAAAAAATGTGTTTACTGAAAGTTGGCTAGAGCCAAAGATCGCTCAACATACCGCTCGAGCGAAACTCAAGTCCGAGAGTTTGCTCGAGTCCCGTTCGACACTCCGTTCAAGCAAGACACAAACCCTAGTGTTCGCTCGAGTCCCACTCAACACCCCGCCCTGCTCGAGCCAATATTCATTTGGTTGTTCGCTCGAGACGCGCTCGGCACGCCGCTAGAGCGAAATACATAGTTTTGCCAGTTAGGGTTTCCACGTCGTGTGCTATATATATATATCATATTTTGACATGTCTTAGACGATCTTAAACATATTTTGAGAGAGAACAATTGCCTAGTGAGTGCATATATTTTGAGAGAGCAAAACGTCCTAGAGAGTGTGAGTTGAGATTGAGTGATTGTAATCTCTTTTGGATAATAAGATTTTGGCAGCTTTGTGGACGTAGGCAATTTGCCGAACCACGTATATTGTGCGCGTGTGTTTGGTTGTGTTGCTTTTACTTTATTTATCATCATTGGTGTGTGTATTTTGCATAATATTTTACAACAACTGGTATCAAGAGCCAATGTCAGATCTGAAGGAGAATGATGGTTGGAGATAAAGTGATCGCACCTGGGATTGAGAAGTTCGACGACACTAATTTTGGGTACTGGAAGATGCAGATCGAAGATTATCTCTATGGGAAGAGGCTCCACCTTCCACTGTTGGGAAAGAAGCCAGAGAGCATGGATGATGCTGAGTGGACCTTGTTAGATCTATAGGTTCTAGGTCTTGTTCGGCTGACTTTGTCCAGAACAGTGGCACACAATGTCAGTAAGGAGAGAACCACGATGGATCTCATGGCGACTTTGTCAGGTATCTATGAAAAGTCGTTTGTGAACAATAAGGTGCACTTGATGAAGAAATTATTCAATTTGAAGATGTCGGAAGGTATATCTGTAGCCCAACACATGAATGAATTCAATACGATCACAAATAAACTGTCTTCTGTAGAGATTGTGTTTGATGATGAGATCAGAGTATTGATTCTATTGGCATCATTGCCAAATAGTTGGGAGGCCATAAGGATGACTGTGAGTAGTTCAGCCGGCAAGGCAAAACTGAACTACAATGACATACCTGACATGGTGCTTACTGAAGAGGTACGTAGGAGAGACTCAGATGAGGCCTCGGGTTCAGGATCTGCCCTAAATGTTGACAATAGGGGCATGACAGGTCAAGCTCCAAAAGTAGTGGGAAGAAAAAGATGAGATCTGGGCAGCAGATGACATGCTAGAGTTGTGGTAAGCCAGACCACACCAAGAGAAACTGCAGGAATCAAGAAAGTGCTAAGGATGATGCTGTGAACATAGTGGCAGAAGAAATTCATGATGCCTTACTTCTTGCAGTGCACAGTCCGATTGATAATTGGGTGTTAGATTGAGGGTCTTCGTTCCATAGCACCTCACATCGAGAAATCATGCAGAATTATGTTGCTGGTAATTTTGGAAAAATGTATGCGGCTGATGGAGAGGCACTGGATGTGGTAGGAGTGGGAGATGTGTATATCACACTTCCAAACAGGAGCGTGTAGACTTTACAGCAAGTCAGACATGTTCCAGATATGAAGGAAAACCTGATCTCTGTGGGACAGCTTGATGATAGCGATTTTGCAGTAGCGTTCTCTGGAGGAGCTTGAAAGATCACTAAGGGTCGCTGATCTTAGTGCATCGTAAGAGATCTAACTCCTTGTATTGAACATCAGGGTCCAGTGATGTGCAGAGAAATACAAGAGTGCAAAAAGGAAGGCATGATCGTGCAAAACATGTGAGGAAGCCAAAGGGAGTCAGCTTTGTCATTCCTCATGAAAGCCTGGGAAAGTTTGCTAAGGTTGCCAAAATCGGTTCAAGACCGGATACTCCTGGTGCAGTGGAAGTTGTGAGTCGCCTGTGAATGTGCTGACTAAGAGCTATGTATATGAAAGACTGAAGTCGGGCTTGACTTAAGTGCGTCTTATAGCTTGAAGACGGAAGCTGTGAGCTACAAAGATGATAGGACTTGGCTGGAAACAGTGGCTGGCATGTGGAGACCCAGTCTCCAAGTGAGAGATTGTTGGGGTATATGTGGAGGCTAGTTTTGGAGCTGAAAAATGTGTTTATTGAAAGTTGGCTCGAGCCAAAGTTCGCTTGACATTGCTCGACATACCGCTCGAGCGAAGCTCAAGTCTGAGAGTTCGCTCGAGTCCTGCTCGACACTCCTCTCGAGCGAGACGCAAACCCTAGTGTTCACTCGACACCCCGCTCAAGTCAATGTTCATTTGGTTGTTCGCTCGAGTCCCGCTCGACACCCCACTCGAGCCAATGATAATTTGGTTGTTCGCTCAAGGCACGTTCGACACGCCGCTCGAGTGAAGTACGCAGTTTTGCCAGATTAGGGTTTCCACGCCATGTACTATATATATATGTCATATTTTGACATCTCTTGGACGGCCTTAAGCATATTTTTAGGGAGAACAATTGTCTAGTGAGTACATATAGTGTGAGAGAACAAAAGCCCTAGAGAGTGTGAGTTGAGATTGAATGGTTGTAATCTCCTCTGGATAATAAGGTTTCTACAGCTTTGTGACCGTAGGCAATTTTCCGAACCACGTATATTGTGTGTTGTGTGCTTGATTGTATTGCTTTTACTTTATTTGTCATTGTTGGTGTGTGTGTTTTGCATAACATTTCACAACATACCCGACTCTTCTGTAACTTCCTAGAGCTTGAACCCCACACATCCTGAGCAGCTCGACAACTCCATAGGGCATGAATAGCAGATTCTGAGTCACTCAAGCAAATAGGATAGTTTGGTGAGTCCACCACCTTCCTTTGATTAAGCTTGGTAGGCAAGGCCTCCAAACTAGCTCTCCACAAGAAATTTTTAACTTTATTTGTGACATCTAACTTCCAAATCTTTGACCAGATACCAGAGTGAGAATTAAATTCAGATGATTGCCCCTTCTTCCTTTCCACTAACTCACATTTTAAATGGTATGCACTCTTGACTGAAAATTTCCAATACGCAGAACACCTCCAAGCCAACCTGTCCTGATTATTACATGCACTAATAGGTATTTTTGAGATGGTTTTAACCTCAAGTTCAGATAACAGATCTCTCAACAAAGTTAGATTCCAAGACCTTGTATTTGGATCAATATGCTCCTTGAGTACCCTTGCTTCTCCATCTAACATACTAACTAATGACTGAATCTTGAAAGAAGTTTGTATTGGAACCCACTTGTCCTTCCATATCTTAGCATCTTCTCCATTTCCTATTTTCCATATAAGCCCCTCAGTTAATAACGACTTTGCTGCTACTATACTTTTCTAGATGAAAGAGCCATTATTTCCAATTTTTGAACTAAGAAAATTAGTCTTTGGAAAGTACTTTGATTTGAGAACCTGAGCAGCTAGAGAATTTGGTTTTTAAACAAGTCTCCAACCTTGTTTAGCTAGTAATGCTAAGCTAAAATTCTCAAACTCTCGAAATCCCAACCCACCTATGTTTTTTGACTTCCCAAGTTGTTGCCAACTCAACCAATGTATCTTAATTTTTTCTACTCCTTGTCCCCACCAGAACTTTTGCATGATACCATTGATCTCCTTTAGAATTAGCTTAGGAATCTTAAATAAATCCATGTTGTAAGTAGGTATAGATTGGATTATTGCTTTGAGAAGAATTTCCTTACCAGCTTGGGACAAAAATTTGTGCTTCCAATTGCTAATTCTCTCCCTTACTTTGTCGAGGATTGGATTGAGTGCTTTAGACCTATTTCTACCAACATAAGAAGGCAGACCCAGGTATTTTTCGTATGATACAACAGCTCTAACCCCTGCAGTGGCTTACTTCTTGTCTTGTATTTCTACTAAATAGGATAGAAGTCTTTTCCAAGTTGAGCCTTTGACCTGAAGCAACCTCATAAAATTTTAGTAAATGAAAGAGTCTACTCCATTCAATTGAGTTGGCCTTACAGAAATGAAGGCTATCATCTGCAAAAAATAGATGGTTAATAGTTAAAGTTCCTCTTGAAATTGGAATTCATGAGATCCACTTCTTCTCCTCTGCATTATTCAAGATTGAACTTAGAACCTAAGAACAAAGTATAAATAGATAAGGAGAATGGGGGTTCCCTTGTCTAATCCCTCTTGATGGTCTAAATTTCTTTTGTGGAATACCATTTATGAGCATAGGACAGTTAACAGTGCTTACACACTGCATTATAAGAGTAATCCACCTCTTGTCAAATCCCAACTTCAACATTACTGCTTCCAAGAAAGGTAATTCCACTCTATCATAGGCTTTACTCATATCTAGTTTAAGAGCCATATAACCTCCCTTTCTACCTTTCAATCGAGTTTGCATGGTATGCAAAGCTTCATAGGCAACTATAATGTTATTTGTGCCTGGAATGAAGGCACTTTGAGTAGGGGCAATCAAATATGGTAATATGAGTTTTAGCCTATTAGCTAACACTTTAGCTAATATTTTATAGGATACATTACATAGACTAATTGGTCTATACTCAGTAACCAATTTAGGCTTTTGCTTCTTAGGGATCAATGTAATACAAGTATCATTTAGCTCCTCAAAACCACTGCTAGAATTCAATATATCTTGAATTGCCTTAGTGACTCCTTCCCCAACTGTACTCCAATGATCTTGACAAAAAGTAGTTGGAAAACCATCTAGCAGCTTTAATCTCCTCATGTGTGAATTCCCTAAGTAAAAGTCTATTCATATTCTCAATTACTTTTCCATCAAGTTGTTCTAAACATTTTGCTATACCAGTAGGTTGAGAAGTATAGAACAAACCTTAATAATATTGGTGGAAAAAAAAACTAACCTCTTCTTGATCTTGTGCCCAGCCCCCTTCTCCATTAGATATTGATATAATAGTGTTGGTTTGCTTCCTCTAGTTTGCACAAAGATTAAAAAAAAAAAAAAAAAAAAAAACCTTGTGTTTCTATCACCCTCTCTCAGCCACTTCATTTTTGCTCTTTGGCGCCATTTGAGATCTCCATCTTCCAAGAAATCATCCACTTCCTTCTATAAGTCCCTTATAGTGTCATTAAAGTCACCTCGTTTCAAACTTTGTAATTCTTTAATCATCTCTCATTTTTGTTCAATAATCATTTTTCTGTTATCATAGAAGCCCTTACTCCACCTAATAAGTTGAACCTTGCATCTGTCCAACCCTTTCTTAATAGGCACCTTATCAGCTCTTCCATAAACACTATCATTCCAAGCCTCCTTAACAACCTCAGAACAGTCCTCTTGTCTCAATGAGTTAGCTTCACATCTAAATATCCTCTTTCTCTTGCTAGCTGGTCTATCATTCATATAATAGGAAATAAACAATGGGCTATGATCAGAGTTCAAAACAAGAAGAGTATGAACATTTGAATTATCAAAAGACATAATCCATGCCCTATTCCCAACTGCTCTATCCAGTCTTTCTCTTGTGAAATCCCTCACATCTCTTTTATTGCTCCATGTAAACTTTAAACCCATGAAGCCCAGATCACATAAACCACAGTCTTCCAATGCTTCTCTAAACTGTTCCATTTGTTTGTAAGGCCTGCTAGCTGCCCCTGACTTCTCATCTTGTGCAATTATTTCATTAAAATCTCTCATGCATAGACATGGAACATGCATGGAAGGTTTTAATTGTCTCAGTATGCCCCAATTGTCCAATCTCCTTGCTACTATTGGATTCCCATAAAAGCCAGACAACAACAGCTTCTAGTTTGTATCAAAATCAGTAACTGTTAAAGAAATGTGACATTGTGAATAAGAAGCCAACTCATCCTAAGTTTCATTCTTTCATAGAATAGCAATGCCACCACTTCTACCAATACAATCAACCACAAAGGTGCAATCAGACTTTATTTTATTTCTAATTCATTCAACCTTCTCTCTTCTGAATTTAGTCTCCATGAGGAAGACTACATTTAGGATCTTTTCCTTCACTAACAAGTGAAGTTCATGAACTGTATGAGGGTTCTCAAGCCCTCTACAGTTCCAACTAAGTAGATTCATTGGGGCTGGCAGGGCTGCTTAGCAGCCTTTGCCAATAAAATTTGGTTGCTTACATCAGTGACCACATGTTTCTTAGTTTTTTTTCCACCACCCCTTCCAGACTTCTCTTCTTCTGAACTCCATAAGCATTCTGATCCATAACCATGTCCTGGATACAGTAGAAATCAACAACCCATTGCTCCTTGCTCTTCTCTTCCAACTGGTATGAGTTTTTTGTGTAACTACCCTCCAGCAGTTGAGGTAGTTATTTCAGGTAAAGGAACTGCTTGTGAAACCTTCTCAACAGCCTTATCAGAAATATCATCCAAAACAACACAATTATCTATTTTCATACCTCCTATTCCCTCGGATCCTCCTAAGCCCCCAACTTCCTCTCTTGGATTAGATAAGGGTTCAGAAGATAAATCCTTCTGATTCAAAACACCTCCAGCCTTAAGCATTCCTATTCTCTCGGGAAGCACCCTTACCTTCTCCTTGCTCAATGACTATTTTCGAAAATATTCCTTATCCAAATCAGTTACAGCACAGGATAAACCTGCCCTCGAGGAACTGAAACCCTTCTCATTCAAATTGAAATCACCACTCCCCTCTGCTTATCACTTCCTAAAAACCAGGAATTTTGTGTAACAGCAGCCAAGTCTCCACTGGTTCTAGGACTCTTACATTCACTATCACCACTGTTCTCCATTGTAGCAGAACCTCCCTTCCTGGTATCCTCAGTCCACTTATGATACTTGGAATCATCAGACTTCCTATAATCTCCACTAGCCTTGAAATAAGGATTGACTCTAAGCCAGGGACCATATTGACTTGACATACCATCTGCATTCCTTCTCTGATCACCCACCTTAGAACATTTTTTATTAAAATGCTTAATGAATCCACAATGAAAATAAAAAACATGTAACCTTTCATACTTGAACTTAATCCAGAACCTTTTGTTTCCAATGTTTAGAAATCTACCTCTAGCTAATGGCCTTGATCTGTCAACTAAAACTTGTACTCGTAAATACTTACCCCATCTTGTACCCTCCTCATCAGTGTCCACCATTAAGACTTGACCAATGGTAGACCCCAAATTCATACCAATACGCTTATTCATCCCAACAAAAGGCATGTCATGGAACTGGATGCACAACGACTCATGAGAAAATTGTATGTCACCAGGAGCATTAATATCATCACATTCAGCCATACTAACCAGGAACTTATCAAAATTCCATGGTCTGCCCATTAAAATTCTCTTCTTCTCATCTTCCTCTTTAAACTCAATTGAAAAACGATTCCACCCTACTTCTTTAAACCCAATTCTACCTTCCATTTGCCAAAGCTTCATCATGGTTGACTTGAAAGCACCTCTATTCACCTCTGTATCCGAGACAATGAAAGCAACCAATCATCTCTTACTTTATTCAACAGACATCACTATGGAGAGGTTTGGATTCAAAACCCACATCAACTCATTTCAACTCATCTCATCTCATCATTACAACTTTCTCAAATTCTCACACAAAATATAATAAACAATTCAACTTTTTCAAATCCCAAAACAACTTTTTCAAATTCCCACATCAAATATAATAAATAATTCAACTTTTATTCTACTATTCACAAACCATCTCAACCCATCTCAACTCATCTCTGAATCCAAACCTCTCATATATCTTCCTCAAGAGCATCAACCTCCTACTTCTCTTCATCAGTCGACTTTAGCTCCTCACATAATCTAGTAATCTCACTCTCCATGATCTCACACACTCTTCAGACTGTAAGTCTAAGAGATTGGCCTCTACGTTCTAAAGAAATAGAGTGAAAACCCCCACCCTACCAGTAAGGGTGGGCAGCGGGGGCCCGCCCCCCGCTACCCCGCCCTCGTCTGCCCTGCTCCGCATGAAGGACCCATAGCGAGGGCGGGGGGCGGGGGGCGGGGGGCGGGTTGACCCCTGCGGGGCTCTGCCCTGCACCCCACTCCGCACCGTCCCAAATTTGTAATAAAAAAAAATTATTTTTTCTATTTATATAAATATATATTGTATATAAATATATACAACTTGTTAAAAACTTGAATTCAAGTTAATGGATTGCCTTGACCTCATAGGTCAACCTTTATATAGGAGACCAAGGCAATATAACTGTCATTCTTAAGCAATGTGAGACTTAACAGTAAGTCTCACATTGCTTAAGAATGACTGTTGTATTGCATTGGCCTCCTATATATTTTTTTTTGAATAAAACTTATAATTATATTATGTTATAATTTGGGTCTAAAAAAACATTTAGGTCTAAAAACAATTATAGATCTAGTGAATCACTAGATTGAGCGAGGGGCGGGGTGGGGTACGGTTTCAACCCCACCCCCTGCCTCCCGGGGGCAGGATGCGGGGTTTAAACCACCCCGGCATGGTGCGGGGCGGGGGGCGGGGAGAGGGTTCCCCCGCCCCGCACCATACGGGTAGCACCCCTACCTACCAGAGGAGAGGTTTGATTTGGTTTTGCCGAATTCAAAATATAAGTTTTAATTGTTTGTGACTAATTTTATTTTAATTATGATAAAAATGCTCATATTATAGCTTTTGCTTGGTGGGTGCTAAAACGACTTTTATACCATATCCTTAGTTTGTATTTTCCCAATCTTCTATGTATAAAATAGATTTTACGATATTTATTAAAAATCTAAAAGATATGTCATTCTTTATTCTAAATTTTTTTATTTTCAATTACATACTTTTAAAATCGATTAAAATATGATAATAAATTTAAGATGAAGAGCCACAAAACTTAAGCAAATTACAACAAGTCTATTATGGAATCACGATTATGATTTTTTATAGAGAAATCCTTAGGACCAGTCGAGCTAATGTTACCCAAATAACAGTCTGTCAATAGTTAAGTGTAACGCCCGTCCTTATGGTGGGACTTTTTATAAAATATTTTTAGAAAGGACGACGGGAATTACTGTTCCCTTAAAAACTTTTCACTTGCATACCCAGGGTGCATGACTCTACATATATAAAATAAAATGTGCTTTGGTAATAAAAGAGGTTTACTGCAGAAAACATTGATTTTACAATAAAAAGGCCTCTCTTACATTTTAAAACTCGTGCCTAGACTTCTGTGCTCTTCCCCATGGGCCGCGTCCCTCCTGGCCGTTCAGTTCCTGTGAGAGGAAGGGCATACATAAAAACTAAAATGAGTCGAAGACTCGTAAGCATTATTTCATACAGTTAAAATATAACAACATAGGTTTTCATCCATGCATTCATCATTCGTACATACTATTACGTGCATGCATACGTGTCATGCGTGCGTTCTTTTGAAAATGTCACTAGGCGGGGTTTTGCTTAGTGGTCTTTCTTTTCGTAAAACGTGTCTCCCGTCAGTGCCTTCATTTCTTAAAGAGTCCGTGCTCTCGTGATTTAATGCATTCATACATTCATGCTTACATACATTCTTTCTTATCACTTTCATGCTTTCATGCATACATCCATTCATGCATACATACATTCTTTCTTTTCACTTTCATAGGCCAGTACACACTGTTACGCTCCGTGTGTTAGGGTTAGCGGCCCTATGGCCAATGGATTCGCCCGTGGCCGAGGGTTGGAATCCCATTCCGTTAGGGTGCAGCACTGGGTGCACTACCAGCACTACTGCCCGGCATTGCAATCTGCCCATTCATTCGTTGGGTACCCATTTTCATTCATTCATGTGGCCGTTACGTAATTTCATACATTAAACATTCAGTTCATTCAGTCCTTTCATTTCATTCATTCATTCATGCCAGCTCTAAAGAGCTGGAGCTTTCATTCTTTTCTTATCTTTCGTTTAACATGTCATTTCATGAGAAAATGTTCTTTTTCGTGAGAAAACATCTTTTCATGAGCATGTGCATAAACATCTTTTTTCATGACATTCATAAAAACATCCGTTCGTGGCATCGTAAAACATTTAAAACGTCGGCCTTCATGGCATCCACAAGCATCACCTTTAAACGTCGTCTCTCGTGGTGTCCATGAGCGTTACCTCGTGGCGTCCATGAGAGCTTCGGTTCATAGGATTCATGAAAGCGTCCGTTTTCATGCCTTTCATGCATTTTCGTCAGTTTATGGATTTTCTTAGAAAATACATACAATAGATACAGCGTATAGTCATCCATTCACATGCGTACAATTAATACTTTGGTTGCGTAAAAAGGGGCTGCCAAGGAGGGGCCGTACATACTTATACCTTTGAACACTTAGCATTTTCTTCCTTAAAGCATCTTTTGTTTCTTTTTGTAAGCATCTTAAAGGAAAAGCGTTTCTTGTATCTTGGAAAACTCTAGAAGAGTATGAACGTAACACTTACCTGGACTCCATGCTACTTGCATATCATGCAGTCCATTCATGTGCTTGTCAGATGGCAACCTACATGCATACACAAAACCTTAACGTTATTCTCTATCTAGTACATAAGCAACTTAAACTTAGAAAGCATAAGCTACACTTCACTTGGAACACTCTCCTTCTATCCCGTGTTCTTACATGTTCCCTACTAAGTTAAAACCTTCGGGGACCCATTACGGTTGCCCCATCTTCCAACTCAAGGTCTTGCCTCTAGTGCTTATTCACTAAAGTGGATCCCATGATTCACCTTGAGATTAAGGCACTAAGGCCTATGTCTCATTCTTCTCATTAACCACATTCCGACGCATGACTTAGATCAACTAAGTCACGCATCCCTTCCTTGGACAGTACACTCGTCACTTTCTTCATGCATCTTAGCCCATACTAATCCTCATTCCCATCCAGACAAGCCACACGGCTCTAAGCCAACTCTGAGGCTTAAGCACCGTGTAACTGTGCTAATGACAGATTACCCATTACATATAGTGAATCCGTCCGGCACATGTGTCTAACTAGATTATACATGTACCTTACCCCTTATCACCTAAGATCAACATATATAACACGTTGATCACCTCTCCGATACCAACCTTATCTTAACCCGGCTAGCATGGCTCTTCATGCTATCCATCCCTCTTTGACAGTTCATCCCAACACTTAACACGACAAGACTTCATTCATAACTACGTCTCATGTCACGTCATATAACTCGAGACTATTCTCAAGCTACGCCATGACCTTGTCGCGTTACCCAACACTCTGGTACATAAATTCCTAACTTATCACGAGTACAGTTCCTCACATACTCCCGTCACATCGTGACATCTGGTCACGTTCCCATTACACCATTCGTACCCTATCGCTTCACCACATGGCAAGCACGACTGTCGATAACCACGTCACGAGGTGACGTTGTCAGTCATGCATCCGCTGCATACTCTTACACTTATTCCACTACTTCATCATTATTCCCAACCGTAAGTCCAACACGGTGACACTTGTCACCTTAGACTACAGGCTTCACCTTAATTACTCCGAGACACTGTTCCACAGTTCCCGACACCACTCATCACGTTCAACGCCCATAAATCACACAACCATCCTTATCACTACGACACGCCACACGGCATATCGCTGCACCTCATGGAGTACATCCCATGCGTACTCTCTTCTCACATGCTACGCCACATCATCACTATGACGTACCCGCCATATAGTACATCACTTCATCACACAGAGTACACTCATCGTGTACTCGTCTCATTCTACATACACATCACCATTATGGCATATAGCCATATGGTACATTGCTCCTTTACATGGAGTATACTCCTCGTGTACTCCCTTCACATACGCTATGCCACATCACCATTATGGCGTACGCACCATATGGTGCATCGCCCCATCACATGGAGTACACTCCACATATACTCCATTCACAAACGCTACGCCACATCATCACTATGGCATACTCGCAATATGATGCGTCACTCCACTACATGGAATACACTCCGCGTATACTCCATGCATGTTACGCCACATCACCACTATGGCATACTCGCCGTATGGTGCTTCACTCCATCACATGGAATACACTCCGCGTATACTCCATGCACGTTACGCCACATCACCACTACGGCATACCCGCCGTATGGTGCGTCACTCCATCACATGGAGTACACTCCGCGTGTACTCCCTCCATACACGCTACGCCACATTACCATTATGATATATCCGCCATATGGTACTTCACTCCATCATACGGAGTACATTCCACATGTATTCCCTTCACACACATCACGCCACATCACCATTATGGCATATTTGCCATATGGTGCATCACTCCGCCACATGAATTACATTTCATATGTACTCCTTCCATATACACTACGCCACATCACCATCATGGCGTACAACCATATGGTACATCAATCCGTCACATGGAGTACATTCCACATGTACTCCTTTTACAAGCACTACACCACAGAGTACACTCTCCGTGTACTCATCCCATTCCACCATATGCCAGAAGGGTATATTTTATATATACTCTCCTTGTCTCACCTTACGCCACACACAAAGTACACCCAGCGTGTACTATTCCCATTCCATCTGCCACGTCACTAATACAACACATACTCCACAACCACACTACACGGCACAGTCCACAACACTTCACAACACACTTCCCAATTACGCCCAACACTTCACAGCACACTACACGGCACAATACACCTCCATACAACACAGACAAGTCCAACACTTCGTTACACAGAGTGCCCAACACTTCGTTACACATCACCACATCACAATACCACAACTCCACAAATACCAACATCACAGTCCACAACCTAGTCAACTAATCAATATCTAACATAATTAACGAGGGATAGAGGGTTATACCATCGACGGGATAACCCGTGCGTTGCTCGTTGATCGTCACAGCCGATGATGTCGGAAGTATCGTACGTGGCGGTTAACCCACGTACATTAATTGTTTAGACGTTTGGATAGCTAGGTGTGGTCTTGGAATAGCTCGTGAAAGCCTTGTGATGATGGCAAGGAGCGTAACACGGCGAATCTAGCAGTGTACATTGGCGGCCAGCCACGCGCAGTGGCTGTCCACCACGTGCAGTGACTACCCACCACTCAAAGTGGTGGTTTGGACCTAGGGTTGGGCTGAGGGGTTGCTGGTGGAGCTCCTGGTGGCACTGGGGTGGCGCCACGGTGGCTCACGGCGGCGGATCTGGCCGCACAGTGGAGGAGAAGCCGTAGGAGAGTGAGAGAAAGTGTGCTTGCGTGGGTGGCAGATCGGGGCCGTGGGAGGTTGGTTTGGCTTGGTGGCGGCCTGAGGAGGTTGGAGGTGGTGGTTACCAGCCATGGGTGGCGGCGCACAGCGGTGGAGGGGTGCAACCCGTGCGTGAGAGAGGGAGAAACCATGAGATGGAGGAGGGGGCTTCTGGCCTCGGGTCACGTGGAGGAGGAAGGGGAAGGGGAGAGGAGGTCCATGGCAGTGCTTGGTGGCCGTGGGTGCCGCGCACGGCGGCGCTAGAGGCAGCGCACGGTGAAGCCGTGTGCGGGTCTCCTCTGGCATGCTACGGGGAAGGTGGCTGCATGGGAGGTGCTGGTTTTGCTGGAGGGTGGTGGTCGGTGGAAGAGGAAGCTGCCGTGGGAGTGGTGGCGCAGGAGGACGGCGCACGGCGGAGCTACGTGCACTAAGCCCGTTTGGGCTATGCATGGCCAGCAGAGAGAGAGAGGGAGCGTGAGGGAGAGAGGCTGGGCTAGGGAGGCTCGCCGGCGTGAGGTGCAGCCGGTGGTGCCGGCGGTGAGAGCTGCCGACGCACGACGGCGCCGGGCTGAGGTGTGGAGCCGTTCGGCGTGGAGATGGCTACGTACTGCGTACGCTTGAGGGAGAGGGAGGAGAGAGAGGGCTACGGGAAAAAGTGAGGGAGACAGAGAGGGGGTCTGGGTATTTAACCCAGTCCTTTCGTCCAGAGATCCACGTAATAATCTAACAATGGATCTCAAACACTGATTTAAAATGCATTAACTATTAACTTAATTAAAAGCGCTTAGAGGAATTAAGGTAGAATATTATTTTAAACTAACTTTAGTTTATAAAATAATATTCTTCATCATTAATAAAATGATGAAGTCTCACTTAATATATTAAAGAGAATAAAACCATTTAATTAATAAAAGCTCTCAACATAATTTTAATCTCATAATATCTTAAATGATTAAAATCATTTTAATAATAATATTAAAATGATTTCTGACAATTATAATATTTTTGGAGCTCTTCAAGAATATTATAATTGTCGTATTTAAAATCAATCTTAGTTCAACAACACTGGAAATACTCTTTATAAATATTTTCAGTGCATTTAAAACATTGGGCGTGCCCTAGAAGTCATACGATATCCTTCGAAACACTCCATCATGGTTCGGCACGCCTGACAAGGCTCGCAGTCGCTAGAGAGAAGGGGCGAACGGTTTACATAATTTCCGTCCTCATCACTTGCTTACGTAAGAAGGAAGGAAATCTTACGTCAGAAAGAGAGAAGCGTACGTAAGACGGAAGAACCGTACGTAAGAATAATGAGCGGGGTATTACATTAAGTGACACCTAGGCTTTCCACCACAGCTATCTTGAACCGACACTACATCAGAAAATCCTTAGCCCCTTTCTCCCCCCACGCCCCTCGCGATATCAGCCCCAACCCCTTCGCATTCATTTTTTAAAAGCTTTTACCTACATTTTAGGATTTAAAATGAGGAAGAGATAACTTTTTGAAACATTCAAATAATTTGATTTGTAAGATTTAAATTTTAAAATTTATTTTTCAAATTAATTATTTCACGTTGATGATGTGTGGTATAAAGATTTTCAAATAAAACTATTCATAAGTATTACAGGAAGGCAAGATTAATATTTCAAATCCCTTTTAAAATTTCTTTTTTCTTTGGTTTGATTTATTTGGATTTTCTATTGTATAAATGGTTTTAACTTGTAACTTAAATCACTTTACGAATTAAGTAATTTTAAGGTTTAGAGTGTAGGAGAGATAAGAACATGAAGCAGATTTTCAAGTATTTGTTGAGTATTTAATTATATTCGGGAAATAGCTATAAATATTCCGTCTCATTAATTATATTCGAGGATAGCTATAAGAACAAACTACCGATTATTTTGTTTTGTTTTATATTTTTATTTAATAATTAAAAAAATATTTTTTAATGATGTTGTGATATTTTTTAAATATATAAAAATATAAAAAATGTATAAGAAAAAAAGAAGAAATGGCCTGGAGAGTCTATATGGTGTAACAGGGTCCATAAATAAAATAAGGACAAAAGTATACTTTAATATTGAAGTTAAAATCCAAACAGTATCACGTGCATAGATATCTCCCTCACACGCACATGTACATTTTCAATGTTTTAGTTATATATTAAGAAAAATTCTACTTACAACCGGTTGGGACAACAGTCGGGCAATCGGGTGAATAAAAAATTTTATTTTTTAGCATCTCTCATTCTCTCTTCATTTCGCCCCCCCTCCTCCCTATCTATCAATTTTTTCCTACATCTTCTTCCTGTCATTCTCCTTCTCAAATTTCACTCATTCTTCCATTCTCCCTTACCCCTCCTCCCTCTTCTGCTTTCTCAATATTTGTGGTAAGGAGATTCAGTGGCTAGCTTGCCGACTACTTGTCAATGGCCAGAGAACCAGGCTGGGCTCCTCCCACTACTTTTCTTTTTCTTTCCCCTTCAATTAGCGAGCAAGCTCAACAATTTACCATATATTGATTTTTCAACAGGCACGCGGTCAGAGCACCAGGCTGGGCTCCTCCCACTACTTGGGAGCTGACCATTAAAAGTTGAAAGTGTAAGTATATAAACTCGTAAAGTAAATAAAAAGTAAATGTAGATAATATACAAAAATGGAAAAACATCCACTTCCAACTTGCCCAGATAACTTATCCCTCAATATGCAGCTTGTCTATGGACTTATTAAGATCCTCTGTTTCCTTTCCCTCTGACTTTGATGGAGAATCAACAATAGTAAGTGACGTGCTTAATTCAAAATAACAAATTCGAGTCATTTACCTTGCCCGGGCAACCAATACTTAGAATCTTAGATAAAGTATTCCATACTTAAAAATTAAAATTCATAAACAATTTTTTTTCATAAGTATAAATTAAAATTTGTAGACTGATCAAACTTCAAAATTCCCTAATCTTCCAAAAGTCAAAAACCCAGAGCATGTTCATAAGCACAGTCCAAAAACAATAGAGTTGAGTCTCAGTGAGGTATGGAGGAGGCAAGTGACGGCCTTGCCTGAGGAAGTTTTGGCCTTATGAGCATCCAAGCCTCCCAATCATGTCTTCTGCTCCTGCTCTTTAATTTATTGCCATGAAGGGCCTCCCGGACTTGTCGACGACTAGTGCCATTTCCCTCCTACTTTGATGTCACTCTTCTATACTCTCCAGTACCAAGAACAAAAATCAAAAAGAGAGTGATCAATGCACGATAGTTGTGACGACTGAGTCTAGAAAGAGACAAAGAAGAAGCTTCAAGAGGAGCATAGACTGCAGATGAAGGGGGTTTATTGGCCCGCTCTCGTTCTTCTCCAAAGCCCTAAGATTTGGGTTCAGAGAGAGTGGGAAGAGATTTACAGAGGAAGTTACAGAGAGAATGCCAGATGTTGGGCGTTGGTGTCGGCGTCAACGTCAATGTGAAAGATTGTAATACCCCGATGAACTGTGTTAGTGTGGAATGAAGTGGAGGGAAAAGAGATTGCAGATGTTCAAATCAATAAAAATGAGATGTGAAATGCTAACGTATCAAACAGAGCCAACTTTTGTCTCTGTGTGTATTTGAGCTTTGACCAACTTTCGTTTGAAAGATGAGAACGAAAAACAATGGCAGCAAAAGGAAAGGGGAGAGAGAGGCTTTTTCATTGGCAGGTCGGCACTAAATCAAGTTTCTAACTTTTTCATTGATAGACGGAAAAAGGAATGGGAAGAGAAAGAGGGAGGAAATGGATAAAGTGAGACCCAGTTTATCAGCCGGTTACACAAAGGTTGTGTATGCCGGTTGTACGTAGCATTTTTGTAAATTAAATTGGTTCAAATGTCAGTATATCATCAACTTTAAAAAAAAAGATAAATTAATAAAAGTTAAGTACTTATAATATAACTATGGAAAGGTTCAGATTATATAAGAACTCAAGTTGAGTTTAATTAATTCTATATTATAAATGAGTAAGATTTTTATTAATGGTACTTATATCCCATATTTTATTGAAGAATTATATTTTCAAGTGTGTAAATCTTGCACGATCATTTTGTATAAGTAGGATCTATTATAAAAAAAAAGGTTAATTTTTTTTTTTTTTTATCAAAGCTTCTATGTATAATCACTTTTGCGTAATTTTTGCGCACTCCACTAATTTGATTGAGTGCATCACTTATTTTTAATATAAAATATATGTTTTAGCCAATTATATCAGTAGAGTATGTAAAGAATACGCAAAAATAACTGTATGTAACGTAATCTTTTTATATGATATCAAATTTATTATAATTTTTTAATTGAAATGCGCACCTCTTATACAGTATGAGACGTTACAATTCAATATATATATATATATATATATATATTAATTTTTGATAAGAGGATATATCTTCCAAATGAAATTTGAATGGAATAGACAACTTTAACCTTCTCTTTATTTTTCGAGAACTCGACTATATAGTTAGAAGAAAGTTGACAGAATTCATTGTACGTTACACACTGAGGTATTCCAGAATATAGGGAGAAATTAAGAGGTCCGAAATTTACGTAGGATAAATTCAAGAGTCCATACTATTCGTGCGGTTGTTACAAACTTTGCATTATACGACAGGCAATCTACTTTCTGAGGAGGGATACATGTGATTCCACAAATCCTTAAAGACGTAGAAAGGGATAGCCTGCCCTTCGTTTGTTGCTAGAGAGAGAGCGAGAGGGAAGAGCGTCATGGAAGAGAGCCGGAACGAAGCCATTGATGCAACGCATGGGACTAACAAAAGGGAGCCTCTTCTGTCGCCAGATGTTGAGTTGGCGTCGAGAAGCGATTCATCGTCGTGGAGACTCAATCTGCAGGAGTTCCCGGCTTTGCCAGAGAGAAGAGATGGCGATCGAGATTCCTTCATTCTCCGCCGCCTTCTTCGTACCCCAAGTAAGACTCCTTTACGAATCAAGAATCACGATGGTTTCTCGTTTGTTTGAGCATTATCTATGTAAATTTGATTTCAAAAAACACATCTGCTTCAAAAGGCAATCTTTAATACCTATACATATAAATATGTATGTATGTAGGTACGAATATTCGTAGGGCCTGGGACTGGAAATGTCAATTTAGAATTGAAATAGAGTTTTTTGATTTTGTTTATTTGTTTCATTTGTTCATTCTTTGCAAGATTTAAGTGAGGTTTGGATAGTGAGATGAAATGAAATAATTTTAGATGAAAATTAAAAGTTGATTAAAATATTGTTAGGTTATTTTTAATATTATTATTATTTTGATATTTGAAAAAGTTAAATTATTTATTATATTTAATATAAAAATTTAAAAAAATTATAATTATGAAATGAGATGAGATAATATAAATTGGAGTGATTCTTGAATCTAAACCCAGCCTCCCGCTCAGCTGGTTTGATTAAAAATGTTTTTCTTATTTCTTTATTTGATACAATTTGGTTTTTCTTGACGACTGAGCTGACTCAAGCGAGTTACTGATCCATGTGACTCGGTTGTTTGCGTCTGGCATCTGTCGACTGTCAGTGTACTGTTGGCCCCGTGACACGTTTTGCATAATGGGTAGCTATATATTGTTTTTTTTTTTTCCAGCACTAGAGGGAGGAGCTTTGGTGCTTAGCCTGAGGTGGAGATATCGTAAACTTTGTATACTTTATCAATACAAAAGAATTGTTTTTCCCATTGAGGGAATGTCCCATAATCCGATCAATTTTACTCTGAACATGATACGTATTGGCTCATTGTTGCAATCTCTAAAATGCTACTTGGTGACCGGAAAAGAAAAAAGAATGCAACTTTTGTGAAAAGTTGTTGATGACAGAGGAACCCCATATTGGAATAATAGAATACAATAAGGACCACATCAACAAGATGCGTGCACGCAAGTTACCCATTATGTACCACATGTATATCTATTTAGTTATTTTCCGTAACTATACAAAGCATTTAAAAAGGCCTAATCTTGTACTCATCTAGAAATGCCATGAAAGTAAGCGTTCATACATATCAAGAGAGAGCTTGTTTTTTTTGTAAGTATATCGAGAGAGAATTCTAGGTTGCCTCTTTACTTAGGTCTTGCTCCCTTTGACATGTCATGGAAGGGTAGTAAAATTTTAAGCCTAGTGTTCTGTTAGTTCTTGCTTTGAAATATGTTCTGTAATTAATTTTAGAATATCATGCTTTGAAAATAATTTTAAGAAGGTTAAATACAGTTGTTAGAATATCATGACAAAAGTTGGTACTACTAAAGAAGTTGCTTTCACTTTGGCTGCACCTTCTTACAAAAATGCCATCCACTATTCAACTTTTATTATTCAGCAAGAGTCAGGATATACACAGCTTTTTTATATAAGTCTGGTTTAAATGGAGGATGGTTATATAATATTTCGAATTAAAATAAAAGGTTTTAGTATTTTTGGTGAAGTGACACTATCACATTGGTTGGTTGTTTATCCAACTAGCTTTTCTCAGTGGTACTGAAATTCTATTTGTGAGAGCTCCTTCGGATCAAATAATTGTATGGATATACTTGTTTATAATAAAACAGGTAGGAGGTGGCTTCCTTACCTAGGCGTGACCATAGTAGCACCCTACCTACTAGGAACTTGATAAGTGGCCTAGATGGTAAGAAGCCACAAATGCTCCCTCAATCAGGTTTGAGCCACAATTTAGACTCCAACCCTATTAGGGAATTCAATAATTCTTAGGCAGCAAATTGAGAGTCCAATTGGGTGTAACCCATGACCTAGTACAGCCAAACCGCTTGGAAGTAACCCAAGAACCATTGAGCCACCACCCTTGGTGCTGTATGAATATTATTTTATTCATTCAGCAAATTCACTTTCCATTATTGCATGAGTTGTGTCATGTGTGGTTTGTTCTTCTACATTTAAATTTAGTTAATATCTCAAAGTAATATACGACACCGGTCAGCATTATTTGTTGCAAAAACCCCAAGATGCTCCCCTACTTTCACCAAAGCATGATGATGCACCAATTAAGAAAAATGTGAAATGCGAGAAAAAAAATTAGACAAGCTTCAAATTTGATTGAAGATATTAGGAAAATATAACCACATTAGGGTGGTCCTCTGTTGCCTAAGCAAATTAAGCAACACGAAATGCGAGAAAGAAATGAGACAAGCTTCAAATTTGATTAAAGATATTAGGGAAATATAATCAAATTGGGGGTGGTCCTCTGTTGCCCTTCCTACCTCAGCCCCTATTAATGAGAGGAGGGGTTTTAGCCAAAGAAGACTTGAACAAAATGCACTTTCAGATATATAAAAAAGAAAGTTGAGAACAAAGAATTCTTGGAAGGGGAATATCTTTTGATTGCTTTTCGATTGAAGATCCATGTCTTTCTCTAGGTTTGAGAAATGTTGCTATATATATATATATATATATATATGTATATATTAAGGAAACAAGGAAAAACACCTGTGCCTTTTTGTAATGTAACTTAGCAGCGTCTCCTCACAAAAGAGATTAAAAACTAAACTCCTTTAACACGTTAGTCCATTGTGGACATTTGACTAATAAAAAGAAAAGACGAAAGGTAAATTTTCCTATTGTTAATACATAAAATTATTTTGTATCTTTTAGCTGGAAAGAAAAAAAGGGATTCTAACTGTAGTCTTACGGGTAAAATTTACTAGATTTATTTTGCTTTGCTGTACATGTGGTGTCACCATGAGGGAGAGAGGGTCCCTTTTCTATTTTTTGGCCCAGTTCCCCTCCCTCCACCACTTGACTAGGCCTAGGTAAGGTGGGAGATTCATTTCATTTTTAAACAACAACAACAGCAACAACAATAATAATCCTCAGTTCTTTTGATGACTTGATTGGTTGAAACTTCGTGCAACCTTTTCTTTTCCAGTTTTATCTAATGGGTAGTTGTAAGATTCCATAGGAATGCCTTGTGCTTCTGATTTCCAGGATCAACAAGGGAAAAAAATGCAGTCTCATTACATTGGGGGCCTTTAACTGATACATTTATATATTAAAGTTGAGGTTCTAAGAAACCCCATTTTCTACAGCGTAAGTTTTCAGCTGGTACAATGCTTCTTTGATGTTACAGGAAGTCCCTATTCGTGTTGCCAATGACGTGTATTTGTTGTCAGGTAGTAGTTATCTTGTCAACTGCTTTGATCATCTTCTGTAGTTGCCATCAAAGTTGAGTGGTTGCATTAGTGATGTTTTATCAATTCTGAGTTATGGCTGCACATGACTTTTCAAGTTTAAGAAGGAAGCTAGAGATAATGGGATGGAAATTGTAAGGACTAGAGATTGGTTATGAAAGCAGACAGCTGTTTGTATGAAGACAATTTAATGACCCTTCTGATGATGGCATGAAATATTGCTTAGGATAAAAAATATTCGATGGTGTAAAAGAAGCATTTATGTGATACCCCATATGATATGGATAAGGATAGGTGGTGTATGGGATCCCACATTGCTTGGGAATGAGAAGTTCTTGCTCTTTATAAGGTTTCAATGGGGCTCCAATTGTATCATTGACTAGTCCTTTTGGAGTATAGGCCATGTGGTTTGGGCCTTCCATTGGGGCGTTACAAATGGTATCAGAGCCTATCCCAACCAGAAATGTGGGACTTGAGCCGTGCCATCTATAATGGACAGGCCCGACGAGGACGTCAGGAATTTAAGGGGGGTAGATTGTGATACCCCATATGATATGGATAATGATAGGTGGTGTATGGGATCCCACATTGCTTGGGAAGGAGAAGTTCTTGCTCTTTATAAGGTTTCAACGGGGCTCCAATTGTATCATTGACTAGTCCTTTTGGAGTATAGGCCATGTGGTTTGGGCCTTCCATTGGGGCGTTACAATTTATATGGATTCTATCCTGTTCTGATCTTCATTGGGGCGTTACAATTTATATGGATTCTATCCTGTTCTGATCTTCAGCTGTTCTACAACCTGGAAAACAGTCCATGATTGGTATTCCATCCCATTTCTTCTGAAAGTAATTAACATAGCTAGCATAGTTCAATGCAGCAACTTTTGGCTAGTTTACGTCCTCCAGTATGGCTGGACTGGAGCAGGATTTCTATCAAATGTGATGCTTTCAACATGGCATTTCCTGCAAATATGATCCTGAAATCATTGACGGTTACAAATTGATTATTTAAGGTTGGCCAAATGTGGGGTCTTCCCATATTCGTGACTTGTTCTACAACAGCTACTTTTGGTATGAATAGATAAATAAAAAGAACAAAGATCTTTTGCCCTTGCAGTATTAAGAGAATTATTCTTGTTAGATGTCTATTGTGCTTTTCCATTTACCAATTCAGGCATTCTATGTGTTTTAGACTTAAAATATCTGAATGATGGAGTCAGAAGCTTTGTGGAATAACTCCTTGCGCATCGTTTTGGGATCATATAGAAAGCGACTCTAGTAAACCTGACAACTTTGAAGTTTCCCTTAGGTTGTTATGCTTATTGCCTATTTCTGTTAGGTTGTTATGCTTGTAGTTCTAATATTAGAATCATTTGATGTCTTCTTATCCATTACCATAGTTACTAAGAACTATTTTGGAAAATGAAACATCATCAAATGATGAATTTGGATGCTTCCATTCACCTTTTATCCCCTATAGTGATGACTTGACATGAAACTTGTACACTTCACCACAGGGAAACGAAACAAGGTTGCTGATTATTACAAGAAGCAAGAAAGGCTCCTTGAAGGGTTCAACGAGATGGAGACCATGACTGAAAATGGTTGTTTGCCTGATAGTCTAACAGAGGTTGGTTATTTATTTATTTTTTGATAAGTAAGAAGTAATTGTATTGATAAAGATAGGTATAGCCCAAGTACACCGGAGGTATACATAAAGAGTACACCAAGTTAAGAACTAGAAACTGTTACAAGAAAATCATGGAAGCTGAGACCAATTAACTCTAAAGCAATGGCCTACATGAATAAAGTCTTCCAAAAAAAAAAAAAAAAACTCCTAAACTCCTCGGAGGATCTTTCATGATCCTCAAAATGTCTATCATTTCGTTCTCTCCAAATACACTAGAAAATACAAATAGGAGCCATCTTCTACACAACTGCAATCTTTGGTGTCCCTCTGATCCCCCTCCAGCTAGCTAGTAGTTCCACCACCCTTCCCGGCATTACCCATGCTAATCCCATTCTGCTGAAAAAATAATTCAATATGTCCCTTGCAAAATCACAATGTAAGAGTAAATGATCTACCATTTCCCCACTATTCCTGCACATACGCACCAGTCTATAATTATGAGTCCACGCCTTCTTAGGTTAACCATGGTTAGTATCTTCCCTAAAGCTCAGAGGTTGGTTGTTCTGCTTGCTTTTTTTTAACTGAACTCCCTTTATATAAGTCTTACGATTTTTTAAGGGATTTTATTGTTAATATTCTTCTTTTCAATTGAATATTCTTTTTTGTTCAACTTGAGTATTTTGAATGCATTTCTTCTAAATAATGGAGGGCAGCTGAGTTTAATTGCAGAAAAAAAATAATTCTATATGACAACTGTTTCTATTCACAATTTGTTTCCATGAACCTGGTTCATGAAAGTTCAAGGTTGCATCAGATACCACCCAATACCCCTAGTAAATAGAAACCATTATGTTTTTTTTTTTTTTTTATTGTTAATCTGCAAACATGTTATTCTCAGGATGAGATGAAGCAGCTTGCAAAAAGTGAGAGGATGGCAATCCATGCATCAAACATAGCTAATGTTGTACTCTTTGTGGCAAAGCTATATGCTTCTATTGAGAGCAGATCATTGGCGGTTATCGCCTCAACCATGGATTCACTCTTAGATCTCCTGTCTGGGTTTATATTGTGGTTCACTGCACATGCCATGAGAAAACCAAACCAGTATCACTATCCAATTGGAAAGAAACGGATGCAGCCAGTTGTAAGTTCTCCGATCCTATAATTGGCTTCTGTGCTTCTGTCAATTCTTTGGATAATTTTAGCGCCACAACCGAAATGTTTTCTATCCGGCCAATAGTGCAAATTCAAGCCCCATGGCTGAGAGGCATCTACCTTATGCCGATCACCTTACTTCTAAAGAGAAGACTACTCTTTTAGCTTCCTGTATTTTCTTTTCCAAAGTTCTTTTCAATTGCATATTTCAGTAGATTTGAGTTGTGGATGCTGATAATGAGAATTCATGTGGGCTTGGTTAGTGTTGCATTTGTGCCTCATGTGGTTTCTCAGAAAGTCATGAAGAAAATTAGTCATCTTAAACTAATTAGCATGTTAACCCCAAATACTTTTTTTTAGGTAGAATTAAGGTGTTAACCCCAAATACTTTCAAGATTAATGTATTTGTTTTTTATTTCCTTGATCCTTCTTGTAATCAATGGGGCAAATAAAACCTTGTGGCTATTTCAACTTTTACTAGTACAAGTCCTAGGGGTAAAAAGCAATAGACATGTATTTGTGTTTGAAATTACTGTAACAAGTGTGGAGATTTTTTCAGGCTCATGCTGTAGACTCCTCATTTCTTATCCAAATATTGGGCTTAGAGAATATTGAGTATATTAATAACTAGCTCCTATTGGCAGAAGTGGTTTAGTGAGAAAATGCATTGAACAAGAAATTTCTTGTATTGATATTGGTGAAGTTTGTATACACGGCTTGCTTCAGTACATCAATCTATGAAATAGGAACAATGGAGTGTTGGGAATAAAATGGAGAAGCAGTAAAACAATCTAGTCTTGGGAATAAATAGCATCAATGCTGAGAATATGTAGGTTCCAACTATGAATTATGGGTTTGTGCACCCAAGTTATTCTAATAATTACAGCAGATACAGCCAGCACTGGATTTTACTAAACTTACACCATATTGCAAGAAATCTATACTAATTTAGTTTGAGTTTGCAGGGCATCATTGTTTTTGCATCAGTAATGGCAACTCTTGGATTACAAATACTGATAGAGTCTGTTCGACAGCTCATTTCAAAGGTATGTGATTTTGATGCCACTGCTCCAATAAGTTAAAGTGTGTAGATGACAGTGGACACGGACACATATTAACCAAAGTTAGTTTTGAGAATTAGCACCCTTTTTGTCATCTCAGTGGTCTAATGTGTCAGTTATTGGTTTTTGCATAAAGAATGAGTTATGGCATAGGTTCAAGGTAACCAAATGTATGAGTTTCTAGAAAGACCAGTCTGAAATTGTTGATGGAATTTTGTGAATGATCTAAAACTTATTTATTGATAGTTTTAATATAATCTCCATTTAATGTTTTGATTATAGGCCCAGCCTGAAAGGGATCCCGAGAAGGAGAAATGGATGATTGGAATAATGGTCTGCGTAACTGTAGTGAAGTTTGTGCTCATGGTCTATTGTCGAAGATTTAAGAACGAAATTGTTAGAGCCTATGCACAAGATCATTTATTTGACGTTGTTACTAATTCAGTTGGTTTGGCAGCAGCTGTTCTGGCTGTCCATTTTTACTGGTGGATTGATCCTGCTGGAGCTATTATAGTGAGTTCATACACAGCTCATTTATTTGGCTTCTTTCTTTCTTTTCCTTCACTATAGATTATGGGGTTCAGCGACTTTCAAAGTTTGTATTTTCCTTTCTTAAATAATCACAATCATCAGTATAACCTATCCTGCATGATGAAAGATTTGTACTTCCATTTTTATCTCTTTTGTTAATTAAGTACATTACCAATCCTTCCCTTTACATGGCACTGTATAAGTGGCATGAGGATGGGTTTTTGGTTTGCTACTTGTACTCAAAACTTTCTCTATTTATGATTATTCTTGAACCTGTGATGCAGATCGCTTTATATACAATGAATACTTGGACAAGGACGGTGCTTGAGAATGTATGGTCACTAATCGGAAGAACAGCACCACCTGAGTTTTTGGCAAAGTTAACATATCTAATATGGAATCACAATGAAGACATCAAGCACATTGATACGGTTAGAGCGTACACTTTCGGTTCGCATTATTTTGTGGAGGTTGACATAGTTTTGCCACAAGACATGCTTCTGAACAAAGCACATAATATTGGTGAGACATTGCAAGAGAAGCTTGAGCAGCTCCCTGAAGTTGAGAGAGCCTTTGTACATATAGATTTCGAGTATAGTCACAGGCCCGAACACAAGAACGCGATCTAATGGGAATGACGATGATGATGGTGGTAGTAATGATCAGATCTCAACCTTTCCACGCACCAATAAGTATCTTATTCAAGATCTGGTACGTTCTAGTTCTGCTGCAGTTTACCATCTGATGCCGGAACATGATTTATCGAGTTTTCCTGCTCATATATTTAATAGATTGAGCATCACTGGACAGTCTCTTATGCCAGTCCTTTTATTGAAGGATTTTGGATGATATGTGAGTTGAACTTCTAGATAAAACTTTGAAATCTTGTCAATAGTCAAACAAATGCAGGAAGCCTTATTCCCTGTTCGTTTTCACTTCAATTCAAATGAGAAATCACATGTTGCTATATGATGTAATCAGTTAGATGAGTAATGCAAAATTTATATTGGAAGGTATGATTTTTGGAAGCACCTAGTGCTAGGATGCGGTGTAAAGTCCAAGTTTTACACCCTCCAAGCATAAGTTGCCACCTAATGATTATACAAATTTTAAAATAAACTAGACCACATAGGATTATTACTAAAATCCCAAAATATGAAGTTTCAAAAACTAGTAATCTTAATTAATTTTCAAATCACCTCTTGCCACTGTTTCGTTCATATCTCAGGGTGGTATTGAGTTTTAGAAGCTAAATATGTCTTTATTACAGTTGTAGAAGGAATCAATTATTCCTGCCCACCTTCTTGGTGCTATTTTGGCCTGTTTTGGAATTGGGATCAGACTATGCTCAAGTTGGTAACACATTTGTTTGGGTAACGGCCTTGTTTATTTTCCTTCTTTCGGTACTTTTTCTTAATTAATTAAAGGACAAACTTGATATCATATACACCTTACACGTCCATTGGAGCTCGATTGAGTAATGTTACATACAGTCATAGAGTGCACAAGCACCGCATAATAACTTTGAAAAAGAGTAAGGTCTACCTATTAAAAAATTAATTTTTTTTTTCACGTGGCTCCCGTATTATCTTACTTTTTTAAAGAGATTGTACGGTACTTTCGCATTCCACGATTACATATATCATTTCTCTTGTTTGATTCCCCGTTGTCCTGCCATGCAAATCATGAAATATCAGTTTTTTTTTTTAAACCCTTGGCATCCATCAACTATAAATTATTACTGCCTATTGTACTGGAGAATACAAAAATAGAATAAAAAAATGCCCTATCTGATGATAGAGAAATAATATTTGCAACCGTGAATTGTGTAACTACCGCATAATCGCTTTGAAAAAAGTGAATAAAATATGGGATTCACATGAAAAAAATTAATTTTTTAATAGTAGACCTCACACTTTTTCAAAGCGATTACGCGACGTTTACATATTTTATAGTTATATGTAGAATTACTCTTGATGATATCAATCAGAGTAAATTTGCAGCACTTATGTGTGTAGCAATTCAAAAATAGATTAGAATAGAAAATGAAGTAAACAGCAAACAGAGTAAATTTGATTCCTCAATCATTTCCTTATATGATGGTTTGAGGAACCTCAACCTCCTTATCATTTATGAAACGTCTATTTTATCAATTATCCTATCCGGTATATCTAACTACCGATGGATTTAATGGCTCTCACATAAGCTTATAAAACTTATTCAAACTAATTGCAACTTTGAAAGCTAACAACAATTAGATAATTAGGTATCCCTTGTTTAAGGGAAAAGTACAGTTCATACCATTAAATTATGATAAGAGATTTTTAAGATTTAAACTCTAAACTATTAAAATTGAAATATTGCACATCCGGATTTTGATGTCCAGGAATATTCGGATCCGCATTCGGATTTTTAAAAAAGGCGGATACTGTTCGGATAAAATCAGTTACAACCCGGTTGGATATCCGGTTTTAGGTTGTAAGCTAAAACCAGTTACCTGGATTGTAACCCGGTTAATTGGGTCTTAACCTTTTTTTTTCCCTCCTTATTTCATATGCAGCAAAATTAAAATGAAAATAAAAATGGCACACTGAAAGTCTGAAACTTAAAGTGCTAAAATAAGTATGAACAGATACCTTAAAAATCTAAAAAAGAAATGTAAAAAATTTAAAAACAGAATAAAAAAGTAGATAACTAAAAAATATTTAAAAAAATATAAAAATCTAAAAAAATAATAAAAAACAGATACCTAAAAAATCTTTAAAAAACTAAAAATCTAAAAAAAAAAACTAAAAAACAGATATCTAAAAAATAAAAGTGTAAAGATTAAAAACCTAAAAAAAACAATTTTACAAACATATACAATCATTCTCTTTTCTTTTCTTCTTTTTTTCTTCTTCTTCTACTAGATTAGAAACCTAAAAAACAAACAATTTTACAGACATATACAATCATTCTCTGTTTTAATTTAAAAAAAAAAATTCTAAATGAGAAAAAGTGTAAAGATTAAAAACTTAAAAAATAAAAAATTTTACGGAAATCATCTTCAAAGGTATGCAATATACAAAAAGGGCAATTCAAATTGCATAGAGAGAGAGAGAGAGAGAGAGAGAGAAAATCTACCTTTAATCGCACTACCACCTTGATCAAGTTCATAGATTCACCCTTTATCATCCAAAGCATCATGTATTCTTCCATGGTTTCACCAGGAATTTCACTGTCCTCAAGTACATCCTTAATATCTCCAAATTGGGAAACCACCATTCCATAGTCTAGGGGTGCAAATCGGTCAGTCAGGTCCGGCAAAATCATTTTTCCGGACCAGACTAGACCGGACCGAACACCTATAAGGACCGGACCGGTAGCTATCGGTCCGGTCCGGTCCATTCGGTCCGGCCTATTTTTTTTTCTTTTTTTAAAATCAATTAATAAAAAAATGTATTTAAAATACTAAATTAAACTAAGTGACTTATTAATATAGATTATGTAACAAACTCAATAAAAAATATTTTATCTGGTCAATGATAATAAATTAGATGAAAATTACATTATTAATTTATATAATTACTATATAATTAACTAATTGATATTATATATTAGTTAATTCATAGAATATTAACATGTGTTAATAACATATTTAAAATTTTATATTGTTAATAGTGATAGGTTAGATGAAGATATATATAAAATATTGTTAATTTATAGAATATTAACAAGTATTAATAATATATTTAAAATTTTATATTGTTAATTTTACAATTATTATATAAATAATATATATAATATTTTTTTTTTAATTTTTCATTCGGTCCGAAAAAACCCTGGACAGTGGACCAGACTGAAACTTTTCGGTCCTCTAAAACGTGGACCGAGACCGACCGGTCACAGTCTCGGTCCGGACCGACCTTTTATCACCTCTATTCCATACTAGGGGTGTACACCGATGGTTTCGACGTCGGTTTCGGCTCAAAGCCGAGACCCCATCGCCGTCAAGAAAGAGAGCTCAGCACTGGTCGAAACCGCTCGAGTGGGGAGAGAAAACCAATATTATCGGTCTCGACGCGGCGCGGTTCGGTTCTTTGGTTTGTCGACGGCGTCTCTGTGACAAAAGAGGGATGTCGCGTCCATTGTCAAGTGAGAGTAGAAGCTTAGGGTTTAGGGTTGCAGAGGGAGAGAAAGATGCGGGAGGAAGAAGAAGAAGAAGGGGGGGGTTAATGAAACCTAATTCAAACGGCACTGTTCTATATGTTTTTTTTTAACTTCCACTTTTAAAAACGATGTCGTTTCACTCATTTAAGTGAAACGACGCCATTTTATATATATATATATATATATATATTGAAAAAATAAGAAAGGATCGGCCGATTCAGCTGTTTCCCAGGGATTCAAATCGGTGCCAAACCGCCGACGTCAGTTTTCCCTCAAATCTTCTCACTCGCCGACCGGTTCTTCACCGGTTTCGGCTGGTTCCTGTACAGCCCTATTCCATACAATGTCAAGGCAACAGGGCATGCCCAGTAGTACCATCTCCACCAAATGGGAATCCTTTATGTTGACCTGGTTAGGCCTGTTCATCCTGGGCGGTACTTGCATAGAAAAATCTGGGTGCACCCTGTCCGGGTATCGGGTTTTAAACCTAAACCCGGGTTCCAGGTTTATAACCCAGTACCCTTTTTTTTTCTCGGTTTGAATGTTTTGATGTTTATTCTTTTTTTGTTATTTTCTAGCAACTAAATGGACAGAAACTCAAAAGAGAAATGCATATTATGTCCAATGAATAATCCATTTTATGATATATTTTTTTTACTATCTTCTCCATGTGGCTTTTTATTGGTGGTCAAGGAACATGTAGGCTTTGATTTAAAAAATTAAATACATAGAATTTGAATGCTGCATCAACATTTTTTTCATGAAAAAATATTCATAATATGTAAGCTTTGATTTTTTTTTAAAAAAAAAACAAAACTGAGTGCAACATTGAACCCGTGTTTCAAGTTTTTAAAAATTGGTTTCAATCCAGGTTCCGACCCAGGTTTGACCCGGGCTAACCCGGTCTGGGTTTCGCCCTAGTTTTGAAACCTAGGTTCTGGTCTGGGTATACCTAGGTTTCTAGGCCAAAACCCGGATGAACAGTACTATACCAGGTAGAGAAATGAAAGGAAATGAAAAAAGAGAGTTAGCAAATGTTATGAATACCTATACAATTAAAAACCTGCACATCTAAAGTGGCAATTACTTATAGTTCTTTTTGGTGATGGTCCCTACAACATGTTTGCTCTTCATGTTCAGTATTACCGAATGCAAGGTAAATGATAGATAAAACAATAGATCAGTACCAATGGAATAGTTAATGCTTGTAAACCAATGGAATAGTTTACAACCACTTACAGGTTTTTTAATCTGGTCAAGGGTCCCACCATCATTATCTCCTTCTATAAAAAAAATTTCCAATTAAACTTGGTGTTTCAACAACAATCTTACAAAGCTGCAATACAAATTTACCAGTATTATTATATTATGCAATACCAATTTACAAATTTATTAATACTGGATGGATACTAGACCCCACCTTAAACAAAGTAAATCCAAGAATTTTCTTTATTGATCTTTGCTAATTTGGCAAAGAAAAATCTGTACTGAAGATAAATCATTGACATTAACAACAGATATCCATAATACATATAACATAAATCTATACAACAACAATTATCCAGCAACAATTTTACAAAGCTGTCATACAAAGAAAAATATACCTTGGATATATATGGGATGAGCCACTAGCAAAGTCTGAAAATGCTTAAGTTGCTGAACTTGAAGCAGGAGGGTTACTTTGAAAAGAAAAAAAAAGTAGAAATTAAGTTAAATGGATAATTAGTAATAAAAAATAAAATGTAACAAATAAAAATATTTATCTTTGATGGCAATGCCTTTTTCATGCTCCCCCACCTCCTCAATATTAATTGCTTTATGACCCAACCAATTTTGAGTGCAGATTAATGCTTGTACGGTCTCCAGCGTTAATGAGCATCGATAGGGATCCAATACATGTCCACCAGTGCTAAATGCAAACCCAGATGCAACAGTGGAATAGAGATGATCAATACATCATGTACAATCTCTGCAAGGATGGGATATCTATACGAGTTCCTCTTCCATCAAGTCAAAATCTCAAACTCAGGTGTTTTTTGTTCAATCACATCCGAAAAATACCTATCAACCACCGAGCTAAATATCGAATTGTTTTGCTCCTCAAAATATTGCTCTAGAGCTGTATCAAAATTTTCACCATATGAGTCGTCACCAATAATACTTGAGGAAATTCTTTGGGCCACATTTGATCTTCCACTAATTAGCCCATGAAACTAGTGGTATTGCTCAATCAAACAATTCATGAGCAATCTCACTTTGGCCTCAATTTTACTCTACATTCATCCCCTTTGCACATTTTCAACCAATATGTCAAGGACATAATCTTATATCGAGGGTCAAGGATAAAAGCTACATAAACAATCATGTTTATCTTATTCGTATTCCCCCAATATTTATCAAACTTAAACTTCATATTAGACGACATGCTTATCAACACAGCATCCTCACTCTGACACATTTTGTTCAAAGTGTTCTCAATTGTACAAAGTTGATGAAATAGTATATTTGAGGTCACGTACAATATACGTGTTCTCTTTTAGCAACGGTAGTAAATCGCCGGAATTAATCTTTCCCAAAGAAAATTGTTCCCGGCAATTTTTGGCTTCCGTTTGTGTAGATTAGAAGTAGGGCTTTAATATTGGCAAACCTCCAGCGATTTATAAAGCGCTGGGAAAGGTTATAGGCGGCGAATTTATTACTTTTTCAGGCAAAATTTAAGCACTGGGAAAGGTGACTCCCCTTGTAGTGTATGTATATATATTTGGTATCCTAATTCTTTATACGATCGAGTGTAGCTATTTAAAGTCTCTGTAGAGAGTTGCAGAAATAGTAATATGATGTTGGCAGAGTTGGTCTTGGTCTTGGAGGTGTAAACATAAATATAATCTTTAGCAGTAAATTAAATTGTTAATTGCATAGCACCAAACCAAAAATTAGTATATCTATCATGAAGCACGCTTTTTTTTTTTCTTTTTCTTTTTTAATGTTTGTGATGATCAAAAGAGAGCCTTGCCTTTGGCACTACCTTTATTAATTGCATCTAATGGGATACATGTAGTAGTGTCCCTTTGATTGTACCTTGCCTTCTCATGGAACTTTGGAGTCGATTTGTAATGATCTTGATCCTTGAGCTATTATCAAGTAATTTTCAACTATTGTGAATAATTTAGGCTGTAGTTGTGGGAAATAATTGGGAGTAATTTGTATACACTGTTTTGATGTAGTAATCTGGTGTCTAGTTAATTGTACATGTATCTTTGCAGGTTCAGTGCTTTGCTTGCTATTTTATATGATATTGTAGTAATTTGGCTTGTTGCTTTTTCTTTTTTCAAAAGCACCACGGGCTGGGAATTATAGCTAATATATAGCTATAGATTTTGCCCATGGACTAGAATATCTACGTGAGTATTGTTCAGTTCATGAAGTTATACATGATCGTATTCTGACAAACAAAGAGAACATTTTAGCAAGGAGATTTCCTACCCGGATGAAAAATTATCATTGCAGGTTTCCCAAAACAATAGCTTTTGGTTGAAATCTGGGTATCCAGTTACAACTCGGGTGCGGATACGGGTCCAGATACCCGGATGAACAGGAATATGAATTATTAATGTTGCCGTGTGTGGTGGATCGAGCATCAATGATTGATATAACATGGTTGAAAAAAAATAGAAATTAAAGAAATGTACGATATGAGGGTGATCTATACCTGGCGTGGCTGCTGACGATAGTACAAGATTCCAGGAATAAAGAAGTGGCTAAATGAGGGAATTAGAAGAATAAGCATGCACTAAACTATATATTTTGCTTGGGGTTCAATTGCATTTTGTTTTTCCTTAGTATTGTTCTCCCCTTCTCTAAACATGTCATCGAGTACAGTATCTAGTTTAGCAGCGTGCATGCTTCAATTGATCATCATCATCATCATCATGTATTAAAGCAATATTTTCAATAAAATAATTTTACACAACTCAAGTTGCAAATTCATGGTAAATAGAAGCAGTAGCTAGGGACACCAATTGCTGTTACTTCAATAAATAATGAAAAACCTTATAAAGTGAGGTTTCCCACGTCAAAGAGCATAGCAATTAATCTTTAACAAGCAACTTGCATATGCACAATAAACATGATTCTTCACGCCCTATGATAGCAGATGCCCATTTGCTGATTCGTGCTCATGGTAGCATTATCTAACAACCGTCAGACAGGACTGAGTTTTGAGAGAGAGAGAGACTAGGCAGATAAAGGTATTATAAATTCAAAGCCTTGGTTCAAGAGAGCCCCGGCAACCCATAGCTTCAAGTTTGGCAAGTTCATCTCCTTTTCACAATCTCTCACCTATATTTTGATCAAATGGCAACCAACGAGTTAGACTAAAGAAAACTTGAAGGAACCAGGAAAAGGAAGATTTAGGAAGAGGAAACATGGCATTATAGGGATAGAAAACACCATACATTTAATGTGAATGTGAGTACAAATCTGTCAGAAACTGTGGCCAAGTTGGAACTCTGAACAATGAAGCCGGTAAGGGATTCAAGAGCTTTGTAAAGTGATAAAGACACCCCTCTTCCCTTGCTGCTCGCCAATCTCACATAAAACTCTCTTTCCTCCACTTGAAACACATCCATCTACATTGACACATGAACATTTCGTAAGTACTTTCCCACAGCAGTATATGAAATGACTGAATGATTTCTACCAAACAAACCTGTATGATCTTCTTGCAAATCAGATGGTTGCCTTGTTGCACTTGAGTCTTCTTAGGGCTTTCATGAGTTGGTCCTTGATCATATCTTTTTGATCCTGCTAAAGATGCTTCAAGACCCGCGATCTCAGCTTTCAGCTTCTTAGCCTTCATTTGCAGTTCTTGCACATAAAGCACAGCATCTCCAACAATGGAGGCCTTGTCCATCTGCAGTACATGCATGTCCATCCAATATCGTTTATATAGTCATGCTCAATATTTGCAACGAAATGTGCCATGCATGCAGCCATTGTATACATGGAGATAACTTCATGTCTAGGTAAACTGGAGTACTTCCATAAAAAAAAAAAAAAAAAAAACACTGGACTTTCTAATTCCCTTTTGATTTCAGCAAAACTTCTTGATCATCAAGCTAGCTAGTTTAGTGCTCTTCGCAACATGGGTTAATTACTATATATGCAACCTAATAATGAATTGGATAATCATCATAATCAGAGATGCAAACAAATTATATACGTTCACCTAAAAGGGCCAGACATACTTTGGTTATGTTAGGGACCAAGGAACGCAATGCATAAAGCTTCTCCTTCATCCTTCCCCTTCTCCTACGCTCTGAGATCAAAGTTCTTGACCTATCAACCTTTCCTGATCTCTTTGTCGGCGTTGTAGTTGTCGTGGTGGTGGTAGCAGAAGAATCCTCGTCATCAATATCCTCTTCATGGTCCATCGCATTCCCTTCAAAACTTGGCATAAGCTTATGAAAAATCGAATGATCTGGGACGTCGGACACCATTGTTGCATTGTAATCATACATGTCCCCCGGCGGGGTCGATACTCCAAACTGGTTATCCACAAAACATCCATTGATAAGGTCATGAGTATCAAAATCGACAACTGGGTCTTCACATTCTCCTCGAATCAAATCGATGCAGTGATTGAAGTTAGCCTCCTCGATGAAATCATGCAACGCATGATCAAAGTCATTGAGGTGCATCAATGAGTTTTCTGCAGAGGCATCCATGATATCCCTATCAAATTTCTCGAGGGGAAGAAGGGTTTAATTTACTACTACTAATTTGTTACGAGAACGTACATTAATCTTCAAATGGTTTATATATATAATTTTTGGTGTGAACGGAATCAAATCGGACGTTTTCTATTCTACCGTTTAATGCCATTTAAATATAGGAGGGTTGACAAATCTTAGGATTTTAATACTGGGATTAAGGGAATCACTTGGTGTAATGATGTATCTTGTAGCAGTATTTAATTAGTGTTCTTTATAATGATGCTTCCGACCAAGAAGAAACTGTAAAATTTTATTGTTTTTTTTGTACCCGATAATTGCTTTCTGTTGTCTAGGATTCTTTGTGGAGTGCTCAGAAAATAGAAGAATACAGAGAGATCAGAAAGTCATGATGTGACAATTTACGATATTGCGCATGCGTTTGTTTTACTAATTAATAACTAATTGATTCCGTTTAGACTCTTAAATTTATACTCTAGTTTGGAAATTGAGATGAATTAGATGAATTGAATAAAATATTAGTAGAAGATTATTTTTTAATATTATTATTGTTTTGAGATTTGAAAAAAATTGAATTGTTTATTATATTTTGTGTGAAAATTTAAAAAATTTGTAATGATGATGTGATGAGATGAGATGAGATCATCTCTATATCCAAACAGAACATTTTTTAATTTAGAAGATTATTTTTTAGTTTTGAGATTTGAAAAAAATTGAATTGTTTATTATATTTTGTGTGAAAATTTAAAAAATTTGTAATGACATCTCTATATCCAAACAGAACATTTTTTAATTTAAATATAGTATCGATTTCTCATGTGAGATCGAGCCTTTTAAACTTAATTTCTCAATACTAGAGTAGTTTAGAGCATGAGAAATAAATATACGAAGTGTATCTTAGAGTATTGTTTGAATATTTAACTTTTTAATATACTTAATTATATGTCTAAACTCTAAAATTTGAGCACCAAGGAACGTCTATACATATGATGAGTTTGATATCTAAGTTGAGTTGCTTCTAAGCAAATTAACTCAAGCTTTGCATCTATATATATATATATATATATATATATATATATAATATAATTGTTCAAGTTGAATGGATAAAACTAGCTAATTAGTAGTACTATTTGATCAATTCATCACCTAATTATAAAATAGCAGGCTTAAATTTCAACGCTCCAATTGTTAATACTTGTTGAGAGTCCTCATCCGTTTGATTTCAACAATCTAATTAAAGAAAGAAAAGAAATTATGTGTTATCTCTTCTCTTTCTATTTTTTAACAATTTATTTAGGTTCAACCTCACAGTACTCACGGATAGGAACTTAGAGTGGTACCGGTGGAAATCATTATCATTATATATAAAGAAATTATTTGTACAGTCTAAAGTTGTATAAATATCGTGCACTCCATTTAAAAAAATAGATAAATATGATATCTATATAAAAAAAATCTACTTATAACAGTGGATCCCACTTTTCTAAAGAAAGTGTACGGGATTTGTGCATACTAAAACAGTATCTAATATTACTTTTATATATACATATATATATATATATATATATTAAGAAACTCGAAACTTAAAATTATATTTCAGAGAGAAAAACCTAGTGTATATAACTGTTAGACGTTTATAGTAGATCTAACTTCAATTAGTGTTCAAACTAAATTATTATGATAATTAGATTAAAACTCCTCTCAACTCATTTGTTTTCCCAATTTCTATCAACTCATTACATCTAACAGGGCTGTACACAAACCGGCCGGACCGACCGCCGCCAACTCAGACCGACTGCCGGATTCAGGAACCGGCCGAAACCGACAGAGAACCGGTCGGCCGGCGGTAGGAAATTAAGGAAACCGACGTCGGCCGGTTCGGTCTGCGGTTCAATCCCGGTCTAAACCGACGAACCGGCCGACGAACCGGTACGAGATTTGTGCATACTAAAACAGTATCTAGTATTACTTTTATATATACATATACATATATATATTATATATATATATATATATATATATTAAGAAACTCGAAACTTAAAATTACATTTTAGAGAGAAAAACCTAGTGTATATAACTGATAGACGTTTATTTTAGATCTAACTTCAATTAGAGTTCAAACTAAATTATTATGATAATTAGATTAAAACTCCTCTCAACTCGTTTGTTTTCATAACTTCTATCAACTCATCACATCTAATAATTACAACTTTCTTAAATTCTCATATAAAAAAATTCAACTTTTTCAAATTCTAAAACAAAAATAATATTCTAAAAATATTTTATTTAACTTTTAACTTTAATCTTTACTCATCTCATCTGCGAAAACAAACGAAGTTTAAATAGATACCTAACTTTTAACTATAACTAGCAGTTTTTTATCAACTGTTAGGGTCTAATTTCTGTTTTCTTTTTATTTTTATTCCCTTTGTATTGAACATGCACAAATATTGGTCGGATTAATGTATCCAAATTTTTTGTATCTTGACATAAACAGATGCCTAATTATATGGTTTATCATATTTTGTATCTTGAACACATCATGACATAAAATGATGTCATGATCAGTTCATCAAATCCTCTGATTTTTTAATTTCCCTTCTTCATCTTCTTCTTCTTCTTCTTTTGGATTGAATTAGTTCTGAATACTCTAAACAAGATTTGCCTCGGTCTTGGTCATGTGGGTATCCTTGATGGGTGACGACACTTAAAAACTCCAATTGGCATAAGTTCTCTCTTAAAAATTAAATACTTGCATAGATAGAGACATGGAGGCAAGGTTAATGCGATTATGTGACTAGTACCGTACTGTTGTTGCTTTTTTTTAAAAAGGAAGCGTGTCAAGCAATACTACAAGCATGCGGGACAGGCGACAACGCGACCTCCACAGCTTCCACCCTCCACATTATTTTATTTTGAGGGTGAGTGGCCACAGCCTTCCACGGCTCTTGCATCTGTCTTATATACAATTTTCTATCTACTCGATTAATTGAGTTGAGACATTGCAATTAAAAGTATTATATTCGGCAAAATATATATTCAGTAGTGAAATTGAATTTCTGAAGTAGAAGTTTTGTCAGCTTGTTAAGAATATAATAAAAATAATTAAATCTACATATTTTTATCAACTTAAACTTTTGAGACAAATAGAGATTTTATATTGTATCGAGATCTTAAATTTGAATCCTAACTCTACACTCTCTTAATTCATTTAATTAAATATTCTACGTATTGGACTTACTCATTGAGGGAGAGTTTGGCCTGCACGCTAGGGAGAGTATTAAGAATATAATATAAAAAATTAAATCTATATTTTCTTATCAGTTTAAACTTTTTGAATAAGTGAAGATTTCACACACTGAAACTGATAGTTTTAGATCCGGTTGGAGTTTATTTGATGTGCATATTTGGGTTAGTATTTTTTATGGATGAGATGAAAATGTATGAGAAATGCTTGTGAAAAGTTGTAAGAATGGGTTTTCGAATGTTTCCCAAAAAAAAAAATCTTGAAAATAATAAACAATTTTAAATTACTAAAAATCATTTATATATTTACAAAATAAATGTCGAAATCTAGAAGCTGGAAACCATAGCTGCGACCGTCTGGCTGCCAAGAAGGAACTAAATTGGGCTGCCCATGAACGGCCAGGCCTCTGGCCGCATTGTGGTGGCCCAAATTATGCAGTTCATGGCGACTAGGCACTCTAGCCTAATAATGCATGTTAATACAGTAAAGCTACAGCCACCGATATTCTCACAAAGCTTAACGAGAAGGTAATTTTTCTTTTTTTTTTAAACCCCTCGAACATTTTTAATTCCAGTACGCACTTGATGGTGAAGATTTGTGAATATTTTCAGGATCTGTAGAAATCAAAGGGGTGCTACACCAATAGGGGTGCTACTCCGATAGACATGAAGACATTAAAAACACCTATAATCACATTGTAATCTCACAAGTTAGACTTTATAACCAATTATCCCCAAGAAATTCAAGCACATGCGAAAGCATTAGTAGTGTATATTGTAAAGGCTTTGTATATATTGAAGTATTGATTGAGTTTCCAAGCCAATAAATTACATAAATGGTTTCAAATTTATATCCTATTAGAGATAAAAGAAATTAATAAAACACAGGAACTCAGTCAATGACGAGCAGAAACTAAGTGAAACTAACCCAACAATAAAGGCACAATCATCAACTTGGCATGAAAGAAAAATTTAAGGAAATACAGAACATAATGCACAAAACCTCACAATATAAATCCCAAACTATTTAAGCAGTACATTCTACTGCAACGACTCAACACAAGTGGGAAAAGTCAACATTCATTCCACTCGAGCATTTTTCAGGACCAATAAAACTTTACAATGTAAAACATGATTAAAAACTACAAAGTATGACTAAACTTTGGTAATCCATGTTAAATGATCTAATTTGAATTCTGTCCATGCTAATCTAGGAAAAAGAGAGGTAGCCTAAAAGAAAGCTTCAGACAAACCACTCAAGAAGTGCTAATAAAGAGCCAACCTTTGGAATTACTCATGAGCTGAGAAAGAATAATAGATGTAACTGCACTGGGAGGAAGCTGAGAAAGAGAGGATGAGGGAGGGAACACATTAGCTAAAAAGGAAAGTGGAAGGCATTGCCATAATAAACAAGTATACTTTGTATAGTTCAAGAATATATTGCCAAAAGAAAAACAAAAGTTCAACAAAAAATAAAACCAAGTTTTCTAAAAAATAAGGTAAAAAAATTAGAGATAATACAAGAAAACTTCTCATTGCATTAGCATTCTGATTCTTAGATAATGCTGTCCTAGTATGAGCTCTCCAAATCTAGCAAGCACACATTTTGTAAACAAGTGGAAGGGGGAGGCTTTAAAATCTGGATGCTTCTTTTTGACAAGGGGGGGTGTCATCATAATCCTGACAAGCCATCATATATTCATTTCAGGCTCCCAAAGGTAACATCTGTGGTCCTGACATTGTTCCTTAGCTTTTCACATGTATTCTCTTCTCCGAACTTGAACTGCATGCTTCGCCTATAATGTTTTTCTTTCATTCATTTCATCTGTAACAAAACATGGTAGAAAGACACTATCCAACTACACGTGACCTACAATGTATTTTACATCTCATTTTGACAGTAGAAGCATGACATAACAAGCACTTTTAGTTGGAGCCAAAACCACTGCAATTTCTGATTTTCTTTATCATTTCATGGTAAAACCAATGTAAACTTGTTCACACAACTCAAGTCATTCTCTATCTATTCACACATTAATACAATGAAAACACCTAATATGCGTGCCGAAAATAAACATATGGAAGGTATATCCACATACAGTGCATGGCATAAACACAAGAAGAATTTATTGTGGATTGATCATGACTCAGGCCATACCTCTCACCATAGATCAGAAATTGTCTACCTATATCTTCGGATGCAAGGATCTACAAAATACACATATATATACAAGTTAAATAAGTACTTATCAGGAATAAATAAATTCAGGAATAATATGTCAAAAACAAGGCCCAAGATTTAGATGTGGCAGTGGAAAGACAACGCTACCCAACATAAAGGTGTGGCGGCAACCTTCTCGAGGAGTTGCAACTGAGATAAGCTCGTTCACTACTATATTGATGGCTTGTGACACGAAATCAGAACCCAGAATTCAGAAAAAATAACTCTTTAAGTGGAAATATACTATGGACAGAACAAACAAATAAGATCCAGAAATAGGAGCACTCTAAAGACTTCCAGGAACCCAACAATTTTAAAGATTCTTCTGAAAATGGATAATTGCTTGCACATGACCATGGCAAGCAAAGGACTATATTACCTTTATGCATGCAGAAAAGAAGGGAAATGACGTATGTCTTGCCATAATAACTTTCCAACAGATCACAATACCTCAATGACAAGTACCATAAAAAACAGATTGCAATCATGCCGTCACTTAACCATGCTATAGAATCAAACAGCTTATATCAAAAGAGGGGGAAAAAGACAGACAGAAAGGAGTAAAAACACCCCCTCACCCCCATATTGAACCAAAGCAACCCGTGTCCAACCTAGATTAGACACCCCACTTAGGGCAGGTTTGGTAACCAAAACAAAACACAAAATTCTCATCTCATCTCATCTCATCATTACACCTTTTTCAAATCCTCATACAAAATATAATAAACAATTTAACTTTTTCAAATCTCAATACAATAATAATACTAAAACATAATATTTTAAACACTAAAACAAAACACAAAATTCTCATCTCACCCCCCCAACCTACCCTTAATGGTATCATAAAAAACTACAACCCCGTGCTCAGTCCATATTTGCTCAGGAATAGGTAAGGGCTGTAAAAACCCAGCTGGAAGGACATTTTGAAGCTTATTCCTTTGACAGGTATCACATTCTCGAATGATCTGCTTAACATCATGTTTGAGACCAGGCCAATAAAATTCTAATCTTGCTCTGTGCAAATACTTGTGGAAACCAGAATGGCCAGCAGCAGGACTAGAGTGCAAATAATTCAAAATCTGTTGTTTAAGGGCAGAGAATCAGGCACATAAATTTTTTCTTTCTTAAACAAAATGCCATGCCTCAGTTTGAATGAAGAATTAGAAGTAGGATCAAGTTGTAATGCAGTGATTAATTTCCATGTATCCTGATCTGCATCATAACCTATTTTTAAATCTGATAGCCATGTTGGTGTAGGGTATGATAAAGCTGCCAGTTCCCCAACCACATCAACTTGATCTTTGCGAGACAAGGCATCAGCCACCTTGTTCTCCACACCTTTCTTATACTCAATGGTAAAGTCATAGCCAAGGAGGTTAGAAAGCCACCTCTGCTGTGCAATAGTGCCAATCTTCTGCTCAAGTAAATATTTAAGGCTATGGTGGTCAGTTCTGACCACAAAAGGACTTCTCAAAAGGTATGGCCTCCATTTCTTAACAGCTAGCACCAAGGCTAAGAACTCTTTTTCATAAGTAGAAAGAGCTAAATTCTTGTCTTTCAAAGCCTGACTCAAAAAGGCTAATGGTCTTTGATCTTGCATCAAAACTGCTCCCACACCAATTGCACAAGCATCACACTCAATGACAAATCTCTTTGTGAAATCAGGTAGAGCCAGAACAGGAGGGCTTGTGACAGCAACTTTTAAGGCATCAAAAGACTTAGTAGCAGAATCTGTCTAAGCAAAAGCATCTTTCTTTAACAAAGATGTCAAAGGGGCAGCAATCTGACCATAGCCCTTAATAAATTTTCAATAGTAACATATAAATCCTAAAAAACCTCTTAATGACTTCAGGTTTTTAGGTATTGGCCAAGTGACCATAGACTCCAATTTCCTAGGATCTACCCTCACTCCCTCCTTTGAAATCAAATGTCCAAAATATTCTATTTCTTGGCATGCAGATCTACACTTCGATTGTTTAGCATAAAGTTGATGATACTGTAAAGTTTGCAACACAGTAGTCAAATGAGCTAAATGAGAAGGCATATCCTTGCTGTAAACCAATATGTCATAAAAACAACAACGACAAACTATCTAAGGAATGGTCTGAAAACTTCATTCATAAGGCCTTGAAAAGTTGAAAGGGCATTAGTAAGACCAAAAGACATTACAAGAAACTCATAATGCCCTTCATGAGTTCTTAAAGTAGTCCTATGAACATCCTCATCCCTCATGCGTATTTGATGATAACCTGCCCTAAGATCTAATTTCGAGAAAATTGAAGAACCTGAAAGTTCATCCAAGAGCTCATCCATAACAGGAATTGGATATTTGTCTTTAATAGTGACTTCATTTAAAGCCCTATAATCAATACACATTCTCCAAGTACTATTAGACTTCCTGACTAGCAAAACAGGAGAGGAGAAAGGTGATTGACTAGGCCTTATAACACCAGAAGTCAAGAGCTCCTTAATAATTTTTTCAATTTCTGTTTTCTGAAAATATAGATATCTATAGGGCCTAACAGTAATAGAAGAAGTGCCTGCCTTCAAATTAATCTTGTGATCATGTGATCTATTGGGTGGCAACCCAGTAGGTTCCTCAAAAACATCCTTATATTGCTGTAAAAACTGCTGCACTTGTTCATCTTGCAAAGCTGGAGACTCAATAGAGTCACAAGCAATTGCAGAAAAAATCCTTTGCTGCCATAGCCAAAGGTCTTAAAAGACTCATCATCATCAATAAGATCAGACTGAGGTACTGTCAATCCCTTCAAGGAAACTGTCTGACTAGCATACTGAAATTGCATGTTCATATTCACAAAATCCCTGAGAATAGGACTTAATGTAGACAGCCACTAAATGCCAAGAACTGCATCACATCCTCCCAAAGGAAGAGTAAAAAAATCAACTACAAATGACATACCCTGAATTAACAAGGAAACAGCATTACACTTGCCAGTACTGTTAATAAGCTGGCCATTAGCCACCCTAACACGAATAGTCTGGCCCAATTGCACAAGCAACTTACATCGGGTAGCCACTGCAGTATCCACAAAATTATGTGTACTGTCAGTGTCAATTAAAATAACCAACTTTTTCTTGCCAATATAAGCAATGAGCCTCATTGTCTTAGGTCCCCCAGCTCCAACAATAGACTGAAATGAGATAGAAGCTATTTCAGCTTCAGCTTCAGGCTCAACAGCCACTTCACCACTAGCATTAACATCCAGTTCACAAATGGAATCATCAAATTCCATACCTTCTAACAAAAATAATTTTGGCTTTGCACACTTATGACCAGGCTGCCATTTGTCATCACAGAAATAACAAAGGCTTCTTTTACGCCTCTCCACCATTTGAGATTCAGTGACCTTATGATAAGGAAGCTTGGCTAGGGGTGGAACTCTTGGTGTGCCTAAAATTGAAGGAGGCTGTCCAGACTTCAACATACTCGACTCTGGACTAAACTTACTTGAATTAGTAAGTGAACTTCTCCAAGGCTTCCTTCTACTTGCTACATATTGTTCTTGAATTTTGGCTAAGCCAAACGCATCATTCAAAGATAAAGGATTCAACATCCTCACAGGTAGCCTAATCTCATTACGTAAGCCACTCGAGAAACAGCTCAACTTATTCCTTTTTGACAAACTTTTAATACGATTGGAAAGAATCTCAAATTCTGCTTTGTAGTCAGTTACTGTACTAACCTACCTGAGTCAAGTAATTGACTCCATTGGATCATCGTATGGAGTAGATCCAAATCGAATCTGAACAGCTTTGATGAAGTCCTCCCAAGAGTGAAATGTTCCTGCCTCGCTGGCATCTTGGAACCAAACCAAAGCCTCATCATCCATGTGGAAGGAAGCAATGAAGATACGTTGACCAGGAGGGACCTGATGATACAGAAAGTACTGATTCGCGCGATAAATCCATGGTGATGGATTACCACCACGAAAGCGAGGAAAGTCTAACTTAATTCCTCTTACAAAACCTCTATCGACAAGTTCTCTGTTAAGCATTCCTTCCATGCCTTCCTCCATATCTTCGCTTTTGTGCAGCGTTTGTTGCTCTTGATTATCTTGACGTGAGTTACCAAGATCCTCAGAATCATGACATGAAATCTTCGAGATTTGTTGTAAAATCTCCTGAAACTTCATATCTTGTGTTTCTCTTTCCGATCTCACAGCCTCTTGCTGCTTAAACAATAAACCAATCGCATCCTCAATTTGTTTTTGTTGCCGATCTTGTTGTTGCCGTAAGTGATTCATAGAATCAACGATCTGAGCATACGAACTCGTTCCTTCTGCCATGGCTGATACCAACTGTAATGGACCCAAACTGACTTGTTCGAGAAGTCACTCTCCAGAATTAGGTTAAGAAAGGAGAATGAGATGAAGAAGGAAGAAGCAAGTCTGTAATTTGCATGAATTATCCGTTGAGAACTTTTTCCCCCAACTCCTTCTATTTATAGTATTTGTTTGAACAAAACGGCAGTGTTTAACAACACTTATTGTAATTTCCATAAGTGAAAACGACTGCGTTTACAACTACTGAAAAGAAAGGACATTAAACGACAACGTTCTATTAAAGGAATGAAACTAATTATGCATCACACGACGCCGTTCTCAGCTTCACGCATGCAACTAACTGTCATCAACCACCTTTCTATTCTTGACTTATGAACACAACATAGAAGCTTTCATCCTCATCGCACCTTACCCCCTTGCTGCACCCCATAACCAGACTGCAAGCCTTCCACTCCAGCACTTCCTCAATCCATAATAGAGAGAGAGAGATGGCTGGAGAGTAAAATAGGAAAATACAAACTCACCTGCGTCAGCGAGGCGGCGAGAAACTCACCGGAGTCGACAATCGCAACTTGCAGTGGAGAACATAACAGAGAGAGAAAGAGATCAGAGACAGAGACAGAGAGAGAGAGACAGGGAGTTTCGGGAAAGGTGGGAAAAATGAGGCGCGGGGGATAGTATTGAAAGTGGGCTATTTCCGGTGATTTTGTCTCGCTGCAAATAAGATGTAATTAGCCTCAAATTAGTCGACGGTACTTTTACGTCGACAATATGGATTTTACGACAAATAGTTTCGCTGCACAAAGTATATATTGTGGATTTTCATATTTAATGGAAAGAAAATGCCGCCACAGTAAAAATATTTTGTTGCGACGATAAAAGTCATCGCAATAGATATAAAAGTCGTTGCAAAATGTTAACAATAAATTCTCTCCCAGCATTTTCCAACTTCACACTGGAATTCAGCTGCAAAAAGGAAATCGCCGCAAATAAGGACTATTTGCAGCGATTTTTTTTGCAACAATCTTAAAATTATAGGAAATGACCTATTGTCTTGTAGTGTGAATTGTATCACAATACCAAAGCTAAATCTAAATTCTAACCCTGACTTAAACTCTTTAACAATGTATTTTATGCATGGAGCCCATTTTATCATAGGAGAATCTCATCCACGTGGAAGGAGAGTGCAAGACAAAAATTAAATAATTAATTTCACTTCTTTCTATAAATATAAATTTTTAAGACGAATGATAATTTCTCACTATTTAGTTGGGATTTTATCATTGTTGCAACAACGTTGGAGGAATATTTCACTAGGGGTGCTACCCCCTATGAGGCGGGGTAGGCCCCACCCCGCCCCCCGCCCCCACATGGGCGGGGTGGCGAGTTTCGCCCCCGTCCCGGATAACGAGGTGCCGGGGGGGGTCATCCGTCCGCCCCCTCGCCCCTACTTGGCCAAAGGCCCATAAGGTTTCTGGGCCAAAAAATGGCTCAGAAACCGCTTATGGGCCATTTTGGGCCCATAAAATTAGAAATTTAAAAAAAGAAAAAAAATTACATGAATAAAAATAATATATACATGATACAAATTTATATAATTAAAACTCTAATGAAGTACTACTACATACTACAAGTCTACTACCTAATAAACTAATAAATAATAATAATAACTAAATTATTACAAAATAAAATGGAAAGTCTAAACAATTACAAAATTACAAACAAAAAAGTGTCCAAGGGACATTGTATCAACATTACAAAATTACAAATCAAATACATATAATTCGTACAACTTATTCAAATTTCAATATTCTAAGAAATTAAGAATCTAAAAATAGAGGCGAGTTATTTGGGCCTTTGACTATAATATTTGGAGCGGCCTGGATAGGCAGTCTTTTGAGGCTTGAGTACATATTGATATTGCAGTAGAGGTAGACATCGTCTGAATTTTCTCATGTGTTGCTACAACAATCAATACTAAAAATAAAAACAACAATTACCAAATGGTCCAGATCCTAATTGATCACCACCCTCTTCGTCGATCTCTTTAAAATCTAAAACATCCGGAATATAAATATCATTTTCCATCATCCAACTCTATGTGCATATCAATGCCTCCACAGTTGTAGTAGACAATTAACTATGGAAATGATCCAATATGCACCTTCTGGTACTATAAGCAGACTCTTAGGCAACGGTGTTAATAGGGATGATCAATATATAACGGGCAATTTCAGAAAGGATGAAATATTTCTTTAATGTTGCCTTCCACTATCCTAATATGTCTAAACTATCATCATCTTGAATAAGATCCCCTGACAAATACTTGTCTAACTCTGAAACCACTTTCAGAAATTGACAGACTAGTGTGAAATTATGTGCAAGGGTCTTAGTCCATGCCAATCTATGCCTCTTTTGGACCCAAAAATTGCTTTCTATTGACTAGGATTCTTTGTGAAGTGTTCAGAAAATAGAAGAATACAGAGAGATCAGAAAGTCATGATGTGACAATTTACGATATTCTGCATGCGTTTGTTTTACTAATTAATTACTAATTGATACCGTTTAGACTCTTAATTTATACAGGGCTGGTTTAGATATTGAGATGAGATGGTTTTAGATAATTTGAATAAAATATTATTTTTTAATATTATTATTATTTTGAGATTTGAAAAAGTTAAATTGTTTATTATATTTTATGTGAAAATTTAGAAAACTTATACTGATGATGAGATGAGATGAGATCATCTCTATATCCAAACAAAACATTTTTTAATTTAAATATAGTATCGATTTCTCATGTGAGATCGAGCCTTTTAAACTTAATTTCTCAATACTAGAGTAGTTTAGAGCTGAGAAATAAATGTACGAAGTGTATCTTAGAGTATTGTTTGAATATTTAACTTTTTAATATACTTAATTATATGTCTAGCTAAACTCTAAAATTTGAGCACCAAGGAACGTCTATACACATGATGAGTTTGATATCTAAGTTGAGTTGCTTCTAAGCAAATTAACTGAAGCTTTGCATCTATATATATATATATATATATAATTGTTCAAGTTGAATGGATAAAACTAGCTAATTAGTAGTACTATTTGATCAATTCATCACCTAATTATAAAATAGCAGGCTTAAATTTCAACGCTCCAATTGTTAATACTTGTTGAGAGTCCTCATCCGTTTGATTTCAACAATCTAATTAAAGAAAGAAAAGAAATTATGTGTTATCTCTTCTCTTTCTATTTTTTAACAATTTATTTAGGTTCAACCTCACAGTACTCACGGATAGGAACTTAGAGTGGTACTGGTGGAAATCATTATCATTATATATAGAGAAATTATTTGTACAATCTAAAGTAGTATAAATATCGTGCATTCTATTTTAAAAAGTAGATAAATATGATATCTATATAAAAAAATTAACAGTAGATCTCATTTTTTTTTCTAAAGAGAGCGTACGGGATTTGTGCATACTAAAGCTCTATCTAGCATTACTTTTATATATATATATATATATATATATATATATAGAAACTCAAAACTTAAAATAACATTTTAGAGAGAAAAACTTAGTGTATGCAAGTGTTAGACATTTACAGTAGATCCAACAATTAGAGTTCAGAGTTCAAATTAAATAATTATGATAATTAGATTACAACTCTCAACTCATTTATTTTCACAACTCATTTTATCTCATATTATCTAATTATTATAACTTTCTTAAATTTTCACACAAAATAAAATAAACAATTCAACTTTTTCAAATCTCAAAACAAAAATAATATTAAAAAATATATTATAACAATATTTTATTCAACATTTAACTTTAATCTCTCAACTCATCTCATCTACGAAAACAAACGAAGCTTAAACAGATACCTAACTTTTAACTATCTAGCAGTTTTTGATAAACTGTAGGGTCTACTTTCTGTTTTCTTTTTCTTTTTATTCCCTTCTTCTTCTTCTTCTTTTGGATTGAACTAGTCCTGAATACTCTAAACAAGATTTGCCTCGGTCTTGGTCATGTGGGTATCCTTCCACGGCTCTTGCATGTGTCTTATAGACAATTTTCTATCTACTCGATTAATTGAGTTGAGACGTTGCAATTAAAAGTATTATATTCAGAAAAATATATATTCAGAAGTGAAATTGAATTCCTGAAATAGAAGTTTTGTCTTGTTAAGAATATAATAAAAATAATTAAATCTACATATTCTTTCTTATCGGTTTAAGCTTTTAGGAAAAGTAGAGATTTTACACTCTCTTAATTTATTTAATTAAATATTCTACGTATTGGACCCACTCATTTAGGGAGAGTTTGGCCTGCACGCTAGGGAGAGTATTAAGAATATAATATAAATAATTAAATTCATATTTTCTTATCAGTTTAAACTTTTAGAGCAAGTGGAGATTTCACACTACTGAAACTGATAGTTTTAGATCCGGTTGGAGTTTCTTTGATGTGAAAATTTGGGTTAGTATTTTATGTGGATGAGATGAAAATGTATGAGAAATGCTTGTGAAAAGTTGTAAGAATGGGTTTTCGAATGTTGCCCCAAAAAAAAAATCTTGAAAATAATAAACAATTTTAAATTACTAAAAATCATTTATATATTTACAAAATAAATGTCCAAATCTAGAAACTGGAAACCATAGCTGCGACCGTGAACGGCCAGGCCTCTGGCCGCATTGTGGTGGCCCAAATTAGGCAGTTCATGGCCACTAGGCACTCTAGCCACTAGAATGCATGTTAATACAGTAATGCTACAGCCATCGACATTCTCACAATGCTTAACGACAAGGTAAATTTTCTTTTTTTTACACCCCTCGAACATTTAAAAAAAATACAAAAATACAAAATTGTTAAAAATCACTGAGACCCCATTTGGATTGAGAACTGATATGAAATGAATTGAAATAGTTTGTAAATAATAGTAAAATTTGTGAGTTGATATTTGTGAATAATAGTGAATAGTAATAAGATTTCAACTCATCTCTCAATTCAAACCGACTTTTGCCTAATCATTAGTAAATAATAATAAAAGCTAATCGGTAGAAATCCTCCAATTATATCTGTGACTACAACATTTTTCTTGTTCTTTTTTTTCCTGCATATTTGGAAGATTAGAGCTATTTTTTTTTTTATTTGTGGCTGGATTTTTAAACATCCACGTAGTTGCCACAAACATGCTTTGTTAGACATAAATTCAAACTTCTCATCTTAATGTAATTTCTTACATATATAAATCTAAACTATGCATTCAATTCTATGAGAATAATAAAGTAGTCTTCAAAAAAAAATTTCTCACATTCTCCTTTTTTTTTTCAAATATTTCTATTGAATTTTGATCCACTACAAGAAATCAGGCATTTTTCAATGCTCAAAATCGTCACAAATACCACCATAATCGCTGCATTTGATCAATTTCGACGATTTTTAATTTACTGCATTTTCGACAAAATTAAGCCTTCACTTTTGATCAATTTCAGCGATAGACAAAAATCGACGCAAAAGGATACTATTCCCAACGATTTTTTTCCATTGCAACTGTCCCAAAAATCGACAGAAATGGCCTTTCCGTTTACCATCAAATCGTTGAGAAAAGTCAATTGTGGCGATATATATCATCGAAAAAGGTTAATAAATCGTCAAATATTTTTTTCAATGATTATGAATTATCGTCACCATTATATATTTCCAACGGGTAATTGTCACCAAAAGAGAGCTTTTGCGGCGATCTGTGATCGCTGTAAATAAGTTTACTCAACGAAAAAAAAAGCCTATTTACATCGAATTTTACTTGTTGAAAAAGGTTTTTCAGAAAATTAAGAAAAAAAAGCACAAAAATAGAATACATAAAAAAAATATAATACACATCCAAGTTCTTGCTCAAAAAAGCAATTGCACAAGTGGTAAGCACAAAACCAATAACAGGTTGGTCTGCCAGATTAGAAGCATTTCAAGTGTCGCCAAGGTGGTGCCCACAATCATGACACCAACTTTAGCTATGCCTATAAGAACAAACTTAATTTGATTAGCAGAATTTTGAACACAATACACGGCTTATTTTTACATGATAACCAATCGATAAACATTAAGATAGTATTTTCCTAAAAGACACTTCCAAGAAGAAGAACAGGAGGAAGATACTTAACCATATGCATTGGCAATATCTCTAGTGCTCTAAAAGGTGGCAACTATAGCTATACACATGATCATTAAAAACCAATTCATTACAGGGATGTAAATTGGACCCATTTTCTGTCTCGAGGTGTGAATTATCTTTAGCCTTAGGAAGCATCCAAGAGCCATAGACTGTTTCACACATGAAAAGGTAGCAAATATCATTGCTTGGCTGCCAATCATGGCAACAAGGGTTGCTATCATGAAAACCTGCCAGAATAAAGCATCTGTTTGTTCACAAGATCCGGGAACAAGTGTCAATATGAGTGCTTAATCTAAACACATTTTTCCTGAGTATAACATGAAATATTGGATCTGTTTGACATATGTAAGTAGCCACATCAATAAAAGGTGTTACCTGGCATAGAGTCATAGAATATTCTTTCTACAGAATTTGGGTATTTCATCAGATAAGCAGCTTGGCCGCTTTAAGCAAGAAGAAGACAGGGAAATACCACACAAGTAAAGGCGATCTGGATAAATAGTATGGATTATTTATAAGGAGCCTCTTGTCAAGGATCTAGACGCATAAAACAGTTTTGTTACAAACATAAAATAGAGAAAACCTAATAACCATATGTTTTGTAATCTATTAACAACACCATAATAAAATAAAAAAGCTAATCTATGAACAAGTTTCAAAACCAATAACTTAAATGTATTATAGGTTTTAGTCACACAAGTATTTGAGAAGCTACATAAAAATGAATACATCCCCTTTCCAGGTCCACCAGCTGAAAAAGGTCCTCCACCTCTTAACAGCACCTACAGTAAAAGATTTATTATTGCTTCCAACATTGAAGCCAAGATGAAACAGAGCAAAATAATGTGAGAAAATATTGAGGAACAATGTCAATAGCAAAACCAATAGAAGATTTCAGTTTATAAGCACATGGATTTACTGGAAAAACTCAATATCCAGACCTCAAGCACAGTCAAAATTATAGCTTCCTTCTCCTTATGCCAGCCATCTGGAAGTTCAAATGCAAGAGCAAAATGGGTTCTCTGGTCTGGCAAGGGAACATCAAGGTTAAAACACATTCTAGATGGATGTAAAATACCAGAGGGAAAAACTTATTTTTGATAAGTAATACACAAGGAATACTCAAGCACAAATCGAAGGACAAGCAAAAATCAGAGGTGGGTTATGATCGAGAGACATGAGTTAGAGAGAGACAGAGAGAGAGAGAGAGATGGATGGAGACTAAAATACTGAAATACTAACTCACCGATGTCGGCGAGGCGGCTAGATGGCGGTGAGAAACTCACCAGAGTTGGCAATCGCAACTTGCAAGGGAGAACATAACAGAGAGAGAAAGAGATCACATAGAGAGAGATAGAGAGGGAGTATTGGGAAAGGTGGGAAAAATAAGGCGCAGGGTTGTAATATTGAAAACAGGCTATTTCCGGGGATTTTGTCTCGATGCAAATAAGCATTAATTGGCTGCAAATTAGTCAACGTTACTTTTGCATCGACAATATGGATTTTACGACAAACAGTTTCGCCGCAAAAAGTATATATTGTGGCGATTTTCCTATTTGACTGAAAGAAAATGCCGCTACAGTAAAAATATTTTTTAAAAAGTGAACAGTGAATTCTCCCTCAGCATTTTCCAACTTTGCACTGGAATGCATTAGTGATTTTTTTGCAACGATCTTAAAATAATTAGAAATGGCCTATTTTCTTGTAGTGTGAATTGTATCACAATACCAAAGCCAAATCTAAATTCTACCCCTGACTTTAACTCATTTAACAAGGTATTTAATGCGTTAAGCCCATTTTATCATAGGAGAGTCTCATCCACATGGAAGGAGAGTTCAAGACAAAAATTAAATAATTAATTTCACTTCTTTCTATAAATATAAATTTTTAAGACAAATGATAATTTCTCACTATTTAGTTGGGATTTTATCATTGTTGCAACAACGTTAGTGTGAATTCTATCACAATACCAAAGCTAAATCTAAATTCTAACCCTGACTTTAACTCATTTAACAAAGTATTTTATGCGTTAAGCCCATTTTATCATAGGAGAGTCTCATCCACGTGGAAGGAGAGTGCAAGAAAAAAATTAAATAATTAGTTTCACTTCTTTTTATAAATATAAAACAATGTTGGAGGAATATTTCACAACATTCCTAGTCATTAGCATTTAGATTGGAAATCAAGAGACTGCAAGTTGCCAGTTAGAGAAGTATTCATCACCACTATTTGGAGCATGGTTACGTGCAAAACCAAATACTAAGAGGAGGTGGGAGTATAATAATGAAAGTTCGAATAAGATGGCCAAGAGTATAGAGGCAGAGATGGATCTGGTGGTAGACATGGTGAACATGGTGGACGGGGATGGATCTGAACATGGTGGTGCTGGGAAGAGGAATAGTAACGTATTTCCTTCATCATTGCCTATTGATGGGGAGTTGTTACTGACTGTTATAGTATAGATGGCATCAATCATGTTGTAACGGCTACTAAGGCTCCTCTGCACATATCCAAAGCTGGTTTTATTCCATACAGTAAGCTTCTCACCACAATGTTGTATTTTTCTCATCACAGTTCTCAAGTCTTTCCTTCCTTTAATTCCCCTTCAAGCTTCTTGAATAACCTGTTTGCAGTCAGTAGTCCACATTACTTCAAATCTAAACAACTTCTTTCTTGGAACCTGCTTAAATGTTGGAACATAAGCGCCATGTTTTATTCCATGTTCTTTTTGAAAGGATTATTCCATGTTTGAATATATACAAAACGTCATAACTTAGACATTTTAGAAGTCAAACCCAACCTAGCCCTAGGGGTGGGCGTCAGGCGCTCCGAACCGTCCAACACCCCCGTCTGGCCCCTGCCTCATCAGGGCAGGTGCCTCGTCTGGCCTCTCTCTCTCTCTCTCTCTCTCTCTCTCTCTCTCTCTCTCTGTTTTTGTTTCTCCTTTCCATCTCTCATGCCGCAACATCACTCCCCCACCATGTTCAGACAAACAATATTGCTAGTGTCAAGCCGCTTATGTTATCTCTAAGCCACAGCTAGCCCCACCTCAACACATCGCCGCCAAGTAGCTATTGTGAACCAACAGCTCAGTCAACACTCAACTCGTGACCCCATGCTGCCAACACTTTGAGCCAACCTCTCTCTCACTCTTTTTAGTCTCTCTCTCTCTCTCTATCCGTCTCTCTCACTCTATTATATCCATGAGTACACCCACTTTGGATATTTTTTGTGTAGATTTTTCAATCCTGAGTTTAGGCGCTGCTCATTGATCTTATTATGCAAAAAGTCTACTTTTCATTTTTGTTTGGTCGACGTGCGTCAAAATGCACAATCCCACCAGGAAGATAAACGTGGTCTTTGGTCTGATATTGTTATCATTTCTGATTTTGTTTATGCCAAATGTGTATTTTTTACTATTATGTTATTATTAAATGTTTATATAAAACTTAGTTAAGCTATTTCTCAAGAACATTTTCCATTTTTACATTTTTGTAACGTATTAGCTCATATTCTACGTATTAGTATAGGTTCACTATTTATTGAGTTGCCAAACTCCTTCACTTTTCTTATTTTACATATGATATGATAATCATGCCGAGTACTAGAAATAGATGGTATGAGGATAAGATTAGAATAGATTAGAAGTGAGATAAGTGTCAAGTAGTTTGTGGAATAATTGTGAATACATATATATATATATATATAAGGATTTTTATTAATGTTTTAGAACTCTAAACATAAACTTCGATTGGAGTAGAATTCATTTTTTTCTTATCTTTAACTCTACTCTTGGAATTAAAGGTCCAGCATCAACTCCGTTTGACCTTTTTTTTCATGTCCAAAGTACAATAAGGAGGTTATTATCAATACTTTGTTGGTGTTGCTTTTAATTTCCTATATCCTACAATAATTTCTAAACTTGTATTTGGTACAGGGAAAACCACACTGCAACTTCTTTTTATGGGCAGATTTTGAATAATACAATGAAAGTTGCAAGGGAAAGAGATCTCCAGCAGAGAGAGGGAGAACTTCAACAAAGAGAGGAAAAACTTTAAAAGAGAGAGGAAAAACTCCAACAAAGAGAGGAAAAGAAGTTATTGACCAGGAAGAACTTGAAAGTCTAGTTAAAGAAATTAATTACGCACGTATCCTACTTTGCATGTATTGGAAACTTTCAATTTTAATCTCATTCTGGTTGCTAGGATCAAGATCAAATGATGATTAATGTTGTTAATGTTGTGTTGGGAACTTAGCTCCTTTGCCAAGTTTGTAACCGTTGTAGTTAGACTAGTCACTTGTAAAGTTGTTGTAAGTGTTGTAAGCGTCTAATATCACTGTATGTGCTACATTGTACAAGACTTGTGATGTTACAATAAATAATTGTAGTTTTCAAAAATCTTCTGCTTTTGTGGTTTTATTTATATAGCAGTGTACTATCCAGCAGCCATACTTCATAAGCAAGTTCTTTGGGTACAGTAAATTCAAAAACTACCAATATTAAAAACTACACTTCATTCATTAAAAACTCGAAACTAACATAAAGTAGCATTTCTGAGAATATATCATCAAAAACTCGAAACCAACATAGAGTAGCAAATCTTAAAATACCTTATCAAAAGCTCAAAATCCAAAACATCAATTCGGAATTAATTCATCAACTGAGCTAGCTGGTCATGATGTTGAGGATCCATTTGTAACACCTCATCCATCTATAAAAATCACAGCCACAAATATATAACTCAAAATACTTTTAAAAAAACATGTACTTACTTAAAAACTGCATACCTGTGAAATGACAATTTGTGAACCAGGCACTAACATAGCCTCTATAAAAACTGTAGGCCACTCGTGATGTTGTTATCTTCCGTTTGTTTCTTTGTATACATTTGAATATATACATTTTCTTAAAAATAAAATTAAAAAACTTGACATATTAAATACAGATGAGAAATACCATTGAAAGAAAAAAGAGATAAGAATGGAATACATTTCTTCTCTTTCTATTGCCACCGGTATCAGATTGGTTATTTTTAGTACGTCGCTTTCTCATAATTTTCTCAATTGGATGTGCTCTTCTCTTCGATGGGAAGTCTCCCTTTGCCTCTAACAACTCGAGGACTCAAAACAATTTTTGAACTTCCAACCTCAACATCATGTCCCTCAGTACTAGCTTGCGCAAGTATGGGTTGGGTCTTCATTTTTGTGTACTGCAAATTCAATGCTTGTAACTTTTGTACCATATCCATTGCATTATCATTACATTATGTTGCATTTGTAGCCACTTCGTAGCATAGCTTAATCAACTTAGAGTACATGCTAGCAACTAATTTACCACTCAAATCATCGTAACTACTCCGAATGAGAGCATACTTACGATTAATGTCCTTTCTCCATCTATCCATAATGTATTTTGAAGGCAACACTTGGACATCCCGCACTGAGAAAATTATAAGAATGTTCCTACATAAAATGCCTCTCATCTCAAATAGGCCACACATGCACTTCGCCTCACATTCATTCTCATTGAAGTATACCTGATATGTAACCCGCTTAATGCAGTCCTCGACTTGCAACTGGTCATTAACTTGATATGTCAAAATTGCCCCTTCTGTCTTGATGAGAATACAATGTGAATAGATAATTCCTAGAATTTGGGACTGTACTTCCTTGAACTTCGAATTTGTATACAATTCTTGAATTTGCTTCTCTACAGGTAAATGGGTTAAAGACGGGATTGTGCAGTTAAATGAATAAAAGTTTGCTGCCATCTCATTCTCTACTATCTTCCTCAATGCATTGTCAAACTGACCAACAAACACTTTCAACGTTGTCCCCAAATGCACCAATCCATCAAAGAATGCATTCATGCTTTCACTCCTCTGAGTTGTGCTCATCTCAGCCCAAAATGTGTCTTTTAGATACACATGAATCCAATACATTCGCTTACTATACAGACTTTGAAGCCATACATGCTCGTGCAAGTTGTAAGTATCAAGAAACACCTCCCGAAAAGCCTCAAACTCATCAGGAGTGTGGCAATCATAAACAGATTTGTGCAGGGCATTCCCAATACCACAGTTGTATTGGGAATGTGAACCCAACTTCTCAGTAGTTTTTGCATCATATGCCACAAACAATATTTGTTCTGGGTGTTTGGAAAAACTATTTCAATAGCATTTTTCATGGCCCTGTCTTGATCAGTGATGATAGCTTTTGGTGATCTCTCATCCATGCATTTCAACCAAGTTTCAAATAACTAGAAATTTTTTTTAGTATTTTCACTTAATATCAAACCTGCCTCCAACAATATGGATTGTCCATGATGATTAACACCGACAAAAGGGGCGAATGGCATACCATATTGATTTGTTAGGTACATGGTATCAAATGTCACAATGTCCCCAAAATACCCATATGTTGCTCTGCTCCATGCATTAGCCCAAAAAATATTTTTTAATCTTTCGTCGTCATCTAAATCCATCAATGAGTAAAAACCTTCATTCTTATACTGCATTCTCACGAAATAATCCTTAAATGCTGCAGCACCTCCTTTGTCAAGTCTAAGGTGACGGGCTTTGTCAATATAATTTCGTGCATCCTTATCAATAAATGGTAGTTTATCGAATCCACCAGCCTCGACAACCAATGCGTCGAAACTTTTAGCCATACCTATGCCTGCCTTGTCGCTAATGTCTAGCTGCCTCTTGACAGAATCATCAATAGTTCAATTACATCTAAAGAATTTTGCCTTTCTTAGTCTTAAGTCATGGTTGTGTGCATTTTCAACAATATTTATGCGCAACAACCCACCAACCAAGATTGCATTAATTCTCACCTTACAGTCAGTCTTGGTTGTCGGACGTGGTTTAGCGAGATACTACGATTCCTTGCCTTCCTACCACGCGCACAGCCAAGTGTTACATATCTAACAATCTCATCTTGATCCATTTTACTTCGTTGGGTCATTATTTCAAACCCGGCATGTTTCCCATATTTCTTATAGTACTCAATGAGTTCCGCCTCAATTTTAAAAACCATCACAATCGTTGGTTCTGAAACCTCCTCATCATCATTACAGCCTGATATTGGCTTTAACACCCCCTCATTAGCATTAGAGCCCGACGTTGGCTCTAAAACATTCTCATCAACAATACATCTTAGCGTTGGCTCTAACACCTCATCTTCAGTATTAGAGCCCGTCTTCGATACTAAAAACTCATCTTCAGAAAACAACGATCACTGAATATATGAGGTGGGTTCAACTTGATTACTTTTGCTACTTTCTTCCATCCTGTTCATAACTACTAGATTTGATTGAAACATTTAGAAGTGCATTAAAATAATATAAACATGAGGATCAGGAAGAGCATGATTGCAAGAACAACAAATTAAAGTAACAACGTTGATCATGAATATTTAAGCATACAAAACAGATATATATATATATATTTATATGAAGCTAGCTTGATATAATACTCAGGTTCTTCTGATGATCTCTAAGGTTGTAACGCCAACATTCACAGGAGGATATGAAATTAGTTGTTAGATAAGATCCTTATTGTTTTTTTTAATTTATTTCTCATTTTCAAATATTATTTTCATCAAATTCCTCGTATAGTAAATGGAATTAGAAATCAAAATGTAATCAGAACGAATAAAAAGAAACAACGTTTTTCAAGAATCTGGGTTCTCTCCCAAATCATTGAAAGCTCTAGAATCTGGGTGCGAAAGGCTGGGTTCGGATTGGCTATTACACTATTTTTTCAAAGTTGAAGACTACTTCATATAGAACAAATAGCATAGCTTAATCACAATGCCTATAAATCTGCCAAATACATTAAATCTAAGAAAAAATTGATTAAAAAAACTTGGTTTGTTCAAAGGGTTTACAATGTCGGCGGCCAAAGATGGTGGAGGAGAAGCTGACATCAACTTTGGTGGACGGAGCTCGAAGGTGGCCAATGGCATTGGAGTTGGCTCTGTAAATGGAGGCATTCGAGATATCTATCGGGAGGGATAATTGTTGGAGGGAAAATATGATAGGGGTAGTTTTGATATTTCACCACAATTTGAGAGGTAAATGACTGAAAACCCCATTTGTTCGCATGCAGTCCCCCCAACAGGGATTGTACGTATCAGTGCTCTTTAATAAAATATGCCTAAGCTTCTATCACATTTTTCCTAGCCCATGTCTGTCATGATGATTCATCCTCATTTCATTCCTGGGTGGGGCACATAAAGTCAAAATGAGGAAAATACTCGGTTAGCTTTACTTCATAATGTAAAAATATACTAACATAGGTTTTTATTCATTTACTTATCATTCATCTACATAATTTACATAAAACATTTTATTTAATTGAAAACATTACAATGTGTGATTTTTCTTTAAAAACTTTTTCCTTGCTCATAAAAAAATTTTCTACACTTTGTACATTTTTTCATAACATCCAATTAACTGTTATCACTTTCCAATGGCCAATACACACTATTACATGATATGTGTTAGGGTTAGTGGACTTTTGGACTCGGATTCTGTCCGTGGCCACAGGTTGAGAATCATTTCAGTCAATGAGCAGTAATGGGTGCACTACCGATATTACTTACCTGGTATTGCAATCTGTCTATTTCATTGGTACTATCATTTATTTAGTCATGACCGTTACGTACCTTCACACATTAAAACATTCATTCGTTTCCATTCCTTTCAAACATTTCATTTTCATTCATTTCGTTTATCAATCTATTTCATTTCATAAAATATTATTTCATATCATAAAGCATAAACAACATCATTTCATTTCATGGAACATAAAGATAATAAGTATTTCATATAACATTCATTTCACATGCATACAATTATTCTTGAGGTGCATAAAAATGAGATGTCAAAGAATGTTATTACATACATAGACTTTAAAACATTAATATCATAGAATACTTTCATAAAACATCTTTTCATTTCTAATAAAACATTTCATTTTCTTTAAAAGGAGTATTTTTCTTATAAAAGTATTTCATTTTATTTTCATAAAGAGAAACTTTCATTTTCATTTTCATATCATTTAGAAGACTCTAAAATAATATGAACATAATACTTACCTACACTCCATGCCATTCTCATTTTATCTAGTCCATTCGTGTGCATGTCAGATGACAACATACATTCATACATAGCTTTATGTCATATCCTTTTCATTCACAGATGCAATTTAAACTTAGAACTTGCATAATAAAAATACTTTTAGCACTTAGAGCCTTCTCTTCCACGTGGTCTTAATCTTTAATTGATGTTTTACTTAAACCTCCTTCACTTAGACCCATCATTATCCAATTACTTTCATTCAACTATCCACTTGCATACTTCTTCATAACATTCCTAATTGTACAAATTTACACCTATATGTATTCACAACACCCCTTTCATTTCACTTATACAAGCCACCATTCAATTCTTGAAGCATAATCATTTTCATAAATCCTAAGCCTAAACCATGAACCTAAAAGCGCAGCTTCATTTCTAACTAATGATCTCACCATCTTCTAGTCCTAAATCTGCTTCCCTTCCTTAACTTGAGTTTCATTCATTTCCTTACATCCAATTGTATAACACAAACTAAACCAAGGTACATATACAACCAACCAAAAATACACATTGACATGACTTTCCAAATTTCATCCATAAATAATACATTCAAAATATACAATGTGGTCCAATACATGTAACCAATCAAATTACACATGTATCCTGTTTATTTATCACCTAAGATTAACATACAATCGATCAAAGTATCCACTTGTTTTATAAGTTTCATCCACACACACAACACATTTAATTTATACAATTATGTATACCATTTAGAACCCAACAAAATCACCATAGTCCACAATCTTTATGCTTTCCAAGTTTATCTCACAACTCTGTTACAATCTCAACCAACACATCACCTTTCTAATTTATCATGTTGAATACATTACGTTGTGTAAATCTTTCCATATCATAAACTCTTGCATACGTAACTCAACATACACCAACACAAATACAAAGTTTTATAAGCTTCATACACACCAACAACAATCCCAACGAAAATATCACTTCACCTGACATGTTAAAACTACATAGCTCATCCCAACACTTCACATGGCATCCAACCATTTCACAAACTACACAATCATCACATCACTTCACACAGCACATAACTACATCACAACTACACATTTATCCCACCACTTCACGCAAAACATGGACACATCGCAATTACACCATTCATAGTTTACAATAATAGCGCACATTTTACAATTCACACGACAGTTCAAAGTTCACAATTCCATCAAGAATTATTTTCAAGGTCAGTCTATAGAACCACTTACAATGCAGAAGGGGATGTCCTGAATGATCAAGGCATATAGAGCTCTGCTGCTAGCCATTGGTGTTCCCTTCAATGGGTGACGCGATGGTCGCACAGCTGGTGGTGTGGGTGACTCAGGCAGAGGATGAGAAATAGTGTGTGTGCATGTAGTGTTCCTTGTGGCTATCCAACGTAGTGGAAAGAGATAGTAATGGAGGGACTACGGTTGGCCATGGACGGTGGTACCGGACTAAGGAGTAGAAGACTAACTCTATTTAGATAGGGAGAACCAGAGGCGACAGAGGTTACATGAAGATTTGGGCGGCTAATTGGCTTCTCGTGTGGCACGGTGGTGGGGTTGGAGCGGTGTTAGGTGGAGAGAGAGAGAGAGAGAGAGAGAGAGAGAGAGATAACTAGAGAGAGAAATGGAGACTCAGGGGCTTACTTGCCTAGTCTCATTGTTTGACAGCAACAACAAACGGTGGTGATGGGGTAGGGTATAGGTTACAATAGTGACTTACAAAGAATCGAATAGATGGGGTGGGTTATTTAGCACAAGGGAAATATGAGAGAGGGAGGCAAAGGAGCTGCTGGCAACATATGGTGTCGAGGCATGGAGGATAGATGCGGCAAAGCCCTAATCAAGAGAGGAAATGGAGGGGGAGAGAGAGAGAGAGAGAGAGAGAGAGAGATCTGATAGGTGAGGCCAAGTGGGAAGAGAAAGGATAGTCAGCTGCCAAAGCTTGGAAGTGACAGTGATACCAAAATAGAGGGAGGGGAGAGAGTGCGAGAAAGGGAGGAGAAACCAAATTGAGATGGAGAGAAAGATATGATAGAGGAGGAAGGGAGAGGGGCGAAGGTCTGAGGCAATGCTGACTAGGGGTGCTACCTGCACCCCCTAGATGGGGGGAGCCCCTGTCCCACCCCACGTCCTCACATAGGCTTGGGGGACAATTTGGGCCCCCTAGTCTTGGCACCATCCCGAATGGGCAGGTCTCCCTATCCATCCGCTCCACCCCGCCCACCCCTAGTGTTATTAACGATAGCATGGTTGGTTTGCAAAGGAGGCATGCAAGTAGGTCATGAAGGGAAGGGGAGACAACACCCAAGGGTGGGGGAGAAGAGAGAAGAAGAATAAGGAAAAGAAATAAAGGAGGTTAGGGTTTTGACTCTTAGGGGCAAAACGATGTCGTTTCGTGAGGGACATGGGCTTTTCTCCTAAGGCTTTGGGCCTTATGTGAGCTGGGCTTCATAACACATATGGGCTAGTTTTAATCGAGTGGTTGAGAATAGTCATAGAGAAAATAAAATAAACTAAAGAAAAGAAATAGAGAAATGAAAATTGAAAGGGAATGAGACTAAATTTAAAATCCAACCTGGTGGTAGAGACTGACTGTTTATCTCTGGTTCAAGAGCTACAAGGAACTCAAAAGTCTTTTTCACCAAATGGAAACCTGATCAAGGATGTGAAAGAATTGTTGAGATATTTTCCAGAATTTCAAGTGCACCACGTTTATAGGGATGGCAATAGGGTAGCCCATAAATTGGCACGTTTTGCTTGGAATGTTGATGACATAATCATGTGGTGGGACTCTGTCCCAGGTTTTGTTGATCAAGCTATTTGGTTTGATCAAGCTACTATGTATTGATTTCTCTATTAATGAAAATATTTGTTTATCATAAAATAAAATGTTGAATTTTGATAAAAATTTCCAAGAGAAATAAATTTATCTAAATAATTAGAGTTTTTAACATAAATAAAATAATTAATCTTAGTAAGTATTTCTAAGTGATATAAAATCATTTAAATAAAATGAATTTGTAAAACTATATTATTTTCGGGGCTCCAAAAATAAAGAGGCTAACTTCTAAAAATAGGTTTGACTCAATAACACTAAAAATACCCCATTTAAAAATAATTTTGGACTTGTACTGCCTTCCTTCAGCTTTCAGAGGTATTGATTGCATCAATTATCGTCCAGTGAGCCATTTATTGCCACCAATAGCGTTTCACTTGCATGTAATGTGGCACGCCAGGTAGAGCTATCGCCTGCGGGTGGAGGAGATGCAATTATGGTACTGGTAGTACTGGACAAGCTCTCAGGGAATAATCTCTTTCTTATTTCTGCCTTTCTTTCCGACTACCCTTAACTAAGTTAAGAAAGGGATGCCTTTCCCCTGTCAGGCCCACTAAAATGAATTTAAAACACTTTGGCCTAATTAGGGAGTGAGGCCCCTCAATAGTAAGTTGCTGCTACGTTTGTTGTCGTAGGAGGACTAAGTGTTATCTTTATTGACATAGCCGAAAGATAAGATGTGCTACTAATGTGTCTCGACCCCTAAACACGCCAAAACTCGCAATTGGTCACACTAACGAACAATGACTACTGACTACTTTGGCTTAAGGCTAGATAACGACATTGGGTGTAATAGACAGTGCAAGCTTGAACAAACAACAATTTATCACTTTTCTAATAGCACGTCTCATTCATGTTCAAAGTAGACTGTCTTAGGATCAGTTTATGAATTTGTGGCACTGTAGTAGAATCATTACCAATGGCATGTTGTGCGCCTAAGTGTGAAAAGACAGTGCAAGCTTTGTTCTGTCAAAACCTAAATGTTAAGTCAACAACACTTTCAAATGCCACTTCTTCCCGTCGCATCCGTCTTCAGGATGGTCTAGTCACAAGTTTTCACTTTCTTTATAGTGTTGCCTGCCCCCTGCATCATTCATTCATTTAGGCCTGAAATTGACCCACAATACAGAACCCATTTGCTTCACAAGCAGGATGGCAACAAAGTTAAATTCATGAGACAGCAACGGAGTGGAATAGCCATGACACAAAGTTCCATACCTTAGCTGGATCTCGCTGGTGCCACCTAAACAGTAGGTAGGTGATGGATGTTTGATGTTTGGAGTTGTCGTTCCCCCAATGGAAGAATGAGTGATCTGTTCCTTACAAATCATAGCCTTACCACTCGGTCCTTGATGGCCAGCGAAGGATTCCGCTACGCCACCTCAGCAGCTGGGACTGGAACTGCTTTCGCATCTGGCATTCCCCAATCTTTTCTGTCTATCTTTATAAGTAGGGTGAGTATCTAAAGATCGGGTTATCTCTCTAAATCAGGTTATTTACTGGATTGTTAAGCTATCGAGTCTTCTAGGATTGATCACCTTTTTCAAGAAGATTTATCCAAGATTCTAGATCTCATTAATTCTAAAGAGGAGCCCATTCCATAAGGAAGATGAGAGGCCACGATAATTGAAGGCATACATGGTTGGCTGGTTATGTCTTTCTCATCCCTGCTACTACTGCAAGTGCTCGAAATTCATGGATTCTCTAGTAAAGGGGAGTCGAGGTGGAATTCTTTGGTGGGCTGGCTTAAAATAAGTCTCAATTGCAGTATTGCCTTAAAATACTTGAAAGATTTTAAAATACTTGACTCAATTTAGAAATCATCCGTTAGATTTAAAATAAATATGTGATATTTAAAACATTTAGCCGAAAATTGTGACCAACCCAATAGGAATTCAAAGCAGTTAGTTACAGGAACTCATAGCTTTGTGAAGTTTTATCAATACTTGTCTTTTAGTCAATGCATTGTTTTTTTGAAACAACACTTTAGATCCAAAAAGTGGATCGTATGAGGCTTGTACTTGTGGATGGTAAACAAAGAAAGTGGATTGTAGGAGATTTGTGCTTGTGAGCACAAAAATATTCATAAGCTATGTGTTGTTGGAACACATAACTTTGTTTAAGTTTTATCAATGCTTGTCTTCTAATCAAAGCATTGTTTTGACTTTGTTTAACTCTAATCTCACTCTATTCATGAGCTATACATGTTGTTGGAACAACACAACTTTGTTTCATGATTAAAAAGCAAGTGAGACTAGACTGTTCAGATAAATATGAATAATAAAATCTACCACCTTGATAAGTGGGCCACACTCTCCTTTGAAATTACACCTCTAAAGGGTTGTCAAAACAGTGCAGCATATTGGCAACATTGTTTAGATGTTGAAGGAAAAAGTTCAAAAAAAGTGGATTGTTGGAGGCTTAAACTTGTGAGGACAAAGATATTCATAAGTTATGTATTATTGGAATACATAGTTTTATTTAAGTTTTATCAATACTTGTCTTTTACTCAATGCATTATTTTGACTTTGTTTAAGTATAATCTCACCATATTCATAATTTGTGTGTTGTTGGAATACTTGTCTTGTTTATGATCAAAAGAAAAATGAGATTAGACTGTTAAGAAAAATATAAATGATTAAATCTAATCGTTTGATAAGTGGGCCACACTTCCCCATGAAGTTAAAGTGCTATGGGGTTGTCAAATAATGCAGCGCAACATCCGAACAATAACGTTTAGATGATAAAGAAAAATGCCCAAAAAATTGGATCGTAGGAGGCTTGAACTTTAGAGGAAAAAAGATATTCATAAGCTATGTGTTGTTGGAACAAATAGTTTTGTTTAATTCTTATCAATGCTTTTCTTTTTGTCAATATAGTGTTTTGACTTTGTTTAAGTCTAATTTTACTATATTCATAAGTTGTACGTATTGTTGGAATAGTACTACTTTGTTTGATGATCAAAAGAAAAGTGAGATTATACTGTTAATCTAAATATAAATGATTAAATCTGTCTCTTGATAATTGGGCCAGACTACTCTTGAAATTAGACTACTAAAGTGTTACCAAATAGTATAGTGGAACATACGGACAACAATGTTTAAATGGTAAAGAAAAAAACCAAAAAGGTGGATTGTATGAGGCTTAAACTTGTAACCAGAAAAATATTCATAAGCTATGTAGTGCTAGAACATATAGCTTTATTTAAGTTTTTTCAATACTTGTCTTTAAGTCAATGTATTGTTTTGACTTTTTTTAAGTCTAATCTCAATATATTCATAAATTGTACGTGTATAGTTGGACAAAACTAATCTCTTTGATGATTAAAAGACAAGAGATATTAGACTGTCAAGATAAAGTAATTGATTAGATCTACCACCTTGATAAGTGGGCATGACTCTCTCTTGGGATTAGACAACTTTAGGCTTTTGTGTAAAAATAGATTGTAGGAGACTTGAGTTGTGAGGACAAAAATATTCATAAGCTATGTGTTGTTGAAACAAAAAGCTTTATTTAATTTTTATCAATGCTTTTCTTTTAGTCAATATAGTATTTTGACTTTGTTTAAGTCTAATTTCACTATATTCATAAGTTATGTGTATTGTTGGAATAGCTCTGTTTTTTTATGATCAAAAGACAAGCGACATTATACTGTTAATCTAAATATAAACGATTAAATATGTCTCTTGATAAGTGGGACAGACTACTCTTGAAATTAAACTACTAAAGTGTTACCAAATAGTGTAGTACAACATACGGACAACAATGTTTAAATGGTAAAAAAAAAACCAAAGCGGTGGATTGTATAAGGCTTGAACTTGTGAAAACAAAAATATTCATAAGCTATGTGGTGCTAAAACACATAGTTTTACTTAAGTTTTATCAATACTTGTCTTTTAATCAATGTATTGTTTTGACTTTTTATAAGTCTAATATCAATATATTCATGAATTGTACGTGTGTAGTTGGAACAACACTGCTCTATTTGATGATGAAAAGACAAGAGATATTAGACTGTCAAGATAAAGTAATTGATTAGATCTACCGCCTTGATAAGTGGGCATGACTCTCTCTTGGGATTAGAATACTTAAGGCTTTCGTGTAAAAGTAGATTGTAGGAGACTTGAAGTTGTGAGGACAAGAATATTCATAAACTATGTGTTGTTGGAACAAATAGCTTTGCTTAATTTTTATCAATACTTTTCTTTTAGTCAATATAGTTTTTTGACTTTATTTAAGTCTAATTTTACTATATTCATAAGTTGTGTGTTTTGTTGGAATATCACTGCTTTGTTTGATGATCAAAAGACAAGCGAGATTATACTGCTAATCTAAATATAAACGATTAAATCTGTCTCTTGATAAGTGGGACAGACTACTCTTGAAATTAGACTACTAAAGTGTTAATAAATAGTGTATTGCAACATACGGACAACAATGTTTAAATGGTAAAGAAAAAAACCAAAAATGTTGATTGTATGAGACTTGAGCTTATGAGCACAAAAATATTCATAAGCTAGGTGGTGCTAAAACACAACTTTATTTAAGTTATATCAATATTTGTCTTTTAGTCAATGTATTATTTTGACTTTTTTAAAGTCTAATCTCAATATATTCATAAATTGTACGTGTATAGTTGGAACAATATTGCTCTTTTTGATGATTAAAAGACAGGAGATATTAGATTGTCAAGATAAAATAATTGATTAAATCTACTGCCTTGATAAGTGGGAATGACTCTCTCTTGGGATTAGACTGCTTAAGGCTTTAGTGTAAAAGTAGATTGTAGGAGACTTGAAGTTGTGAGGACAAGAATATTCATAAGCTATGTGTTGTTGGAACACATAACTTTGTTGAAATTTTATTAATACTTTTCTTTTAGTCAACATATTATTTTGAGTTTGTTTAAGACCCCGTTTGAATAATGAAAGTGTTTCATCTTATCTCATCCTATCTCATTATTAAAACTTTTCAAAATTTTCACACAAAATATAATAAACAATTCAATTTTTCTAAATTACAAAACAATAATAATATTAAAAAATAAGATTCTAACTATATTTTATTCAACTTTCATCTAAAACTATCTCATCTCATCTCACTATCCAAACCGTACCTAAGTATAATCTCACCATATTCAAAATGTGTATGCATTGATGGAATAATGCTGCCTTGTTTGATAATAAAAAGAAAAGGGAGATTAGACTGTTAAGAAAAATATAAATCATTAAATTTAACCCCTTCATAAGTGAGCCACACTTCTCCTAGTAATTAGACTACGAAAGGGTTGCAAAATAGTGTATTGCAATATCTGGACAACACTATTTAAATGATAAAGAAAAATGCACAAAGAATTGAATTGTAGCTGGCTTAAACTTTAGGGGAAATAAATTCATAAGCTATGTGTTGTTGGAACACATAACTTTGTTTAACTTTTATCAATTCTTATCTTTAAATCAACGAATTGTTTTGACTTTTCTTTTTAAGTCTAATCTCACTATATTCATAGCTGTGCATATTGTTGGAATAACACTGCTTTGTTTGATGACCATAAGACAAGAGAGATTAGACTGTTAAGATAAATATTAATGACTAAATCTACCCCTTGATAAGTGGGCCAGATTGTCCTTGAACCTAGACTTTAAATTTGTCTCTTGATAAGTGGGCTAGAGTCTAGACCACTACTCATGAAATTAGATTACTAAAGTGTTACCAAATAGTGTAGGAGACTTGAACTTGTGAGGACAAGAATATTCATAAGCTATGTGTTGTTGCAACACATAGCTTCGTTTAAATTTTATCAATACTTGTCTTTTTGTCAACACATTGTTTTGACTTTGTTTAAGCCTAATCTCACTCTATTCATGGGCTATGTATGCATGTTGTTGGAACAACACCGCTTTGTTTGATGATGAAATGGCAAGTGAGATTAGACTGTTTAGATAAATATTATAAATAATTAAGTATGCCCCTTTGAGAAGTGGGCTAGACTTTCCTTGTAATTAAACTGCTAAAGGATTGCCAAACAAATAGTGTAGTTCAGCATAGAGATAACACCATTTAGATGGTAAATATTCATATTCAATGTTATTCAATATTTTGATTTGGTGCAAATTGGTTAATCCAAAATTTAATAAATATCTATTAAGCTTGGAGCATAATTAAGTTGGGCAAATACCCGTGACATATATACATCTTATATTTACTCTCTCTAAACATAATTTAGGATCAAATTAGTAATTTCTCCCTTCTGATTCAAATAGATTGGTATTTTTTCATAATAAATAATCCCCTAATAAATAATATTTCCCATTGCAAAGTAGTTTCAAGCATCCATGTCAATGGCTATGAGAGTACAGGGGCGATGACTATGTCCCTCCACTGAACCAGACCAAACTCTATAGGCTTTAGGTAGCCATAAAGGTCTACTTCAAAAATATGGGTATTGTATTTCTACAAGTACAAAGACTTAGGCCTCGTCTCGATAGTAAGATGAGATGAGATAATCTGTAAATAATAATAAAATAGTTTGTGAATAGTAGCGAAATTGTTTGAGTTAATATGTTTTATAAGATTTTGGAAAATGTGAGAGAAAGAATTTAATAAAAATATTATAAAATTAAAATATCATTATAATATAATTATTTAATATAATTTTTATTTTAAAATTTGAAAAAGTTGAATTATTTTTTGTGTTTTGTTTAGAAGTTTGGGAAAGTTATAATGATTAGGTAATGATTAGATTAAAAAGTTAAAAATTGGAAATTGAAAAGTGTTTGTGTTTGTGGTGTTTGGACATTGAGATGAGATGGAATGAGATGAGATGAATTGGGAAGCTTTTGCTATACAAACCAGGTCTTAAGGCCAAATACGACATGACATATATGCCATGTAAAATGTTACATTAATCAAATCACTAATGGTTTTTGTAGATGCAAGAGTTTGGTTAGGACTAGTTGACTAAGATGATAAGTTTGGATAGGACTATGTGACTAATATGATAGACTTCAACAAATGTTGGGTTTTGTAATTTGGACTAATGTAAAATACTTTGAGTTTATTTAAATTTGTTTTGATATTATCTACATGAAACTATCACTGCTAAGAAGATAAGTATCAGGCGCCAGCAAACCGTTAGCAGAATCCGTCAGCAGAGTTTCATTGTGACTTAGAAGCTGCTTACAAAGATATATTTAAACTATCCTACTGATTATGCAGTTGAGAGATTCAATTCTGGAGAATTTTTTAGAGCACTTTCCAATACTTGTTTTGGAAGGAAAGATTCCAAGGGAATTTTCATATTGTTTCTCTTAAAAAGTGTGATTGTTGATCCATGATTGAGATAGCGCGGTAGTGATTCAGCCACTAGAGTTCTAAGGAAAAGCCAATATTTGAAAATCAACAGAGGTACTGGTTGCTACTGCGGTTGAGACAAACGGGTCGTTTGTCGTGTCAAGTAAGAGAGTTAATTGACAAAGATTTTGTAATTGAGACTTACTTGTACTTGATTTTCAAATAATAAAATTGATTTTTCTGAATTTGGTTGTCCTGCAGGATTTTACCTTTAAAGAGTTCTTTAAAGGGTTTTCCTTCGTTACCAATCTTGATGTTATGCAATTGATTTATTTTATATTAATGTTTTCTTATCATATAATTGCATGATTAACGGCTAATCAATTTGTTGAGTAAATTAGTAGAACGTTCATATAATTTACATTTAGAGAGGCCCAAATATTTGAGTTTCTGAATGCACAAATTAAAAGGATATTTGGATAATTTGAGTTTCTGAATGCACAAATTAGTAACCTATATTTTATATTTAGAGAGGCTCATTTATAAACCTTAGCCACAATAAACATTCTCGTTCAACCAATAATATTAGAACATTCATAAATCCCAATTAACATTTTCTCGACTTTGTTAGTCGACCATACAAAGTAGGAGTGTAAATTTAAACTAGAAAATTGGACCGGACCTAACTGTTTGGACCGATTTTGAATCGGTCCGGTCAGGGACCGGTTATTGTAATGTCATGCAAACCGGTCGGAATCGGTCATGTTCCGGTTTTAGGATTTCCCAGACCGGACCGGTTGATAAAAATTATATATAAATTAATATTTTATATATAAGTTTTATTCAAAATTAAAATTATACAAAATATTTTATATATATATAAGTTTTATATATAATGTATAATTATATGTGAAATTTTTATATATAATTATATATCATATATGAAATAATTTCATATTTTAATTTATAAATTATAACATAAAATGTTCATCTTAAATATGAATATTTGTAATTTGTTTGATCATATGCTATTAATATAATTATATATAAGATAATGTTATTATAAAATAAAAGTTTAATTTTAAAAATAAAAATTTAATTGATTATATAGCTATACTAATATATAGTTTATAACTAATACTAATATATAGTTATACTAATAGTCTAATATTAATATTATTATATAGTCTAATAATTTATATAGCTATACTAATATATAAGTTTATAACTAATACTAATATATAACTATACTAATAGTCTAATATTAATACTATTATATAGTCTAATATATTATATAGCTATACTAATATATAAGTCTATAACTATTTAACTAATACTAATAGTTTAATATAGGTTACAGTTATACTTATACTAAATCACTATAACTAATACTAATATATAACTATACTAATAGTCTAATATATTATATAGCTATACTAATATATAAGTCTATAACTATTTAACTAATACTAATAGTCTAATGTAGACTATAGTTATAGTTATACTAATATAGTTATACTAAACCACCATAACTGATACTAATATATAACTATGCTAATAGTTTAATATTAATACTATTATCATTTAAAAAAAACAATTGAAAGTAGAAATTAAAGGAAACGGCGCCGTTTCCTTTCACAATTCCAGTTTATACCATAAGGCATAAACCCTAAAACAATTTCAAACGGTACCCCTCTCCTCATTCTCGTCTCTCGTCTCCACCTCTCTAGTCTCCCTCTCGTCTCCATCTCTCTACCTCCCCTCACCGGCCGTCGCACATACCGTGAGCTCATGGCATCACTGTCGTCGTCGTCGAACCTCCACACACGGACTTACGACCTCTCCTCACTCTCGTCTCTCATCTCCGCCTCTCTAGTCTCTGCCTCTACTTTGCCCTCTCGTCTCTGTCTCTCTACCTCCCCTCACCGGCCGTTGCACATACCGTGAGCTCACGAAATCACTGTTGTCGTCGAACCTTCCCGCACGGACTTACGACCTCACCTCACGTCTTTGGTCTCTGTTTCTTCAATTCCCCACAGTAATATTTTTCCATTATTTTTTCATTTCACTTATTTAAGTTATTTGAAATTAATTCAAGTTATATGAATCATTAGGGTTTTGTGATTGTGTTTGTGTTATTAGGATTTTGTGATTGTGATTGTGAAATTACCTGAAAGTGCAGTTTATTGTTGATGGGAAGCTTTTGTTATCTCTCCATATGCGTGAACTAGAAGTCTGTGTTTGTGTATATGGATTAACTTTTTTGAATTTATGTGTTTTTGTGTCTGTGTGTGTGTCAGTGTATTGGAACATTTGAAACTTTCGAAGATAATTGAACATTTGAATTTAAATGTGTGTTTGTGTGTGTTACTGTATATGTCTGTGTGTGTGTGTTTGATAGTTGTTTATATGGATTGCATTGTAAAATAGATTGGGTGTTTTATATGTGTGTTTGATAGTTAGTTTGTGTATATGGATTGCATTGTAAAACAGATCGTGTGTTTTATATGTGTATTTGATAGTTTGTGTATATGGAATTTTTTAATAAAAAACTGGAAAACCGGAGATACCAGTTTAGGAGGGTAACCGATACGTAATCAGTTTTGAAAAATGCAAAACCAGTACATACCGGTTCAGTCCTAAATTTTGTCCAAAACCGAACCGGACTGGACCGGTTACACCCCTAATACAAAGTATAGAGAGACACAATTTTAAATATATAGTTATGTGGGGTTTTGTCTAAAAATATTAAAACAGGCAATATTTTATATGCTACAGGGCCCATATAATTTGTCTCTAAACTAAAAACCGTACCTTACAACAAATAATTAGTATATATCAACCCTCGTCAAAACAAGGTGGAGGTTTTTGTTCAATGAACAATGAACATGCACAGTAAGAACAACAACGCGGAAAACCGAGTCCCGACCATTTCAAAGACAACAACTTTCAGAGCCAAAAAGAAATAGTTGGGTGTTGATCATCTTTTCGATGCAATAAAAGATGAAACGTGCAAGATTCGACGACAAATTCTCCAGTACTCATGGTCATCAAAATGATCGTTACAAAGCAACCATACAAAAACTGTAGCCATTATTTTATGACAGACACTACTATATACTCTTCTGAACTTGACTATGATTGAAAGACAATTTTTCCAAAGTACTCTTTTTTGTTGGTTCCTAAGATACTGATGCATGGAAAGACCATCACAATGGACTGAAGCATATACCTTTTGGGAGTGATGTACAGCAAATACTGTCTTTTACGAGAAACCAAGGCTGGCGGGGCGGTTCACGTACATCATCAAAAAGCATAAAAATGCAGAATTTCTCAATATTCCTTCCTTGGTGGTAGCTGTCAATGAACAAGGTTTTGGGGCTGTTCCTCATTAATACAAAAACATCATGTCCAATTAATAATACAGTGTCCTGATGAGTCGTTCTTGTATTCGATATTGGATCGTGCTACAGCCCCCGCTGGGATGTAGCATATATTGTATGTGCTTTTTTTTAAGTTATTTTTTATATAATTTTTTTTAATATTTTTTAAAAAATAAAATAAATTTAAAACATCATTAAAAATACTTTCTTAATCAAGAAGTAAAAAAAAAATTATTAAAAAATACTTCCTTAATCATAAAGTAAAATAAAAAATCATAAAAAAAATCTTTTATATTTTACTTCGTGATTAAGCAAGTATTATTTAATAATATTATAAATTTTTTTATTTTTTAAAAATATTTAAAATTATTAAAAACATTTATATAAAAAAGAATTAAAAAATACACATGATAAAATACACTAAGCTCCAGCGGGAGCTCCCAGCGGGAGCTCCAGCATTATCCTTCGATATTTGTTGTTTGTGAAGTTATTTTTGAGTAATTTTTAATAAAAATAGGGAAAATATTTTAATTATAAAAGAATTACATAAAAGTAAACTCACAAATTAATGTGGCTTAATGTGATACGTTATATTGTAAAATTAATTTTATTATAAAGTAGATCTAACGAGTTTCATAAAGGCACATTAGTTTGTAGGTTTACATTATACGTATAATCTCTTTATATGTCTGTACATATACAGTTTTTTTTATAATTTTTTTATTTAAATAATTATATAAAATTTAAAATTCGAATAAACTCCAACAAAATTAACTAATTATCAGATAGTTTCAAAATTATTAATATCATTACCATTAAAATCACATATAGGTGTACTGAGTATTACGAAGGAAATAAGCTAATGACAAGTGGCTGTTTGTTATAGATCATTGCTATCATGATGATAAGTGGCTAAGATTTGTTCGTGTATACATGCAAACCGAGGCAATAGAATAAAGAATGTAACACTCGATCGATACGTACGTGTGCCTCTCTCTTTCTCTCTCTCTCTCTCTCCTCTAAGTGGGAGGAAGTTACAAGCTTTGTAAGTCTGAGACTGCAGTGCAACACCTGTGTGTCTGTCTATATAAAGGAACTTTGAGAGGCAAACTATATGTGTGTGAGTGTGAGAGAAGCGTAACAATTGTCAATGGAGGAGAAGTGTGGAGTTCAAAGTGACCCAACATGTACTGGAGATTGCAGAAGGGAGACGACGACGATTCCGCAGCCACTGGAAGCCGAAACTGCCAAAGCGTTGAAGCGCCAGAAATCCTCATGGAGACTCGACGTCAAGGAGTTCCAACTGCCCCAGAAAAGAGCCGATGATCATGATCACGATCATACTCCCTCCACTTTCCGACGCCTTCTTCGGAGTAACAGTAAGTCTTCTTTTCTTCTGCGCTTTCGTTACCGACTACGTACGTTTCATGAGGAGGACTGGATTTCATAGAAAATAAACATAGAAGAAAGGAAGTCTTGTGGATTTATCGAGTTTTTTCAATATATTAAATGCTGAACTTTGCCCAGACACGCCATTGGAGCAATCTCTTGGAATCCCATACAGCCTTTCCCTGACCATGAATTTGGTTTCTAGAGTTTTAATGACTTTATGATCTAGGGTGAGAGATAAATATATATCATGACTCTATGATATGGATAATTATTTGAATGAACGTACGTAATAAGGTTTTGATAGTAAGAGATGATTATGATTTTAAATAAAAATTGAAAGTTGAATAAATATTATTATAGAATTCATAACTATCTGATAACTTAATTGTTTTAGAAAAAAAAAAAGTGTACAGTTGAGATTAATTACATGAATTGCAAGTTTATTTGAAATAAAATTTTATATACAGTCATTTTTACGTATTATTTGTACATTCTACTAATATGATTGGCTGCGTCACTTATTTTAATATAAAATAACTGCTTTGGCTAATCAAATCAGTGAAGTGCACAAAAAATACACAAAAATAACTATATATAACAGAACTTTATATTAAATGCTTGAATTGCATTATGCATAATTTTTAATATTTTTCTTAATATTGAAATAACCGACTTAAAATTTAAATTGTTACGAATCACCCGAATCAGTCTTATTCACTGAATCGGTCCATACATACCCGATTCCGAATTCGATCAAGTCTAATTTTAGAGGATCAAATTAATTCCTGGGCATAGAAGGTGGAGAATGAAACTTAGTAATGTTTACGATTCATCACTCCGCATATATGGGACTCATTATATATAATTGTCAAATTCATAATTAATAGCAGAACCCGTATGACGACATGGCTACTATCACCAGAAATATTGACCCATAAACAATAGAAAAATGTTATTTTGCCCAATCAATTTGCTCCCTCATTTTGACATTTCATGTATTTTAATTTTTTTCAAAATTTTTTTCTTTACTTAATATTTAAAGAAGTGACTATTAGTGTATTGATATTTTTTATATTTTTAAAAATATTTTAAAATGATAAAAAAATATGAACAAAAAATTGAAAATGTCAATTTGGCCTAGCGGTATAATAGAGCGGTGTTACTTAAGTGGCTAAGTAGTATCGCTCTAAACAATAACCGGTCTCAAGACTAGAGTCCTTTGATGTATGATCTTTTAAATATTATTTTGAAAAGTCATATTTGTAGGCCATGGGAGGACACGGCTTATTATATTTTATTTGAAATTTTGAAAAAATTGTAATAACTAGATAAGATGAATTGAAATCATCTTCGAATCCAAACAACCCAACTTGGAGAAATTTCAAATTAAGCAAAAATATGGAAAGTATTCTCACTCTCTAGGTCTTTTAAATGTCTCCTTTCCGTGGCAAATTTAAATGAGGCAGATAATATTAGATGGACAATGATACGGTAACTATCAAATGTGCCCACCAAAATCTACACACCGGTATAAATGAGTTTTTTTATTTTTTTTAATCATTGTTAAACATCCTTAATCATTAAAAAAATAATAAAAAATATATAAATTTACTAATAGTCACTTCCTTAACCAGAAAAAAAAAAATATGAGTGGACAGGGCATATTCATTTTCCATGTTGGATAGATCACACGTACACTTGCTATTGCCAGTATATGTCGTGGATGATGGTTGTTTAAAGATGATTTTTCCTTTTGTCCCTGCCGTGGCTGTTATATATTGTTAACTCAACTCTGGACAAGATTGTTCCCCAAAGATTCTTCTAATTTTTCTTGTCTTGTTAAGACAGCAGTTTGAAATTCATTTGCTAATGTGTCTGAAATTCAGATTTATATCTGATTTGATTTATTATATATGTATCCTTGCGCTTTTCTCGCCTGGCTTCCAATTTATTTGTGAACATTGATTGATATACGTTATCATTCTCTTTATCCCAGGGAAACAAACCAAGGTTACGGGATATTATAGGAAACAAGAAAAGATCCTTGAAGGGTTCAATGAGGTGGAGACCATGAGTGACACAGGTGGTTTTCCAGGAAGTCTCACAAAGGTTGGTTGTTTTGGTACATCATTAACACCTAACCTTTTATTGGTCAATATGTTCCAGTTAGTTTTTAGAGTTTTAGGAAATAAAACATGATTATGTTAGGATTTTGGACAATATGGTGCAGACCTAGCTCAAGTTTGAGAGGGCAAGTATTACGTGATTAGCGAGTAATTCTACGTATAACCGTGAAGTGCAAAAATGCCGTAATCGCTTTGAAAAAAAGTGGGGTCTACTATTAAAACATTAATTTTTTTTCTTTTTTTAAAAGCAATTACACGACAGTTACACAATTCATGGTTACAAATACCTAATATTTGAATGAAACTATTATCGTTATTTCTTTTATATCTATATAATTCACCGTATGAAGATGGTCAATGAGAGAGTTAAATACTATCATTAACCAATTCTTACATTATTCAGGATGAAATGGAGCAGCTTGCCCAGAGTGAGAGGATGGCAGTTAATGTGTCGAACATAGCTAACTTGGTGCTCTTTGCAGCAAAGGTGTTTGCTTCTGTTGAGAGCAGCTCATTGGCGGTTATTGCCTCAACCTTGGATTCTCTCTTGGATCTCTTGTCAGGGTGTATTTTATGGTACACATCATATGCCATGAGGAAGCCAAACCACTATCGCTATCCAATTGGAAAGAATCGGATGCAACCTGTGGTGAGGCATCAAACTTGTGTTGGAAAATTCAGTTCTTGTGCATGTGTTGGAAAACATGTTAAAGTTTTTTTCTGAATTGGCCTTTTGATTAGAGAAAGATGGCCAGACAAGTGGCCTTTTAGGGGTAAAATTGGAAGCCAGTTAAGTTAGCACTCTGAGGTAGATTAACGATAGATTATTTTTCAGACTGTAATTTCAAGAGTGAAAATCGTTTTTGATATGGGCAACCAAGGCTTGCCAGTAATCCTCAAAAACCATGGTGGAAAACTGCATTTGAACAATGCATATTATATGTCATTGCCTCTTAAAGTTGTCCATAAAGTGATCAGCTTTCTTTTTAGTTACACTAAGTGTATACTAATCAAGCTTGAATATGCAGGGTATCATTGTTTTTGCATCAGTAATGGCAACTCTTGGATTACAAATATTGCTCGAATCTGCTCGACAAATAATTGCTAAGGTATGTAACTTTAATTTTATTTACTCAAAAAATTATGACTTGACAACTAATTAGAGCTGGGTTCAGACTCAGAGTTTGACCCAAAATTGGCTTAAAGATTTTCCTGGGCTAATATGCACACTTTGGAAGGGCTTGTTGGAGGTCTTAATTTTGTACTCTTATGAAAGAAAATTCAAGAGGACTGTATAATGTTATGAACCCACTAGGTAGAACTCACCCTTGAAAACCGGCTTACAAGGGAAGGGTGCCTAGGGGCTTATAAACCACCAACCAATCCCATACTAGTCGATGTCGGATCGTAACATACAACTGGTTTCAGCTCGGTAATAAATTTATCAGTTCTTAGTCATAGACCAAGCAGGGTGTTTTCATTTCATTTTTCCTTAATCTCAGCATTATCGCATGAGCACATGTGAGCATAATTTGCTATATATACACCTTTATTTAATGATTTTAATGCTATGTTATCTGGTGGCTGGTTCAATTATATGGTGTAGAGAGAATCCAATACATGTAGCCCTACTCCCTCTACTGCAGTAGTGGTGCTCTATGATATAGAAGTCTTCAATCATCAAAATCATTAACATACAATTATCATGATTAATTGATAGTATTTAGTCAATTTGCTCTGCAGTCATTAAGAGTTTAGAATTTGAACTTTTTTTTCATTCACAGTACCATTTACATCAACAAATTTCTATCTTTATCTGTTAATAATATATTGGATGTAGGAAACTGTTTTATCTTACAAGATGTCTATTTCATTACTAACACTATCATTTTCTTGATTACAGTCTCGCCCTGAAATGGATCATGACCAGGAGAAATGGGTAATTGGGATTATGGTTTCTGTCACGGTGGTGAAGTTTGTGCTCATGGTTTACTGTCGAAGATTTGAAAACGAAATTGTTAGAGCATATGCTCAAGATCATTTTTTCGATGTTATTACCAATTCAGTCGGTTTAGCAGCAGCTGTCCTAGCTGTCAGATATCACTGGTGGATTGATCCTGCTGGAGCCATTATAGTAAGTTCAAATTAAGACATGAATTTCTTTTATTTTCTTTATCTCTACAAAGCATATCTAATGCATAAAAGCCTTTATTTTTCTCCTATTTCCACCACATTTGTCAGCAATCATGTCCTTCATGAGAATAGAAGGAAACTTAATTGGGAAGTAGATGGGAATTTCCCGTCAACCTTAGTTTACAACAATTAATAACTTCTTGAAACTATAATGCAGATAGCATTATATACAATCAATACATGGTCGAGGACAGTGATTGAGAATGTATGGTCTCTGATTGGAAGAACTGCACCACCTGATTTCTTGGCAAAACTTACATATATGATATGGAACCACCATGAAGATATCCAGTATATTGACACAGTTAGAGCATACACCTTTGGCTCTCAGTACTTTGTGGAGGTTGACATTGTCTTGCCAGAAGATATGTATCTGAACCAGGCACATAATATTGGTGAGACACTTCAAGAAAAGCTTGAGCAACTCCCTGAAGTTGAACGAGCCTTTGTGCATATAGATTTTGAGTTTTCTCACAGACCAGAACACAAGGCCAGGACTTGAGGGCAATGAATTGACGGTGCTAGCAATGACCATATTTCGGGTTAGCAGAGTACCAGAGCCTCAAAAGCCTTTTACTGATTTTCTTTTGTTTACACGTTATGTTAATATCTTTTTTGTATTAAATACCATACTACTGTACTATTGCTATATTACATCTACACTTTGTACTTTTGTTTTGTACCACAATGTATTCTTTATATAAAACTTTCCTTCTTATAATAAGACAGATGTATGAAAGTCAATACTAAAGATGTAGCCTATTAAAATTTATAGGCCATGGATATGGACCTCTCTCTTCTATTGTTTTCAAGATTTTTGCTAGAAAAAGTGCACGGGAAACAGATCACCTTCGGCTCCCTGATCCGCAGTCCAACTCTCAGTTTTTCCTACTAAGAAATGATAGTTACAGTCTTGAGTGCATAAGCAGCATACAATAATTTAAAAAAAGTGAATAAATACGAGATTCACTTGAAAAAAAATTAATTTTTTAATAGTGGATTACACTCTTTTTCAAAGTGACTGCACGGCGATTGCGTACTCCACAACTGCATATAACATTACTAATGTCGTTTAATGCTCCTTGATTCTCACACTCTGACACCTGATGTCGATATCTTTTATTCCGCCTCTTATTTTTAGCAAACTTAATTAAAATGAATTATCGCAGAAGATCTTTACAAGTCTTAGTAGAGTATCAACAATTTGAAGACCATTCACTATAATGGTATAAGAATTCATAGCATAATAAGCTCCTTATACACTCTCAACCCCCGTGTTCTCACTCTCTCTGCACTTTTCCCTTGAAGTTCCCCATTGTGCCTTCTCAAGTTCACTCTCACGCACAGGACCCACACAGTTGAATTAATGAAGCTCAGCAGATCCACCCCTCAAGCCGACATATACGTCTAGGTCAAACATAATTGCTGGCACGGCACCAACTACATCTCAAACCTCTAGCACACTCAAGCCCATCCATTCGACCTCCTTGTCTCTCGGTATTCATCTCACATCACCTCCGTGAGCAATATAGAAGCTAATCAGTAAGCTCCCTTTCTCTTCTTTTCTTATGTTCCTCTTTCTTTTATACTCTCGGCCCTCAGGTCCTAGTCCCTATCACAAACACTATTCTCCTCCTAAATTAAACCACCACAAGCAAATGCCATACTTCACAATGCTACTTGATCTTCTCTAATCCTTACTTAATTGGTAAGGCTTGCCTTGCGACTTGATCTTCTTTAATCCTTGCTAGACTGCGGACTGTTGGGGCTTCAAATTTGCTTGTATGACAAATTGTTATGGATCTAAATATATGATTTGTAAATCGGCAGAATAGGAAAAAGATGGAGGGGTTGTCAATACAAAAAAAAAAAGATGGTTGCAGGTTTTGTATGTGGGAAAATGACAAAGAAAACTCTGGAAATAAAAATGATATTAGGGTTCTTTCGAGGGAATCCCTTAACCTCCTAGCAAAAGTCCAAATTCATGCAATAACACAATCTGCCCTCTGACACTACAGACCATCCTTCATATCCACGTGGGGATACAATATGAGCAAATAACATAACAACACGTGTTAAAGGAAAATAACTAACTATGGAATGAAAAGAAAACAAGAAGGAAAGAAATAGTCTTCTGGAATCTTCAGCATCCAGATGGACGGTGCATTTCAGTAACCTTCAGCTGTGCGTTTTGAGTCCCTGACTCCTTACTAGATGGTGCGTTTAATGAGGCAAAAGCTATGCGTTTTGAGTTGCTTAGCGTGTAAGTCTCCCAATCTTCTACTTCAAGTTCAGTTCTCCTATTTCTGGCTTTTACTTTTCTTCTTCTCCCGTGCGAACCCTCACTCTCTGCTCTTCTCCTTCTTGCCATCGCAGAGGATCATAACAAACCCCCTATTAAAGAACCTTGCCCACAAGGTTCGGGTAGAGCTCCTTCAACCTCCAAAGTTGTTCCCAGCTATTGTTCTTCGAAGAAGCCCCGATCCACTTTACTAAAACCTCCGTGAGAGCCCTGTCTCCTTGCCGTTTAATTCTTCTGTCGATGATGGCCTCTAGTTCGGGTAGAAGTTCCCTTTCGGTGTTGACTGGAGGAAGTGTAGGAAGCGGACATATTTGGCTTCCGAGCTTGCATTTCAGACATAAAACGTGAAAGATCGGGTGGATCCTTGATGATGGTAGCAGATCAAGCTTGTAGGCGACCCTTCCAACCTGTTACACTACCTGAAATGGCCGATAAAATTGCGGGGATAGTTTGAGGTTGTGCCGTGCCGAGAGTGAGTTCTGTCTATACGGCTGTAAACGAAGGTAAACCCAGTCGCCCTTCATAAAATATCGTTTTGTTCTCCTCCTGTCAGCATAAAGTTTCATCCTTTGTTGCGATGCTTCCAAATTCTGCTTGAGCAATGTGTTGATTTGATCTCTTGTGCGTAACTGTTTATCAACTGTATCATTGATGGTTGTGCCTGGTATATATGAACTGAGTTTCGGAGGACAATACCCATAGAGAGCCTCAAATGGTAAATTTTGGTCGAAGTGTGGTATGAGGTGTTATACCACCATTCGGCCAGTGGTAAACACTGCACCCAACCCTTAGGTTTAGCTCCTGCATATCAACGTAGGTAACCTTCAAGAGTTTTGTTGAGCGCCTCGATTTGACCATCAATTTCCGGGTGGTAAGCTAAACTGTAATGTAAGGTAGATCCCTACAACTCAAATAAAGCCTTCCAAAAAGTGATTAGAAATATAGGGTCACAGTCAGAAAGTATGATCTTAGGAAGACCATGTAATTTAAGCACTTCTTTGAGAAATAATTGGGCTACCCCAGCAGCTGTGTATGGGTGTGCCAAGGCCATAAAATGGCCATATTTTGTTAGTCGATCCACAACCACTAATATTACACTGACCCCTTGGGCTTTAGGCAATCCCTCAATAAAGTCTAATGAGATTGCTTCCCATGCTTGAGTTGGAATGGGAAGAGGTTGAAGAAGGCCAGGCGGTAAAATGCGTTCTGTTTTATTCACCTGACATACATCACACTCTCGTACTAGCTGTTTGATGTCTTTTTTCATTCCCCGCCAAAAGAAATCTATTTTTGCTCTCTGGTATGTCTTCAAATACCTAGAGTGACCAGCTTGAGGGTCAGAGTGTATAAAATTTAGGACCTTAGCCTTGAATGAGGACTGTGGATCTATGACCAGTCTACACTTCTTCAAGATCAAACCCTGTCTTAGAATGTAACCTTTAGGCCCTTGCTGACTTGTAGTTAGCTGCTGTATGATCTCACTCAACTCAGGTGATGCTGCATAAGTCATCTTGAGTTCCTCTATCCAATCTGGTGTGGGGAATGTAAGAAGGCCCAAAAACCCATTTGATGTCAATTCTGGTTCATTTTTTCGCGAAAGGGCATCAGCCACTTTATTTTCTTTGCCCTGTTTATACTGGATAGAGAAATCATATCCCATCAGTTTCGTGATCCATTTTTGTTGTTTAATCGTGCCTACCTTTTGCTCAAGCAAGTACTTGAGTGACTGCTGGTCTGTTTTCACAATAAAAGTCTGGCCCAATAAATAGGGCCTCCATTTGTGGACTGCCGTGACAAGAGCCAACAGTTCTTTTTCATATGTAGAGAGGTCAAGAGCTTTCCCCTTTAATGCCTTACTTAAAAAGGCAATAGGCTGTCCTACTTGCATTAACACTGCCCCAACTCCACATCCACTTGCATCGCACTCAATGGTGAAGTTTTGTGTAAAATCAGACAACCTTAAAACTGGTGGTTGTGAAACAGCAGCTTTAAGTTCCAAATATGCCTTATGAGCTTTGTCATCCCACTTGAACGAATTTTTCTTTAGTAGATTCGTGAGTGGGGCTGCGATAAGGCCATAACCCTTAATAAACTTCCACTTAAACCGTCAAGCCTAGGAAGCCCCTCAAGCTTTTAGTGTTCAATGGAGTAGGCCATTCAATCATTGCTTCTACCTTCTCTGGATCAGCCTTAACACCCTGCCCCGACACAATATGACCCAAATAATCGACCTCATGCACCCCAAATTGACACTTGGACAGCTTAGCAAACATATGATGCACAGATAGGGTTTGTAGAACCTGTTGTAAACGTCCAATATGTTGCTCCATGGTGCTACTGTACACCAAGATGTCAAAATATACTAAGACAAATCTCCTCAAATAAGGTCTAAAAATGGTGTTCATTAGCCCTTGAAAGGTGGAGGGGGCGTTGGTAAGCCCAAAAGGCATTACCAAGAACTCATAGTGGTCCTCATGAGTTCGGAAGGCCGTTTTAGGAATATCCTCGGTACTAATCGTATTTGGTGATATCCGGACCTAAGGTCCAGTTTGGGGAATATTGTTGCTTCATGTAATTCATCTAATAATTCGTCAATCACCGGTATGGAAAACTTGTCCTTCACTGTTTCCTTGTTTAAGGCCCTATAGTCGACACATAAGTGCCAACTCCCATAAGCTTTACAGACCAGTAAGACTGGAGATGAAAAAGGACTTGAGCTTGGCCTAATAACCCCTGTTTTAAGAAGATCTGCCACTATTTTTTCAATCTTTGTTTTCTGATAGTAAGGATATCGATAAGGCCTTGTAGAGATAGGGCTTGTGCCTTCCTGCAGCACAATTCTATGGTCGTGAGACCTCACAGGTGGCAACCTAGTTGGCTCCGCAAAAACATTTTGAAAAGCTGTTAAGACTTTTTTTATTTCAGGATTCTGCACTTCACTAGTTACTAGTGCAGGTTGGGCATTCAGTTATAATATTAGGCCTTTTCCTTTGTAAAGAGAATTTATAAACATCTTGTGGCAATCATCAAAAGAGGTTTCTTCCAGTTTAAGGCCCTTCAACTTCACTGTTTTTCCGCACCATAGAAACTGCATGTACAATGCAGAAAAATTCCAAACAATAGATCCAAGGGATTCCAACCACTGAATCCCTAATACAACATCGCAACCCGCTAAGGGTAACACAAAATAAGAAGGTTTAAAACAAGCCCCTTGGATCTTAGTGACCACCTCACTACAATATCCCAAAGTTTTAACAATATCACCATTTGCTACTTGCACTTTCAGATGCACATCCTCATTAATCTGCAACGTAGTTCTTTTAATTATAGATGGGTCCAGGAAGTTATGAGTACTTCCTGAATCCACAAAAATAATTACAGAAACAGTACCTATATTTCCAAGTAATCTCATAGTTTTGGGACACGGGGTACCTGTTATGGCATTAAGAGAAATGACAGGTCCTTCCTCTGGAGTTGGTTGCGAAGCTGTCTCACCCAAATCTGTTGTGTCATAGAACACCTCTTCTCCTTTGTCTTGGCAAATCTGGTCCGTGGCTTGTAAGAAGTAAATCTTTGGGGCTTTACACACATGATTTGGATTCCATTTTTCATCACAATGGTAACATAAACTACGCTTCCTCTTTTCATCCATTTGGCTGGAGGAAATCTTCCGTATGGGGGTAGGGGTTCTTGGAGTTTGTGTTGTAGTAGCATTAGGAACTGACCACTGACTTCCAGTGGTATTTTGTTGGTTGTTTCGATCTCCCCATGGTTTGACAAATTTTTTTTTTACTAACGCAATATTCCTCTTGTATTTTTGCGAGGCCATGTGCTACGTTTAGGCTCACGGGATTCAATAAGCGAAGAGGAAGGTGATGCGTTTAGGCTCACAGGATTCAATAAGCGAAGAGGAAGACGAATCTCATCTTTGAGTCCGCTTAAGAAGTAGCTCAACTTGTGTGTTTCGGACAGTCCTTTGAGTCGGTTTGAGAGAGCCTCAAACTGACCCTTGTAAAAAGCCACTGTGGACGTCTGTTTCAACCTGGTGAGAGCTTCCATTGGATCATCGTATGCTGTGGGGCCAAAACGCTGTTGCAAGGCTTGAGAAAAAATTTTCCAGCATGTAAACTGCCCTGTGTCAAACGCATCCTGATACCAAATGAGTGCCTCACCCTCCATGTGATACGAATCCATTATTAATCGCTGCGCAGGATGTGTTTGATAGCATGTAAAGTAATGAGACACCTTGAAGAGCCAAGCTGCTGGGTCTTCTCCATTGAAGTGAGGAAAGTCTAGTTTGACCCCCCTGGGTCTTTGCCTGCGGTGATCCATTTCATACTCTCCTTCCCCATGTTGAACACGCTGATGCTCCTAGGTTTGGTTAGCTAGGATTGTTCTCATCATATTTGTCATTTGATGCATTTGCTCTCTTAGATATTGGATTGCTTGTTCATGATGAACTAGCATTTCTTGTTGTTGTTGTTTTGTTCTTGGATTTGGATTTTCAGCCATTAGGAACGTAGGGCTCTAGATACCACTTGTTATGGATCTAAATATATGATGTGTAAATCAGCAGAATAGAGAAAAGATGGAGGGATTGTCAATACAATACAAAAAAATGGTTGTAGGTTCTGTATGTGGGAAAATGACAAAGAAAACTCTGGAAATAGAAATGATATTAGGGTTCTTTCGAGGGAATCCCTTAACCTCCTAGCAAAAGTCCAAATTCATGCAATAAAACAGTCTGCCCTCTGACACTACAAACCCTCCTTCATATCCACGCGGGGATACAATATGAGCTAATAACATAACAACACGTGTTAATGGAAAATAACTAACTATGGAATGAAAAGAAAACAACAAGGAAAGAAATAGTCTTCTAGAATCTTCAGCACCCGGATGGACGGTGCATTTCAGTAACCTTTAGCTGTGCGTTTTGAGTCCCTGACTCCTTACTAGACGGTGCGTTTAATGAGGCTAAAGCTATGCGTTTTGAGTTGCTTAGCGTGTAAGTCCCCCAATCTTCTACTTCAAGTTCAGTTCTCCTATCTCTGGCGTTTACTTTTCTTCTTCTCCCTTGTGAACCCTCACTCTCTGCTCTTCTCCTTCTTGCCATCGCAGAGGATCATAACACAAATATTGTATGCTGAGAGGAATTGATATACGGGGCAAATATCGTGTGCGAGTATCATGCTGGAGATTGTTAATTCTTGTCCGTTATATCATTAAATCACTATTAACGATGGTTGGATTCAAATTCTACATCAATGCATTTTGACGATCATGGCCTTGGTTTCAGCTTGGTAGGCTCATGGCTTTTGGCTTTGGGTCCATGGTCTCTTGTGATGTAGGGTTCAACCCAATTCCTTTGAGGAAATATTTGACCTAGCAGTTGCCCCACAAATTCCTACGTCATGAGTGTGACCGAAATTTATCATTCCTCTCACTTTTTTTGCGTCGTTTCAATGACCTTTGTACGCCCAACTTCCACTTGCATTTAATCACCCTAAGTGGCAAGAGTGAGACGTTTCAGCTTCTCTACATGTTCCATCTCCACTCGTATTCATTCTCCTTGGTGACACATATACCCACGTTTAGGATAATGTGTGCTAGCTTACCTCCCATGTCCTTTCATGCAGCGCAGATCACGAGATTTGCTCGTTTTACCTATGTTAGTAACTCCTGTTGTTTCCTTGTTGGGGGTTGTCCAACCGTTGCTATCATCTTTTAAATTCCCTTCTTCACATTTTTTTTATTTCCTATCGTTGTACTCTCCTTCAAACCCTAGTTGCTTCCTGTCGTTGCACTCTCCTTCAAACCCTAATTACTTCCTATTGTTGCACTCTCCTTCAAACACTAATCTTCTATCTTTCAAACTTTTTCCTTTCGGTCTGTGTTATCGCCAATGGCTCCCCGTAATACTTCTCACTTTGGCTCTCACGGTTCACATTCTTCATGTCCTCAGAGTTCTCCCAACAAATTAGAAGGTGCCAAATCACACCGTCCGAATGACTTTGAGGGACACAATTGGTCCACAACTACTTCTCAAGCATATTTGGACTTGGTGAGGAATCGGTATGGGGTCCCGGATTCTATGAACCTGGATCTTCTTGGGACCCAGGGCTATTGACTCGAAACGAGTTGCTCTATATACAAGCATGTTCCTTATGCGGCTTCGGCACCCCTATTCTTGCATTGTTTGTGATACCTTGAATTTCTTGTGTCTAGCCTCTTCATAGCTTCTTCATAATGCCTCGAGGATTTTGTTATCGTGTTGTGTCATGTGGCATCAAGTTTTGGAACCTGCCAGTGAGGAATATCCTAACTTTACTGCCCTGGAGTTCATCTAAACTCATGTTATTCGACGCATTGATGGGAATCAATGCAGTTTCTGTTTACAGACCAAATACAGGGTGGCGCATTTGGAGTCCCGTTAATCTCATGCCAAAGAGTGGCATAAGAAGTTTTTCTTTGTTTTTGATACTAGTTGGAAGTTTTCGGCAGGCAAAGCCAGCCGCCAGTCGTTCCCGAGGATTGTGAGATTAGTATGGTACTTTCTAATAGGGAGAAAGCACACCTGGAATTCGTCTACTCCAAGATTGAACAAAATATTGAGGTTGTTTGGTCTTATGCTCTTCTTACCAAGGCAAACATCGATCGATTTTTAGTATTACCGAACCGTTTCCATGTTGTAGGTTGCAAATTTTTGAGCTGGTGTTCCTCACAGACAAAAAAGAACCATTTTTGTTCCGTTGGAGCAAAAAGGGAAGAAGCCTCACTAGGACAGTGACTCAATTCATGGTGTGGACGAAGCCAGTAGTGATTCAAACTTTGACCATGAGGATTCCAGGCAGAGGCTGACCTGGTGGTGGTTCTGGACGTTGAGTCCCCTGAGTTAGGCGACCATAGATAGGTTCATCAGCCCTCGCCAACTCTTGATCACTTGGTTGAGACCCTTGATCAAGAGAGGGCGGATATCGACGTGGTACTACACCCTACATTTCTAAAGTCTACACATAGGATTCTACAGGTCCCCTTCCCAAGATGCCCACTGAAGACTTTGGGGGAATGTCTTTGTTGCCAAGAGATCACATTGGAGCACATGGGGTTGGTGAGGAGGTGTTACCCTCAACAAGATTGTGATGCACCTTCGTCGTCTGACCCCCGCTAAGGTCAACACTCGAATAATCATTGCGAGATGATGCTCGAGGATTAAACTGGAAATCGGGAGTTTCTATACCTTTCTTGCCTTTCAATACTTTGCCTCCTAGGAGAGACTTCAACACAAGTCCTTCCTTCGGGTGATATCAAACAACCTGGGAAGGACACATTTGCAGTTCCGACCAGTGCTACCTTCTTACCACAATCCCCTTAGGCTTTGTCACCTAGTTGCTTTGGGCAGGTGAGCGGTTCCAGACCTTATTTAACCGACGGGGAGCTTAACCTTTCAGGGTTACCTATCCCTTCTAGGTCTCATCCCTTGGGGCTTACCTCGCGAGTCGACAATCATATGGAAGAGTTGGTTCACAATATTGCTCGTAAACTTGGAAATTTTTCTATCCTTGGTAGGCTTCCTTATTCTAACCTTCGTATTGCCTTCCTTTTTCATTTCATAATCTCGATTGGTGTCATATCCGAGGGGGTCAATTCGCTTGTTGTGTTAGATTGTTGATAGCCAGGCTCTATCTGGAGGAAGAGGCTTGCTCTTTGCACGCCTTGCTGACAAAGCCAATCGAGTCTTTTCTGAGCAAAGTGCGGTGAGGACAACATCTTTATGCTCTCATTTGAAGGAGGCTTACTCCCACACACTAGAGGAAAATGTTGCCGCCCTTTGAGACGACATGGTTGATCTTCAGTTGGACTTGAAGAAGTCTCAGGAGGAGGTATCGCAGTGCTACTCTAAGCCTAAGGTACTGGAGGAGGAACGTGACACTATGCGAGATATGCTCCAAGGCCCGGACCAAGAATTGGAGGAGACCAAACAACAACATCAAATATGCCAATAGGGCGGCCCAGACGGAGAATGCTCGCGAAGAGTTAGCTTAAACTTTGACTGTGCTCGTGACGTGATGGCTAGGATAGAAGCTCGGTTTGAGAAGGCAAAAAAATGAGTTGAAGGAGCATAATAAACTATTGTTGCAGCTAAGCCATGTCACTGAGACCTTGAGGCTCAAATTGGTCTCCTCTGATGAGCAAGTGGCTGAGTTAATAATTAGTAAATTAGATAAATAAAAAATTTAATATTGAATTTGTACAACTAACAAGTAGAACCTCTATTGAATTATAAGATTTTAAAAATTTATAAATAATTAATATGTAGCTAAATGATTAATACATACACATAATATGATAACATATATCTATTTAATATATGATTGCCACATACTAGTAAATGAAATTATTAAATCTTATCAATTAATTATTGTACAAATTATAAAATATATTTATGAAACATATTCAATATATAGGTATAAGTAATTAGGTTACATATTATATATTTAATTATAAAAATGTTATACTTATATTATTAATTAATACATATATATATGTATATATACATAGGTATATGTATGTACTTATCATATATGAATGAATATTAATCAAGTCAACTCGGGCATAAATCAGTGGGCCTTAACGAGTCTTAGTCGAGTTTAGTCAAGTCTAGCCGGGTATGTATCATTTACTAATCGAGCAGGTATCTGCTTTCACGGTCAAGTATTTTTTCTATAAGTCGAATTTGATTCGAGTTTAACCAAACGAGTACCAAGCAGATTATCAAACAAACTGGTTTATTTACATCCTTATTACTCATTATTCCACACACCATATATTTTTTAATTTTTTTAAATTTATTCCTGCTAAACTAATTGAATTATTCTACTCATCATCTCTATACTATATACTTGCTAAAATAAAAATAAAAATATAAAAAATCATGTACGATAGAGTTGATAAGTAGAATCTTTCTTTGCAATTAATTACTTCCTCTTAATAGAAATAATAATAGTATAAGGGCGTCTTGGTAAATTGAGGTGACAGGTAAGATTAGGGTTTCATCTCCGTCTCTCTACTATTTAAATGCCTCAAGAACCCAAAACTCTATCACAGCTCGATTGAACAAACTTTCTTCCATCCCAGCCGAGAGTTACGCCTTCAGCTTATTCCACAGGCTCGCTTCTCTCTCTCTCTCTCTCTCTCTCTCTCTCTCTCACACTCTCTCGTATGTTTTCGACGTTTCTATATTGGCGGTGATGACGATATTTTATACCATCAAACTATGAAAGCTCTCTGGAGCTTGTTGATGTCAAAGTTTTATTCGCTGAGCCTTTGTTTCTTCGTATACGTAGTTAAATTTTCAGTACATAGTGTTAAATATTGCTATTTAAATTGATTGCAAGTGTATTTTTCCGCGAAATTGATTGGCATTCTGGTATGGATCTGATAATGCTAGCGGCAACAAATTAGAGTCTCTGATGCGTTTTTTTATAGCGTTTTCGGTGCTGTACGTTGCCAAAAGCGATCTGGGAGCTGAGATTCTGGCATTTGCCTCCTATTTTGTTAGGCTTTTGCATTCAGATGTTCCTATATTCATTTGTTTGAGCCTTAACTATCTACATATGTCAGATTCAGTGTTTGGTCATTACAATGCTTTAACATAATAGCACACATGCCAGATGTGTTCAAAAGAAACTATATAAGAGCAGGATAATTTTTCTTTGTTTTGCCCTTTCTTACCAACTAAACAACTCAAAACGGAGAATATATAATTTTATTCTTTTCTTTTTTATGTCTGTATAACATAACGTAATTTGATCAATTCATTCTAGGTGTTTAGCTGTCTTGTTAGAAGTTGGAAACTTTGGATCTTAGCTAGTTGTGATATATATGTGGATATGTGCAATTTGTTTATTTCCTTTCAACCTATCCCATTTGGTTATTGTTTAAATTAGATTTAAAACCATGTACTGTCCTATGCCGGAACTCTCTCTGCTCTGTCGGATCTACATGATTATATTATTTTCTAATGGTGGCCTATGATGATTAAATTTGTCCGTACCATTTGAGATATTCTCCACAAAAGATTATCGTTGATGTATCTATATTTGCCATTTCTGAGGCCTCACATATCTAATTTCTTTTCTTTTTGCTTGTATTAAATTGTTGTTGGGGGAGTTGTGATATCAATCTGCCATTCAACCATGAAAGCTTTTTTGAGCATTTTGCTCACCCTAAATTTTAACGTTGTGGTGAACAAGTAACTGTTTGGTATGAGTGAGGTAATTCGGAAGGCAACAAATTAGAGTCTCTGATGCGCTTTTTCAGTAGTGTTTTCAGTGCTGTACGTTGCCAATAGTGATATGGAGTTGAGATTCTAGCATTTGCCTCGATTTTTAGTAAGGCTCATGCATTCAGATACTCTACATGTGTTTAACGTCTAGTTTTATTATCTCAAATGTCATCTTGGTATATTATGTAGACAAATATCATGTTGGTAAGTTCACCCCATTAATCTTTTCCTTTTTAGGAACGTAGTTAGGGAGAAACTTTGTGGTTGCGCATGCTGGTGAGTTGCATTATTCATTGCATTGTTATCTGCTTATCTGGTTTTGAAAGCACTACTGATTTTATATTGGATGTTATGAAATTTCTTGTTCTGTTGCATATTTAATTATTTGAAGCTGCTAAACCTTATTTCTGGGATGCCTTTATTTTAGCAGCATGGATTAGTACTTGCCATTTTAATTTTTGATCTCAGATCAATCTGTGAAATGAAGTTATATGTATTTTATTATATCAGGATGATATAATCCTTCTCTGTACCTGCCATTCATTCTTTGACTGAGTATCGTTGTAATCTAATTTATTTCTTGCTAACAATTATGGGACTAATTTTGTATACAAATTTTGATGCTGATACATCGGAAGTGATGATAAATGTACAATCCCAGCTCATTATGAGACCTTTTTCAAGGTCTGGGAATGGAATTTTCAACGTTTGTCTGATCCCAATCCTTCTTTTTAACAAAACGGGAGTTGAATGAAGCAGCACGCCATTACAATCGTTTGAAAGAATAAAGTAATATTTTTTTTTTATAAGAAAAACCAATTCTTCATTCAAAATAAGCAGAGAATTACACAGAAGAATCATGTCAAAGGAAATCAGCAATTACGTCTGGGTAAGAATCCCACCATAAACTAATTTCCGAGACACTCAAACCGAGCTTGGCAAGAGTATGAGCTGTATTGCAGTTTCTATTTACATGTTTTAGAACACATTTGAAAACGATTAACTTTCTGACTTCTCTAATCACGTTCCCCATCGTGGCCATTGATTGTCCATCCCGTTCGAACTCATCTACAACTAGAAGAGAATCTGATTGAATAGACAAATGAGAGATGTCAAGCTGAAGACAATTGTAACTCCTAAGAACTGCAAGACTTTCAAGCTCATAAACATTTAGACTTGCCCTTTCTCTTATCGCTGTTGCAATTAACACATCGCCCTTTGAATCTCGCAACACAGCCCTTATACCTGCCACATATCCATCTCGAGAGAAAGCTCCATCTACATTCAATTTGAAAGTGCTAGGTGGTGGAGCTTCCCATCTGCAGTGCTTCCTAATTACAGCTAGTGGTTTATTTCTCAATTCACGGAATTCTTTTTGCATAGCTAAGGCACTTCCCAATAAATCTTTAGCATGAACTTCTTTTCCTTCAAATATCTTCCAATTTCTTCTATTCCAACAGCTCCAACATATTAAAAAGAAACACTCCAGCAGCTCAGCACAGGTGTAGAGTTGCAGTTTTAGAGCAGCATCAATAAAGGAGCTGAAGTCATCCACCTGCATCTGCTTTGGGAAGTTTCGAATCCAGATTCCAGAGTTCTCTTGTGGATGGGCATGAAAGTAGTACATGCAAAATATCTTCTCTACTATCATTACAGAAAACACAATTTTCTACAATATTTACATGTTTTTGCCGAGGATTATGCTTAGTAGGTAAAATTCATTTTACAGCTTTCCATGCAAAAACTCTTATATTTGGTGGGAGTTTCATGTTTCAGATAGATAGCTTTCCACAATTTCCTGATGAGACTTGTATTTGATGCTTCCCCTCTTAGTGTCTCCCTTGTTTCTGATCTAAAGAATCTGTATCCACTCTTAACTGTGTATCTCCCATGAGCTTCATTCGTCCAGCAAGTCTCGTTTGAGTTGCCTTGACTCAGCACTATCTTCATGTCTAACAAGTAATATTTTTAATACTAATTACATTATATTTTCTGATTTCTTTAAGTTTTGAAAGCATATTTTTATTTTTTTTTTTATTTATTTTTATAGATATAGAGATTATATTTTATAAATTATAAATCCGAAGTTAAAGTTAGATGTGCCTGTATTAGTCTGATCACAGATAGCTCATTCTACAATTTCAACAACTATGCTAGAATGAAAGTACTATATTCAACCTCTTGTCAAATGCAAGCCGAGTGTCTCTTAATAACTTAATATTGTGGTCGAGGCAATCTCCAGTTAAATACAAGTTGAGTGTCTTCATCCACACATTTTGAACGGTTGAGGCAGTTGAGTGTTTCCTTTTGCATTTTAATACGGTCGAGGCAACCTCTCACTGAGTGTCTCCACTCTCACCTAGTGACCAAAAGAGAAAATGACTCAACAGTATTTTCTCCTTGCCCCTTTAGTGGCAATCACCCGTTTGCTTATGTCCCGTTTGTTTTTGTTTTTTAATATTATTTTTATTTTATGATTTAAAAAAGTTGAGTTGTTCATTTTATTTTATGTAGAAATTTGAAAAAATTGTAATGATTAAATGAGATGAATAAAGAAGAATTGTAAAAACAAATAAGACTTAAATTTAATTGCTTCATCTAAGTCTTGTTTGCTAGATCATCATTCTTACCTAGATGGTTAAAAATATGAAATAAAATTAAAATGAGTCGAATATTTATTGATGTTTATGCTATGCATGACGTGTCTTGATTTATCTAAATCAATTGAATGTTTTGATTTATCTTGCTTCATCGGCCAACACACTTGACCTTGTGTGTGGCACTTGCTCCATGTCTCGCTACATGAAGGGGAGGAAGGGGAGCCGTTGAGATATTTTATTCTAACCTACGATGGTGGATTACGCTTGAATCCTTTCACATCCATTTTGAAATTGCATTGGTATCATACATTTGAATGATCATCTGATTAAACTGTTTTGATCTTATCTTGCATTTGAACTTAAGAAAACTTATGTGTCTTATACAAATAAGATGCATGACATAATACGCACATAATTATAATTTCTGAATCTGAACTTGATGCAGAATAACATGATTGTGTGCTATGTTAGATGACATGTTTGCATAATCATGATATGTGAGATACAAAAACATTGACTTTCAAGAATTGGCTTTAATAATAAGTTATCTAAATTGATATGTGATTTTCCTAATTTGTGATCAAATTACTTACATCGTTGTGCTTTTTTTGAATTTTACCTATATGGATATACGAAGTATAAAACTTCACTATATCCGTCTTGGATAACATGTTTTAATATCCTACTTAATTAAATTTATAGTGTAGAAAAGAATCAATAAATAGTCCGGTTAATATAAAATCAATAAATGTTTAAATCTTAAATTATTTAAATATTAATAACATATTTTCATGTTCAAATTATAATTTAGTAGAATACTCGGATTATAATACTATTAAAATAAGTTCACTTTTTTATAATTAATATAATTATTCAATCTTACAAGAAATATAATAAATACTAATATCATTTAATTATTCTTGACATATTTCTTTATTTTAAATTTACAACTTTAATAGTATAAATATATCAAAACCTATTATAATAAATATTTAAAGTGGTTAAAATAATATAAAAGATTAAAAACTTATTATTTACTATTCGAATCGAACTATAAAATTAACATTAAATCAAATAGTTTAATTTTCTTAATTATTTTCTGTAGGAAAAAAAAAAGGTTTTCGGCTAACATAATTATTCAATTAAGATTAAGCCCATCTTATCATATTTAATAGTTTTCTAAAATATATAAAACCAAGCTTAACATAAAATTTAATCCAAGCATAAGATATAAATCTAAATTAATATTAAAAAAATCTATCCAAAAAAGAAAACATCTAAATTAATATTCATTCACTATAAACTTAACTCAAAACATATGTCTAATTTCAAATCAAATGCAGCCCAAGTCCAAAGTAAGCCCAGTCCAACAATAAGTCCCATTGTAAAATGAGAAGCTTAAAACGCATTCTGTCGTGTGCAAGGGCAAAAACGTGATTACACAAAAATGTTTTTTCCAAAAGGAAGCTGAAGGAAAGGGTTGGAGGGTATTTTTGAAATTACAAAAAGCATGCAGGGGCTTTACGGGAAGGCTAAAACCCAAGCAATGAAAAGTGAACTACATTATTAAGTAGAATTATTTCATTAGAGAGATGCTACTCAACATCCCACATATTTTACATATTTTAAAATTAATTTTTATTTTATTTTATTCTTGTTAAACTAATTGAACGATAAGACTTATGGGAACCATCACAAGAGAGATTCCAGAAACAAAAATGAGCAACTGAAGACGAAAGAAAACAAAGCTACGAGGGGCACACCGAAACGAGAAAAGAGCATAACAATAGAGTTGGAGATGCACCAGGAATACCAGTTCAAAAAGGACAATGCCACTTGAAGCGATGGGATGATAATGACAAAAACGTGTTGACGCGAAAAGGGGAAGGTGAATAAGAGTGAAAACGAAACGACACCCCACCTCTTCTAACACATAGAGCTCGAAATGATGGTGGCCCAAGTAACGAGGCAACGTTATGAGTAAAAGTCCCATCACGCCCTCATGATGAAACTTCACGGGATAACTAGAGAGGCCAAAATTCCCTCTTATACAACGAACCCCCCCCCCCCCCTCCCTAAATATTGTCCATCGGGCCCCAGGCCCTAGGGAGGTAACTCCCATAGAGCCCCAAACAGAATACGGGCCGTTCACCACTATTCCCTAAGTCTTTGACTCTTTATGTCGCCCACAGATAAGGGACCCAACGGGTCCTATAATGACAAGACGTTTCAAATACCCTCATCGAGGGTCAAATAAAATCAGATAAGAAGGAAAATTCAAATGGCAAAGCACGAGCCTAATTTTAAATAAGAGATTAAGTTGTTATAAAACTGGGGAACCCTTATCCCTGCCCGGAGAACTTTGCCGCCACTTTTCTCTTGATGAAATCAAAACAGCAACTAACAACTTCAATGAAGCATTAATTCAGTGTGGGTGGCTTTGGCAATGTATATAAGGGTTTCATTGACGAGGGTAACTCCCTGCTTGTGCCGATAAAGCGCTTGAGCCCGAGTTCATACCAAGGTGCAGAAGAGTTCAGGATGGAGATTCTATTGCTCTGTCAGATTCGCCATGTCCACCTCGTTCCATTAATAGGATACTGCAGCGATGAGGGCGAGATGATCCTCGTCTACGATTTCATGTCCAACAACACGCTCTGCGACCACCTTTATGACACCGACAAGGCCCCCCTTCTGTGGAAACAGAGGCTCCAGATTTGCATCGGAGCGGCGCGTGGCTTGCACTACCTACACACAGGCTTGAAGCACACAGTTATCCACCGTGACGTGAAGACGACCAATATTCTTTTGGACGATAAATGGGTAGCCAAGGTTTCAGATTTCGGATCGTCCAAACTGGTTTTGAATTATGACATTAAGTTTAGCAACCTCGTAGTGGACGATGAGGTTACCAGCGGGCCCTTGGATATTGGATTGTCCGAACAGATTCCAAGTAGCACTACGGCTAGTTACAACGTCTTGAGTGGTAAGAAGGTGCCTTTGGATCTGGATAATATTGCGGTTGATACCAGGTAATGGGTACCTATGGATATGCGGATCCGGAATACATAAGAAGCGGACAACTGACTGAAAAATCCGATGTGTACTCTTTCGGCGTGGTGCTCTTGGAAGTATTATGTGCCCGAAAACCTTTGAATCCCAAACTGCAGGAAGAACAACAGCATTTGGCCGAATGGGTCCGAAAATGTAACGAGAAGGGGAGCATCGGCAAAATCATAGATCCCTATCTAAAGGGGAAGATAGCTCCGGAATGCTTCAAGGTATACGCGGAGATTGCGATGACTTGCGTGCAAGATCAGGGGATCCAACAGCCTACGATGGTAGATGTGATGGAAAAGCTCGAACTTGCTCTGGAGTTGCAAGAAAAGGCGGATGCCGAGAGACCTATAGAAGATGATCAGTCGGTAGGCTCCCAATTTGACGGAGTCAGAGTTTATGGAATTCGAAGTTGAAGTCGGACTTTCACCCTTGAGTGTAGCTCGAGCGAAAATCAAATAGATTGTTCGCTTGAGCCTTCGCTCGAGTGTGGCTCGAGCAAACATTGCACATATATGTGAGCTCGAGCCTTCGCTCTAGTTTGGTTAGTGCGAACATCTCATAGATTGTTCATTTGAGCCTTCATACAAAATGTGGGCTACATGTGTATCACAGCCCACTTTATTGATAATGAGTAGACGCTGCAGAAGCGGATTATTGACTTCAAAAAAATTGTTGATCACAAGAGTTCATCTATTGGCAAGAAAATGGATGATTGTATAAAGGATTGGGGGATCAGAAAAGTATTTTGTATCACAGTTGACAATGCCAGTGCGAATGACATTGCCATTGATTGGTTCAAGCGGAATACAATGATAAAAGAAGATATTATTTGTGAGAACCAATTTATTCATGTTCGATGTTGTGCCCATATCATCAACCTTATATTTTCTAAGGGATTCAATGAGGTTGATGAATCCATTATTAAAGTCTGGAACCTACTGAGATATGTGAAGGCTTCCCCCCAACGGCTCTGCCAGTTTAAGGCAATAGCCGAACAACTTGAAATCTCATCTTCCAGTATGTTGCAATTGTGCGTTCCGACTAGATGGAACTCTACATACATGATGTTGGATGTAGCGCAGAAGTACCAAACAACGTTCGAGCTGGTGGAGGAATGAGATATGCTTTGCTGGAGTCAGTTGGGGAGAGAAGGGGGCTCGGTGTGCCGAACACATTTGATTGGGCCAATGTTAGGTATTTTGTTCAAATTTTGAAATTATTTTATGACAACTATTTGGATATCTGGGACAAAATATCCTACTAAGAACATATATTTCGAGGAGCTCTCAAGACTTTACGACCATTTGCAAGAGAGTTGTACTAACAGTATGAGTTTATTGCATGCAATGACTATGATGATGAAAATCAAATATAATAAATATTGGAGGATGTAGAGAAGATAAATAGATTATTATTTGTGATTGCGATCCTTGACCGCCGATATAAGTTGGCGATTGTAGAAGATTGGATTAGGAACGTCCTCGGTGATGAGGATGCTGAAAAGTTTATTAGATCGCTTAAGTATGATATTGATGATTTATATAGGCATTACAACAACAATAGTCAATCTTCAACCGAAGGTGGTAGATCCTCTCGTCCAACCGGCTCGACATCCTCCTGGAATGACACACATGCATAAAGTTCAAATTTATTGCGACTACGACGGTATTGTCAAAATCATGCATCGAGGAATATTATGCAGTATAAGTCTGAGGTTGAGTGTTACTTTATGAAAAATGTTGAGGCACCTTGTGATACATTCAAGATATTAACTTGGTGGAAGGTGAATTATAGCAAGTTTTCAATCCTTTCCCGAATAGCTAATGATGTACTAGCCATTACTATTACTATGATTGTCTTTGAGTCAACGTTTAGTACCGGAGGTCGTGTCTTGAATGCTTATCGGAGTTCATTGTTTCTGACCATCGTCGAGGCCCTTGTTTGCACACAGAACTAGTTAAGTTCAACTCCCATTGGAGTAGATACCGTTGATGTCGAGAGTTATAAGATTAAATTGAGTAACTTTAAGATTTTAAATAATTATTTACATTATTTTAATGTTTTCATTATTTAATTTATAATTTATATAATTTTGTAGACCTAGCTGTGAACACCAAGCCCTAAGGAGGTAACTTCCATAGAGCCCCAAACAGAATAAGGGCCGTTCACCACTATTCCCTGAGTCTCTATGTCGACCACAAACAAGGGGTCCAACGGGTCCCATAACGACCAGACGTTTCAAATACCCTCATCGAGGGTCAGATAAGATCAGATAATAAGATAAATTCAAATGGCAAAGCACGAGCCTAATTTTAAATAAGAGATTAGGTTGTTACAAGACAAGCCCTCTAGCCTCTGTATATATATCAGCAAATGTTCACCCATCTAATAAGTGAATACTATCTATATATTTCATTGTGGATGTCGAGTTACACATTTGACTTAGGTATTTGAGGTATTTTAATACTCTTCAGACCTTCTCGTTTCTCTTGTTACAGGTCCGTTCAAGGGGCTTAGGGGTGCAAAACACGTCCACGATAGTTTATATCATACTTTTTTTAATGATAGTATCAGGTGTAAGGTTGCTACCTTCCCCATACCTGCAAGTAGCCACCCTTGGTGCATTTCGTTCCAATTCATATTTCTGAGATCGTCTATATCGGCTTGCCTAGTGCTTCAAGAATTGTTTGGATTCAGAAATGAGTTAAAATGGTTTGTGAATAGTAAAATAAAATATTTTTAGAATATTATTTTTTAGATTTAAAAAAATTAAATTATTTATTATATTTGTATAAAAATTTAAAAAAATAATAATAATAAAAATAAGATAAATTAGAAAAATTGCACAAATCCAACAAAATTTTCGACAAGTGTAACAAACCGTAAAAAATTGAAGATTTGCACAAATATTTACATATTAAATATCTGTGCATAGATCTTTAACGTACAGATTCACACTGACCATCATAATCATATGGGACCGTACATATTCACACTGACCAATGACCATCATAATTCACCCAAAAGCATACATTGCTTTATCCAAAGAAAGCATACATTGCTTTATTTTGCTTTACAGTCATTGCTCACCTTTAATTTGCCTTATCTTGTTTCATGCGCACTGACGTGACGTATATTACAACGAAGACGGTCTACCAAGTTCCTGTTTTTCTTCCATCTAGAGCACTTTCGTTGAATTAATTAAAAGTTAAATTTATTAAATATTTAATTATTAAAGAGTAAAATATTATTATATATATATCAAATACATATTTTATTAATTATTTCTTCATTCTTTTCTTTTTATCACATATGTTATCACAATTGATATATTAATTTGAGTTAATGATATATTAATTTAATAAAAATATGATTATTAATTAATATATATAATAGGTAGAATAGTAAATATGATAAAATTAAATAAATTAATAATTAAAAAAATAAATATTTTTGAAATTATTAATTATTCATTACTATATAATGACTAAATGTATAATCTAATATGGAGATTTGATATGAATAATCAAAATCAAATTCATTTTATATTATTTTATTGTTATGTAATAAAAAAATAACTATTTCAATATAGAGATTTATGTGAATAAAATAGTCAAAAGTTAAATTTCTCTTACATTCATAAAAAATGTCTTTTAACTTTGACTAATCTAATAAGAGTGCTCTTATAGAAATCTCGATAGTGTTTGTATTTTATTCTTTAAAATACATTACAAAAATCAACTCTTTTTTATTTTAGCTAACGAATTTTACAATATACTGTGTATTAGTTTATCTATTATTTTTCTATTTCTTTAAATATTCTTTCCTTATTCATTTTAAATACTTTTCTAACTACCATTAAATTTGTAATATTCTCAAATCTTTTAATATTTCTCATAACATTAATTGCCGAAATGACATCAATAGCCCAATAAAATGTTAAAAAAAAAATAAAGATGAAAAAAATTCATTAATACTATCTTTTTAACTTTCTATCCTTCTAAAATTTTTTTAACATGACTACTTTGCTTTTTATTAAAATAAGATTTTCAAATAATATTATAATTTTTCATATTTTATAAATAGAAGGATAAATGTGAGAAATATAAAGAAATATTAGAAAAAGGAAATAAATAATAAAAAATATTTACATAGATGAATAGTACATATGTATTTTATATTAATTTTACATAATCTAATGGAAGCTTTATTTTAACATATTATTCTTTATTTTACAAAAAGTTGCAAAATAGAAAAGCGATTGAGAGTGATCTTAACCATCAAATCTAAAGGCCGATTTAAATTTTAAGTTTATAACTGGCCCTTAAATTATAACTTACCTTCGTAACGTGAGCTTGGTTGCTTGACCGAATGTATTAATTATACAAAATTAAATTCACGAAGTCAGAGATGAGTTGAGATGATTTGTGAATAGTAGAATAAAAGTTGAATTATTTATTATATTTTACTTGAAAATTTGAGAAAGTTGTTTTGAGATTTGAAAAAGTTAAATTGTTTATTATATATTGTGTGAGAATTTAGAAAAGTTGTAATAATGAGATGAGTTGAGATGAGTTGAGGTGAATTTTGAATGCAAACTATGCCTTAATGTGATAGTTATATTCTAAAATTATTTTTATTATAAAATAAGTATTATATAAATTACTTCACTTTATAAATTTATTTTTTAATAATCAGTTTATATCTATAGCACTATTCATAAAATAATGTAAATATATATCTTTTAAATTTGTTGCGTTCACTTGTCGGTGTCCTTTGCCTCACGAGGTGCATTTCCATGATGAGTTAGAGCACTCTCAATAGATTAGTTAAAGTTAAAGTATATTTTTTATGAATATAATATGAATTTAACATTTGGCTATTTCATTCACATAAATCTCTATATTTGAATAACTACTTTTTCATTATATAGCAATTAAATAATGTAAAATGAATTTGGCTTTAGATATTCACATCAAATTTTCACATTGAATTATCCATTTATTTATTATATAGCAATGAGTAATTAATAATCAAAAAAATATTTAATTTTTCAATTATTAAATTATTTTATTTGATCATATTTTACTAATTTCTATCATTCCCATCCAACCATATATATTTTTTTTTATTAAATTTGGACAGAATATCCATGAACCCGTGCACTTGAAGAGAGCATCCATTCAATAAACATTTCTAAAAATTGGAATTGTTGGTTTGCTGGAGAGAGAAATAATTCATAAAATAAGAATTTGGCCTATGAACAAGACCATTCAAATTTGGAAATTATTTTGAACGTAAATGTAGCCAAATTCCAATTATATATTGGAATTTGGCTAATCTCTTATGATCCTTTTTTGTTTTTTAATGGCAAAATACTCGATGGATTTAACTTTTAGCTAATCCATTGATGATGCTCTTAGGAAGGCCCAAGATAAAGAACACAACCACCACCCCCTCGTGATGACTTCACTTGTCGGTGACCTTTACCTCACGTGGTGCATTTCCATGATCTTGTGAGTTGTAAGTGAAGTGTGGGCTTCTTGGGCAAGCATTTTCTGTGTTTTGATGTCTAGCGCTCTTGCGAAATTGGGGAAGCGCTTGGGTTTTTCAGAAAAGACAAGAGCCTCATCCTTGCCTAGAGAACTTTGCCGCCACTTTTCTCTGGACGAAATCAAAACAGCAACTAACAACTTCAATGAAGAATTAATTGTCGGTGTGGGTGGCTTTGGCAATGTATATAAGGGTTTCATTGACGAGGGTAACTCCCGGCCTGTGGTGATAAAGCGCTTCAACCAAAGTTCAAAGCAAGGTGCAGAAGAGTTTAGGACGGAGACTCTATCGCTCTGTGAGATTCGCCATGTCCACCTCATTCCATTAATCGGATACTACAACGATGAGGGCGAGATGATCCTCGTCTACAATTTCATGGCCAACAACACGCTCCGCAAACACCTTTACGACATCGACAAGGCCCCCCTTCTATGGAAACAGAGGCTCCAGATTTGCATCGAAGAGGCGCGTGGCTTGCACTACCTACACACGGGCTTGAAGCATACAATTATCCACCGTAACTGTGTGCGTCTTCACGTAAGTACGATGGTAAAGGGTACATTTGGGGTTAGTACGATGGTAAAGCCCGCGTGTAGGTAACAGTTATCCTTAGTTATCCACAATGTTTTTGGATATGGATAACATTGGGGTTAGTATGATGGTAAATGGTACATTTGGATATTTGGATTCGGTATACGTAAGACGCCAACAACTGACTGAAAAATCCAATGTGTACTCCTTCGGCGTGGTGCTCTTCGAAGTATTATGTGCCCAAAAACCTTTTACTCACAAACTAGAGGATGAGGAGCAATCGAATTTGGCCTTCTGGGCCCAAAAATTCAATTAGAGGGGGAGCATCGGCCAAATCATAGACCCTATTTGAAGGGGAAGATAGCTCCGAAATGCTTCAAGGTATACGTGGAGATTGCGATTACTTGCGTGCAAGAACAGGGATTCCAACGGCCTATGATGGTAGATGTGATGGAAAAACTCGAACTTGCATCGGAGTTGCAAGAAAAAGGCGGATGCCGAGAGACCGGTCGAAGATGATCAGTCGATAGGCACCAAATCTAGCAGAGTCGAAGTTTGAGGAATTCGAAGTTGGAGTCGGAGTTCCTCTTTCGAGTGTGGCTCGAGCGAACATCGCACAGATATGTGAGCTCGAGCCATCGCTCGAACTTGGCTCGAGCGAACATCACACAGATTGTTCGCTCGAGCCTTTATACAGAATATGAGTTACATGTGTTTCACAACCCACTTTATTGATAGTGAGTGGATGCTGCAGAAAAAAATTATTGACTTCAAAGAAATTGTTGATCACAAGGGTTCATTTATTGGCAAGAAGATGGATGACTATATAAAGGATTGAGGGATCAGAAAAGTACTTTGTATCACGGTTGACAATGGCAGTGCGAATGACACTACCATTGATGGGTTCAAGCAAAATACAACTATAAAGTAGGATATCAGTCGTAAGAACTAGTTTATTCATGTTTGATGTTGTGCCCATATCATCAACCTTATAGTTTCTAAGGGATTCGAGAAGGTTGATTAATCCATTATTAAAGTCTGAAACCTAGTGAGATATGTGAGGGCTTCCCCCCAACAGCTCCACCAGTTTAAGGCAACAGCTCCACCAGTTTAAGGCAATAGCCGAACAATTAATTGAGATCCTATCTTCTAGTATGTTGCAACTGAATGTTCCGACTCGATTGAACTTTACACACATGATGTTGGATGTAGTGCAGAAGTACCAAACAACGTTCGAGCGGATGAAGGTCGAGGATGAGGTTATGAGATATGCTTTGCTGGAGTCAGTTGGGTGGAGAAGAGGGCTCGATGCGCCGAACACAATTGATTGGGCCAATGTCAGGTATTTGTTCAATTTTTAAAGTTATTTTATGACATAACTATGCGGATATCTGGGATAAAATATCCTACTACGAACATGTACTTCAAGGAGCTCTCTGGGCTTTATGACCACTTGCAAGAGAGTTGTACTGACACTCTGGGTTTGTTGTATGCAATGGCTATGAGGATGAAAATCAAATATAATAAATATTGGGTGATATGGAGAAGATAAATAGATTATTATTTGTGGCTGCAATCCTTGACCCCCCATATAAGTTGGTGATTGTAGAAAATTGGATTAGGGATGCTCTCGATGATGAGGACGCTGAAAAGTTTATTAGATCGCTTAAATATAATATTGATGATTTATATAGCCATTACAACAGTTGTGGTGAGTCTTCAATCGAAGGTGGTAGCTCCTCTCGCTCAATCGGCTCGACATCTTCCTGGGATGACACATATGCACAAAGTTCAAATTTATTGCGGCTACGATGGTATCGTCAAAACCGTGCATCGAGAAATATTATGTAGTGTAAGTCTGAGGTTTAACGTTACTTTATGAAGACGTCGAGGCACCTAGTGATACATTCAAGATATTAACTTGATGGAAGGTGAATTCTGGTAAGTTTCCAATCATTTCTCGAATAGCCAAGGATGTATTAGTCATTCCTATAACTACATTTGCATTTGAGTCAACGTTTAGCACCAGAGGTCGTGTCTTTGATGTTTATCGGAGTTCATTGTAATGTTTTGAATACCGTACCGGTCAAGGCACTGGAACGAAATATTTCAGTACCGGTACCGTTTTGGGATAATATTTCGGTACCGATACCGTTTCGGTACCGGTACCGTACCTGTACCGTTTCGTGTACCGTTTCGGAATAATTTATATCTGGATAAATTATGTATATACAAGCATTAACTGTATTCCAAAATAACAATAAAATAAGTCATAAACTCAATACTTCTCAATACAAGTCTTAAATTTTAAGTTACAACTAACATAAAGTTATAAACATCAACATTATCATGATAAAATTATTAACGTCGCCACGTCATCAAAGATACTCATCCTCATCAAAAAGACAATAAGGATCAGGATTTGAAATGTTAATCAAAATATTTTCATCAACATCATCACCGTCATCAACATCAACACCAACATTATCATTGTCTTCCTCATTTAGTGAGGCTAATGGCTCCTCAATACTTGCCCAATCCAAATCTTCTCCATCAAGAAACTCAGATTTTTCATCCCTCATTCTTCCATCAAATCAATGTTTTCAAGATTGATTGGATCTAAAGCATCTCTTCCCTTTTTTATACTCCTGTCAAAATAAAATAAAAAATAAGTGAAAATGTTATATATTTTTCAACAGTGAAAACATTAATATTAAAAAAATTTACCTCTCTCTCAGCTTCAAGTTATAACGAACAAATACTAAGTCATTCAAACGTTTATGCACTAATCTATTTCTCTTCTTCGAATGAATAAAATCAAATGTGCTCCAGTTTCTCTCACATCCAGTTGCACTACAACATTGACTTAATACTCGAACAGCAAACCTTTGAAGCATTGGAACCTCGCAACCAAATTGGGTCCACCATGCAACTATAACAATAATGCAATTATAAATTATTAATCAAATACAAGTAAAAAAAAAGAAAGATAAAATTTAAAGTACAAAGTCATATTATTTAATAAATGATATTGATAAATGATAATACCTGGATTAATCTTATCACGCTGGCGGATTGCTAAAGAATGTCCAAACTCACCTATTGCATTCTTATACAAGTCAAGTTCTACAATGATCTTATCTTGATTATCGGGATCAAGTTTCATCTTCATAACACAGTTGTTGAAACCTCTTACAACATCATTTTTATTTTCAAAATTGGGGCTATAGTAAATTCCAGGATTAAGAAAACAACCCGCCGCATGTAATGGACTATGAAGCTGCCTATCCCATCTTGAATCAATGATCCTGGTGAATGAACTGAATAAACTAACTTTGTTATTGCATCTTGCTTTTATGTTCTCTTTGGCTCTTTCCATTGCATCATACAAGTATCCCATTGCAGGCTTCTCATCCCCGTCAACAAGTCGTAGAACACGAACCAAAGGCTTACTAACTTTAACAATAAATTGACATTGAACCCAAAACTCTTTATCGTCTAAAACCATCTCAACTATCTCCTTCCCTATGCTGCTCTTAGAATGACTTGATGCAATCCATTTATCATAAGTAAACATTTGTTTGAGTTCCTTCTTAAACAAGAGCAAGTATTGGATACTTAAAAAATTTGTCGCAAACCTTGTAATTGCAGGACGACACAAATCATGACCTTTGGTAATGTCTTTTCTCATCAATGCCAAAACCCAACCATGGTTATAAATGAACTTTGTTATCTTTTTTGCTTTTTTTATAGTATCATCAATAAGGGGAAAATATCTTGGATCAAAAAAATTCTCCAACATTAAGTCTATGCAATGAGCTGCACATGGGGACCAGTAGAAAAACCATACTTCTGTTGTAACTTTTTTCCTGCAGCTTTATAACTTGCATCATTGTCTGTTATAAACTGCACAAGATTCTCAGCTCCAATTTCTTGAACAACCTCATTAAAGATATTAAACAATGTTTCAGCATCTTTTCTAAGGCCAGATGTATCAACAGACTTCAAGAACATTGTACCTTTTAGACAATAAACTAGAAAGTTGATTATTGATTGTTGCTTCTGGTTTGTCCAACCATCTGCCATTAGTGAACAACCGGTTTCATTCCAAACTTTCTTAATTTGTTGCAAATAATCTTGAACCTCATCTACAGCCATCTTTAACAAATTTCCTCTCAACTCATATAAGGATGGGCACTTGAATCCTGGCCCAATGGCAGTTATGGCATCGATAACTGGTTGATAAAACTTGAATTGAGCCGCATTAAAAGGCATATTAGCATCATACCACCAGCGTGCTACATCCATCGTTGCTTTTACAATCATCTCATTTGAACACATATAACTCTTAATTGAAGGTTGGGCCCCAGGAGTTGTTCTTGGAGCAAAAAATCTACTCAATCCCCCCACTGACTTTCCAGTTCCAGATTCTTTCGACTTTCCCTTACCTTTTGAAAGCTGAGACTATCCCTCCATACTATTACTATCATCAATGTTATCATATGTTAAATCTATATCGCCTCCAATCTCTGAACTTATTTTTCTTTTCTTCTCTTTACTTTTTTTCATTTCATTAAGCAACTCTTTTATTTGCCATTTTACATCTTCAGAGACCTTTTTACATGCTTCTACATCTCTTGGAATCCTAGCAAGATAATATTTCAACCGAGTGATCCCGCCACCTCTAATTACTTTATTACAATATAAACATTCAGTATTATTTCTTGCACCTGGCACTGCACGTGCATGAGCCCATGCTAGATCTTCTGATCTTACAGGAGCAAGTGCTGGAGTTGAAGTCATACCACCGGTTGATTGACAACTAGACATTATTAAAGTATAAAACATTAACACTTATAAGTAAGCCATTAAGAAGAAACTCATCAAATCTAAACTATAAACAAACATCTATAAAAATATAATCTATAAAAATATAAACTATAAAAATATAAACAAACATCTATAAAAATATAATCTAAAACATGTATAAAAATACAAACAAACACTATAACAATATAATCTAAAACATCTACAAACATATAACCTATAAAACTATAAACAAACATCTATAAAAATATAATCTATAAAAATATAAACTATAAACAAACATTTACAAAAACATAATCTATAAAAATATAAACAAACATCTATAAAACATCTATAAAAATATAATCTAAAACATATATAAAAATACAAACAAACACTATAACAATATAATCTAAAACATCTACAAACATATAATCTATAAAAATATAAACAAACATCTATAAAAATATAATCTATAAAAATATAAACTATAAATAAACATCTATAAAAATATAATCTAAAACATATATAAAAATACAAACAAACACTATAACAATATAATCTAAAACATCTACAAATATATAATCTAAAACATCTATACAAATACAATTATGATTTATTTATCAAAAAAGTAACAAAAAAATAATCAAAGTAAGTAATAAACGAAAAAAATAAAAAAATACCGAGATGAGGGCGGTGGTCGGCGACGAGACGGAGGGCGGTGGACTGCTGGGCTGCTGGTTGGCCGTCTGGGACTCGGCTGCTGCAGCTGCACTGCTGCGTGAAGTCGGCCGCGAAAATGAAATGCGAAAAAGGAGATGCTTCAGTAATCACAATTCTTTGTCTTTCACCTAGGTTTAATGTTTGAGATGATAGTCCGAAATTGCCCCTAATAATTTGCCAGAATTTCAAGAATGCCATCAACTAAAACACCCGGCTGCAGCTGCTGAAATGCGTACCGGCCGAAATTTATGTTTCGATCGAAACATCAAATACCAGCCAGTACCGGCCGATACGGTATGGTACCAAAAACACTGGTTCATTGTCTTTGACCACCATCGAGGCCCTTGTTTGCACACAGTACTAGTTAAGTTTAACGCCTATTGGAGTAGATATTGCTGATGCTGAGAGCTATAGACTTGAATAAGGTAACTTTATGATTTTAAATGATTATTTATATTATTTTAATGTTTTCATTATTTAAGTTATAATTTAAATGATTTTGTAGACCTAACTGTGAACCCCATATTAATTGTGGATGACTGAGAGTCTGAGACTAACGTACCGTGAGATGATTACCAATTTACCATCATGCAAAGTAACAAAACTCATCAGAGTTAGAGGTGGAGGTGAATTCATAATATCACTTGGCTGATGGTTTAGAAGTCTATAATTAAATGACTAAAAAAAAGATAGTGCATCTGATCAATAAAAGTTAAAACTTCATGCAGAAAAATTAGAAATCATTATCAAGTCATCGACTCAAATGCATGGAATGTCCAAGACTGATGTGGGGCATTGTGGCTATTTCACATTTGAATGAAATCTATAACATTATTCAATATTTTGGTAGTGAAAATTTAACTTTATTGCAATTTTTAGTTTTAGATTTAAATTTATGGTGTGTGATTTTTAGTTTGATTTAGTTATTGTATTTAAATTTTAGTTTTTTAACTTATTTTTTTACAGTATTTTATATTTTTTTAATTATTTTTTTACATTATTAAACAGAGTTAATATTAGGCCAATTGGAGCTCATTTTCTCAGTACGACAATTGGGTCTGAGTAGGGCAAATGGGCTTGAAAAAACCAATTTGCTACTCCGATCGGAGCTTCGAGCTCTGAAATTTGATTGAAGTTGAACTCTAACTCTAGTCAGAGGGTGTTTTGATCTCTGACCTTTGTCAGAATCGGAGGTCAAAGGTGGGCATTATGATTTTGTCAAAGTCAAAGCCCACCCCTATCAATCGGTCTAGTAGTCAAGCATGTCGTCGGACTCGTGTCTTACGAGCTACAGTGATATAATGGAAGATAGGAAGTGCTAGTAGCCTAGGAAGTCTACAAATTGATTCGTGCGAGGTTCAATTTGCTTTACAATCTACTATATTATATTAATTTATCTAAGTTTATGAATTTAATTTTATAAGTTTTTTAATATTAAATTGACATCGCAAAGCTTTCTCGGTTTCTCATATGGGAGACTTAGACAGTGATTTGAAATGATATGAATTGAGATAAAAATTAAAAGTTGAATAAAAAATTATTAGAATATTAGATTTTTAATATTATTATAGTTTTAAAATTTAAAAAAGTTGAATTCATGTTTTATTGCATCTTATGTGAAAATTTAAAAAAATTATAATGATTAGATGAGATAAAATGAGTTAAAAGATTTTTTTGTACCCAAACCTCCATTTATAATTACAATGTGCTGAGTATTATTTTCTTACGTGAAATAAAATATACCATTTGATTTGTCATTAAGATCCCTATTGAACTTATTAAGTAATTTTGAATTTCTTAATCCTTTTACTATCAACTTTGATAATTTTAATGGTTTCCTTGGTAAATAATTACCTGTCAATTAATCTATATGAATAATATTAAATACAATTATGAGTAGTATAAACGCAAATCATTTTTTTTAAAAGAGTGAAGTTTATCATAAAAAATTAATTTTTTCATATGGATCTTATATTTCTCACATCTTTTTGTAATGAAATATGTGACACTTATACACTCTATGACTACGAATATTATTTTTCATTCTTTACTATTCCCATTTAAATCTCACGAATTTATGTCATACGGATAGAATTGAGCTCAAGTAATATATATATATATATATATATATATATATATATATATATATTTAAAGTACTGTTTTGTAATTCTTTTTGCCATCATCTGAACTTTCGGAACAGCTCAACCTCAAAGGGACGAGGTAGGATTGTGAAGTTTAAGCAAGTATGATCTTTCCACTCCCTTGTTATCCTCTTCTTTCCTTCTTTCAATTTTCTCTTTTCCAGCTTTTTCCTCTCTTTCTCTCCAACGCGATTCCACAAATTAGCTATCAATATCATGTCATTTCTTCAATATGGTAGTATTTGTCTACTTCTAATTCTCGTCCTACCCATTTGATTTTTATTTTTTAAAAAATGTATCCTTGGAAACCACAATTCTGCTAACCATGTCTAGTTTAATTCCTCAGCTAATCAGATCGTAATCTTCACCAGTAAATGTCTGGGCCTTTGATTGGTGTCTAATTAAGTTCAAATTAGAACTCCATTAGTGTATAAATTCTAATATAAGAGTGTACATGTTATGATTCTTCTTCTTAGAAATGGATTGTAACGAGTATTGTAAATCAAAAGGACAATCAGCAGGAATGGTAGTGGAAATAAAACTTTCATATATTCATCATAGGCTGTAATTACAGTGAATATTCGAGGAACCATACCTCCAAGAAAGTTACACCCCCAAGTGTCGGCCTCACAACACTAGGGCCCATTGAAACCACCGTAAGAAGAAGGCGAGACCCATTTTTCTTGATAGATGTGAAAATTACAGTCCACAAAGTAATGATCATTGGTCGGCTTCCAATTGAATTGAAGTTGGCATATTCAAAGTAGACAGCCATTTCCCACATTCCAAGAGCAATTACCGTTGTAATGTGGTAGTGCAACCGTGTGACATCCTTCCATAACTGAACAAACCTTAGAAACCAGGTTAGGCCAAGTGCAAGGTAAGCTAAAGACACAAAACCATAGAATGTCAACAAAAGAGCCATCTTCCCAGGTAAATAATCATCTGGTTTTCTCCACACAGTCATTTCTTTGATTATTGTGCCCTTGAGTTCTGGATCACAAGACATAAAATAGAGGTAGTACATTTCATTACTACTTATTTCCACTTCAGTATTTTTCGTCCCTTCCATCTCAAAAACTCTTCTACACCTAAACACACCTTTAAACAAGAATTGCTTCTCCACATTCTCATCTACCTCGAGAGAGTCCAATCCTTCACCTGTCTGAATATTATCAACCACTGAGTCCCCCTTGCCTTTCTCACAGTCTATATCTTCATCATTCAAATTACAAGTTGGCTCAAAAGGCGGTAACACAAGACCATCCATCCAATAATCTAGTCCTTTTCCTCTATCAAAAGGCCAATGAATTAAATTAGAAGGAGTTGAGCTTTTAGATTCTTACCCCTGAAATTCTCAGCAAGGAGGTAAGTATTTGTGTTGGAGTCATCACCACCAATAATAAGAAGTCCATCCCAATCAAGCTTCAATGCTATTTCTTCAACGTTCTCAAGCATTTCATCAAACAATTGAGGTGCCATACCTTCTGTATAAATTGCAAGAAGGGCATTGCAAACAATGGAATTCCCAGGAATTCCCAACTTCAGTACATGAGTAAATTTATTTGACATAATAGGCATTACTAGACAAGAGACCATCAACAGTTTGGTCTACGTCAAAGGTAACAAATCCAAAGCCATGAGATTGATTAGTAGAATGGTCCCGCATGATTTGGTATTCCTTGACCTCTCCAAATTGTGTAAAGAAGTCCCTGAACTCATCTTTATTCAAGGTGGTAGGGATTTCTGCCATCATTACTTTTGTCCTTCCTCTATCAAAAGTTCTCAAGCTTTGTTTTTCTATCAATTGATTTTCCGAAGTTTCTTTTCCCTTTGCTCTATACAAAGGCCACAAGAGTTGTTCCTCTATCAAATGATTTTCCCCAATTTTAAGTAGATTAAATGCATACCACCCAAAAATAGCCCTATCAACTTTGTAAGAAGCTTTACTTGGGACTTGGATCTGCTGATTACCGAGGAAATATATGTGTATGAGCATTTCAATATTTGAAGGAATAAGAGCACTGACAATAGCTAGTCAGATTTTGGCTAATTTTTTCTAAAGTGGTTTGCTAGTCAAAACTTTTCACTTTTGAGCTACAAGTCATTCATTTTTTTCAAATTTCGTCAGTCATTTCTTTCTCCAAAATAATATGTTACACTAAAAATGTATGAGAATGGTTGATAAAATGTGTTTGTTGAATAATTAGATTGAAGAAAAAAATAATCAGAAAAAAATAATTTTAAGTAAAAATTAAATTATTAATTAATATATAATGTATTTGCAAAATAAAAAAATTATAAAAATTATTATTAAAATATCTAATATTATATTATTCTTTTATCTTTGAGATGGATAATCCAATGTAGACTAGTTTCTTCAATAGCTTTGACTTTAGTCAAAATCTCAACTTTTAGTCAAATTTTGGATTTGACAAAGGCTACTAGCCATTGCCAATGCTTTAAGAGCTGTGAACAAGTTGCGAATTGGTTCCATCTCTATCTAGAACTCTTTCTCTCCTTACTCGGAATCAATTGCGGTCAAGTCCCAAACCTGGAAATTTGGACGATTATCCATCTAGATTTGACCCGGGCGTGGAATATGATATCTTAACTGCCCGAATTTTGTTACAGATGCCAGTTATTAACCCATTATCCGTAACTGGGTCTTAAAAAAAACATTTATGTTGTAAAAAAACGTTGTTTTGTAACACTTATTCCTTCTTGCCCAACCGATACACACAGTCACGGATAGCTGCATTAGTTTCTCTCTCTCTCTCTCTCTCTTTCTCATAACTCTGTCTTAGTTTTGAATGTGAATGTCAGTTTGTATGGTAATTTTTGTGTTTTTGTATTTAAACTTTGGTTATGAGTGTTGGGTTTTGTATGTAAATGATGGGTGTATAGAGATTTTTGTGTTTTAGGATTCGTTATGATTCTGTGCTGGATTGATGGGCACCAACATGGACCTAGTCTTAAAGATCTTTTGCAAGTTTCAGACGAGCCAATTACAAGATTAAGAGCTAAGAAGATCAAGGAAGTAATGTAAGGATTGGCACAATTCACTTAGGATGAAACTAGCAAGAGCCCAACACGTAAGATGTGCTTTAAATAAGAAGAACCAGTTTTGATCCACTTGATACAAGCCGTGGAAGACATGACTTAGAGTTATTGTTTGAGCATATTGTTATTGAAAACTTTCAATTTGTTTAAATCATTTAAATGATTTATTTTTATTAGTTTAGAATAATTGGGCTTGAGGATACTTGACCCACATATGTTTTATTTTGTTGAACTAGGATTTCAAGAAATTACTGTAGTTGAGTACTACAGCCCGACACTATTCATTCAGAGGTATTTTTGGAAGAAATAGCTTTATTTTGGTTAGGGTTTTAATTATATTTTGGTTTAAATACTCTTTGTAACATCATTTTAAGAAATTTATGGAATTTGATGAATTTATTTATTGTTGGTTGAGTTTATCTCCTCTTGTTTTTTAATGAACTTTTGAACTTATCAAATGCAAATAACAACATTTGTCGCGTTCTTCCTTATAATTTAGGTTCATGAAACAAGTTCTTCAACGAGTTTAGATTTTTAATATGATCTAGGTTCTTGAAACGAGTTCCTCAACGGGTTTAAATTTTCCATTGGCTTGATTTTTGCTTTATTGAGTGAGTTTTTAAATTGATTGTTAGTTCAATAGATTTCATTCTCACATATTTATATCATGGGTTCCACTATGGGTATGCCTATGGGTTTATTATCCAGAAATGGGCTATTAAGAATTGACACAAAAAATTAAAAAAAAAAACTGACAAAATCTTTACTAACTAAGCTAATAAGTTATCAATCTTTGTAAGAGATTATTCAAAGTAAAAACCACTCTACTGTATCTGTTTGTGATTCATTCTTGTCATTTTGTTTTGAGTTTAGGCTTATGGCTCAATTTGGAGTACCAATTTTTTTTTTCTTCTTTTGAGTTGAAATGCATTGCTTAATATTTTAAGATGTCATTTGAATAGTGAGTTTAGATGAAAATTGAATAAAATATTATTAAAATATTATTTTTTATAATTATTATTATTTTGAAATTGGAAAAAAGTTGAATTATTTATTATATTTTATGTGAGAATTTAAAAAAATTGTAATGATAAGATGAGAGGAGATGAAACATTTCTTGTGTTCATACGTTGTCTAAATATTGTAGCTCTTTCAGAAGTTTATGTCCTTGAGATTTTATGGCATGTGATATTTCATATCCACGATGAGCAATGAATAATAATTTTCTCGGGATGCATACCTTATTTTTAATTTTCATGTTGTAATTATCCTTTTTGAATTATCGTAAAATTTTTAATTTTCTATAAGCTGGGATTGGATGTGACGACGTACCTCTGAAGTTTTTTTTCTTTTTTTTTTTTAAGAAAAGGAAGGAAAACCTCATGAATCTGTAGGGTTATCTTCTTTTAATAAGTATTTCAAGAAGGATATATATTGAGGGGGTTTGGACATATATATAATTTGTTCTGAACCAAACGTAATAAAAAATACCAATAATTCAACGTCTTTGAATTAATATTGTCTATTATATTCAGAGTTTTTAATAATTTTTTATATTCAGAGATTTTATTTCAACATAACCAGATGGCCACTGAATGCAATACCAATTACAAATACAGGAATTCCCTAGTTAGCGACAGCCGTCTATTTCAAATAACAAACTGCCAGCTCGTTTGCTTTCACAGTTCATCTCAACTCATCTCATCTCATCATTATAAATTTTTTAAATTTCTACACAAAATATAGTAAACAATATAACTTTTTCAAATTTCAATTCAAAATTTTCAAATTCTAAAATAAAAATAATATTAAAAAAATATATTCTAACAATATTTTATTCAACTTTCATCTCAACTCATTTTATTCCATCTCAAAAAATAAATATATAAAGTAAAGTTGTTTTGTTGTCTCATTAATGCCACTATAGATATATTTGCCTATTGAGTTGTCATTTTATGTATTTGTTTGGATATTTTTGTTTTGCTTTTGATTTGCTTTTGATTATATTTCTATTTTTATTTTTTATGTTTTAAAATATATGGAAGATAGTTTTAGTGGTAGTATGGATGGTTCAGCTCACACTTCATTTAATGAAGGAAAGGCCTGAAATGTTCATGAAAGAATATTTTGAGTAAGTTTGAATCTGCTTCTGAATTTTGAATGTGTACACACTGCACTCGTAGGAAAAACATGACTAAAAAAATGTTAAATGTACTTAAAAAAAATTTACAAAAAAAACTTACTTTTTCAAATGTCAGTTATTGATACATTGAAAATCAGGAAAATTAAAATTTTAAATTTGAATTTTAAAAGAAAACTAACATAACGAATATTGTAAATAAAAATTAAGTAAAACTGTAAGTATATGTACTACTATTCATAATGGCTTCTCGAGAGGTGTATCAAAGTATAGGGTAATAATATTATATACAGGCACCATCATAATTAGGAATGTCAATATGTGACACGACATTTTACTCAATACGAACATGACACGATAATAATAGATTTGAGTTTAGTCTTAATAGATTTGGGTCAAAACGGGTTGACACGTTAAGACACGATTTATTAGTAAATGAATATTTCGAAGTGGCCGACACGTAGCAATAAAGATACTAGGTAAATCTAAAGATAATGGCCAGAAATTTATTAGTAAAGTTGCAACCATTGAAATGATTTACCATCTTAATGTTGTGGAACCCATTGGTTTTTGTGTTGGAAGATCAAAGCGTGCTTTTGTATATGAGTTCATCCCTAAAGGGTCTCTCAATAGACACATTTTTATGCAAGAAGGAAGTATCCTCCTCATAAACTAAGAGAAAATGCGTACCATCGCTTTAGGGGTGGCTCGTGGGATTGAATATTTACACCAAGGTTGTGATATATAAATTTTGCATTTTGATATAAAGCCTCACAACATTCTTCTTGGTGAATACTTGAATCCCAAAGTTTCTCATTTTGACCTAGCGAAATTGCATTTAGTAGATGATAATATTGTTTCTTTAACGGCTACAAAAGGGACATATAGATACATTGTGACGCCTTTAAATTTTGCTTGGGATTGGATGGATATTTGAAGCGTCGAGACATGCAACATAAGGTTACCTGTCCCGTTTATGACATATAAGATGCAATATTCCTAACATGCATTTAGCATTATGCAATATTCGTAGCAGATAATTTTTTTCTTTAGCAATACTGTGCACCAAACTGAAAATATTCTAAATACTTAAAAGATACTTTATACAAAAGGAAATACTAAACAGCTAAGATCATAACGCTAGTCCAAAATGACTATGATCAAAAGAGTACTAGAGATGCAACTTCATAGTACAAGTAGTAATTTAAGTTAACTACTATATTAACATTGACGCCGCACCATCACTAAGTCAACCGTGTCCAGTTGGTCGAATTTCGGTTCTCCTTCGAGTCCTATAACAAGATCTACCATTCGAGGCGGGGGGGGGGGGGGAGAGAGAGAGAGAGAGGGATGATAGTTGGGACTACCATAGTGAGATTTGTTCACAAATCTCAACAAGTTAACAGAAAACCTCAACACAGGTTAATGATGCATGTATGATAGTAAAAACATGAATGCATAATCAAAATCATAAGTAAGCATATCATAACTTGACATACAACATAGCATAACTAACATAACTTAAATTGAAATATGAACTGAATTTGACTTGCTTGACATGGACTTTATCTAAGACTTGACTTAACATGAACTTGATCTGAGACTTAACTTAACATGATGATTACAGTATGACAGATTTTACTCCTTCACCATAGTTCTCAACAATGCATAGCCTTGACCGCAGTACTGGGCAGCGTGTATCATTCTTGATCATAGTATAATTTAACTGATATATCCTTTTGTAGTATGTCAAATTATACTCCTTCACCTTCATCGTAGTACTCAGCAGTGCATAAGCCTTGACCACAATACCAAGTAGCGAGTATCATCCTTGACTGTAGTACAACTTAACTGATAACATAAACTTAACTTGAACATGACATGACATAAACGTGAGATGCATGAACTTGGAATCTTGTTCAATAATCTTGATTGATAAAGCGACTATGTGGGTGCTACATGGATTCCTTAGAGCCATATGTCCTTGCTAATTACCGCATCACAACGCAGATATTGCACTAGCTGTGAGTGAGTTGTATGTGCCACACTCACATGTTGACAATATTTTGTCAATTTAAGAAATTTCACACCTATTTAGACACTTCAGCCTGAACAAATGAGTTTTACTAGTATATTACCCCATCCTAACATTTAGAGTCATGACTATTTTTGAAATACACAAACTGCACTCAAGACGAAATGTGACTGGAATATGAAGGACAAAAGTCCTAACGTAACACAACATGACTTGAATGTAACTCAAAAGATTTGACTTGAGATAGAATTATTTCGTAACATGGTGTAAGATGTAACAGACAACACATTTAACATGACATACTTGCATCAGTGAATATTTCATGACAAGACATACATGTAACAAAGGACATACTTAACTTAACATGACATACTTGAAATGTATAGTAATATGTGACAGAATATCTTGTGCAACAAATGAATAATTCATGACAGAATAAATTCTGTGTAAAAAATAAATTTGTAATGACTTAGCAAGGCACATATGATAACATGAATACATACATACACTTTAGTTCCTTTGTTTATCACCCATACACATCGAACTGATAGTAAGTTAAATGTTAACTTACCTCGGTCTCTGTGTTTCTAGCAAAACTCAAGCACGACCACGAGGAACCTAAAATAATAATTCTAAAGGTTAGAACTTAATCAATAACAATTAAAAAAAATGAAAAATACTAATTTAGAGCAAAATTATCATTTTACCATTTACATGTGGAAAAAATAATCATTTTACCCCTAACTTAAGGATTTTGTATTCTAACTCCAAAAATAACCAAAATTTACTTGAGGAAATTTAGATACCTCATGTAAATTTTGTCATAAACTCAAATATCAAATCAGAAAAATTTAAAACTAACCACAACCATGAAAACTCTATAGGGGCCAAAACTTTCATAGACTATTTCCCTTGATTTTTTTGTTGTAATCTTTTCAAATTTCAAAACTCATGATTAAACCAAAATTTTTCTTCTAATATACTCATAACATATTCCTAAGAATAATAATTTTTGAATCATGAACATAAGTTATCAAAATCACTAAAACCATACTTGAACTTTTTAGTTTTTCTTCAATGTTCAAAAACAAATTTTTGTTTCCAACTTCGTTTTGATCAACCTCTTGATCCATAACTTAAAAAGATACGATCTTCAAATGAAAATATCGCATGGTTTAAAAAGGCATCCTAAAACAGATCTGTTCTTTAAACTCAAGATCACATGGTTAAAAATCAACCAAAACATGAATTTAGCCAAGAACATTATCACTTGGCCTATCCGAATATCTCAAAACATAAAATTTCATATCTTTGAAAATAATATCAAATATCTTCAAACCAACATTATAACATGTATATAAGAGGTTTAGGATCCTTAGATAAAATTATCAAAGTCATTGGAATAATATTAGACCATAAAAGGTTTAAACTTTCGCAAAACAAAAATTATTTTTCCTCTTCCATTTCTAAGTTTTTAGATCTAAGAAACTATTTCACCAAAAATTTTAATCATGGAACAAATCCTCAACCAATAATCATATACACATGTTAACAGTACCCCATAAAAGTTTCGGACCAAGATCTATCCATTAGCTTGGTCAAAAACTCCAAAACATAACATACTCTCCAGTTTATCGCCTAGAATGACCTTTCTGTGGTTTAAACAACTTAGGACAGAACAAATAGTATCCAAATGGAAAAAATAAGATATATAACTAAACTAGACTAAAAAAGGAACAACTTTTATGAATGAAATGTTGTGAGAAAACACTTACAAAAGCTTCGAATCAGGTGTGCCAAAGAGTCAAGAAAAGCTACCCAAGAGTGTCTTTTATGTTCTTTCAAAGAAAAGTGTAAATGAGAGATTTTCATGGGAAGTGGGATGGAGGGCTTCTTACTCAAGTTATGGAAAATGATAAGGCTGAAATGAAACTTGAGTGTTGGTCTTTTCTACCCAATACAATTTACAAAAATCAGCCCAATATATTTTCTCTAGGTGGAGTGTAAAATTGAAAGAGAGAGGTGACCCTTTAGCCTTTCACTTCAAGAATCCTCTAGTCCCTCTTGAACAAATTTGGTTAGCCTTGTGGGGGCTGAAAGTGCTTAGTCAAAAAACAATGCTAAGGTGACCAAATTTGTGGGCTTTAATGGACCAAAACCGAATGGGCCTAAACCGAATGAGCCTAAGTTTTGAGTTTTAAGAGGGTTTGAGTTGCTATCAAGCCCAAATCTAATATCTCTTGGCCCAATCAATTTTTCAAGATTAACAAGATTGGATAATGATACTTTAACACAAAATTGAAGGATAAATAGCATGTGGAAGTAATTTAATCAAACGATTAAGCACAATGGTAGAATTTGATTCATTTAGGTTTTGGAAGTCAACTTTATGGTTTGGATAAAACCGTTTATGATTTCGGTTTCCACCATACTTTTGGGTTCTCAATTGGATTCCAACTATATAGGATTTTACTATGGTGGAAATCCTATTTGGTTTGACACAATTTGATTGGTTGGATGTAATATGATTTTTGCTTAGGTGGTATGATCTCACACCTTGATTTTTTTAAATCCATCAAACGTTACTCATGGTGCTAAATGTCTAATACTATTTACTATGTGTGGCTAAGATCTTGTCAAGTGTCCAAATCAAATTTCTCTAATCTAATTTTGACATTCCACACCGTGATTTTGAAAACACTGCACTTGGTGTGTTTATCAAGGTTACTATTCACTCTGGAAAAGTGAATAATAAACTTAGTACTGAAAAATCCTAAATATTTATATTAACCTACAGTGAAAATCGTTTACCGAAATTCAATCCCAAAGTGCCCCTAAAAATAATTTCATAATTTCGAACAAGTGTTTCGTCCAAAAATATGAAAATTGACTTATTGCGCCATAAAATCCTAAATAATCAACCGAGTCTAATGGTACAGACCATAATGCATTTTGACCCTTATAACTGCCTCAAATAATTAGAATTGTAATTCTGGCACCATAGTGAGTGATAACACTGACTATGTTAACAAACTAAACTTATGAGATTGGTCGATTTGTAAAAATTTATGAAATTTTCACGAGGTTCCTAAAACCAATAAAAAATCCACCAATAAATTTTTAGCTGGATGTTACATACATGGCTCTCGAGTTGTTCTATAAAAACATTGACATCATCTCGTATGAAGCTGATGTTTACAGTTTCAAAATGTTATTAATGGAAATGGCAGGTGGAAGAAAGAATTTGAATGCATCAGTAGATCATTGAAGCTAAATTTACTTCCCCAGTTGGTCGATGACCAATTAATTGATGAAAATCATATAGAAATGGAACAAGAAGCTACATATGACGAAAAGAAAATAGGAAAGAAGATGATCACAGTTGCATTATGATGTGTATCCAAATGAAGCCTAGTGATCATCCTTCAATGAACAAAGTGATAAAAATGTTTGAAGGATAAATTGAATGCATACAAAGGAAAATATTGCTAGGGGGCTGCCCTCAAGTGCATTTCAAAATTTCTTTTTCTTTCAATTTTTTTAATATCCTTTATCATTAAGAAAAAAAAATTTCACTAATAATCACTTTCTTAACTTTTAAACATTTTCCTACTTACAAACGCCTTGAAACCCTTTTCTCACCACGTGGGTGACAAAAGGAGGATGGCGCATGAGAGGACTCAAATCTCTTGTTTGGAAATTCATTCAACGAATTAAGTCAATCTACTCAATCATAGTTGCATATCAATTTATGTTGTAGCGGCCTGTTAATACATAACAGAAAAGTAACAATATCCCTACTAGGAGTGAGTCAGTCTTCTCATATTTGATAGAACAAGTATTGTTTCATATTTGTATATCCCTACTTAGGAGATCATGATCTTGTTCGTAATTCTTATATATATACACACTAGGTCAAAGCTACGTGTAAAGCACGTTTGTTTAGTTAGATTAAACAATTGTTTTACAAAAATAATAAGTTTTTTTACAAAATTTGTAAAAATAGTTGATGGCATATATAGCTTAGAAGACATTGCTTCAACTTTTATACAAGTAATATAATTAATAGAATATTACAAATGAACTTTAACAAACATATTAACTACTACGATCAGTGCTTTAACAAGATGATTGAGTTTACATCATTAAGATGATGGTATTTAATGGCGTGTTTTTGGCCAAATAAGATTTATTTCTCATTTTTCCTATATATTTTGGCTTTGTATTATATTTTGCTGGATAACTATATAACCTTGTTGAGGATATTTCACTGTTATGGTTATGTTTATAAAATTATGGTACTTATGATTACTACGTTGTGAAATTTATGATTTGGATAGTCAGATATTCCAATCATTTCATCTCATTTTATCTCAATATCTAAACGTAAACAGTTTTTAATTTCAAATTTTTAATTTTTTCATCTAATCATTATTTAATTATTACAACTTTGTCAAACTTTCAAATAAAACACAAAAAACTAATTTAACATTTTTAAATACCAAAACAAAAATTATATTTTAACAATATTTTAACTCTATAATATTTTTATTCAATTTTTTTCTCTCATTTTTCAAAACTCTATAAATATCTTAACTCAAACCATTTTATTACTATTTGAAAATCAATTTACTACTACTTACATATTATCTCATTTCATCTCACCATCCAAACTAGGCCTAACTACCCCACATTAAAAATGAAAAATTTCACTATGAAAATATCGCCAAAAAATAAAAAAATTAATTATGAAATAATATCAGGTTTTAAGTCATTACCCGAATAATATAAGATATATTATGCTGAAGAGGTCAAAAAACAATTTAAATTTTGGATTTGAATACCGTGCCAAACTAGCTGGTATTTATTGTGCTGGAATAGTAACTGGTGAGTCATTTCGATGCGTTTCGGTCAATACCGGCCAATTTTCGATGTACCGGTCGAAATTTTGTATTTTTAATGTATTTTCATAATTTTCACTATACTTCTCACATTTTAAGATTATTTTCTTAACTTTTTTTAATTCCCTTTTCTCAAGAATTAAAAATTATACCTTACTCTCATTTTCATAATGAAAATAAGTGATTATTTTTTTAAATAATTGGATTGAGAACTTAGAAGTATTATTAAGTTTTATAAATACGTGTTTTAATTTTTCAAGACTTGCATTGATATTATTTTGAAATATAATTTATACATATATAATTAATTTATCTATATATAAGCTATACATAAATAGTATTGATACCAAAATATTTTATTGCAGTGCCTTAATCAAACGATCTTCAAAACAGTATTAGAAACTTTGAAAAGATATAGATATATATTAAAGTGTTTAAAGCTTTAATTAATTGTATTCCATTCTAAGGTTGTGTTTGGATGTTAAACTGAGTTGAAGTGAGATGATGAAATATTATTATAATATTATTTTTAAATATTATTATTATTTTAAGATTCAAAAAAGTTAAAATGATGAATTAAAATGAGTTTAAGAAGCAAACGGAGCCTAAATGTCCAAACAAATACATTCTACGCCTTGGGATTATCATTTTTTTCAATAAAGTTTTATATATTCTTTCCCTTTAAGGCCATAATGCACACGCACGCACAAAAAGTTGGAAAGAGAGAGGAACAAAAGACGGTCTTTATGTAGATTGTTGCAGTTAATTTAACAAAAAAAAAAAAAACGTTAAAACAAGAATTCCCATCTTACATCGTCTCATAGATACTTTATATATATCAAAAGATATATATATATATCTGCCTTATACTTAAAATAGCCTATAAATTACTGTTCAACATCAACAGTAATAAATAGTGATCACAAAACTACGGCAAAACCAAAACCACGCAAAATCAAGGCAAGACCGCGTCTCTCTCTCTCTGCATCCTCAAAGCAAAACTACGGTAAAATCCCCACAAAATCACAGCAAATTCATCACAAAAATACCACAAAGTGATCACAAAACCACGGCAAAACCAAAACCACGGCAAAATCAAGGCAAGACCACGTCCCTCTCTCTGCATCCTCAAAGCAAAGCCACGGCAAAATCCCCACAAAATCACAGCAAATTCATCACAAAAATATCACAAAATAAAAAAATCACCACTAAATCACATCAAAATCACCACAAAATACCACAAAATAAAAAAATCACCACACAAATCACGGTGGTGGAGGGGAAACTGGCCGTGTGTGAGAGGGAGAGAGCGTGAAAGAGGTGAGCATGCATGGTGGCTCGGCTGGATTTGGGGATGGCTACGAGAGGTGGTCGGTGGCCAAAGGAGGTCCCGGTGGTGGGGCGGTGGCCAGAGGAGGTAGAGCTCTGCCGTGGGTGTGGAGAACCCGTGCAAGAGAGAGGTGGACTTCGTGGGGGCAAACGACAGGGAGATGGAGGCCGAGCTCGCTGGAGGAGGATGGCCGGTGGCAGAGGAGGCTACCGTGGAGGTGGTGGCAACGGAGGACGGCGCACGGCGGCGTAGCAACATCAAGCACATTCGGGCTGTGCACTACCGAGAAAGAGGAAGAGAGAGCGTGAGAGAGGGAGACCGGTGTGGGGGGACTCGCCGGAGTGAGGTGGTGCCGGTGGAAGGGGCGGTGAGACTCACCGGCGCACGGCGGTGTAGTAACATCAAGCACATTCGGGCTGTGCACTACCGAGAGAGAGGAAGACCGGTGTGGGGGGACTCGCCGGAGTGAGGTGGTGCCGGTGGAAGGGGCGGTGAGACTCACCGGCGCACGGCGGCGTAGCAACATCAAGCACATTCGGGCTGTGCACTACCGAGAGAGAGGAAGAGAGAGCGTGAGAGAGGGAGACCGGTGTGGGGGGACTCGCCGGAGTGAGGTGGTGCCGGTGGAAGGGGCGGTGAGACTCACCTGCGCACGGCAGCACCGGGCTGGGCAGTGGAGGAATTGGGCATGGGGAGAGCGTACGACGTACACTGAAGGAGAGGGAGGAGAGAGAGAGATCCGGGGGGAGAAAAGTGAGGGAGAAAGAGAGAGGGGCAGGGGTTTTGCTGTTACATCCAACGTCTGAGATCTAAAATTTGTTTAAATTGTGCAGATTTTACACATTTTAAAATTATATAAATAATTTCTCTTATTAAAACACTGATTTAAACTAATTTAAAATTAAAATAATTAAAATATAAATAACATATCATATATAAACTATCAAATTTAATTTATAAAATACTAATATTTCATCATTAAATAAATAATCAAATTTTATTAAATATTTTTAAGAAATTAATTTCAACCCTTCATTTTAAGTCCTTAGATAAATATTTTAAGTCCTTATTAAATATTTTTCAGATATTAAAACCATATAAATAATTAGAGTTTTAACATAATTTAAGTATGATAATATCCTTAATTAACTAAATAAATAGCATATGATACATAAATTATCAAATTTATTTTATAAAACACTAATCTTCATCACTAATTAAATGATGAAATTTTACTAAATATTTTTAAGAACTGATACATTTACCGAAAAAGTAATTCGAAAATATGTCCTGAATGTGTATTTCACTTTTTTTTAATTTTATTTTCTTTTTTTTCATGTATATTTTTAATCATCATAAACATTTTTTAAAAAAATAAAAAATTTACAATATCATTAAAAAAAACACTACTTCTTTAATTACTAGGTAAAAAAAAAAAAAATTAGGCAAACGTCGGTTGGACGTTACCTACTGCTTGTATATATATATACATACTTTCGAAAACATCGTGTGGCCCACAAATGGCATCTTTGAAAAGTCTTGACGTGTTGGCCAGGCCCGGGGTAAAAGTTTTCTCTAAAGTTGGAAACTTGTAAATTAGTTGATCAAACAATGAGCTTTCCATTTATTAGCCGTTTTGTGAGGGAAGAAGTAGGAGACGGGGTGGTAACGAGAGAACGTATTGACGAGGGAAAACGATTATGGAAAAAGTCATGGATGGATGAGGAATTGCATGATAGTTGCTGGTCAAGAATCAAGATTACTTCCATAAAATTCTTTTCTGGGTTCTCTTCGTTGTCGTTTGGATTCGAAGATGAGTTGAGATGAATTGTAAAAGACATACTTTTGCCTTTTTTTTTTCTTTCCTTAACATATGTGGGGCCGGGTGACAGTCAAATTTTCAATCTTCGGTCTACGGTTATTTGCTCTAATTGATTGGGCTTTCTCTGCTAATTGAAGTTAGAGAAATAATTAAGATTTTGTTATTTTTTAAGCATTTTAAATTAATTTCACACCTCACTTAAAGCTTGACTACTGGAAGATAAGATTTTAAATGAAAAGCAGCATTTTCTTGAAAGCTATCTGTAAGAAAAAACAATGAAATAGGAAAGTTCGCTCTATCTTTCGTATGCATAATGCAAAAAAGTTTCGCTACCATTGAGAACCTGGTCATGATGCAACTCGTACCTAATATTATTGACGTGGGGAGTCCACGCTCTCGATTAAAAAATATGTCAATGTGAAATCATCTAACGAATATTAATTTTTATGTACCCAAATCGATGATCACTAATATGGCCCACTATCATCTCAATATGAATAATATGAATCACGTAATATTAATTTTTATTAAAAAATATGGTTGTCATTAAAATTATTTATATAAACACTAATTTTTAGTATTTATTGACAAGCCGTAATATGAATATTACATGTTTGTGCTCTAAAATAACCCTTTTTTTTTTTTTTATTATGTCGGAGAACCTCTTTAAGACAAGGCTCTTCGGATCCATCCTTGCAAATTAAACTCTGATCTCGTGTATCGTATCCTCAAAAATTTCTTTACACGAAACTGATTAAATTATTGTATCCTAGAATAACTTAATAATTTGTCTACTTGTATAGTGTTATATGCATTTGATCTAATTAGAAATATGCTAGATTGGGATTACAAGTTTTTGACCCAGGTCCTAGATTGAGCCAACCTCACCTAACTTTATCTGCCATATGTCATTGCATCTTGCCCGTAGAGGGAAGTTCCATCATTTTTTTTCAATGAAAGTTCATTTCTGGATTTATTTAAAATCAGGCTCACAGTTAGTTTTCAAGTTTTGTTTTGACAATTAGAGATCTTAGTTTTTAACTTTTTAAAAACTGATAACTAAAAATTAACATGATTGACATGTGGCATCAATATGCCACGCTTCAATCTTTCATTGGCTAACATCGATACTGATATTGCATGTTAACCAATTGAAGACTGAAACGTGGCATCTCGTTAAATTAACAAAGGTACCTAATTGGAAGTTTTTTGAAATTCTAGTATCAATTTTGCAAAAATAGAAAACTCAGGTCTTTGAATTGCAAAAACTTGATAACTTAGCTACTGACTTCGCAATTCATCCTTTAATTTTTTTAAAAAATAATTTTTTTTATATAGTTTTATTCATGAAAAATTCCAGTTTTCGTTTTCAAACTCTCTATCATACTTTTGAAGGACGAAGCTGGTGGCTAATTAAAACAGTAACACTAAAGTTAAAATATCTTATTTAATGAAGAATTAGAAGACCACATCCGCCACTTTGCATGCTTCGATAGGCGATCAATTAGAAAATGAAAGATGATCAGGCTATATAAAAGACTATTCTTCAGTACGTGAAATTAATGACTACCAATATCATGAGCAAAAGAAGACTTCAAAATTAAATTCAAAATTTAAACCCATAACATTTCGTACATCTTAGCTAGATATTTCTCGTATTAAAGAAGAGTTCTGTTACATATAATTACTTTTATACATGTATTTTTTAAACATTCTACTGATGTAATTGGTCAAAATAATTATTTTATATTATAAAAAATAACGCAACTAATCACATCAGTAGAGTGCATAAAGAATACGTAAAAGTGACTGCACATAAAATTTTTGATTAACACAAGACTATTTCCATGTATTTACTATTCTTTATTCAAAAAAGATAACCAAACAAACGAACAACTAGTATTTCACAGGAATAGGTATATTATATATTCCTTTCCAACACTCCACTAATCCGCGATCCATACATCTCCTATTGTGTGTTTATTTACCCCATATATAGTTGCCACACTCTAGAATGTACACTTCAAGTGAAGCGTAGTATCATCCTCATGATTGTACTTTGATGAATTGATAGAAAATTATACATCTTTGTACAGGAAAATAAGGGCAAGTACTCGTCATCGTGTGTTATTTTTTAAAAAAAAAATTGAACAAAGCATGGTACTTGTCTTGGTAGTACTTGGGGTCTTCGGGAAGCCGAACAAGATAAACCGAGTTGCCGAAACTCTCTTGGGAAGAAGCGACTTGGGTGATATATATTGTATAGTTCAATAACCTGAGCCCGTTTGTCCTCAATAATATTCGATTATGATTTTTATATGGACAACTTTTCAATTCCTTCCCAACTATTTTCCCATTTTCAATAGTAAACCATTGAGACAATTTTCCGTCAGTCGAGACCACCGTATCCTCCTCCGTTCTCTATCTACACACAACAAACAGTGCACCAGGTGATTCCAATAGAAAATGGCTCCGATATTTAAGTCAGTAATAATTCTATATATTGTAGTTTATTTAGAAAATTTAGTGAGTCTTTGATCTTACCCGGGTATTTGTAGCACAGTATTTAGTGCTTGAATCACTCTCAATTCTGACCCGGCTGGTGAAACATTTAATGCTGGTTATTTGCTCCGACATGGTGGTCTCCGCTAACGGAAACTTGTCTCAACATCTCAACATACACTTCATTTGGATCCATCAACCATAAATATGATTTTGATTGGTTGTGATGGAGAGTCGTTCTTTTGTGGGTTGCTTGCATGATGACCTTCTGCGAGCTTCACAACTCCTATAAATCCTTGCTTGTGGGCAACACTTGATTGGAGGGTAGAAGTAGATTACTATGCAATCGCCACACAATACTGTCACACACACATATATCTATATATGCCTACAGCTAGAAAAGGCACTGTACAAGTCTGCACAACAATTGAGAGCGGCGAGTCATTTTCATTGAAACCATGGCATGAATCCGAGTCTAGTTTTGAAAGACTTCTTAGCCCCTAATTAGATGGTCCTAAGGAAAACAATATAATTAATTACTCAGACAAAGTGAAATGACTTACACTCTTAAAGTTGTTGCACAGATTCGTGGAGATCGAGTGCCCTTTTCTGTACGCATATATATTATATGTATACACACACACACACACAATAGATCATCCTATATGGCGTCGGCGATTGCATAGTAAACCACATCTAACCTCCCATCAAGCTGTTTACATAGTAATTCGATCGTCACACTCATTTTGGCCTCCTACTTGGTCTACCATGCAAACCAGAAACAATTAGAACAAGTACGTATGAGCTATGGGCCATTGCTAAGCAAAAGCTTCTCTGTTGTTTGAAAGATTTCCCAGCCCCTTAAGTAGATGATGATCATGAGTGAGAAATCTTTCGAAAGAAATAATTAATTAAGTTGGCATACAAGCTGACTAAGTCCAAAAGAAACAAGTAGAAATAATTAAATAAACAAATAATTATTTCAAAAGAAAGACGAAGTCCAAAATAAAAGAAGATCTAGATCGAGAGTATCAAAACTCTACCCAATTAATTAAGTCGGCATACAAGCTGACTAAGTCGAAGGCCGTACTTGGTCGAAAGCTTGCCTAAACTTTTAAGCAAATGATATATAGGTTTAAACTTTTAAGTTGTTAAGAAAATACAAAGCTTTATAAGAGCAGAGGGTTAGAATATGAATTTTAGCATAAACCAAAATTAAAAAATTGTGTTTAATCGATCTCTTAGAAAATAATATTATTATATATTTGTTAATATTTGCCAATGTTGAAAGCATCTAAAGCCACGCTATAAGAAAATTATTTTATAAATGGGTGGCAGGAAAATTTAATTTATGTTTTTTAAAATACACCTTTAGGTATTATTGTCCAAAATTTACTTTAATTGATGGGTTCTACCCCGAAGAAAGTGTAATAATTTCCATTAGGGAAAAAAAAAATGGAAAGTATTTAAGGTCTCGTTCACTTTCATTAAACTTTTCATCTTATCTTATATCATCTAATTATTACAAAATTTTTAAACTTTTATACAAAATAAAATAAACAATTCAACTTTTTTAAATCTTAAAATAAAAATAATATTAAAAATATATATTCTAATAATATTTTACTTAACTTTTAATTTTTATCATCTCATCTCGTCTAAAAAAAAAAAAAAAAAGAGCGAGAGAGATTGTCACGTCTCTTACTTTACACATGAGTCTCTTCTAAAATTTAATTACCAATATCGTGTTTTTGTTCCATCTTATAGCAATCTCGATGGTGTTTGTATTTTATTCTTTAAAATACATACAAAAATCAACTATTTTTTATTTTAGCTAACGAATTTTACAATATACTATATATTAATTTATATATTGTTTTTCTAGTTCTTTAAATATTCTTTCCTTATTCATTTTAAATACTTTTCTAACTACAATTAAATTTGTAATATTCTCAAATCTTTTAATATTTCTCATACATTAATTGCCAAAATGACATCAATAGCCCAATAAAATGTTAAAAAAAAAAAAGAGAAAGATGGAAAAAAAAATCATTAATCCTATCTTTTTAACTTTCTATCCTTTTATTTTTGAAATTTTTTTAACATATTATTCTTTATTTTACAAAAAGTTGCAAAATAGAAAAGCGATTGAGAGTGATCTCAACCATCAAATCTAAAGGCGGATTTAAATTCTAAGTTTATAACTGGCCCTTAAATTATAACTTAGCTTCTAACGTGAGCTTGGTTGCTTGACGGAATAAGAGAAGTACTTTTGCCTTTAATATACAAAATTAAATTTATAATATGATACGTTATATATATTCTAAAGTTATTTTTATTATAAAATAAATCTAATAAATTATATGAAATCACTTTACTTTATAAATTTAATTTTTAATAATCCGTTTATGTCTATAGTACTATTCATATAATAATGTAAAAATATATCTTTTAAATTTGTTGCGGTCACTTGTCGGTGGCCTTTGCCTCTCGAGGTGCATTTCCATGATCTTGTGAGTTGTGAGCAAGGCCAGGATAAAGAAAACAATTTTCATTTCTGCCCGGTGCGTGGGCTTCTTGGGCGAGCTTTTTCTGGTGTTTTGATGGCTAGCTCTCTTGCGAAACTGAGGAAGCGCTTGGGTTTTTCATGCCCTATCGAAGAGAAGTCAGGAAAGACAAGAGCCTCATCCCTGCCCGGAGAACTATGCCGCCACTTTTCTCTGGACGAAATCAAAGCAGCAACTAAGAGCATAATTGGCAATGGTCTAGCCATTGTCAAGTCTAAAGTTTAGCTAGAATCTTAACTTACGGGAAGAGATTGAGAGAAGGTTTCTATTAATTTATATACACATGGTTACACAGTTGTATAGAAAACAAAATTAATATAAATATAGTATGTACATAGTTGGTTATTCCTAAAATACATCCATGCAGATATGTTTGACGTGGAGGAATTCATGGGGTATTATCCTTTGTCATGTAGAAGTCTTGGAGCCTGATCTGAGGGTTGTTGCATGGAAAGTGGAATGATTTTGTCTTAGTGTTATCACTCCCCATCAAACAAGTCTGATCTGTAGAGTATGAAAAAGAGCTTTGGACAGGGGTTTTGTGAGAATGCCAACAAGTTGATTTGGTGAAGAGACACACCGAGTTTCCAAAGTCCCCAAGACAACACATTCGCGAACTCAGTGATAAATCGAGTTCAACATGCCCGGTGCGTCTATGAAGTACCAGATTCACATTCATATACAAAGCATTGAGATTGTCACTGCAAGATAGGTGTGGTGGGGAGAGAAATGCTGAGGTCTTGAAAAGGGAAGGAGAACCATGTAAGCTCAACAGTAGTTGAGGTCGTGGATCAGTGTTTTGCCTCAGCACTTGAACGAGCCAGTGTGGCTTGTTTCTTTGAACGCAATGAAATGAGGTTGCTACAAAGGAAGGTATAGTAGCATGAGATGGAGTGGCGAGTGAGAGGGCAGCATGCCCAATTGACATTAGAGTAGGCATAGAGGTTCAGCGTGCTATCAGCAAGAAGTCTCGTACTGAAGTTAGTGGTGCCTTGAACGTACTTGAGAATTATTTTCATAAGTCGAAAGTGAGTTGCAGTTGGAGCTTGCATGAATTGGTAGGCATAGTTGATGCTGAAGGAGAGGTCAGGTCTTGTAAATGTGAGGTATCGCAAACTTCCAACAATGCTGCTATAATAAGTTGAATCAATGAACAACTCAGCGGAAGAGGAGAGTTGTTGACCTTTGCTGGAAATGGGAGTAGAGATAGGTTTACAACCAATCATCTCAACACGTTGTAAAAGGGTATGAGCATAGTGATTTTGTGAAATTAGTAGATCACCATTATCAAGCTTGTGGACTTCCAGACCGAGGAAGTGATGGAAAATTGGCGAGCCAGCTTAGATATAAACCATTCAATTTGAGAAGAATCACTACTCATCAACGTGTAGGAGGAGTATAAGAATGCTTTAAGAAGTTCTGCAAATGACGAGACTTGGATTTGTGAAGCTACAAAAGAAATCAAGTTATAGTATTTGTGTCCCATTATAATTGATCAATTAAGTGATTGATTTTGAGTTAGTATAAACCCATTAGAAATATTGGTCACGTGTGGAGCACCTAATAGAATTAAAATTCTGAAAATTAATTAAGGTGCCTTTCAGAGATAATGAGTTGAAATGAGATGAGTGAAGATAAAAGTTGAATAAAATATTATTTTTTTAATATTATTATTTTAAAATTTAAAAAAATTATATTTTTTATTATATTTTATATAAAATTTTAAAAAAATTATAATAATAAAACAAAATAAAATAAAATATTTTCAATATCCAAACAAACCTAACCGGAAGCTACCCGGCATTAGTCTTAGGAAAATGTTGGAAAATTCATTCAAGTACGCATTGACTTCAAGTCCTTCGACAGAGAAATGTTCGCAAATTTCTCCCCTGTGGACCATTTGATGGATACTATTACCTACCCATTGACGAAAAGAGAAGACTGGCATGGAGTCAATTCTTCTGTAAAGCTGTCGTCGGTAGGTTCTTTCTACTTTCTAATTGAAATAATTTTTCTTTAGTTTTAATTTAGTATTAAAATAATTTTATAGTTTTTAGATTGACTCGTGACAAATCCACGGACTTGTATTCATCATATTTTTTAAAATATATTATTAAAATTTAATTTTTTTATTTTATATATTAAGTTTTATAATATATCATACATTATTTTTTTTTTATATCATTTAAATATTATACTTTTTAATATATTTTATTCATTTTAAATAAACTAAAAAGTTGAAAATAGATAAAGAAATGAACAAAGAGTAAAAAGTAGAAAAAAAAATAAATAAATATTTATACAAGTATGTACAGTATTCTATAGATGTAGAGATGGTACTGTAACAAACTGGATATTTGCATATATTTTGTGGCATGTGAAATTATTAGTTCTCATTTGAATCTGCTGCCTAGTTGTAGACTACAGCTAGCTCCAACAAGATTGGTTTGTGCTTGAACTTGCTGATGGTGGTAATTTTTTGTACAAATATCAGTGGTAGATAAAAGTATCTTGGCAAATACATAAAAGTATAATTCTTCGAAAGTGATTAATTCTGCAAGTCATGAGATCATATCACTTTTAGGTGGATATCATAGTACAAGGAATTGGTAGCAAAAAGACAATAAAAGTAGAAACTTCAACAGCTCATATTTTGATATAAGAAACAACTCAAATCCAACAGAATCGAATCCATATCAATTATACTAATGCTAAAGTGTAGCAGGATTACAACATCTTTATAGCAAATTCTAATATGCCATGTCCTTATTCTGATTCTGGTATGACTTGTAACTCTTGACGAAAATCCATTGCCGGTATCCTTGCATTGGTTCTTGTGATAGCTGTGGTGGCAAAGGGATTAGGAGGCATGATCAAACTATCCCCTCCTTCCAACATTTGAACTGCAACTTTCATTGAGGGACGATTCATTGGGTGCCATTGGATGCACCAGAGCCCTACAATTGCGAGTTTCTTTGCAATCTGAGCATCTCCATCATCTTCAACAAAGACTCGAAAGTCTTCTTTTTGCTCTAAACAATTATAGATCCATTCTGGAAAATAAACTTGGCTAACATTCTCTTTTGTAACCTCTGTATTTTTCCTGCCTCCGACCATTTCTAGCAACAGCATTCCGAAACTATAAACATCAACTTTATAAGTCACATTTCCAAAATTCCTAGAGAACACTTCTGGTGCAATGTAACCCATGGTTCCTCTAGCCGTGGTCATGGATACTGCACTTTGGTCTTTAGAGCACAACTTAGCAAGACCAAAATCAGAAATTTTTGGATTGAAGTTTTGGTCTAGCAAAATATTATGAGGTTTGATGTCAAAATGAAGAATTCGTTGGTCGCACCCTTGGTGAAGATACTCAATTCCTTTTGCAATTCCAATGGCAATGTCTTGTAGCTTGTCCCAACCAAGAAATTGATTCTTAACATCTGCCGAAGATATGAACTTGTCTAGAGAGTTATTTGATAAAAACTCATAAACTAAGGCTCTTCTAAATCCATCGGCACAAAAACCAACCAAGCGAACAACATTGACATGGTGGATCGTACCCATTGTTCCCACTTCATTTAAGAATTCCTCCCCTTTTCCTTTAGAAGTGTTCAGAATCTTCACCGCAACATAGATTTCGTTGGAAAGCTTTCCTTTGAATACTGTTCCATATGCTCCTTGGCCTAACTTATCAGCAAATTCATTTGTAATCCTTCTAATATCAGAATACGTGTATCTTGAGGGCTTTAAGTTTCTATAATCTTCCAAAAACATTTCGATCTTTGCTTGATTTTCTTTCTCAACTTTATCAAACCTATAGACACGGTAGATTGCAAAGACCAACACTACCAACAAAAATGAACCTAAAATGGCACCTGCATGGTAAAGATAGACACTGATGGGTCAAGAATTTCCACATATATATACACACACACACACACAATGAAAATTGAAGTGGGCACGAACTACTTACCAACAACCTCTAATTTTGTCGATGTGCCTGTAAAAGATTTGAACATCATGATCAGCTTCTTGAGAGAACATATAATTGTTTGCACAAAAATTTCTTTTCCTATGCTCTTTATTCAATAATTAGGATCATGAGTTTCTACTAAGAATTTTAAAGTCTAGAGTGGGATGGACATAAATACATAAAATGAACTCCAAGATATTTATAACTATTGGCATCAATTTCTCAGACAGTATTAAAAGTTAGAAGAATATTAAATGTACTTAAAAAAATACTTACAAAAAACAAATTTTGGGTTATTTGTTGTGTTTTCATATCTTATGCTTCGATTTCCATTTAAGATCTGACACGTCTTCCTATAATGATAAACTTGTTAATTAATATTATACAGTTTTGTATCTTTATATAATATCTTTGTGTTATATTTATATGCATTTACATAAGTACAAAACAATAAATCATATTTACTCTGAAACCATTCGGTTCCGGGTAAAATGGATCAATACTTTTCGGTTATTCAAGCCCAGAAGACTTGAATGAGCTCACCTCAGCTCAATTGGATTCTGTTTTAAACTTGTTCTAACATTAAATACACAATTCTCAAATCCTTTAAATATAACTCAATTCAAAACCTCTTTATATATAAGACGTAAAATCTTTTTCAACTTCTCATGAATATATCTAAATTCATCTTAGCATCTAAACTCATTTTAGGTGGATTTTATAAAACTCACTCTACCGTCCTAACTCACAATCATTCATAAAAAACTCAATTCATAGCAACTTAGTTCAACATACAAACAAGGCCTTAAGTGTCGTTTAGATAATGAGTTGAGATAAAAGTTAAATAAAGAATTATTAGAATTTTATTTTTTAATATTATTATTGTTATGAGATTTGAAAAAATTAAATTATTTATTAAATTTTATATAAAAATTTACAAAAATAATAATATTAAGATGATATGAAATAAGATAAAACATTTGTACTTATAATTTCATGCACTGGCCGGATGAAAATTTTCGGTTATAAAATACTAACTGCCACTGCCAAATCTTTTTTTATTTTATTTTTCTTTTCGAGAAGATCAACGAATCATAAGGGCAAAATTAGTAGCAGTTTTTAGAGAACATTTTAATTACTTCTTTTTTTGTTTCAATATGCAACAATTTGATAATGCATACACAACGTTTGACGATGCAGAATGGAAGACAATTATACCTTTGGCATGATTTCTTTGTCTGGGGAAGCACTCAGTTTTATTATTCTTCAAAATTCTACAATGCTCGCCTCTGTGTTCACAATGCCTGCAGTCTGGAGTGGACCAGTACAAGTAAAGAATGTTAGCGTCGCCCATTTCAGGAACATTCCGAATATTATACATCTTTGTACAAGACGATATGGGCAACTCCATTAACGATTGATCATCATATAAACCCAAGGCGTAAACTTGGTGGGTAGGGCCACTCAGACAAGAGATCCTGAAGATGCCATTTCTCTGATCTGTACTTTGGGAACAATTGAATAAGCTATAGCCGTAATATTCTTCGTCGAATAGGAATTGGAAAGGCGAAGAAGATAGATTGAGTCTCCTAAGCTCTCTTGGGAAGCAGTGATTTGGGTCAGAAAGTTGAATAACCTGAGATATATAGTCAATATTCTCGACAAAGAGCTTTACTGAAATGGGCAGTTCGAGCAGTATTTGGTTTGAATCAGTGCAGGAAAGAGTAAACCCAGGAAAGCTACAGTAGTCAGGTTGTCTCGTGTGGCTAAGCCGGAAAGGAAATCGGATGGCTGGGCCTTTGCCTCCACAACGTAATTCTTCACACACATTTTCATGACCTCCTACGCGGTGGTCCATCATCGTGAAAACCATAAACAAGAAGAAGGAACACGAGATCGCCATTTCTGATACTCTCTGATCAGTAATGTGTATTATATAAAATAAAAATAAATAAATAAAAGGGACGACTCGAAGTCTAGTCTACAAGCTACAAGTAATTTCCTCGCAAACACATTAAATAAAGATATTTAGATGGGTTGGCACAAAGATATTATTTTCTAATCCACAATCACCTGTCAATTTACATGCTTGATTCTTGAATTCATTATAAGTGTCGTGTATGTACTTGCACACAAAAATCAGAAATAAATACATGCTTTATAACTGATTAATAAAAAGAAGAAAAAATAAATCTGAATAGATATTTTAATTTTTAAAGAGTCTTTTATCAAATTTTGGTATAGACAAATGCTAACTTAGTTAATAGTCATCTAATACTACATCATTTAATTAATGGGAAGATACTAAGTGCAGCCTATTGTACTAATTAATAATTTAGGAAAATGCTAGATCTCCCGCTAGGGGCTCCTGGGAGCTCCTGTTGGGGTCTAGCAAGTGTATTTGTATGTGTTTTTTTAAGTTGTTTTTTTATATAAATTTTTTTAACAATTTTAAATATTTTTAAAAAATACAAAATATCATAATATTATTAAAAAATATTTCTTTAATCATGAAGTAAAATAAAAAATATAAAAAAATATTTTTTTATATTTGTTATTTTACTTCGTGATTAAGAAAATATTTTTTAATGATTTTTTTTTACTTTCTGATTAAAGAAGTGTTTTTTTAATGATATTCTATTTTTTTTTTTAAATATTAAAAAACCTATATAAAAAATAACTTAAAAAAACATATGCATGTAAAACAATACTACACTCCAACGGGAGAGATAAACCTTGCATTATGAATATAGATTACGTGGTGATTAGATAATTCCGATACATTAAGGATAAGTCTTCTAGTGGCTAAGAATTGTGTAAAGTTAATCAGTTTATGGTATTCATCTAATATTCTCAATGATTACAAATAAGGACAACCGGTAATCTTCGAACTATCTAATTGAACATTTTTAAATTATTATCTCTTACTTATTGTTAATTTAAGTATGGGATGTATCACATGCGCATCACATAGTTTACATAATAATTTGTAAATTAAAAATCACGATTGGTGATGAAATACGTCTTTTATATTTATATTTTTAATTTTTTTAAAGATTCTACTATATGAAGTGATGTAATGTGATTGTGGTTTTGAGAGATCTCTCTCTTTTAAAAGATGAAGAGAAATAGGAGAAGTGAGATATGTGGTTGTGAGCGAAGTTCCTTAAGGCGATGTAGACGTGTATGCTTTAGCACTCACCAATCCTCCTGAGTTTGACCGGTTGGATAAGATTAGTATACAAATCCAATGAGTCTAAAGCATTAATTGCAAGACCGGGGGGGGGGGGGAACTGCCGTTGGTTGGGCTAGTCTTCCTTGGTGAGCTTGACTTGGAACAAGTTGGAACAAGTTGTGAACGTATTGACCAAAAACGATATTTATTTATTTATTGAAACCGAGTAATTTGATAATTAATTTTTTATTTAATGATTAAAAATGATTATTAATAAAATTATATATATTTTTAAGAATATTAAAAAAGATACTTCAAAAATACTTCAAAAATAATTAAAAAATAAAAAATTTAAATATACTATAAAATAGTAAATAATATATCATTATCCTCTTCTATGTCACTCCCTAAAGTACTAAATCCACTATGTAAATCTGTTAAAAAGACTTCTTTAGACTTTTTGAGACAGTGAGACGAGCTAGTTTTCAAAAGATTTGTGCAAAATTTGTGCGCTTGGACTATGAACAGATCAATATTGTTGAGGTCAATACTTCTTCAACAAGTCCATTTTTAATTTACCCCTTTATATCCGTTCTTAGGCTTGGCTACAGTGAAGGAAGCTTTTCTTAATTTATTGTAATGATGACAAGGTGTATAACTGTTCTCTTGTATATGTCTATGGACTTTTTAGATGAATTGAATTAGGTGGAACTGCATATCAATGGCTTTGGCATTTTACTATTTAATTAAATTATCATTCATTTTAGGAGATTGAGAAAAAAAATTTGAAGAGATTGAATGTAGTGGAAAGCTAAGAGATTTGAAGTGGTCCATATTAGGAACCTAACGGGGTGGAGTTCGAAGATATGCAAAGGCTAAGATGAGTAGTTGAAGTGAACTGCTGAAGATGAAATGGTGTCGTGCAGGATTGAAGGAATACAGCGTATTGGCAGGTAGGAGGACGACGTCGTGCGATCTCAAACGGGAAAGTCTAGTTGTGTTTTTAAGTACTTGTGTCTTAAACACAGTATTTTAGCATTTGCATTTCTATTGTGTATGTAGGATTAGTTTAGTAATATGCTTATTAGTTTGTTAGTGTTAGAAAGGGGAATATGTACTGGGGTGGGGAAAGACGTAGATCATTCTGGAAATAATTACAAATGTATTGACGTTTGGGAGGATTTGGGTTTTGTTAAAGACCAAACCAAACCATCCAAACCAGGTTGCAAAGGTTGTGATTCATCCACTCCAAGTTGCATCAGTAAAGAATAACTAGCAAATATTAATGTGACATCAATATGACTATTAAAATCTATCAAAAGTTTAGAAATATTACACTTTCTTGACTCCCAACCATATTTTGGATTGCACTAATGTCAACAGCTGAGCTAACTGGAACAGTCTAGTGATAGATAGATAACAAGAAAAACATGGCAAATATAAGTCTACCGCATGTATAGGAATTACTTCTCCAAGTAAGGCAGCAATTTTGCAACAAAAATATGTATACCTGCACATTTCCTTCAGCAACAAGATCTATCTCGGATGGCCCAAATAAATTCCTACACGTATTTTAGGCTGACATATCTCCTCCATCTCGCTAATAATCAAGTAACAGGTAAAAACTCTATGTCAGCACAATATTTGCATAAATAAATCGACCCAAATATGTATGCGGCAAATATTCTTGTTAATAAAAATATCGAACATTTTTACGTTTACTCTTTACATTTGTTTTCTTTGTCCTCACTTTAACTTTTCACATGTCTTGCTCTATCCTGGATGCTCTTTTCAGAGATGGGATCTGCCTTTTCCGCGCACAACTCATGGACTTAGTACTTGTTGCGAACTACCAACTGAAGTTGTGTCCGTTGTCGTCAAACCAACATTAGAACCCTTTTGGGTCATTGAAAGGGGTTCTTGGTTGCCAAGATATATAAATCAATCATTGCATATAATTTTTTAGTTGCATCTTTAGTATGCTTTTTTGAACCCACTGCATGAGTAATCATCCGATAACAAATATTCAACAGACTTGAATACATTTTAGTATCTTCCCGCTGATATCTTGTGTCTTAAGTACTGCGGATTAACGTGTATCTCAATTTGATGTCCTTCCTCCATCGATCTAAAATGTACCTATTTGGCAAATACTTTATCCTATTACATTTGAATATGGCCAAGGCATGCCTATACAGTATCTCCTTCATCTGAAATAACCTACATAAACACTTAACATCGCAGTCTTCCTCATAAAAGTCCACATAATATGTAACATGTTTCGTGAACTCCTCAACACGAATTTCATCTTCGACCAGGTAGGTCTTCTTCACACCATCCCGTCTAAGTAAAGATGGATCCATATCGAGCACACACATAACTTGCTGCTGAACTTTCCTGAATTTTGCATTCATGTACAACTCTTGGAATCTCTTTTCGATTGAAGATCTAAATATGCATGGAATTGTAACTCTAAATGAGTGGAAGTCCGAGCTGATTTCATTCTCGATTTTCTTTCTCAAGGCATTGTCAAACTGGTCGACAAACTCCTTCAAGTTTGTCTTCGCATGAACATATCCGTCAAAAAATGCATTCATGCTCTCGTTCCGCTGTGTTGTACTCATGCCAGCCCAAAAATACTCACTTAGGAATACCGGTACCCAATGTGTGCACTCAGCGTACAAACTTTGCAACCAGACATTCTCTTGCAACAAGAACGTGCTAATTAACTCTTCCCACGATTTCTCAAACTCTTCAATAGTTTGAGTGTCATACACACATTTCATCAGCTGAGTTTTCAGACCACTTTTGTATGCACGATGGGAGCCAAGCTTTTCGGAGACTTTTTTCCGTATATGTCATAGGCAAAATCTATGTCGGTTTTTTGGAAATACAATAGCAATTGTATTTTTCATTGCTATATCTTGGCCAGTAATAATAGCTGGCGGGGCTATACCATCCATACACTACACCCAGGTCTGAAATAACCATGTAAAAATTTATGTGTCCTCACTAGAAATTAACCCTGCTCCCAAGAGAATCGATTGCCCATGATGGTTTATACCAACAAATGGAGCAAAGGGCATCCCGTATCTGTTTGTTAAGTACGTGGTGTCAAATGTTACCACATCACCAAAATCTTGATAAGCTGTCCTACTGCGTAGATCTGCCCAAAAGACATTCTTTAACCGCCCATCATCATTTAAATCCATTAAGGCAAAGAATCTGGAGTTCTTGTACTGCATCCTAGAAAAATAGTCACCACCTGCTCCAAGTTGTAGATGTCTTGCCTTATCAATCTACTTGCGATAGTCTTTTTTCTAAAAATGGAAGGTTCTCAAATCCTCCCGCGCCGACAACAAGAGATCTGAAACTCTTGCTCATTCAAATGCCAACAAGGTCGTTAGTATCTAGTACTCTTTTTATGGTCTCACTAACTTCGCGATTACATCGGAAGAAGCAGGATTTATGTGGACTTAGTCCGTGATTGTGGGTATTATGAACTGTGGTCAACCGCATCTTTCCCTCAACTTTTAAGCCATTAATCATTACCTTACAGTCAATCTTTCCTGTCGGGCATGGGTTGGCAACATTCATTGTCTTATTCCGAGTTTTTTCCCCATGGGCACAACCAAGAGTGACATATCTGACACTGCATTCATCATCCCTTTCACTCCTTTGTGTCATAGATCCAAATCCGCATTTCTTAGCATATAGCTTATAATAGCTCATTAATTCCTCAAAAGAATCAAACTCCCTCCCCGCTTTTGGCTCCTCAATCATTTCACCACCATCCATTCGGTCTAACGGAGGTGTCCCAGGCTCCCAGCAGTGCCATCGTCAGTTTCCCCTGAATCTGGCATATCCTCTTCACCTTGTTCATGAACCCTAGAGGAGAAACATGGCGCTTCAATTTCTCTACACCCAGGTGTATCCTCTTTATCAAATTTTTCGGTCGTTCCGGAGCTTGTAGCCATGAGAGGAGTCGGAGGTCTCATCTCATATTGAAATGAGTAACCAGCATTCTGCTAAAAATGAAAGCAATTAAACTTCCAAAAAACAGGAAAAAAACCTAAGTTGCATCACCATCTGAATGTTGCTTGGATATTGGTATGCATTTGGATATGGCAACCATGCAGGTAATTTGGAAAGTTTGGAGTAGGTGTTGGGATGTCCTACCATAACAATAATAATGATAATTAGCAAGTACAAGATTGACAAACTCCTAACAAATGTTAACAATCATATAACATACAGCGGTCAGGGGATTTGAGCTACATGGTGTTGAGAGAGATGGGTTTTCTTCCCCTTTTCCCACGCTGACATGCTGCATTAAAAAATTTGTACAACCATTTTTATAGGTGCAAAATAGTTCAGAGAATTCAACATGTTTGAAAAATAGCAGATTTTTTAAACTTTTTGCAACAATTCAAACATTTAATTTACTTCCAAAACTAATTATTTCATGTACACAACCAGAATTATAATGTCTGTCATACCAATGGCAAGTTGATTAATACAGGAGCAAGCTTCCACAATAATCCAAGGGAGGTTCTTTTTGGAGAAATTTACAATGAGAATGTACTTGATTCCAACATTAGGATGGTGGATTGTGAGCAAACCCTTATAGCATCAAACAGGAGAAGCAAGACACCAATTTACCACCTATCACATTGAACTTGATATCCATGCTTTTACTTAGGCTTCCATGAACACTGCCTATGAGAAGAAGTGGTCACTTTATCTTAGCACAAAGAACACTATTCTGAAGAAGTATGATGAAAGGTATGTGGACTTGTTTGTTATGTTGATTTTAAAAAAAAAAACATATTAGTCCTCATTATAAAAATTTAATTAAATTTTTTTTTACAAGTAAAATCGAATTTAATTCTTCTACGATTTAATATTGTGGCAATGTTGTTAAAACCATGTTGATCCTGTCCTATTTCAATGAAGATTCAAGGACATATTTCAAGAAGTTTATGAGGCCAATTGGAAATCGAAGTTTATGAGCTTTCTGCGAGTTTTTGTTTAAAAATTATTTGATATGCAGATGACCATTTTGTTTATTTGTACCATTGAATTACAAGGTACGAGCACCAACTCATTGATGATATGGTGGCTTATGCTCTCAAGAGTGAAGGAGGTTATGTATGGGCATGCAAGAACTATGATGTTTGATGTCCAGAGTGATTTCTTAGCCCAAGGTTTGTGTAAAATATACATTTTTCTGGGCATATATTACCTTTTTCTGATCACTAACTTCTAAATGTGCTGGTGCGTTGTCTTTAACATTTTGTTTTCTAAAAGAATTTTTAGCTCCATAAAAATTATGGGTGACATCTTGGATCTCTTGTATATGAAGGTATAGAATGTAGAATGTAAAAATAAAAAATAAAAATACATAACTTCATTAATAATAACTTTTTAACTATTAATAATAAATAAAATAAAATATTCGAGATAATTTTGAGAAGGAAACTTATGAAATTAAGGATGCGTTTAGATATTAAATTAAATTGAGTTGAGTTGAATTGAAATAATAAAATATTATTATTATTTTAAAATTTAAAAAAATTGAATTATTCATTATATTTTATATTAAAATTTAAAAAAATTATAATGATGAATTAAAATGAATTAAATTTTCAAATGAAGCGGTATTATTTTTAAGAAGGAGTATTATTTTTAAGAAGGAAAAATCAGAAGAGACAAAATACATTATCAGCTGCGTGTTCCCGGAAATTGATCTAGTGTCATTCGCTATTAATTGCAAGACTGGGGGCATTTGTACGATAAATTGGTAGCTACCGGTAGGTTGGACTAGTCTCCCTCGGTGAGCTTGACTTGGAACAAGTTGTAACCGCATTTATTAAAAAAGATATTTATTTATTGAAATCGAGTAATTTGATAATTATTTTTTATTTAATAATTAAAAAATAACTATTAATAAAATTATATATTTTGTTAATCCCTTTTAATGATTAAGAATATTAAAAAATACTTAAAAAATAATAAATAATAAAAATTTCAAATATATTATAAAATAATAAAAAAAATGTATTATTATCCTCAACAATATCACTCTACTAAATCTACTATGCAAATCTGTTAAAAAAAACTTCTTTCACACTTTTTGAGACACTTTTCAAAAGATGTGGGCAAAATTTGTACGTTGGAGCATGAACAGATCAATATGGTTGAGGTCAACTACTTCTTCCTTCACAAGTCCATTTTTAATTTACCCATTTATATCCGTTCTTAGGCTTGGCTACTCTCTCTCTCTCTCTCACAATGGCAAGAGGAATAATCATGAACTTTTAGATGAATTTAATTAGGAGAAACTGCATACCAATGAAAATTATTGAATTTTTTTTAAGATACATTTAGATAGAAAGGTAATAATTGTTTTAAAGCTTTTCAGCATTAATTTTTTTTTCTTGAAAAAAATTTAAAACTATAGGCCTTTATTTTTTTTAAAAAAAAAAGGAAAAACCCAGGTTGAAGACCGGAACCCGAATTTGGTTTCGGACCGGGTCATAATCCGGGTATACTCGGGCTGAAACTTGACTCGGATTTGAAATTCGGATACCTGGGTCGGAATCTGGATGAACACTCTTACTGGAAGTGTATGGAGGTTTGAGGCACCTCGAAAATCTTATTCAATAATCAATAAAGTGGATTCTTGGTTTCTTTATCTCTTTCCTTGATCACTTTCTTGTTTCCATTATTTTCTTGTTATGAGTTCTGGGTTGGTGTTGGTATCTCGTGTGATACTTTACAAGTTAAAAGTGCAAGAAAGAGTAAATCCAGGAAAGCCACAATGGTCAAGATGTCTCATGTCTTTAAGCCGGAAAGGAAATCGGATGGCTGGGCCGCTGCCTCCACAACTCTTCACACACATTTTTGCCTCCTACGTGGTGGTCCATGTTAGGAATCTAACGGGGTGGAGTTCAAAGATATGCAGAGGCTAAAATGAGTAGTTGAAGTGAACTGTTGAAGATGAAATGGTGTCGTGCAGGATTAAATGAATACGGCGTATTGGCAGGTTAGAGGATGACCTCTTGTAGATCATCTCAAACGGGAAAGTCTAGTTGTGTTTTTAAGTACTTGTGTCTTAAACGCAGTGTTTTAGCATTTGTATTTCTATTGTATCTGTAAGGTCAATTTAGTAATATGTTAGTTTGTTAGTGTCAGAAAGGGGAATATGTACTGGGGTGGGGAAAGACGTAGATCATTCTAAAAATTATTACAAATGTATTGACTATTTGGGAGGATTTGGATTTTGTTAAAAACTTAACTATTAATCCAAAAGTTCTAGAACTATTGGATACTAATTTGATTAAACATGTAACCCTTAGAATTATAACATGCTTTTTCTCGAACAATCCAGTGACTATCAATTTCAATTACAAGAAGAAGGAATACGAGATCACCATTTCTGATCCTCTCTGATCAGTAATGTATATTATATAAAAAATAAATAAATAAATAAAAGGGACCATTCGAAGTCTAGTCAATAATTTGTTGTAAAAGACCGAAGTGGATAATGATATTTTTTCTTCTTTTTTTTTTTAAAAAATCTTTTTTAAACCACAGTACACGCCTTCTAGCTCTTCTACCGCGGATTATCAATTTTTTTAAAAAAAATGCTGATACTCAGTGCTATCAACTGCGTGTTCCCGGAAATTGATCTAGTGTAAATGGTATATTTGGGTACAAAAGTTTTGAAAAGAGGACTTCTTGAATTTATTTTGAAGAGAAATTATATTAATTAATTGTGATATTTAATCATAAAGTGATGTTAATTTATCTTTTTTAAAAGATGAAGAGAAAGAAGTGCGAGATATGGGGTCCAGCGAAAAGTCTCCCTCGGTGGCCTTGACTTGGAACAAGCTACGGGTAATTTCCTCGCAAATACATTTAATAAAGATATTTAGAATTTTTCATTTATTTATTTGCCTTAATTGGGTTGCCACAATCGCAAGTCAATTTACATGCTTAATTATCCATTATTTTAACTCACTCTTAGGTGCCTACCAAATGTGTATAAAGCCTTCTTCAATTTCACAAATTTTTTTAATAATTTAATCATTTAATTTTTTTTTAATTTTCAAATAAAATAAAATAAATAATTCAATTTTTTTAAATTTCTAAGCAAAAATAATATTAAAAATATATATTCTAATAATATTTTATTCAACTTTTATTTCTTCTCATCTTATACACATTAATATAAATGATTTTGTTTTTTATTTTTTAAATATTCATAATCATTAAAAAATATATATAAATTCATTAGATACTTTCTTAATTATTAAAGAAATAAAAATAAAATAATTTATATATATATATATATAAATATATAAATAAAAAGGTTAGTATAAATATTTTAATAGTCATACAGACCGCCATTTTCCAAACTCCTTTGTATTCAATGGTTCAGTCAGTGCTCCCTCTCTCTGTCTCTCTGTTTCTGGCAAGAGGAATCATGAGCTTCGCTGCAGTACTCACAACCCTTTTCGTTCTTTTGCTATTTCATCAAACTTGCAGTGTTAAGGATATTCATCTTACCGAGGCAGGAAACGGTACTTGTTCTCCTTCTTCCTGTGGCAGTATCCAAAACATAAGCTATCCATTTCGATTAATGGAGGATCCACCAAACTGCGGCGACCAAAGGTATAAGCTGTCATGTGAGAACAACATTACTGTCTTATACTTATATGGTGGAAAGTACTATGTGCGGGAAATCAATTACAGTGACTACACAATCCGAGTAGTAGACTCGGGTATTCAGAGGGCTAATTTCTCCTCTATCCCTCGTTATTTTCTAACCAGTTATAATTTTAGTGATGGGGATCCATATTCTTGCCCAGTAAGAACCTATTATTTTAAGAATGGGTATTATTTATATTATTACCCACAAACGACTAGTATGGCTTTCTTGAGCTGTGAAAAGCGAGTGATTAATTCACAGTACTCTTATTTGAACATTCCAACTAATTGCTCTGAGAACAGAGTATATTCTTCCAAGTACTCTTCATCATCTTCCCAGATGCATAGATATGTTACATATGGAGAATATATATCTCCAGCGATGGTGGAGGAATCTTGCCGACTAGAGCTAATATCCCTGATATCGTGGGAAGACCATCGATATACAAAAGCAGCCCATCGATATAAAAAAGCAGCTCCTTCCTGCGAAGAGATCCACAACGAATTGTTATATGGTTTTATGCTTTCTTGGTTCCGAGTTTATTGTAAATGCGACGCACGAGATTGCCACCTCGATCAGTACGCGAATAAAATTCAATGCTGGAACATGACTACAGATCAAGGTACATACGCACGCAGAAGAATGCATGCGTGAAAAATATGCAACACTTTGGTATAGTCGATCGAGATCTTGTACATCTCGACTATTTCTTTCTATTTTATAATTCTTCGATTTCTAATTTTATATTGGTTTTGTTTTGGTGGTCGGATTAATACTAGGATTCTTCAAAAGACTTGAGGAGGTATACAATGGTGAGACTCCTATCTCAAAATTAAGTTGTTTGAAGAATAGGTATACATGATAGAATGGCAAATGAGATAGATGAACTAGTTTAATGGTGAGACTCCGTATTATGCTTTGATGTTCACATAATCAGAGGAATGTTAAGAAATATTCCTGTGTGTCCTAAAGTTTTTTATTAATTCTCAGTCACACTAATCATGTGGCTTTGAATAGAAGAGAAACGATATTAATTAATTGTGATGACTAGAAAGCAAATTAGTTGTTTATACTTTAATTATTTTAATCACCTCATGTTTCTATTCATTAATGATTTTTCTTGGTTATATTGTACGTACGTAGGTGTTATGGACGGACTTGGGAGAGCATTGGACGCCCTAAGTAAGAATTTATCTACTCCCTCCTTCGATTATTTTAATATTTTCACATTCATAATCAAAGGGGTGATCCTGAATAATAATCATAGTGTTCAACCGGCCTAAAGAATAATTGAATGTTGTGATATTGGAAGTCATTGATAAATGCTATAATTTTAGTTTCTAGGGAAAGAATTAATTTATATAATACAAGAACAAATACGAATGTCATTATTCATGATGAGTGGTAATCTAATTGAGATTCCTTTGTCATGATCATATGAAAGTTAATTAATCCCTACTCAAACTAATTAGATCGATTCAAGCTTGTCCCTATTTCTAAATAAATACCTGAGAAAACTGATCTATAGAGAACTCTAGAGATCATGCAAATTAAAAAACCATACAATACTATTAATGAGCATACAATATCCTTAATTAGGAACATTAAAAGTTTTCTTTCTTTTTTTACTTTTCATAATTACATTAAAAGTTTACTTTTTTTACTTACTTTTCATACAGTACTATAACTATATTTTCAATTAAGAAAATGCAGAGTTTTAGATAATTATAAGTTCCTTAACCGTATTCTTTTGTTGTCAAAGCACGAGGAAAGTTACATGAAGAAGCGGTCGGATTGGCAGAGACATGTGAGTTCAACTTTCAGAAAAGTTGTTTGCAATATCAAAGGGCAGAATTGCACAATGACATACTTGAAACACTCATTTTCAAGCATGCACTCATCAATTATTTTGTAACCTACTTCAAACACTCATTTTCAAGCCTTGATCAAGTCGAAAATGTTGAAACTCTCAATATTATTGTAGGCTAACATGATTTTTTCTATATGTTGAAATTAAGTCTCATCAAATAATATCCATGCTTCACATCACTCAAGTGTTGAGGGTAGGATTTGAATCATTTGGATAGGGTTAGATTTTATAGTAGTCTTGTAGATATTATATTGCCTCTAGGATCACATGAAAGTTGGATGGATAAAAGGCATGAAGCCATGCATGTTAGGCAAAGGGGTGAGCAAACGTGCTCTTGTTTGCTTATCGAACAGCTTTCCTGATTGTAAGAAAGTAAAAAAGGAAACGATGGATGTGTTTTGAGCAAAATGTTATTATGTTACTCTAAGATCTCAGAGTAATTAATGCATATTTATCTATGAACAAATAGGTTAAAAATTGTAGGTTATATAGTCATGTTAAGATAGAAAATAAATAATGAAATCTATTTCTTTCTATCGGTTTAACTTTTGGAATAAGTGGTGATTTTACATGGTATCAGAGCATAGGTCTTGAGTTCGAATCCCAACTCTCTACTTTACTCTATTTAATTAAATATTTTAAGTGTTGGGCTATCTATTGAGGGGAAGTGTTAAGATATAAAATAAATAATAAAATTTATCTCTTTTCATCAGCTTAAATTTTTGGAACAAGTGGCGATTTCACATATAACAAGAGGTTTAGACATAAAAGTCAGGAGATTTATATAAATTCTTGTTGTACGTACTCTGAAAATTACTATTTAAGTCACCTTGTTGATTCATTGTTATGTTTCTATATATATTTCTTGTAGATGGTTCACCCATAAAGTTGATTCTACTGGTTTTCTATCTGGGTAAGAAACTAACAATATCTCGATCCCCTTTGGCTTTGATCTTCTTCATTTTTTTCCTGGTTTTAGTATATTGTTATTTAGACTGTAAAGCATGAATACTTGTTCTTAATTACTAGGTTGTATCTCCAAAGACTAATAACTGAGCTATAACCTATTAGTTTTCTTTTAGCAAAAAATGTTTTAGAAGATATTTTAGACAGTGGACCATGAAAAAAATAAGATTATTTTAATGAAATTTAAATGAATATGATAAAAAAAAAAATAAACCTTGTTTAATTACTAGCCAGAATTTAGAAAGACAAGTACTCTGAGTTGTAAATGTATCAAGCGAAAAAACAGAGGAACTTTTATAATAGTGCATGAACAATCTATTTGTTTTGAGAAATAACTATTATTTATAAATCAATATTATATTTTGAACTCGATTTTTATTTTCTTTATAGGAAATACAAAAAAAATCAAATCAAATAAAGATGTAAAAAAATAAAAATAAATTGATAATTAGTCTATCTATTATAGAAGAGGAGATTATTTGAAAAGTGTAACCGATTCTTTCCTGTGGTGATGATGGTTCTCCATAGGCCTATACCACGTAGCAATAATGGTAATGGGGACTCCAATTGTGCTTGCATTCTTGATCTATAAGTGGCGAAGGAGGCATTTGTCAATGTATGATGCTATTGAAGACTTTCTGCAAAGCCACAACAACCTTGCACCGATAAGATATTCGTACCCACAAATAAGGAAGATGAGCAAAAATTTCAAGGACAAACTAGGTGAAGGAGGTTATGGAACTGTATTTAAAGGAACACTTCGAAGCGGCCGACTCGTGGCAATAAAGATATTAACTAAGAGCAAAGCTAATGGGCAAGACTTTATCAATGAAGTTGCAACTATTGGAAGAATTCATCATGTTAATGTAGTGCAACTCATTGGTTTTTGTGTTGAAGGATCAAAGCGTGCTCTTGTATTTGAGTTCATGTCTAAAGGGTCTCTCAATGACCATATTTTTATGAAAGAAGGAAGTATCCTCATAAGCTACAAGAAAATGCATGAAATTGCTCTAGGGATGGCTCGTGGGATCGAATACCTACATCGAGGTTGTGACATACGGATTTTGCATTTTGATATAAAGCCTCACAACATTCTTCTTGACGAAAATCTTCATCCCAAGCTTTCTGATTTTGGCTTAGCAAAATCATATCCAATAGATGATAGCATTGTTTCTTTGACTGCTGCAAGGGGAACGTTTGGATACATGGCTCCCGAGTTTTTTTATAAAAATATTGGAGGCATCTCATACAAAGCTGATGTCTATAGTTTTGGAATGTTATTGATGGAAATGGCAGGTAGAAGAAAGAATTTGAATGCATATGCAGAACATTCGAGCCAAATCTACTTTCCCACATGGGTCTACGACCAATTGCATGATGGAAATGATATAGAAATGGAGGAATATGCCACAAAGGAGGAAGAGGAAATAGGCAAGTTGATGATCATGGTTGCTTTATGGTGTATACAGATGAAGCCTAGTGATCGTCCTTCAATGAACAAAGTGGTAGAAATGCTTGAAGGGGAAGTTGGATCCTTGCAACTACCTCCTAAGCCTTTATTTTCATTACCAGAGCAACAAATTGAGCATAACGTGGAGATTCCAAATCAAGATTGCTTATCAAATGAATCAAGTCAGTCCAGTAGTACTCAATCGTAGAATCTCTCAATCAAGAACATAATTCTATCATCCCTTGTGAAGGAAGCTGGCAGGTCTTCTCATCTTTGATATAAAGTCAAATTAGATGTTTCATATTTCTATGTAATAATAATGAATGTTGGTGTGGTATTTGATAACTCTGCTTATTCCTATAGTAGTTTTCTTATTTATTCTCTTTACTCATATATGCTTTGAATTATGAAATGATTGTTAGTAGAAAAATGTTTTCAGGTAGTAATATTTTATCATATATATTTTTATTATATTGGTTCCCAAATTATAAAATATTTTAACCTTAAATGAGAAGACATTTGAGGGAACTCAAACTCTCATTCATTTTCGAATTGCCTCGAATAACAGTATGAACAATTTACACCTCAAACTATATCAATTTCTTTGATTGCATTCCACTGTCCAATTAATAAGTTCATTCTCACAAAAGCTTTGCTCTAAATGTTACAGTTACTCTCATACTAAGGTTGTCAGCTTTTAATATGATCCGCTAATCCAAAATGTAAAATATATGATTAAGATTGAGTATAAACAGGTTCGGATCCATTTGGATCGATTCTAACTTCACCTTATTAACAATTGAGTTGTGTTGGATTAACTTGCGGGTTCACGGATTTATTTGAGTAATTCGAGTTCCAAAAAATAAAAATTTTTTTTTTCTTTTTCGTCATTTGCTCCTTAAGTATCCTGGTTGATCCACCAAAATTTTATAGAAATGTGTTTTATACAGAAAAACATGGTAGGGGTGCTTCCCGGTCGGGGGTGCCCCCTTTCCCGCGCCCTGCCCCTGACATGGGTGGAGAGCGGGACTTCCCCCCGGGATTCGGCTCCGCACCTAATGGTGGGGCCCTCCATTCGGGTGCCGAGGGGCGAATTGGCCATGCAATCCATTTGTCCCCCGCTGTCCACCGCCCACCCATGGCAGAAAACAACCAGAAAAAGCAAAAACATATAAAACAACCAACAAACAATATCAAGTCTACAGATTCATCTCTAAAATCCACAAATCTTTCATCCAACCACAAATCTAAGAAATTACAAAATACAAACGACACAGCACAAGCTAAAAATAAAAGAATAAAATCACCACCACGGCATGATCATAGGTCTGAGCAAAGGAACTATGCCATGAATTGCCGTGAGTTTGCGAACAAACCCATGGCCATGCTTTAAGAACAAGAAGTCAAGAAGAAAAATAAAAAACTAAAAATAAGAAAAGGAGGAGGACGGCGGGGTTGCCCGAGCCACCTAGGCGGGACCGGGGCGGTGGACAGTGGAGTGGCAAGGGCCGGTGCCTTGCCTCCAGCCCTAAAACATGGCACTCATTGAAAGTTTTTTCTTCAAATTTTCTTAGGACATTCTCATTGGATTAGCTAAAAGCTAAATCCAATGAGAATTTAGCTATTAGGTCATAAAATTGCTCGCATTGAATTAGCTATATTCCAAATATTTGAAATATAGCTACAGTAATATCCAAACTAATTTCCAAATTTGGAACACACTATTCATTCATCAAATCCCTTTTATATTATTTCTTTCTCTCTCCCTTTAATGTCAATTATTTCTCTCTCCATTTTAAATGACAATTGAAAAAATATAATTAGAATACAATTACTAATTAATATATAATATTATGAATAGTAAAATATAATAAAATAAAATAAATTCATAACTAAAAAAATTAAAAAATTTTCAAAATTATTAATTACTCATTACTATATAATGAATAAATGGATAATCCAATGTGGAGATTTGATGTGAATAGTCAAAGTTAAATTCATCTTATATTATTTTATTGTCATATAATAAAAAAATGGCTATTCCAATGTAGAAACTTATGTGAATGTAATAGCTAAATGTTAAATTCATCTTACATTCATAAAAAATGTATTTTAACTTTAACTAATCCAACAAGAGTGCTCTTATAAATCCTTCGTATTGTTATCTAATACTAACAAATAGCATGAATCATAATGACTCGACAAAGCCCAACCTGATTAATAGCCCCACTAATACCTCTAAATTTGATTCGACACAGCCCAGCTTGATAGATTTCCTCGTGATTCAAATTAGGATACGTTTAGATATTGAATTGACATCATAAAATATTATTAAAAAATTATTTTTTATTATTATTTTAAAATTTAAAAAAATTAAATTATTTATTATATTTAGTATTAAAATTTTAAAAAATTATAATAATAAATTAAAATGAATTTAGATGAAGTTACCTCCAAGTTAAGCTTTATTAGAAGTAGGCTTGCACAATTGGCCCGCCCAAGTACTTTTGGGCCCGACCCGACTTGGCCGGCAGCCCATAACCAAAGAAAATAAAGCGACCCGACCCGAATGGGAACTAAATCGACCCGACATGAATACCCATTCGGCTCGGCTGGAAAGTTGTCGGCCCGCAACCCCCTCTCTCGCAATCTCTAGACCTTTCCTGAAGAAATTCTTTCACGTTCTTGAGCCGCTCGCTCTGTCACGTTCGTTGTTTCCAAATTGCCGGTGAAACTCTATGGAACTCAAAGCTCCTAGGCTTCCACCATCACCATGTGTGACTGTCTTCCCTCAAGCCTACTACCCTTTTCTCTCACCAAATATAAAAAAGCCGAGCTAACTACATATGCCTGGAGACCATAGCACAAACCGATTAGGTACATCCATGCCCGAAAGTCCCCGAGGCTAGCCATATCCCGTTGTGGAAATCCTAGCAAGGTGTTTGAATCCAAGGATTACGAGTCGTATGACAAAATGGGGTTTAAGGAGAAAGGAGGAAATAACTCCGGTAGCGGTGAGCTGCTTCGCCGACTTTCGATTTCCTTGAATTGAAGGGTGCGAAGAGGAATACGAGGAGTGAGGAAAGTGTGGAAGAAAGGGACTTGCTTGAAGTTGGTGAGCAGATCAATGGAAGGGTGGCACTGAGGAAAGGTAAACAAATGGTGCGGAGGTCGAATATGGTGGCAAACCAAGTGATCAGCATTCGAAGCGCTCTTAGCTTGGGCTTCGTCTCGGAGCTTTGGGTGGACATCACATCTGTAAGCGATGATAGAGTGCATAATAACAATTTAAGGCTTAAGTTGTATATTTGTGCTAGTACTTTGCTAATCGTTGCTGAGATATTTTTATTTTCAGTGGGTGTTTTATTTATACAAGTGAGGCCAAATTTGCTTTCTGGAGAATTTGAAAGCAATGGAAGAAATTGAAATGGAGGATCGAAGATGGTTCAGGGTTTTTTTGTGTGGAGAAAGATGAGAGTAGGACTGTTCATCCGGGTTCCAACCCGGGAACCCGGGTATACCCGGCCCGGGACCCGGGTTTCAAACCCGGGCCGGAACCCGGACCGGGTTTATCCGGGTCAGACCCGGGCCGGAACCCGGATAAATCCGGATTTTTCGAAACCCGGATTTCGGATTCCGGGTTGAACCCGGATATTTTTTTTTTTTTTTTTTTACACAAATACATGTAAAATAAAAAAAATCAATATTCATCATGTAAAATGCATGTGACATACAAGATGCAATCAACTACATATTACATTGTTTGAACTAATTTGCTAAGAATATTACAAAACACATACATTACTTAAATTAAATTCTAATACAAAAAATTCAGAAATAATAGAACTGAAAGTAAACACTCCAGCTCCAAAGTATAAGCCTGAAATATGTAGGAACAGATTTGCAGTTTCCACTTGAACTTGCCAAGCAACAGATTTGCAGTTTCCTCTTCCCCACTGTAAACCATATGATAGACATATGAAAACAGTAAGTTTCTCCATTGGAGAACACATCCAATATTGGTGCAACAGAATATCTATGTTCACAAATAAAAGGCAATGAGACCAAGAATAATGGACAGATTGATAGATGTGTACGCATATATATTATATGCACTTTCGTCATGTCATGTATATATGTATGCAAATCATGACATTATGTATATGGACGACCAAATATAAACAGGTTTTGAATATAGAATACAATCACATGGACAAATTTTTTTTGCCTTGACAAGTCACACAAATCAAATCAACTAAAACATAAATTTAAGTTTCAATGAGGAGAGGAAGAAACGGGTGCAAGTGTGCTGGTTTACATTTGCTTACGTCTACTTTCAAAACATCACCTAATCACACACCAACTATTACCAACTCCAACATGGGTTTAGCAAACTAAGAAAACTGTATTACTTAGGAAGAGGTTTGGGTACCATATGATTAAAGCTGCAGATAATGCCTCCACACAAGATAGTTCGCATGGTCTACCATAATTCACTGGATTTGCTGCTACCAGCCATGGCACTGCAATTTCAAGTGATTTGCTAAAGTCAAAGACAGGCAAAGAGACAATCGAACACAACAATTCTATGAACAAATAGGGGTAAGTTCTTCAACACTTGTTCTAACACTTACTCTAGAATTTTTTTAACATGAATGAGAAGAGAGACTCACTGCAGCCTCTGTTGAAGATGAAGTTACAAAATCATCTAAAAAAATATTAACAATGAGTTAGATAATAAATCGAGATAAATAGATATTAAAAAAATATTTCAAGTTTCAAACTTACCTTCAAGATCCATCGACTGTACGTATTCTTCCAACTCCTGGATGTCGACAGGTTTGGTCTTTAACCAATTTTGAGTGCAAATGAGGGCTTCGACGGTCTCTGGAGACAATGAGCTCCTAAAAGGATCCAAGATGCGTCCTCCAGTACTAAATGCGGACTCCGAGGCAACAGTGGAAATGGGAGTGGATAACACATCACGTGCTACCTCAGCAAGGACAGGATAATTGGTGGCATTAACTCTCCACCAATCCAAAATATCAAAACTGGGTGATTTCTGTGCACACCCCTCCGACAAATACCTATCTAGTTCTGATCTAAACTCCATAAACCCTTGCTCCAAAAGAAATTTCTCTAACCTGATATCAAATTTAGTCGACATAGTAGTAGAAGTAGAAGTAGTGCTTGGCCTCCCTTGAACCACATTAGAACTCCCCCCACTACCCACACGAAATTTGTTATACTGCTCAATCAAGCGCCTTAACAAGAGTTTAACCTTAGCCTCTATCCTATCCGCCAACTCATCCCCTTTGCACTGATTCAACCAAAACTTCAGTGCTATCATTTTATATCGTGGATCAAGCACAAAAGCAACATATATCATCAAGTTGAATCTATCTGTGCTACCCCAATATTTTTCATACTTACTTTTCATATTTATGCCCATGGTGCTAGTGATAATATCATGACTATTGCACATATCATTTAATGTATCTTCAATTGTGCAGAGTTCTTGGAAGTATACATTAGCCGTCACATACAAAGAACCAGAAATGTTCAATGTAACATCATAAAATACTTTCAGCAACTCTACAAAAATATGTGCTTTTCTCCAATCATCAACAGTGGGGTTCACGAATTCACTATCCACACACATATAATAGTGTTCAAAGGCTTGTTTGTGTTTTTCAGCGGTACTCAACATCAAATATGTGGAGTTCCATCTAGTAGGAACATCCAAGCAAATCATCCTCCCACTAATATTTTCCTTTACCGCACAAGCCTTGAACTTGGCAAACCTCGACGGTGAAGACTTCACATATCTAACGGCATCTCTAATTCTTGTTACAAACTCATAAACTTCTCTCAAGCCGTCCATAACAATCAAATTCAATATATGGGCAGCACATCACATGTGAAGAAACTCACCACCCAATATGGTACAATCACTATCCTTTATTCTCCTCCTCATATAATCAACAGCAACATCATTAGAAGAGGCGTTATCAACTGTGATAGTCAAGATCTTATTAATCTCCCAATCATGCAACCCCAAGTCTAACATCCTCCCAATAGTTTCGCCCCTATGGTTGGGAATTTGACAAAATTTTAATATTTTTTTGTGCAATTTCCAGTTGCAATCAATAAAATGTGCAGTAATACACATGTAGTTCATATTTTGCACCGATGTCCAGGTATCGGTGGTTAGAGAGATTCTTTGACCATCCAACAATTTTTTTAGCTGTATCTTCTCTTCGTTATACAGCTTAATACAATCCCTTTTTAAAGTGATTCGGGATGGCAAAGTAAATCGAGACTCTAAATTAGCCACATACTCGACAAACCCTTCGTTCTCCACAAGCCTAAAAGGCAATTCACACCTAATAAAAAACTTAGCAGTTAACACCCTAAGTTTTTCTGCATCATACTTCACTAGACTTTGTGGGCTACACACTCTTCCCTCTCCATCCCTCTTAACACCAGATGATTGACTTTTTCCAACTCCTTTAAATCTAAGAGGGGAAGTTTTACATGCATTATGGAGGTGGTGTAACATAGATGAAGTGCCATTCTTGTAGTGGCAACTGTATAGCTTAGTGCAATAATTACACTGAGCTTTTGGGTTATTATCGTCAATAGGTTGCACTTTAGTAAAGTGTTCCCAAACCACCGATTGGTTACTAGGTGTTTTTTTTGATTGCTTGGGTAAAGGTGGGATGGAATGAGTAGGTTGTTGTGTATATGTGGATGAAAGGGTTGGAATACTCCCATGCTCCTCTACATCCACTGGAATAGACGAGGAGTCACCACCAACCCCTTGGGTGGTACCGACATTACAACTCACAGAATCTTCTTCCATCTGTTATTGAGTAATCAAAACCACCAAACACAATATAATAAATAATCAAACACTAATAAAAACAGAACATTAAACAAACATGTGAAAAAAAATATATATATACTGTTCATAATTACTGTTTATAAACAGTAGCAAATGGCAAAAAACATATAATATGCATGCTACGTACATTCCGGCTATAAACATATATAGTTTATTGAAATCATGATTATTTATTTTCTCATCATGTTTGAACTTGACTTCTGTCCCATCATATATAGTTTGAAAAACAAAAGTTGATTAATTTCATGATTTGTTAACATTAATGCAAGCATCGAATAATACATACACATACATGTCAGGAAAAATTTAGTGTAAAAAAGAAATAATGAATACATGTAGATAGTATTTGAGGTTGTCTGGAGAAGTAAATAGAAATAAACGTCCAACTGACAAGAAAACAGTATTATACAAAGTAAATTGCTACCATAATAGAAATAAATGTAAATCAATAGATGCGCAAAGTATTTGAAACTGTGCACCGAAATAAATAGTAAAAATTATCACCAAGAAATATGCTCTTATGTACGAGAAAATCTGATGTCTGAAGATGTGCACAGATGTGTAGGGGAAAAATAAAAAACAGAGATGAACATAAACTGATTTATGTGTAGGTTCACAATAGAGGAAAAAACAAACAAAACAAAGATCAAAAGGGCAAAAAATAAGCATCTCAATATTTCTTCTAATGTAAATGAACCGAAACAAGCCAACATGCATTTATTAATGTACAGATTCACAAAAGAAGAGGAAAAAAAAAAGGTCAAGCATCTGAAGATTTGTTTACATTTATAGGAAAATGAACATAAAAAATTACAACACATCTTCTTCCAAAAAAAAAACAATTACAAAGAAATACAATTATAAAGACATGTTTAGGTTCAACACAGATTATAAAAATGACTATGCAGAACAAATAGAATAGAAAACAATCGAACTTTATTATTGTATTGCAAAAAAAAAATATTCAGAGCTGAAAAATAAATAAAAACATGACAAATATATATAGTGCATCACATTTGAATGAAAACATTCAAACATTTATACCCAAATGTGTACAGTTCTTCAGATGACTTAAAACAAAACACAGAGACGGGGAGATATATAGCATCAAGGCAGGAAGACTTCTGCTTGCATTCATAACATACATATACATGATATAAAAGACTTTAAAAGGAAAAAAGACTTTAAAAGAATGGCATTGTGTTTTGCACTGCAAATCAAATTCTGGGCCATGAACAAAAAGAATAATCTTATAGATACAACACGTTTGTGTGCTCGTATGTAACAGAATAATCAAACAACAGCAAATAGCAAACATAACAAAGGAAGTTTATCATGCGTCCAACTATAAAACAGCAAAGCCATTCCCCTAACAATTAAAACCAAACCTAGTACTCTACTCAACCAAGTGATTACCCCATCCATTCCTCACGCACATAATCATAGTTAGAGAGAGAGAGAGAGAGAGAGAGAGAGAGAGTACCCAAACAAGTGAACAATGCCCTAGAAGGAAAGGCCGACGGTGACCGAGATGCAGCGACCGGGTGCGGTGAGGACGAGCGGCGGACGGTTATGGGGTCACGGCTGGGGTCACGGTATCAAAACGGCTAGGGTTTCTGAGTTTCTGCGTAAGGAGAGAGCGAGCGAGAGAGACGCGGGGGGGGGGGGGATGAATATAACCGGTATCAAAACGGCGTCGTTTTGATACCGGGTTTTAAAAAAAAATAAAGATCCGGGTACCGGGTTAAAACCCGGTACCCGGGTTCCAAACCCGTATCCGGACCGGGTTGGTCCGGGTTTTCAAACCCGGGTTTCGGCCCGGGTTTGATCCGGGCCGAAACCCGGAACCGGAATCCGGATTTCCGGGTTCCGGACCGGGCCGGGTTTTTTCCCGGCCCGGATGAACAGTACTAGTTGAAAGGAGATGCGGGCTGATCTGATCTACTCAGCGGGCGAAACCGTAGCCCCCGATCTCTCATCTAGTACTGTTCATCCGGGCCGGGAAAAAACCCGGCCCGGTCCGGAACCCGGAAATCCGGATTCCGGTTCCGGGTTTCGGCCCGGATCAAACCCGGGCCGAAACCCGGGTTTGAAAACCCGGACCAACCCGGTCCGGATACGGGTTTGGAACCCGGGTACCGGGTTTTAACCCGGTACCCGGATCTTTATTTTTTTTTAAAACCCGGTATCAAAACGACGCCGTTTTGATACCGGTTATATTCATCCCCCCCCCCCCGCGTCTCTCTCGCTCGCTCTCTCCTTACGCAGAAACTCAGAAACCCTAGCCGTTTTGATACCGTGACCCCAGCCGTGACCCCATAACCGTCCGCCGCTCGTCCTCACCGCACCCGGTCGCTGCATCTCGGTCACCGTCGGCCTTTCCTTCTAGGGCATTGTTCACTTGTTTGGGTACTCTCTCTCTCTCTCTCTCTCTCTCTCTCTAACTATGATTATGTGCGTGAGGAATGGATGGGGTAATCACTTGGTTGAGTAGAGTACTAGGTTTGGTTTTAATTGTTAGGGGAATGGCTTTGCTGTTTTATAGTTGGACGCATGATAAACTTCCTTTGTTATGTTTGCTATTTGCTGTTGTTTGATTATTCTGTTACATACGAGCACACAAACGTGTTGTATCTATAAGATTATTCTTTTTGTTCATGGCCCAGAATTTGATTTGCAGTGCAAAACACAATGCCATTCTTTTAAAGTCTTTTTTCCTTTTAAAGTCTTTTATATCATGTATATGTATGTTATGAATGCAAGCAGAAGTCTTCCTGCCTTGATGCTATATATCTCCCCGTCTCTGTGTTTTGTTTTAAGTCATCTGAAGAACTGTACACATTTGGGTATAAATGTTTGAATGTTTTCATTCAAATGTGATGCACTATATATATTTGTCATGTTTTTATTTATTTTTCAGCTCTGAATATTTTTTTTTTGCAATACAATAATAAAGTTCGATTGTTTTCTATTCTATTTGTTCTGCATAGTCATTTTTATAATCTGTGTTGAACCTAAACATGTCTTTATAATTGTATTTCTTTGTAATTGTTTTTTTTTTTTGGAAGAAGATGTGTTGTAATTTTTTATGTTCATTTTCCTATAAATGTAAACAAATCTTCAGATGCTTTACCTTTTTTTTTTCCTCTTCTTTTGTGAATCTGTACATTAATAAATGCATGTTGGCTTGTTTCGGTTCATTTACATTAGAAGAAATATTGAGATGCTTATTTTTTGCCCTTTTGATCTTTGTTTTGTTTGTTTTTTCCTCTATTGTGAACCTACACATAAATCAGTTTATGTTCATCTCTGTTTTTTATTTTTCCCCTACACATCTGTGCACATCTTCAGACATCAGATTTTCTCGTACATAAGAGCATATTTCTTGGTGATAATTTTTACTATTTATTTCGGTGCACAGTTTCAAATACTTTGCGCATCTATTGATTTACATTTATTTCTATTATGGTAGCAATTTACTTTGTATAATACTGTTTTCTTGTCAGTTGGACGTTTATTTCTATTTACTTCTCCAGACAACCTCAAATACTATCTACATGTATTCATTATTTCTTTTTTACACTAAATTTTTCCTGACATGTATGTGTATGTATTATTCGATGCTTGCATTAATGTTAACAAATCATGAAATTAATCAACTTTTGTTTTTCAAACTATATATGATGGGACAGAAGTCAAGTTCAAACATGATGAGAAAATAAATAATCATGATTTCAATAAACTATATATGTTTATAGCCGGAATGTACGTAGCATGCATATTATATGTTTTTTGCCATTTGCTACTGTTTATAAACAGTAATTATGAACAGTATATATATATTTTTTTTCACATGTTTGTTTAATGTTCTGTTTTTATTAGTGTTTGATTATTTATTATATTGTGTTTGGTGGTTTTGATTACTCAATAACAGATGGAAGAAGATTCTGTGAGTTGTAATGTCGGTACCACCCAAGGGGTTGGTGGTGACTCCTCGTCTATTCCAGTGGATGTAGAGGAGCATGGGAGTATTCCAACCCTTTCATCCACATATACACAACAACCTACTCATTCCATCCCACCTTTACCCAAGCAATCAAAAAAAACACCTAGTAACCAATCGGTGGTTTGGGAACACTTTACTAAAGTGCAACCTATTGACGATAATAACCCAAAAGCTCAGTGTAATTATTGCACTAAGCTATACAGTTGCCACTACAAGAATGGCACTTCATCTATGTTACACCACCTCCATAATGCATGTAAAACTTCCCCTCTTAGATTTAAAGGAGTTGGAAAAAGTCAATCATCTGGTGTTAAGAGGGATGGAGAGGGAAGAGTGTGTAGCCCACAAAGTCTAGTGAAGTATGATGCAGAAAAACTTAGGGTGTTAACTGCTAAGTTTTTTATTAGGTGTGAATTGCCTTTTAGGCTTGTGGAGAACGAAGGGTTTGTCGAGTATGTGGCTAATTTAGAGTCTCGATTTACTTTGCCATCCCGAATCACTTTAAAAAGGGATTGTATTAAGCTGTATAACGAAGAGAAGATACAGCTAAAAAAATTGTTGGATGGTCAAAGAATCTCTCTAACCACCGATACCTGGACATCGGTGCAAAATATGAACTACATGTGTATTACTGCACATTTTATTGATTGCAACTGGAAATTGCACAAAAAAATATTAAAATTTTGTCAAATTCCCAACCATAGGGGCGAAACTATTGGGAGGATGTTAGACTTGGGGTTGCATGATTGGGAGATTAATAAGATCTTGACTATCACAGTTGATAACGCCTCTTCTAATGATGTTGCTGTTGATTATATGAGGAGGAGAATAAAGGATAGTGATTGTACCATATTGGGTGGTGAGTTTCTTCACATGCGATGTGCTGCCCATATATTGAATTTGATTGTTATGGACGGCTTGAGAGAAGTTTATGAGTTTGTAACAAGAATTAGAGATGCCGTTAGATATGTGAAGTCTTCACCGTCGAGGTTTGCCAAGTTCAAGGCTTGTGCGGTAAAGGAAAATATTAGTGGGAGGATGATTTGCTTGGATGTTCCTACTAGATGGAACTCCACATATTTGATGTTGAGTACCGCTGAAAAACACAAACAAGCCTTTGAACACTATTATATGTGTGTGGATAGTGAATTCGTGAACCCCACTGTTGATGATTGGAGAAAAGCACATATTTTTGTAGAGTTGCTGAAAGTATTTTATGATGTTACATTGAACATTTCTGGTTCTTTGTATGTGACGGCTAATGTATACTTCCAAGAACTCTGCACAATTGAAGATACATTAAATGATATGTGCAATAGTCATGATATTATCACTAGCACCATGGGCATAAATATGAAAAGTAAGTATGAAAAATATTGGGGTAGCACAGATAGATTCAACTTGATGATATATGTTGCTTTTGTGCTTGATCCACGATATAAAATGATAGCACTGAAGTTTTGGTTGAATCAGTGCAAAGGGGATGAGTTGGCGGATAGGATAGAGGCTAAGGTTAAACTCTTGTTAAGGCGCTTGATTGAGCAGTATAACAAATTTCGTGTGGGTAGTGGGGGGAGTTCTAATGTGGTTCAAGGGAGGCCAAGCACTACTTCTACTTCTACTACTATGTCGACTAAATTTGATATCAGGTTAGAGAAATTTCTTTTGGAGCAAGGGTTTATGGAGTTTAGATCAGAACTAGATAGGTATTTGTCGGAGGGGTGTGCACAGAAATCACCCAGTTTTGATATTTTGGATTGGTGGAGAGTTAATGCCACCAATTATCCTGTCCTTGCTGAGGTAGCACGTGATGTGTTATCCACTCCCATTTCCACTGTTGCCTCGGAGTCCGCATTTAGTACTGGAGGACGCATCTTGGATCCTTTTAGGAGCTCATTGTCTCCAGAGACCGTCGAAGCCCTCATTTGCACTCAAAATTGGTTAAAGACCAAACCTGTCGACATCCAGGAGTTGGAAGAATACGTACAGTCGATGGATCTTGAAGGTAAGTTTGAAACTTGAAATATTTTTTTAATATCTATTTATCTCGATTTATTATCTAACTCATTGTTAATATTTTTTTAGATGATTTTGTAACTTCATCTTCAACAGAGGCTGCAGTGAGTCTCTCTTCTCATTCATGTTAAAAAAATTCTAGAGTAAGTGTTAGAACAAGTGTTGAAGAACTTACCCCTATTTGTTCATAGAATTGTTGTGTTCGATTGTCTCTTTGCCTGTCTTTGACTTTAGCAAATCACTTGAAATTGCAGTGCCATGGCTGGTAGCAGCAAATCCAGTGAATTATGGTAGACCATGCGAACTATCTTGTGTGGAGGCATTATCTGCAGCTTTAATCATATGGTACCCAAACCTCTTCCTAAGTAATACAGTTTTCTTAGTTTGCTAAACCCATGTTGGAGTTGGTAATAGTTGGTGTGTGATTAGGTGATGTTTTGAAAGTAGACGTAAGCAAATGTAAACCAGCACACTTGCACCCGTTTCTTCCTCTCCTCATTGAAACTTAAATTTATGTTTTAGTTGATTTGATTTGTGTGACTTGTCAAGGCAAAAAAAATTTGTCCATGTGATTGTATTCTATATTCAAAACCTGTTTATATTTGGTCGTCCATATACATAATGTCATGATTTGCATACATATATACATGACATGACGAAAGTGCATATAATATATATGCGTACACATCTATCAATCTGTCCATTATTCTTGGTCTCATTGCCTTTTATTTGTGAACATAGATATTCTGTTGCACCAATATTGGATGTGTTCTCCAATGGAGAAACTTACTGTTTTCATATGTCTATCATATGGTTTACAGTGGGGAAGAGGAAACTGCAAATCTGTTGCTTGGCAAGTTCAAGTGGAAACTGCAAATCTGTTCCTACATATTTCAGGCTTATACTTTGGAGCTGGAGTGTTTACTTTCAGTTCTATTATTTCTGAATTTTTTGTATTAGAATTTAATTTAAGTAATGTATGTGTTTTGTAATATTCTTAGCAAATTAGTTCAAACAATGTAATATGTAGTTGATTGCATCTTGTATGTCACATGCATTTTACATGATGAATATTGATTTTTTTTATTTTACATGTATTTGTGTAAAAAAAAAAAAAAAAAAATCCGGGTTCAACCCGGAATCCGAAATCCGGGTTTCGAAAAATCCGGATTTATCCGGGTTCCGGCCCGGGTCTGACCCGGATAAACCCGGTCCGGGTTCCGGCCCGGGTTTGAAACCCGGGTCCCGGGCCGGGTATACCCGGGTTCCCGGGTTGGAACCCGGATGAACAGTCCTACTGCTGACTCATCATATCAAGCAAGCTTTATAAGTTTCCTACTTGTAACGATGTGATAAGGTCTATTAATTCCCATGTACTATTAAGGTCTATTAAGACTAAAACTTATATGTTATATCAAATGTTTTATTAAAAGTTAGAAGATTAATTTTATGTTATATTAATTATCAATTTAATATATAATATATAATATAAAAGATGATATATAATATAAAAAATTATAAATATATATCGGTCCGATTCGATTTAAATAGATTTTTAAAATAAAAATTAATACCGCACCGATTTAGGACCAATTTCAATTGTTAAGAATTGGTACCTCACTGAACTGCTTACAAACAGGACTAAATCTACCAGTTTGGTTTGGTCCAATCCAGTTCAACTAGTTTTCCAGTTTTATTTTCACCCCTATATATATACACGATAAAATTTATTATAATACCCAAGTCAGACAATTTGCAGGTTATATTGGTTAGAATTAGTGGTTAGATACCTATCCCGAACTCCATCTTCTCCTGCCTTCATCTTCACGAGTGCATAGACTTGGAGTTGGTTAGACTGCCTTTGTCCTTGCTGTGGTCCCTATTATATATTTGAACAAGAAACTTTAATTTCTAAAAGGATCTCAGATAATCTATGTTCTGCAATATTGAGCCTAATACAATTAAATAATGTTACATATAGTCGTGAAATGCATAAACGCCGTGCAGTTGCTTTGAAAAAGATTGGAGTCCACAATTAAAAAATTAATTTCTTTTCATGTGGATCCCATATTTATTCATTTTTTTTAAAGTAACTGTCAGCATTTGCACACTCATGACTGAAAGTATCATTTCTGTACAATTAATTGCATGAAATAGAAAACGTTCATCTCTTCTAGTTAGGCCTGTGCAAAATAATTTGTTGGCCCAATCTGTCCGACCCATTCACCCTATAAAGTCGGGTTGAAACTCAGCAGGAAGGAAAGGAACATTGTGTTTTGGTGACAAATAGGGACGATGCATGGCTTTCAACCCTACGGGGTTGTAGGGATGCTTATTTTCGCCACAAATCATTCACGTATCTTCGACTTTTTTTCATGGCAAGTTATCCTTGCATTTTGATTTACTGCTTAATTTCAGAAAACTCAAAGCATAAACATTAAAAAAAATCAATTAATAATTAATAATTAGTAGGAAACATAAAGATTTTCTCAAATAAAAGTTCGAAACTATTTTACTCAAGTACCTGCATGGATCTCTAATTACCTATTTTATCCATGAGAATACGATTTTACTTGCATTAATTTCTCTTTGAAAACCCCGTAAGTACGTAAAAATACAGCAAAGTACTATTGTCCCTAGCTTCCATATAGATATATAGATATATGGGATATATAATATATATATATATATATATATATTTTATGAATAAAAGCGCCAATGCAGCAATCTACAGATCCAAATTTTGTTTTCTCATTTTGTCCCTCTTTATTCTTGCTTTTTCGTTTTTATCCTTATCGTTGCTTTTCTTCTATTTGAAAATTTACATTTTTATCCTTTATTGATAAATTTACATATTTGACCCTGTTTAGTTGCCTCTAGCTGTTGTGTAACCGTGTATGTACAGTAATTTTCTCCAAATTTTGTTTCTAATTTTATCCCTCTACATTTATCATTTTCCAGTTTTGTCCTGATCATTGGGTTTTTTCTTAAAAATTACGTCTTTGCCCCTATTGCTTAGTACTTATGTGTTGCTTCTTTTGCTAAACTGCATTCAAAATCTACCTCAACTCAACTCATTTCATCTCACCATTATAATTTTTCTAAATTTTCACACAAAATATAATAAACAATTCAACTTTTTCAAATCTCAAAATAACTTTTTCAAATTTCCACACAAAATATAATAAAAAATTTAACTTTTATTCTACTATTCACAAATCATCTCTGAATCCAAACCATTCCTAATTTTTCCCTTTCACAAATAAATAGAATGTAATTATTATGCATCTTCATACAGTCTTTACTTATTGCTTAAACATAGTATTCTCACAATATTCTTTTCTCAACTAGAAAAACGTGTTTTGCACATTGCACCATAACTAGTATGTGTGTGTGAAAATCAACAATTGCCTTTATTCTAGGAATTAGCCCAATTAGCTCACCATATTTATATCTTTCCATACTTGTCTCTTGTAAGTCTATTTATTTGTAACTCTATACATAGAAATATAAACAGATTCAATACAATTATCTTCTCTTCTCTTTGTTTTAACATGGTATTAGCCTAATCGATCCCTAAACCCTACCCATATGGCCACCAAATCCAACCCACGCTTCTCCTCACCCTATCTCTTTCACCCATCAGATTCTCCAAGCCTCATCCTCTTCAATGGTCTCCTTATTGGTTACAATTTCCCAAATGACAAGAAGCCATGACACGGGCACTAAATGCAAAAAATAAATTAAGCTTCGTTGATGGCACCCTCATCCCTCCTGATCCCACTTCACCCGACTACCCTCAATGGAACCAAACCAAAGAGATGGTTCTTACCTAGATCCTTAACTCCATCAGACCATCCATTGTAAATTTTCTTGAGTACCATACCGACCCTCGTGTTGTATGGGTCATCTTATCTTCTCACTTCTGCCATGGCAACAACAACAGAATCTATCACCTCAAACAAGCCCTCTCTTCCCTGGAACAAACCACCAACTCAGTCTATGACTATAATAACCAAATTAAACAAATTTGGGATGAACTTGGACATCTTCAAAGTAGCACCAACCTCAAGGATATGCAACAACAAGCTGAAGATGAGAGAGTCTTCCAATTTCTTCTTGGCCTCAATGACTCTTTCGCACCGCTTTGCACACAGATCTTAGCCATAGATCCTCTCCCCTCCATCCACAAGGTCTTCTCTATTCTCTTCCAAGAAGAACAACAACGGTTGTTCCACCTTCGCACCACCCCATCCGAAGCTATTCGCACCTCTGGATGCCCAAAATTAGTTTTTAAGTGCACGATCTGCGAGAAGGAGGGTCATAGTCGCAAACGATGATGGATCGTCGTGTGTTACCCACCTGGTCGGAAACCACGCTCCAAGCCGTGAACCTTCGATTCTTGGCCAACCCCCACCGACTGCGAACCAAGCTACCACCACCACCTTGGCGTCGAGTCCTGTCCCTAGTCTCTCACCGAAGCTCTATCAGAAATTTCTCTCCTTGCACGTATCGGCAACTTCTTCTCCTTTGATTTCGTCCGCTCATTTTGTTGGTAATATTTTCTCCCCCCTCCCCCTTCTCTGCTCCTCTCTTTAATCGGGACCACCATTGGGTGGTGGACAGTGGTGCAAGCCATCACATTTGTCACCAGCGAGATTGCTTTGCCAATTTGAGCACTCTAGTCACTGTGTTCGGCTCCCCACTGGAGACGATGTCCATGTCGAAGGCATTGGGACTTGTATTCTCTCCCATTTTCTTACATTTTCCAATGTCTATTATGTCCCCACTTTCTCCTTTAATCTTTTATCTATTTTCCAACTCACCCTTCAAACTTCTTGTGTCATCTTATTTTCTTCTAACACTTGTCTATTTTAAGACCCACAATTGATGAGACCGATTGGAGTGGGTGATCTTTGCAATGGACTCTATGTGTACCGACCTAATCCTCCTCTTGCATTCGCTGCACAACCCACCGTTAATAAGATTTTATGGCATCAACATCTAGGTCATCATTCTAGTTTTACTATTTCTTGTCTTTTTAATTCTCCTTGTATTATTTCTGATTGCAACATTTGTACTCGTTCTAAGCACACCATATTGTCTTTTCTCTTTCTACTAATAAAATTGTTTCTCCTTTTAGTCGTGTTTTTTGTGATATTTGGGGTAGCTATCATACTTATTCTCTGTGCAGGGCTCATTACTTTCTCACAATTGTTGATGATTTTTCTCGCACTACTTGGATATATCTCATGCATTTTAAATCCGAAACTTATACCCATTTAACGCATTTTTTTGCTCTTTCCCAAAATCAATTTAACACCACTGTTAAAATCATTCGAACTGATAATGGACAAGAATTTCTCTTCCATCAATTTCAAAATTATCTTTGGGATCACGGCATCATTCATGAATGTACCTGTGTTGAAACTCCTCAACAAAATGGCGTTACGGAGCGTAAACATCGGCACCTTCTAAATGTTACTCGCAGTCTCATATTTCAAGCACACCTACCTTTAAAATTTTGGGGTGATTATGTTCTCACTACTGCATATCTCATCAATTGCACTTTCAGTCGTCTTCTCAAAAATAAATCTCTTTTTGAAACACTTTTTGATAAAACGCCCAACTATGATCACCGTCGTGTGTTTAGGTGTTTTTGTTATGCTCAAACTCTTCGTGATCATCGTGACAAATTTTCTCCTCGTGCTACCAAATGTGTGTTTCTTGGCTACCCCAGTACTCATAAAGCATACAAGCTCTACAATATTGACACTCAGACCATTTTCTTTTCCCGTGATGTCACATTTCATAAGCAACAATTTCATTTCCAAGATATTCCTGATTCTTCCTCTCCCTCCCATTCTCTCGTCCCTCTCCTTATTCCAGAACTCATAGTGTCTTCTCCTTCATCCTCTTACTCCCCTGCCACCCTATCTCCATCACCTTCTTCACCTCCAACACCTACTTCTCCTCCATCCCCCCTGTTCCTCGTCCTCGCCGCACAATTACTCGACCTGCATATCTTCACGATTATGTCTATCCGATCTTACATACGGAGCCCACAACACCCTCACCTGCTCCACCTGCCTCAAGTACTGCTCACCCTTTATCTGCTTTTCTTTCATATTCCTGTTTTTCTTCCTCTCATATCTCTTATTTAACTGCTCTCACCATTTGTATTGATCCCTCATGTTATTCTAAGGCTACTCGCCACTCTCATTGGCGTGAGGCCATGTCGTCTGAAATTCGTGCCTTAGATAACAATTCGACTTGGACTCTTGAGCCACTTCCTCATGGTAAGAAACACATTGGTTGCAAATGAGTTTTCAAAACCAAGCTCAAGGCCAATGGTTCCATTGAGAGGTACAAAGCTTGACTAGTTGCCAAGGGCTATACACAGGTTGAAGGTCTTGACTATCATGAGACATTTGCTCTGGTCGCAAAAATGACCATTGTATGGTGCTTGTTAGCAATGCCGCCACCAAACATTGGCTCATTCATCAACTCGACATCAACAATGCCTTCTTGCACGGCGATCTTGATGAAGAAGTTTACATGACCCCACCACTCGGATATTTCACTAAAGGAGAGACCTGTGTCTGTCATCTCAAAAAATCCATTTATGGCATCAAACAAGCCTCCTGAAATTGGTTTTTTAAACTAACCATTGTGCTTCTTAATGTAGGTTTTCATCAGTCTCAGGTCATTCTTTGTTCACTCTTGTCCTTGTTTATTTTGATGACATATTAGTCGCAGGTAATGACATTTCTCAGATCAAGATCTTTAAAAAAGTTCTCTCCACTCACTTCAAAATAAAGGATCTTGGTTCTCTGAAGTACTTTCTTGGACTCGATGTTGCTCGGTCTCCCAACGGCATCTTTTTTAAATTAGTGCAAATATGCTCTCGACATCCTCTCTGACAGTGGACAACTTGGTGCCCAAACTGCTTATTTTCCCATAGAGCAACACTTGAAGCTCAATAATCAAGACGGTGACCTACTTCCTGATCCTTGCCTTTACCGTCGTCTCGTTGGCCGCCTTATTTATCTGACCATCATTAGACCAGACATTGTTTATGCATTCAATATCTTCAGTCAGTTCATGCATGATCCTCGGATTCCTCACATGACTGCGGCTACTAGAGTTCTCTGTTACATCAAAGGTAGCCCCGACCAAGGCATCTTCTTTCCTTCCTCTAATAGTCTACATGTCACAACATATATTGATTCTGATTAGGCCAGTTGTCCCACCACTCATCATTCCACTACAAGATACTTCATTCAGTTAGATACCAATCCGATCTCTTGACGTACAAAAAAATAGACTATTATGGGTCGCTCTTCTGCTGAAGCTAAATATCGGGCTATGGCCGTCACCACCTGTGAGCTCACTTGGCTTAAGCAGTTTTTAGCCGATCTTAGCATCTCTCATCCTAAACCATTCACCTTACATTGCAACAATCAATCTGCTCTCTACATCACACACTATCCCTTGTTTCATGAGCGTACCAAACAAATTGAGATTGATTGCCACATTATTTGTGATAAGATTCGATCTGGTCTCCTTAAAGCCATTCATACCTCCTCTCATGACTAAGTTGCCAACATCTTCACCAAGACTTTAGGCCAGTAACTTTTTCATCATTTTTTACGTAAGTTGGGTATTACGGATTTATATGCGCCAACTTGAGGGGAAGTATTGACAGCTATTTCTCCTCCCATATATTTAGTCTCCAGAAAATCAGCAATTTCCTTTATTCTAGGAATTAGCCCAATTAGCTCACTTACCGTATGTATATGTTTCCGTACTTGTCTCTTGTAAGTCTATTTATTTGTAACTCTATACATAGAAATATAAACATATTCAATACAATCATCTTCTCTTCTCTTAGTTTTAACATGCATAAGCCACTATTCACTCTCACATCATACATATATAGCTTTTTCATAGGGTGTGTGAATATTTTTCATAGGGTGAGGGGAGGTGAATAGTGGCTAATGAGAATAGTTTATATATATATATATATATATATAAGAATTGCTACATACACAAAATAAACCTACAAACAGATATGGTTTCATGAGATCTGTTATATCTACTTTATAATAAAAATGATTTTACAATTTGACATATCATATCAAACCACATCAGTTTATAGGTTTATTATTATATAATTTCTTTATGTCCAAAAATATTTCCCTATATATATATATTATATATATAGCGGAGAGAGAGAGAGTTGGAAGACGCTGAAATGGGAGCATCTGAGAAGGAATGTACTTTCTTTCTGAAGATATTCTTGGAGAAGGCCCAAAAGAATATCCTATTTGAAAGCTCTCAAGACAAAAGGGGCCTCCCTTTTCCCCACTCATTTTGCTGTCATTTCTTTGAATCGTGAGCAGTGAGCACCTTATATATCCAATATTGCCTGAAGAACCCTAATACAAATTTGGAAATTAAAACCGACAGTGGGTATTCCTCCATTCTCTGAAAAGTATCAATTTGTATTACAAGTTTGAGATAGTTTATTATTTTTATTATTGGTTTGAATTATAGATCCTAATTAAACAGAAAGGCCCAAGTTCTACAGTACATTGAATAACTATTGCAAAGTTTAGAATAACATATCGTGTTCAGTTTGATCCATATAGTTGAATGTCCATGACCTAATACGACACGACTCGCAAACACAATTTGCAACCCTTCTGTTATCAATAACTATAACGAAGTTTGATTTTGATTCTTCACAATGATCAGCTAGCGGCCTAGATATTCAGAGTTGAATGGTTTTGGTATATATATGTATCGTGGAGCCTGTAATTAAAGTTTGAACAGAACATTCGCATATAAAACATATTTATCTCAATCTCACAATACTGGAGCTATTAAAATCCACAGCCAACAGCGTGTAATATCAGACATTTAAACGCGTCCCATACTCTGAAAGAAAAGTCTCGCATTTTCTATTTAAACTATTCATTTTTCAAAACACTCAGCATCTCATACTCATTTATCCAATAAATAAATTAAGGAGATAATGAGAGAATAAAATGGCACAAAATGGAGGCAGACAGAAATATGGGAGAATATTGGACAATATATAGGAATAAGCTGCTAATGACAAGTCCTTTTAATACTTGAAAAGGGATAATATCGTTGCAACAAATTGAAAGAAACAAGTTGATTTTTGTAACCTCATCAGCTTTAATGCTATTGTGCAACTACATTTGATCCTTATGGCGAAATAATGAGGTACTTTTGTAGTCATGACAAAAAGATTATATAAAAATAAATTTATAAACTAATATGACTTAATAAAATCATCTATTAATAAAAATTATTTTACAATATCACGTATCACATCAAGTCACATCCGTTTGTAGATTTATTTTTATGTAATCCCAGCTTTGTAGTTAAAGTATTTTTCCTAGATTTAATTATTTTAAATTTTAATGTGTAGTCTAGTGCCGATATGTGGATTAGATTATTTCTTAGAAAGTTAAAAGGTGCCATACTTTTATTTGATAATTAAAAGAAGAATCTCACTGCATATTAATTAAAGTTAAGTTTATATAGTTGACCAGCATAGAACTGTTTGCAAAGCAGCAAGTCCTTTTACCAAAAGAAAAAAGAAATAAATAACAAAGAATGGATAAAGATAATAATAATGCTACTATTCCAAGTCAAAATTCCAAAGCTCCCTCTCTATTTATGAGTTCGTTAAAGTTTCAAACATGACCTCCTTCAAATGTGGAAAGTTCTCGCCGGGCCGCCCTCCAACTCTCATCCAAACCACAATTCATCGGAAACTAATGTCGCTTACCACAAAAACATGAGCAATGCTAGGTACAGTCCTTATTTGGGGACTGCAATACAAGTCTAGACTATTTTAACTTTAAAATTTTTTAAAATTATAAAATTATCCCTCTTAAAATGATGTTTTTTCTCATTTAATAAAAGGCTTGTACATACAATCTCCAAGTGGAAACTGCAAATAGAATTTCTCTAAAAACATACGATGAAGTTTTCTTTTTCAATGGGAGTCGAAGAACCAAAAAAAAAAAAAACATCCCTCACGTGTTTGTTGAAAACTTATGGATTGAAATCTCATAGTTTTTATAAATCATTTAATAATATTTAAAATTCGTTTTATAAATACTATAAAATTTTGAAATTTTATCTTAATTTAAATTTTGAAATTTGGATGGCAAATGATGTTTTGATAATGATGATATTGATGACAAAGAACACAACATCAAGAATTAATATGTTGCGAATGTAGGGTCGAATGTGCAAAATTAACAAAGTTCTTGCTTTGGTCCATTTTAATGGCTTGTTCAAATCAAAACCACTCAAATATCAAAATCACAAACCTCATTTTGTTTCCACGACACACAAATCTCCCTCTCTCTCCCTCTCTCTCATCCCCACAAATGAAAAGCTAAGTACTTGATAGACCCAAATTGAAGAACAATAAAGGCCATGGCTTTTCTTCTTCTCAACCTCTCTCCCTCTCTTCTTCTCCATCACAAATCGAGAGAAAAATCATTCATTCACCCATCATTCTTCCCCAACTCAAATCCCAATTCTCATTCTCACTTTCTGCCTCCTCTCTCCCTCACTTCTACTGCTTCCTTCACCAGCCTCCAATCCCCTCCTCCACTCCAGGACGTGGCTCAGGATAACACTCCCCCCGGTGAGCAGGATAAGCACCAAAAGGACGACTTCTATGTCAACCTTGGCCTTGCTGTGCGGACGCTCCGAGAAGACGTCCCTTTGCTATTTACCAAGGACCTCAATTATGATATTTACAGGTGATTTTCTCGTCTGGGTAGTTCATATTCTTTGTTTTAATCTTCTGGGTTTGTTATGTTTTCTAGGGTTAATGCTTGGTTTCTGAAACAGTTGCTATTTTTGGTTGATTTATTTTAATGTTTTCAGGGATGATATTACATTTTCAGACCCGTTGAATACATTTACCGGTATTGAAAACTACAAATTGATCTTCTGGGCATTGAGATTTCATGGTAAAATCCTGTTCCGAGACATTTCGCTTGAGGTATATCGGATTTGGCAACCTTCAGAGAATCTGATTTTGATAAGGTGGAACTTGAAGGGTGTCCCTCGGGTTCCATGGGAGGCCAAAGGAGAATTTCAGGGCACGTCTAGGTATAAATTGGACCGAAATGGCAAAATTTACGAACACAAAGTCGACAATTTAGCGTTTAATTTCCCGCAGACGCTGAAGCCGGCAGCTTCAGTATTGGATTTGGTGGGTGCATGCCCGGCAAGCCCCAATCCGACATTTTTGTTCGCGCCGGTGGATGTTTATTCATCTTCATGGGTGGAGTTTTATCGGGCAGTAAGGGAGACATTGAAGCGGGAAGGGTACTTGCTTTCACAAGATGGTTTGATTACTTGTTCATAGATAGTGAGCAACTCCATACACCAATCACTTAATAATACATCAGAATTCAACATATGTATGTATTTTGTATGATATATTATATTATATTGATCAATAGAAAATAATGGTTTTTGTTGAAGGACTAGGGTGTATATTTAGATAGGCAGGTATGTTGGTGGTGGAGGAAGAGAAGCTTGGGAATGAATGAATGAATGAATATAAATTATATATGTTGAGCTAACAGGGTTCATATATGTATGTATACAAACTATTGATTTACTGTTTTTAGTGAATCTAGTTCTTCATTTATTCTTATTGGCTTCTATCTACTATTGCATTTTTCTGTTTCTTGCATTAAGAATACACTACCCTGGCTCCCCTGCTGTACCATTTTTCACCTTTACACAACCCGTCTTCCTATATTTTGCTCATCATCTTAATTTTTAGGGTTCAGCATAAAGGGATGAGATTGAGATGAATCTTCCATGCTATCTGCACTGATCACTTTCATCACCTCCAGTTGTTCTTTCCTCAACTTTGTTTTGGATTAACTAGAGTGAGCAATCTAAGAATCAAGGAAATTACCAAAGAAAATGGCTGGAATCTGGATTAACTGACTAGCTTAAATTTATATCACATCACCTTTATTTTTCTCAAATACTGAAGAGGCAGCATCTTCTCCTGTTTCGGTCCAGTCATCCAAACCTTGATGAGATTGTTGAAATATCTTTTCTCCTGTTTTCAAAACTTTTCTTGGTGTTGTAGTAATTCATGAATATTGCCCATTTGATTGATAATTATGGAGCCGCATTTGTTATGTGGAAGGGGGCTCCATAATGATTGGTGGAAACATCAGGAGGAAGGAAAAAGTGCTCTTTGAGTATGTGCAAGTGTTCCAGGCAGGCCCTTGCATCCTCTGGAAAAAGGGTTTCTTGTTTCTATTATCTAATCGGTAGTGATAAAAATAAGCAGAGTTGGTTGATTGTCTACCATTCTCTATGAGGCTGTCCTAGAAACGAGGTTCCTAAGGTTCTAATATCTTTTTTAGTATTAGTTTATTAACTATCTTGTTTGTACTTTTACAAACATTCTCAAGGCACTTGAGAAACGTAACGAATGCTTATTGCTTGAGGTGTGAAAGGATGTTTCCCTAGAGAGTTCCACTTTCAACTTCGAATGGCACGGAAAAGTATGATATTGTTTGAAATGTGACTATAATGCTAGGGCGCAACATACGGAAGTTATAACCATCTTTACATCGTCAATTTTATTATCATCACACCGCAAAATACAAATATATCAGGCAGCAGCTGGCAAATCAAGGCGACTCCAACAAATAATATGGAGAATGTCCAAAGATTAACAACCAGCGGAGGTTTAATTCCTCAATTTTGTAGAATTACTATTGAGCTACAATCCCCAAAGATACAATTTGAGTAGGTATTTCCTGCAAGGTTTCAAGAAAAGGAAAAAGAAAAAGAAAAAGGTGGTTTTTAGAATTGCAGAAGAAACACAGCTTGGCATCATACAAAAGATCCAAATAAAACTGAAATCTCACCTGCACACTTTCCATTATGATGCCAATTACAGAGGCTATCCACACAAAGTGTAATCAAAGAGGAAGCCTATCTAAAGTAGTTATTGCTGCAACACCACTGAGATCAGGCTTCAGATATTTTTCGTATGTGACTTTCAACTGTCCTGTTCCAGCATCTTTATGGAATCTTAGGATCATCTCGGCACAATCCCTATGGTGACCGAATTGAAAAATGATTTAGATACTCTGGGAAGCTCAAAAGTCATGAAGAAACTGAATCTTGAAAAGTACCTGAGTTGGGATTCTTCATAGCGTGTATGTTTGCAAAGCAAGGGGGTCCAAGCTGGAGTCATGTTCAGGGTACACCTTGCAACATAGATAGCTGATGCACATAGCAAAGAGGGCTTGAACTTTAAAGCTTCATATTGAACTAAGCAAAGTTCAATGAGGTAGAATGCCAAGCGTTCAAGCTGGGAGCAATTTCCACAAGGGAGCAGAGGCAATCAGCAATTGATGATTACAAAATCATATCTAGTCTGCATTGAATATAGTCTGCCTCTACCAACTAACAATTAATAACATGGCTATTGTAAGTTACCACATACCTTTGTGTCTGACTGAGCAGCCTTGAGAAATCTCAACATAAACACATAAGGAGTAGCAACATTAAGACGAAACTTCAATTTCTTAAGAATAAGCCTCTCCTGTATGGCAAAGCCAATGTGTATCGTTAGCATCATGCAAGAACACTAACCATGGCAATCAAATTTTGAGACGTCATCAGACCCAAGATTTGTGTAGAAAATACGAAATCTAAACAGTTATAAGAATTCTTCTTCTTTCACAGGCTCCTAAACGGTCAAAGATAAACAGTTTAACACATCCCAGGGAAAAAGTAAATGCAAGCAAGGTCATTTAGAATATATTTTCCACAAGTCACTTATTTGTCTGGTGTGTACCACATTAGGTGTGAACTTTGGTATGGGTTTTATATGCTTAAGCCTCCCAATAGCTTAAACTTTTGGGTTAGGAGCTGTTACTTAATATCAAAGTCTGATTTATTGTTTATTGGACCATGTTTCAAAACTGTTTGCTCCAAGGAGTTAGGACGTGTTCAGGGGAGGGCTGGAGTGTTGGAAAGCCTTACAGTGGTTAGCTTTGGAATGCGCTTGTGCACTAACTGGGTCCTCTACCTCATACCTTAAACGATTGGACCTAGAATGAATAAGTACATTCCAAACCATCCACCCTGCTGCTTTCGGGTGGCAGCAATCAAAAGAACAGAAAAATGAACCTGAAAGCAAAGCTTAGAAGTGGGGGCAGGCATACCATTGCAAGCATTTCATCTCTTCTATACGATTCAGCTGATATACTAATTAAGTCCTTGACCTGTATTATAGGGAGAATAAAACTCAGATGACCATGTACTCTGGAAAACACCAGTAGCATTGAAACAAAATTTGTAAGCATGTGATTTGAACATATTGATCTTTACTCTGGGATGCCAGAAGTCTTCATATTTTGATGCCAGCAAGAGTGCAGTAAGACCAACCAACTGCAGTTCATTCTTCTTTATGGTAGCTTGTGAAAGAAATCCATCTAACAAGGTCACCATGAGATATAGAGTTTCTTGCATTAAATCAAATTTGAAGTGTACCTGTAACAGGAGTTGCAAAAAATGCAGCAAAGAAAATGAGCTCAGTAAAATGAATGCATAGATAACCAATATCGGAAAACCTTCATCAGAATGCTTTTCTGATCGACTGGATGAACAAATTGCCTTATAACCAACCAGAAAGGGAAAAGAAGAGAGAGAGAGAGCAAGAAAAAAAAGATTTTACCAGAATGCATGGAAGAAAAGATATATACCTCAATTAACCAGTTTATCAGAATACCACGCATATGAGCTGTAATGTCTGTCTGGACTGACATATAATTTGCCAAAGACTGATTCTGTGCCTGCAGTCAAAAGTCAATTTAGCATTAGGCAATAACATCAAACTAAATTGGTTTAGAGAGCAATGCCAGAATGCTAAATTCAAATAATAAGATATAACTAGATATTTGAGAAACATAAGTTAAAAATTGTTAACCCTGGCCAGAATAAAACAGAAACAACAGAATGGTGTAAAAATATGGGAACGGAGACAATAATATTAAACATCACCTCTGTAACCCAATAGTACTGATAGATCTCATCAACATATTCAGCCACTTCCAGTTGATTGCAAATGTCATCAATACTTGGTAGCTCTTCCAACTTCATTGCTTCACCACACTTCTCTATTAACTGCAACATAATAACTATTGTAATTGAAATTCACAAGAACAGGGCCAATGCATTACCAGAGTATAGTGTGCCTCAACCTTTGATCTTGCCATTAAGGAAGATGTATAAGATCTCCTCCGAGCCGATTTTCTAGTAGCAATGATATCTGGTACAACCCTTGGATTGCCATCAGCATCAGATGGAAGCTGTCCTTCTGTGGCTTCTTGTGGATCCACTAATGCAATATTTGCTGGAAGAGATGATGTCACTGCTTCCTCCCTTTTCTTGGATGAGATTGCAGCAACAGATGTCCGTTTGTTAACATTTGAAATGTTATTGGATTTTAAAGTCCTTTGAGCATGGGTAGCCTTGAGGGTGGTCTTCACAATTGGCTATATCATTAATGAAATTAAAAGGTAATTGGATCGCTAAAACTCAATAGACACAGAATTGTGTCAATATGCTGATTGCAAATCAATTATATTTGAGAAACAAAACTAGGCTTCATGAACAACCTAATTTCATTAACATGATGAAGCATTGTAGTTGCTAATTATGTGAAAAATACACCAGAGAAACACATTAAACTTTGAAAGTACTTCCAGCTAACTAGTCAAAACCAGTGTTGATGTAAGTGCTCTTAAGCACAGAGTGCCAAGGCTGAAGCAAAATGAAGCACATTTACAAAAGCCAGCTTTAAGCATACTTTTTGGGGCTTTTGTGTGAGCTTAAAGAGCAAAAAAGTGTGCTTTTGTAATTTAAAAAATAAAAAATAAAAATATCATTTCAAGACCAATAAAATGATGTAAACAAATATTCTTAAGTATTAGTTGATACTGAAGATCATTTACATACCATGGCGCTACATGTTTTCATATGTTATGTATATGCTTTAAACTCGATATAATATTCCAACTTGGCTTTCTAGATGAATTGGTATTTGATTGTGTTAGCATAGAGGTCAATACCTACAATTCTTGCATTTTTTGTTTTTATCTTCGCCTTTCTAGTATATTTTCAATTCAACCCTGTACTTTAATTTGACTATGCTATCAAAGATTTTTCTTTTACAAGTGACTACCATTTTTTTGTCTTCAATTAACTGCAAAGAAAATTTATGGAGGGTCCTTTTTGTAATTAACTAATACCGCATGGGTTATTTTTAAAAAAAAATACAGGGTCTTAAACTTCTGTACTGCATGGGACGAGGGTATGTAACTAGAATTTCCCAAATTTTACATAATTAGTTGGTTACTTGAATTTCATGTCGTAGTTTTGCATAATATTCTAATAAATTGAGTTCATAGGCTAAAATACATAAAATCTTGATTTCTAAAACCCTTTTTTATTGTATTTTGTGAATTATTTGTTATCATAAAGTAATTTTAAAAGTATGAGATTTACTTCAATTAGGCACACATTTACAAATCAAAGAATATTAGTATAATGATGGTCATAAACTACCTTGACAAAGGACAATAATGTCTAAGCCTAAGCTTCAAGTATGAGCATGGGAACCAAGCGGATGGCAGGTTAAATAACAGTCATGAGATCCTTGACTATATGAAAGGAATTGTGACTGCATACATAAGCATTAAACAACTCAATATAAGTCAATTTTATACACTAGTGAGTAGCGTTATATCATGGAAATGAATTATTTAATTCTGAAACCTATGGTTGATCCTGAGCACGTGTCATGCAATAAGATGATCATAAAATATTCTTATTGACTCCTAGAATAATAATTTGATGAAAGAAAACGCAATTAACTAAAACTTCACTTTTAGACTAGGGAAAATTACTGTTCTGGTCCCTAAGATTTGCACTTTTTCAAAACTAGTACCTATAGTTTAAAAAGATTAGAACTAACGCCTAATGGTTATGGTCAAGTTTTAGAAGGTCAAGTTTTAGAATGGTCCTTCCATCTGGACTCTACTACTCTCTTGAAGGAAACTGTAGCAAGCTCAACAACAATAGAGTAGAAGTATCTCAACAACATGAACAATTAAACATAGCAAGCACAAAACACATAAAACATGTCACATACCCTGGTATTTTTTCTTTGTAATGCTCGGGCCTCTACATTAGTTTGACCCCTGTAATCATACAAGAAAAATTTTTCTTTGATTAGTAATCATACACAAAATCATAAAATTAATATATAGGAACCTCAGTCTTATATAGTTTGCCATTCCATAAAACTAATGAAAAAAGAAAAAGAAAAGGTAATAATCCAACCAAGTGGTGTTAAATAAATCTATCTCAATTTTAACGCGAGACAAATGAGACTACTAAATTTGATAAATTATATCAAGTTAGCTTGGTGGGGGAGAAATGAGTGGTCCACTCTCGAAAATGTGCATTATGTTGCTTGTATAATGTGAATCATTTTGTGTCTGCAATGTTTTGTGAGCAGATAATGATGTACTTAAACACCTGATTCTCAAGAAACCCTTGCAATGGATCATACACATTAGAATATTTAACAGCTTTAACATTAAGTAAACACTACATATGCTTGTATACTGTCAAAAGATGAACACAACTTAATTGATATGTGCTTTAGTTGACAGTGTTAGACTAAAATTCAACCCCATGCCATGTGCAAGCCTTACAGACTGGAAAGTATACAGCCATATCATTTACACAGAAGAGGAATTGAATGAACAACTGGCACGAATTTTAAGTTCAATGGACTGGATAGAAAATAAAACTGGCATATTTCATCATTACTCACATTATTATGAAGCCATCACTCACTCGATTCTTCCAAAGATGACTCCTAGCATTTCTTACCAGGGGTGCTACTTTCCTGCCAGTTTTACCAACTGAACCGAGCAACAAAATCATCAACGATTGAGAAACATAATCAATGCAGCATATGCTGAGCATAATGCAGAAACGAACACAGCAGGCCCAATTAAGAATAATTTATTAAAATTAACATTGTGATTTATTTAAGAGTGTGCGCACGTTACGTATAGTATATTGCATTATTTCTACTGGTTCTTGCTAACTATAGCACTTAACATAAATAAAGTGAAAACACATTGGATAGTATAGCTCTTTGCCCTTGCACATGTGAAAGACTGAAAAAGTCACCATAGTTTACCGAGATATCCACTCTTTTCCTTGCTCATGTCAGAAATTTCAGCATTTTCCTTCAAGCAAAATAGAAAAAGACATCAAGAAGTAACGGAAAAGAAAGGGAAAAAAGAATAAAAATCCTGCCACCAAACAAACCAGAACTGGAGGAGGAAAAAACTCATTAGGAAAGGCAGGAAAAGAAATCTCCACGATCAATCTCTCCAACTAAAATTCAAAAAAAAAAAAAAAAACTATGTATTATGGCAACCTTTGGGATACTTGTATCTGCCTGGTTCCCCCTTTTTAGCACCGGCAAAGAGTTCCTTCAAGCAGAGTGGGATAATATTAAATAAAAAGAAAAATTGCACCAATAGCACATGCATATTTTATTTATGTTGGATAGACCACATTATTTGGAAATTCACGTACCTATTTGATAAAAGAGAATTCCTTGTAGTCCTGGTAAAAAAAAATATATATTATGTAGGAGTCGTCTACAAACTTTTAAGTTGTATAAGAAATTAGCTACACAAGAGTTTCAAAAACTATCATTAGTATTAACAGAACCCTGGCTCGAAATCAGAGTGCTTGTTCTAACAGGGAGAAAAAAAAAAAAGAACAGGGTTTCTCATACCTGCCATATGTACGAACTGAATCATGGCTTTGACTCATGGTCTTGTTCCTATAACCATCTGAAGAGGCATTCAAATCTTTAGAAAACAATATTTCTCAAACAAGTATCTACCTATTGTAATACTGAATCATAGAAACAACGATCTGAAAACTTATGTAGGAAACCAAATAACCTCTCTTGGAAGTATGCAAGTTACCAACACCTTGACTTGTGCTTTCCTGCACTTTTCCCTATATTTGAACAATAAAGATTTCAATATTTCCAGCCGGAAAAAACTTATATAAGACAGGATGATGGATATTGATGTTTGCTAGCCCTGACAACAAAACCTCTGATGCTGACACACAATAAGATTGATTAACCAAGGAAAAAATGGATTCTTTTAAACCATCAGATACATTATTCTTAAATTTACCTACACGTTCTGTTCGAAACAGAAAAAAAAAAACTGATTTTACCCAATCTATCACATTGATTTCAAGACCCTGCTCATCTTTAAAATATATAATAGGTCTTAGAATCTGAAGCTCAACCCCACAATCTGGCAATTCCAAACACTACCATACATCATTTCATTGGTGGTTGTTACTTTCTCCTTCCCAATTATGAAATGCGCTGTTTTTTTCTTGACTCAGATTCATCGCTTATTACTTAAATAAATTTTTCTAGTAAATTATTATTTAAATAACTCATGATCAGCTGCGCTAATCCAACATTATTATATCATTTACCTTCACTATGTCTATCATTCCAATATACTTACAATCTTTGAAGAACACTTGGCGTAGTTTTAAAACCATTTCAATACCATTTTAGAGATGATTAACAAACGCAAGATTTTAAACTGACCATTCCATTCATCTTTTGTTGTGGTATGCATTAAAAAACAAAACTAAGACAGAAGTTGGAAACATCAATTAAGTAGAGCTACTTCAAGATAAATTACAATCATTTAGGATGTTTTATACTTCCCTGGTCAAAAAAATAAAATTTTGTTACCTATAAAAAAAGTGAATTGCACTAAAAAACAACAGAAACAGGAGCAATGCAATGGAACTCAAAAGAAAGCCAACAAGCAGTAGGAAAATATATACATTTATATCGGTTCCAGTTTTATACCATAATGGATTTCCTTGATGAGACATTCAAAATCTTTCCGGCTGGACGCAGTGAAACCCTAGACAGAACATAGTAGATGTTATTTAAGATATAAGGAAAAATACAGAAAAGTTATATCCTAGCCCATTTATGAAAATTCATTCCTGGAACATGTCCTGAAAACAAAAGGAATGATAAATCAACTCCTTTAATATGAATTTCTGAAAGAAACAATGAAGATTTTGAAAGCCAAAAACTGTCCAACCAAAAAAGAAAATAAAGAAAACACAAAGATTGATTCTATTCATTTAATTTTCCATATCAAATATGGGGTTCATTAGATGACTATCAAAGTTCTTCTTTTATGCGAAATGAAGAGAGAGTTGAGAGATAGAGAAGGTCAGTGCGAGAGAGATAGGTATCCACAATTCATCTAGTAAACATATGTTAGTGGAAAGAATCAAAGTTGCGGTTTGCACTAACCACAACTGGCACAACAACAAAAAAAAAAAACTTGTCTCGTTCTTAAATGGATAAGGGGAATGTTACAAATACACATAAAAACATGTTTTCTTTGAAAAGTTTATCAAACAAGAAATTCAACCAAAGGAAGGCAACAACCGCTTAGGATATGAAAACAACCAAAAAACAAGAATGGGCAACATTTTTATTGCCTGTTTGGTTTTGAGTTTGGGAGCTTTAAAGGTACTTTTAACAGATAAAAGCTTTCTCAAAAAACGGTATGTATGGTAAATTTATAAAAAGTGCTTTAAGCACCAAAAAGAGCTGAAAATCCACTTTTTTAAACAAGCACCAAATTAAAGCTTTTGTTGAAAAGCTCATGCAGATAATTTTGAAAACCACCGTAACTAAAAGCGCTTTAAGCATATATTTACCAAAAAGCTTTTCAATAGTAGAAATTTCTAACAAAACTCTATAATTAAAAGCCTTATTACCTACAGCAATCCCAAACAAGCACTTGTATTACAAAAAACACTTTCAAAATCAAAACTGCAAGAGTATTTGACTCCTGAAAGTACAAAGGCATCATTTTGACAAGCATGTAGAAGAAAATGATTGATAATGGTGCTGATACTCATGGTTCAGAGTGCATACCGTTGCAAAGACGTAGTTGTCTTGCTTATACCTTTCCTGAAATAAAATAGAGCACGTAGGTTTAGAGGCACTACACCGAGGGTAAAAGGGCTAAAAAACGATCATCTCGTTTATCATCTTTTCTTCATAAGAAAAGATTATGAGTATCAGAAATTATTTCAAGGGGCAGAAAATAATCCAGACTCGCATGATACAATGATTCTTAACTCCTAATTTATAAGAAAATGTAAAATAAGAAACTCTTTTATAGCCCCCCAACATAAAAGAAAAGTAATAGAAAATAAAGAGCGTGATGAAGTTAAAATGACAACATACATCAGTTTGGGGCCATCACACATCGCATTGCTCGGAGAGTTTCTCTTGACATTGCTAACGTCAGCCAATGCCTTTCTTCTGACTACTGTTTTTTCTGGAGAAAGGCCAATCTAAAATTCTTAAAAAACTTCTCAAAGCAAAACCCAAGGCCTGTTGACAAATTTATTTTAGTTAATCCTTACCGGTACTGATAAGTTTTCCTTTGCACTTCTCCATGTTATTCAAAGCACTCTTCATGAAAAAAAAAAAAGATAAATTAAAATTCAATACTCAAAAACGCTTTGGCATTGTCCAATTTATATATGCCTTGCACCAACCACAATTTGTTTTGCCTTTTTCAGTGATAAACTTCATTAAACACTGAAAAAGGCAAACTTTGCACCAATCACAATAAAAATCACCATGTACTATGGAAAGGAATGTAGTAATACCTGAGCAGTAGTCGAATTAGCCCTTTTGTTAACAGCTGCAGATTTCTTTCCACTGAGAAAACAAAAGAGTAAGGAAATAAAAATGAAGAATATAAAATTTCCCCCATAACCCCCAGCTTGTTCACCTAAAGGCCAAAACATAGACTTAACCTAGAGTGGGAAAACCAAATTATCTCTACAACAGTAGCCAATATATATAGAGCATGGTGTGCCTTTAATTATTGAAATAGGGAATAGCTGGGTATTGAGGCACATTGGCCATTGAGTGCAATTAGTACTGCACACGGGTATTATTCATATCATCCCCTGAATGGCAACAAAATTCTCTCTTTACATCCTTCTTTACAAGTCCAACCAAATCCCATTTCTTATGCCCTTTTGAAACCATAAAACCCTAAAACTTTCCAACCTTTCAGATTGCAAATCATCCCTCTGAACATCCTTTAAACCGTACCTTTTTTGCTACCATAAAAGTCTTTGCTTCGCCAGTTTCCAACTCCACACATCAAAATCAAGTCTTTTTTTAAACCGTTATTTAATGATTTATACCACCCTGATTTTTTCTTCTAAAACTATAAACCCTAAGCCTATCTCAAATGCACATAGACAGGCTGTCCCTAGTACGTCCTATGTCCCAGCTAATATGTGTTCTTAAAGGTAACTGTCTTGTTTTATAGAAACCAAAGCAAAATATAGCATAATAATGCGTCATTTTGTTTTCATTTCTCTCCTCACTTCAAGCATCACAGCAATTTTTTTATTTGCACAATGGCCAATGACGCAGCTATTGAGGAACTAACAAATTAATAATTGCACAAGCACTCTTTCCTAAGGAAAAATGACATGAACAGCTGATTCATCTACTTATTAATACAAAGAAGTGAAAGTTTTCACAATTTTTTTGTAATAGGTAATCAAAAAGTTTATTCATAATAAACTTTCCCAGATAACACGACCACACTTACATGCTATCTGCAACAACTTTAACCGCTTCACTTTCCATGTAAACCTTAAAATTTCTGACACCGCCTGTATCAAAAGGGAGAAAAATGAAGCTCTTAATGAGCTTCTATGCGGTATTTCGAAAGCTTCACTTCAAGATCGCGCCCACACACACAGACAGACAGACAACAGTATCTAATGAAAATGTACCAGTCTTGCAAGTGTGACTAGTTTCAATTTCACGATTCAAATCTGCAGCATACTTTCCCTAACATTCTCCAGAAGAAATGTTCGTAAGTGTTTCATCGAGACGGAACATGAATTTACCAAGATTTGAGAAACTGTTTAGTGTACCTTGGCAGCCATCGTTTGTCTAGTCTGGTTCGTTATAGTGTTCTGTGGCTGATTGAATGCCTGAATAAAAATAGTAGAGGCTTTGATGAAAATAAAAAAAGGGGAAAAAAACAGAGCAGGACTATTGTAAAAAGAATGGCTCCTTTTTCTTCCTTTTCGTTTCTTTTTGTAAGGATCCCTCAAAATCTCTAGCGTTATGTACCTAAATCAAAAGACATACTCAAAGAACCAAAAGACCAAAAAAAAAAAAAAAAAAAACCCCAGAAATCGTTATTCTTCCTGTCAAAACCCTTATCTCCTATTCAATGGAATACCAAATACCCAAATTCTTGCCCACTCAACTAAACCCTAAACTCCTCTAAAAGCTTTTCATTCCCCCATAACAACGCTATTAGTTTTTCCCCCGTTATTTTTCAACAACAATGATCACATGAAATATTCTCTCCCCATTTCCCCCTCAAAGAAAAAGAAAAAATTAAACAAATAGCGAAGAGTTTAATCAAATTATTAAGATTTTGCAGAGAAAAGAATTACAAGCATATCATTTCGATACCTAACAGTAGATCTCTCGGTTTCTTCAATCTAAAACTGAAGGAATATAGCACGCTCACATATAGGTACAGATATAAATATGCATAAAAATTAGTACTTACACTGGGGAAAAACTTGGATCTTGGCTTTGAGATATCTACAGCCACTTCGAAATCTCAGACTACGAAAAGAAAAGAGCGAAGTTTAGAGTGACAGACACGGACAAAGAGAGAGAGCGCAGCAAACGCTGAATGCTTGAATTCTACAGTCGCGCTCTTTTGGTTTTGTTTTTGAAAAACATTCGTTTTTACATTAATACCCTTATTTTTACAGATAAATCGAAAAAAAGGTTCCTGGCCCATGCAGGTCTCGAACCTGCGACCTTCGCGTTATTAGCACGACGCTCTAACCAACTGAGCTAATAGGCCCATTTGGTTGATGTGATGCAAATTATTAACTTAACCAACGAAGTGATGTTCACTGTTACAGAACAATTAGCCTACAGCTACCTTCGTTGTAATAAGAGCACTAATTAAGGTACAAATCGGTCAGTCCGGTCCAATGATAGATCAAATATTTTCAGTTTATCATTTTTTTCAAACTGAACCAGTAGCTATCGGTCCGGTCTGGCCTAATTGTTTTTTTATTTTTTATTTATTTATTTTAATCAATTAATAATAAAAATTTAGTTAAAATACTAAATTAAAATTAAGTGACTTATTAATGTAGATTATTACTATATAATTAGTTAACTGATAGAATATTAACAAGTGTTAATAACATATTTAAAGTTTATATTGTTAATGGTGATAGGTTAGATGAAAATTACATAATAAATTGTATAATTATTATATAAATAATATATATAATATATTTTTATTTTTATTTTTCATTTGGTCCAGTCTAGTCCGATCTGGGGTGGAAAAACCCTGGACCGGACCTGACCGAAACTTTTCGGTCCTCTAAAACATGGACCGATCTCAGTCTCGATCTAGTCCAGACCGACCATTTATCACCCCTAACACTAGTAGTGGACTTAACAAAGTTATATTTTGGCCAAATTTTAATTAAGTTGCATAAAAGCTTACTGTAATGTACTCAACAAATCGACAGTGTTTTTAATTTTGATGATTTTCACTGGCCAAATATTATTTTGGCATAAAAAAAATTTCTTTCTCGCGTGCTATTCGTTTCGCGCAATCCACAACTCTAGAAAAGTCATCTTCTTCTCAAAAGCACGATCTCATTTCACCCAAATCCCACAATCTCATCTTCTTACCAGCAGCCAAACCATTCTGCCCAAATCCCACGCCGTCGTTGTCTCCCACAATCTCATCTTCTTACTAGCTCCATCTTGTTCGTCGAAGTTGTCTCCATCTACTTCTCTGCAATTTTCTCTACACACTCGTAAATTTAAAGTTGGAAACACTGGGGTGTGCTCTCCCTCGTGGTCTCAAGTTCTTCCTTTGGTAACAATTTCAAATTTCATGAACCTTCCTCCAAAAACTAATCTCACTAACTGCGAACAATCTAACAATGTCATCATTGTTGGGTTTCCTTAAGTACTATTCAAAAAAAAATTGAAACAACGATTTTGACAAGTATTTTTAGGCTTCTTAATGCGGTAGTGTCTCTAGTTTTTAAATATTCATCCATAAAATTAGTTATCACCATATGCAAGAATTGTCAAAACAACTGTTATTTTTTTAAGGGAAGAAAAACCCAAGCCTTCTAGAACTATATCGTCTTTGGACAAAATAAGGTTCATGGGCTTTTACCACAGCTAGCTTGGATACAAAGAAATAGAAAACAACTCATATTCGTTTTAGAGATATGACTGTTGGAAAAATATGACTATTGAAAAAATATATTAGTTGAAAAAATATGACCGTTGTAAAAAAAAGACTGTTAGAAAATTTTATCCGTTGGAATAATATGAACGTTAGAAAATTAATTTGTAATTTTTTAATAACGAATAAATATTTAAGTTACAATTAGAATTAAAATAAATGAAAATTTCAAAATCAATATTTTAATAGAATAGTAATAGATTTTGAGAGTTTGTTATTTAGTGTTATTGAAAAGTGACTAGCTAAACTTGTAAAAGTGAATTTCTTAATTAAATTTTGGTCAAACTTTGTTGAGTCCACTACTAGTGCTCTAAGACAAAAATCTCAACGGCCCCATTTGGATGTCGATATGGTCTCAACTCATCTCAACATCTCAATATCATTCAAATATAAACATTTTTTATTTTCAAAATTTTCAACTAATCATTACAACTTTCTCAAACTTCCAAGTAAAATATAAAAAATAATTCAACTTTTTCAAATCCTAAAACCATAAATAATATTAAAAAATTATATTCTAACAATATTTAAACTTTATAATTTTTTTTTCTTTTTTCTCAAAACCTCATAAAGCATCTCAATTCAAACTATTTCATTATTATTAACAAATTATTTCATTACTATTCACAAATTTCTTATTTCATCTCATCTTATCTTAACATTCAAATGAGGTCTTAATGCATCTTGGCTATTATTCGCTACCCATTTATTTTGGTTTTACCTACTCAAAACAAAAATAATGTTGTCACCTTTCAAGTCTACTTCCATGACACAAATCTCACCATGCAACCTCACAGGTAAACAGAACCGTGATTGCCTCTGTTAACTCAAATACCAGTCCCGCCAGGCAATCTTAGCATCTCCACTTTCATGGTCTATAGTCATTTATATATTCATTTTTCTTTTACTCTCTTTTCATACTTCTAATTGCATTGCATAGGGTCCATCAAGAGTTGCTTTCAATGCAAAATAGTATTGAGAAAATTCTTGAGAGTGGAGATATTGTAGGAAAAACCGATATCTCTATGTTTATCAAACTTGTCATTCATGCTGCAAGATGTTAGAATGAGGAGGAAAGTTGCTGCAATTGATGGGTTCCTGTAATGGAGCATTTTGCTATAAAGCTTGTTTTTAGTTGCTGTAATGGGGGAAGGTTATGCATATTAAAAGCTTATTCACCTCGCTATAACTAGACAAAGTTGGATGGATGACCAGTTCTTGGTGTTATTATAAAGGAGTTTAATTGCTCACACCCCAAATAGGGTTCAAACATGGCCTAATTCAACATAGCATTCCATGTTTGAATTACCCGATGTGCACTTACGGAAAACTCTTTACCCAGAATCTGTGCAGTGTGCACCACCGGGATTAGTCGAGATGTTGTTCTCGAACACCTGATGCCAATAAAAAAAGTTATATTAATTTACCATGATCAAGAGACATAAAATAAATTATTATTGCTCGAATACATAATAATTCCAATAAAAATTACAATAAAAGGAATCATGACAACCAAAGCTTCCCTTATATTTCTTCTCCATTCTTTTAAAATTGGCTTGTTCAGTCTTTATGCATTTATCATTTGCCCTCTTGTTCTAATTTCGTTGAGCTCTACCTAAAATGTAATTTTACTACAAATTCTTTATTCCATCTCAAGATCGATCCATCCATCCAAAAGTCCAAATGATTTTTTAAATAGTTGTAAAAACGTTTATCAAATCTATTTGACTTGCCAAAAATCCTCGTTTGAATGGAATTCCACAGTAACAAAATGGTCAATTTAAAGTACTTTAATTGTAGCCTAGGAAGTACTTGAATCGGAATCATGTGAACTGGTCATAATACTGGAAGAATGGATAGACAAGAACTCATTTATGCATTGACATGAGCCATGCAATAGTCACTTGGTGAACTCATAATTCTCAATATTTGTTTGGGAGACCAAAACTAGACACAAGTTATATACATGCAAGACCGTTTAATGAGCAATACAAGTTAAGATTTACTTTGCTCTTTGATAGTGAGCGTGGTTTGTAATTTACATATGAATACAATTAAAGGAAAATGAGTGTTAAGCAATTTGATCTTGACACCACATTTTGAATAAGATTGAAATATGAGTTTCCATATACACTGCAAACCTGCACCTTCCTAAGCTAAAATTAACATAAAAATTGGACATCTTGGGCATAAAAATAACTTTAAGATCCTCTCACCTGAAACAACTAAAATGAAGATGATATCTTGATTCCATAATTTTAATCGAGAAGAGCAATGCCTTTCACTAGGAGCCAAACAAAATAGTAGACTTTGTTGTGCCTTCCGCTTGTGGCATCGATCCAAGATGAGGAGGAAAAGTCTTTAGCAGTAACGCGGGGCGAGATGGGCCTGGCAAGGGGACGATGGGCTGACTAGGGTGATAGCGATAACTTTATCGGGGTGCTAGCTAGCGAGCTTGGGGTGATGACAACCTCGGTGGAGGTGACAATTGAAGAATGTTGGATAAGTCATGTATTGGTAGAAGAGATAAATTACAAGGTATTCTTACCAAAGTTTTGAGTTTCGTTTTGATTGAAGCACTGAAATAGTATTTTGATATAGGTATGTACTAGTGTACGGTTTCGAGAATGTTGGAAAGTCATGTATTAGGAGAAAAAAATAAATTACAAGGTATTCTTATCAAAGTTTTGAATTCCATTGCAATAAGAGAAAAACTCAGAACCGGTCTGGTATCATACTCATTTTTACACCAGCCAATAGAATCTCAACATATATGAGATTTATTCATCTTATAGTAGGTCCTAGCTTATTGAATCAACTCTATTCATTTCCCAATGCTCTCCCTCTCCCGATTCTCCTCTCCCCTTTCAATTCTTTTCTTTTCCTCTCCACTCCCGATTCTCTTCTTTCTCTCCTCTCCCCAGCATCAACTCCCCTTTCTCCTCTCCCCTTTTCCCTCTCTCCTCTCCCCTGCACCCTTTGCTCTTTCTCCCCTCTCCGTCGAGTGCTTTGAAATGAACTGATCTCCGATTCGGAACTCACTGGATTTTAGCCATTAACATGTAAGTATTTTTTTATTTATTCTACATTATCTTATGGATATTAAGTATTTAGGGCATATATTTATGGTCGATTTAGGGCATGTTGGATGCGAAAACTGATCATATCATGTTGGATGCAATGTCTATTTTGCTCTAATTTCACAAGGAACGAAATCTTGGAATTGTATAAACTTTTCCCTGGCCACAGTCTCTGAAAAAGTCTTTGGCAAACTCAAGTGGTGGGATAATGTTTGAACCCAAGTACCAATTCCTCCACTCTATTTGTTGAAAAAAAAAATCACATTATGTTAAACTAGCAACAAGACATGCAGAATACCAGACTCAAGCAAATTTGATACCTGAGTACTAGAAAATAGTTTTCCATCATCATCATTCTGTTCTATTTTCATGTAGTAATATTCTCTACAATATGCAATGGATCATTTCAAGGCCATAAAATCAAGCATCATCATTTCCATTTTCGAGCTTTCCATTATTTTACACACACACACATAGAGAGAGAGAGAGAGAGAGAGAGAGAGAGAGAGAGAGAGAGAAGAAGAAGAAGAAGAAGAAGAAGAAGAGATCTCGAGCACACAGACAAAGCTGGAAGAGTGTCCACATCGAAAAAGTAACTAGAGAGATTTGGATAGTAAGTTGAGATGAAAATTGAAAGTTGAATAAAATATTGTTAGAATATTATTTTTAATATTATTATTGTTTTGAAATTTGAAACAGTTAAATTGTTTATTTATTTCGTGTGGAAATTTAAAAAAGTCGTAATGATTAAATGAGATGAGATGAGTTGAAATATATATATTTTTTTATCAAAACCTAGCCTAAATATTGCCCAGTTTGGTTTGCCATATGAGATGAAACTATCTCATCTGGTCTGTACGGATGAGATAGTTTTGTCTATCCAAACGTCTAATTTCACATCTCTATTGCATCTCTAAGTTTTTAAACTCGTCTCATTACTTTTTGACATAAACAGTAAAAAGAATCCTACACCCACACATGGGAGATCTCGACTGGGATCCCGCCCAGTGTGTTTCCTTTTTTTTTCATGCATTTTTTTATCATTTTTAAATATATTTTTTTTAAATTTACAACATCATTAAAAAATACTTACTTAGTCATTAAGTAAAAAAAAAAACCAGTCGGGATCCCACTTGGGAGTACCCAGTCGTGGTTTTAGCATTTTCCTTTATCAAATCTCAAAAAGTCAAAACTATCTCATCTCATCTCACTATCCAAACATACATTTTTTTACAAACTATCTCATATCATCTTAACTGAAAAAATCTCACTATTATTCAAAATATATCATCTCATTTAAACTATGTATCCAAACCAGGACTCTCCGCATCATTATAAAACAACTCTCCCTCATTCTCTATGTGGCATACGAAACATATTATAATGTTTTAAAATTTTGATTTTGCCGTTCATACCTAATTGGGTTAATGTTTGTTGGCAAATTATATTGCGTTTGGATGTTAAGCTGAATTGAGCTGAGTTGAATTCTCTTTGAATAGTAATGAGTTGAGATGATAGAGTGAGTTCTGTGAGGGCCACTAAGATGAGTTTAGATGTATTGTGTTTGGATGTTAAAATGAGTTTAGATGTATTTATGAGAAGTTGAAAAAGGTTATGGGTCTCACGTGTAAAGAGGTTTTGAGTTGAAATGAGTTTAATGATTTAAGAGTTGGATATTTGAATGTTAAAAGTGATTTGAGCCGAGTTCAGTCAAGTAACCAAATGCAGTCTAAATAAAAATATTTTCTTTCACGTCGAAATGACTGAAAATTTCCTAACTATACGAAAAATTCTGAAATAATATGGTATTATGGATGAAACCCAATATAGTGGTTTAATGCTTCGGTTATTGATTAGATACCGGAAGTTTTGGTCATTCCGAACGAAACAAAACTGATTTTAAAACTTTGATTCTTTCCACCAAATTTGTTTAGTGATATCTTTGTTTGAAAAAACAAGTAAATTAACTTCTTCTTTTTTTGTACTTTCATATTGTTTTAATTTTTTGACAAATTGAAATTCAAGATCTTTTCATCTTCTTTTATTTTTATTTTTTATTTTAATCAATCTTTCATGAACTATTTTTAATAGAGAAAACTTATAGTTTTAAGAGAAATAGATAGATAAAAATAATATATTACTTAAATATATGAATTTCTCTAAGAATATCCAAGACTTAAAAGAATAAATAGTGAATATTTTTTCTTTTCTAGTTATTACATTTCCCAAAGATCTTTTGCACATATTCTAAAATTATTGTGTTTTTTTTTAATGAAATTTTTTCCTTAAATTCCCTCAAATTAAGCTTTCTCCATAGGTCTATCACAAAGTTCAAAACTATTAAACCAAATGCTTTAATATTCTAAATAGTGCCAATGCTGTTGGAACAAGTGACTTGTTAATGCGTGTTTTGTAACCACTAACTCCAAACCATGCTGAGTGCATGTAAAAGAAGAGAATGGGGTGGTCAGGTGTGTCTATGACACCTCCGATGCTAAAGTCAAAATATATTTTCACTGGAGAAAAGAGAGAAAGAGCTAAGAGTTTGTTTAGAGTGATTAACCCATTTCCTTACTGGTAGTTTTGCTACTTATGCCCCATCACATTGGGGTATTGTTTGCTCAGATTGCCATACTACCTTATTTAATGCGACAGTCCCTTGTCGGCAATTGGATCTTCTAACGGGATTCCATGCTTCCATGCCGGCACATTTAATGTGGTGTGACCTTTTTGCACGTTACTCGGGCACTTACTTTGGCTTAGGCCTTTCCCCATGATATTGGGCTGGATTAGGTAACGCTTGGTCCCCAGGCCCAAAAGCAATACGGACATAGCCCGGTCCTATGAGGGGGGAAACATCCCTTCTAGTTATTGGGTAAGAAGTGGGAAGGGGGAACACAAGACCAATGGGAAGGGAAAAACAAATGATGTGAAAAAGGAAGGATCGATGGCCTGGACCTACGATATAAGTATGTCTATTGAACCGATTGGACGGCTTCCGATGGGTAATGACAATTGTCAGAAAAAGCGGGGTGCCAAGCGTGAGGCCCATGACTCCCGCCCACGATTGAACGTGGAAAATGAATTATCGCACGTTACCCTAGGCATAGGAGCATGAGGTGTTGTAGACAGCGGTCGTGGGGGTATGGAGACGTCATGGGGACATAAATGATAATTACCACTGCTCACACGGTAGGAATTAGCGAGATAACTAGAAGAGATGTTTCCCCCCCTCATAGGACTAGGCCTATGTACGTAGTGCTTTTGGGTCTGGGGACCAGGTGTACCTAATTCAACCCAATATTGTGGGGAGAAGGCCTAGGCCAAAGTAGGCGTCGACGCATTTTAGCTCAAGTACATGTAAAAAGGTCACACAACATTAAATACGCCGGCATGAAGTGCAAGTATGGAATCCCGACAAAAGATCCTGTTGCTGAAAGGGACTTCCGCATTAAATGTGGCAGTATGACAATGTGAGAAGACAAGACCCCAACGTGAGGGGCATAAGTAGCAAAAAAGCTGGTAAGGAAATGAGTTAATCACTCTTAACAAACTCTTAGCTCTTTCTTTCTTTTCTCCAGTAAAAATATATTTTGACTTTAGCAACGGAGGCGTCATGGATACACCCGACCAACCCATTCTTTTATTTTACACGCACTTGGTGCAGTTCAGAGCTGGTGGTTCGAAAACACGCCTTAACATGACTCATATCATGTTTAACGTGTATAGAAAGTAATATAAAGGTTAATTGCCATACTAGAGCGATAATAACTGGCCCATTGGGAATTATTAATTTTTTTTTTTTCCAAGTAACGACGTTAGGTTGAAGGTGCAATGGTTCTGCCTTTGCAGTGACCAGTGCAGTGCGCGCTTTTATGCCTCCCGGTTTTGCTTAAATTTCTAATTTTTCCTTTGCCTCTCCAGCCTCTGTTTGATTCTTCTAGTTCCTCAAGCCACAGCAGCACACCTTCCACCACCATGGAAGCTCACGGCAGCTGCAGCTCAAGAACTCCACCGGCCAAGGCTCACAGGCTCTCAGCAGCAGAAGTCAAAACCAGTAATTAGGTCCTTCCCTCCTCCTCCCTCATGCATAGCTCTCTCTATCTCTCTCCCCCCCTCCCTCTCTCTACCTGTCTCAATCTTTCAGTTTTCTGGAAGCAAGCATGGAACAACTCTAGCTCTAAACCAACTCAAGTCAACAGCAGGAAAATAACCCTTGTTCTGCCTCACGTACAAGCACCCCAGCACCAAAAGCAACCACCATGCACAACCAGACTAGTTCAGCCTCTATTTTTTCATCTTTCTCTTTCACCGTGAAGATTGTATTAAAGCCCTCAAATTCTACAGCAGACCAGCCATCATTAATCCATCCTTTTATTACCTCACGTTTCTAGACTAACGAAACCAGCAATTGCCAGTGAAATTAGCCCCTGTTTTCCAGCAACCTGAAGCAGTTCAACAACCATCACTATAGCAGCAACACTTCGATTTCTAGGATCATGAAGCAACCTCCATGCACGGCTAACTATTGCACAAATCGTCGAAGACCAGCAACTGGTGGAAGCCAAGATCATCTTAAACCATCTGCCTCTTTATTCATTTATCTCTTCTCAGCTCGCAGCACTCTCTATCAAGTTTACAAGTGTCAGATGTATTGTTAATACACTAGTTTTATTTATCTCTCCATAGTATAAATACTTTGTAATTTTGATTATTCATTTTTACACACCTTCGTAAATAATACTTCTTCAATTTTCCCAAACTATCGAGAACCTTCTGTCTGCTTGGGTTTCACCCTTGTTATGGTATCAGTCACTTTCTTCCATGGTGCCAACTCAACCTTCTCTTTCCGATGATGCTACGAGTCCTTTTTTTCTCCATCCAAGTGACAATCCTAGTGTCGTCTTGGTCACTCAGCCTCTAATCGGAGACAACTATCACACATGCTCTCGATCTATGACCATAGCTCTCTCAGCCAAGAACAAGTTAGGGTTTGTCGATAGTTCCATCATCAAACCTTCAGATCCGAAAATGATCCTCTGCTCTCTCCATGGCTACGCTGCAATAACATGGTGATATCTTGGCTTCTTAACTCTGTTTCGTCCAATATATCTACTAGTATTTTGTATACTTCGACTCCACATGAGATCTGGTTAGATCTAAAAGAATGATTCTCTCAAAAGAACGGTCCTAGGATTTCCAAGTTACAGAAATCCATTTCCACTCTTTCTCGAGGACAATTTTCAGTGAGCACTTATTTTACTTGCCTGAAAGTCCTTTAGGATGAGTTGGTAAATTCCAAACTTGTTCCGGCTTGCTCTTGTGGAGTTGTGCATATGTTGAATTCTTATGTTCAACAAGAGCACATTCTACAATTTTTGATGGGTTTGAATACATCTTTTTCCTCTACGAGAGTTCAGATCTTGCTGATGGAGCCTCTGCCTTATCTAAATAAGGTGTTTTCTCTTGTTTTGCAAGAAGAGCAATAGAGACATTCATTGTCTCTCTTCCCTCTATTGACTCACATGCTTTTGTTACCAAGAGTGATGATTCCAGATCTGCTAAATCCTTTTCCAAGAAGGAATGACCAGTGTATAAGCATTGTGGAATCCCTGATCATGTTATTGAGAAGTGCTATAAATTGCATGGTTTTCCACAGGGATACAAACCAAAATTGAAGCAACAGTCTATTTCCAATCAGGTTGTCCATAGTGACAACAATTCCTCGGTTGCATCTCCTTTTTCTTTAACCGAGGCTCAATACCAACAACTCTTATCCATGCTTCACTCTCAAAACATCTCTGTTGACCCTACTCATGCTGTTAATGCAGTAGCTTCGACTTCTTCATTTTCTGGTATTTTTTTGCCTGATCACATGTGCAATAAAACCCACTCGGTATTTTCATCTCTTAAATCTGGTTTGTTTAGTCTTGATTGTTGGATTCTTGACATGGGAGCTACAGATCATATGGTTCATTCGATCGATTTTCTTTCTTCCATTACCTCTACTGTTAATACTTCTTTTAAGTTTCCTAATGGCCAATCTGTGTCTGTTACACATATAGGTACTGTTCGTATTTCTGAACATCTTGTTCTTTATGATGTTCTTTGTGTTCTTTTATTTACTTTCAAATTGATTTCTATCAGCAAGCTCACTAAGTAACTCACTTGTTGTTTTATGTTTTCTTCTGATATGTGTTTCATTCAAGACTTGATTCACTGGATGTTGATTGGAGTGGGTAGACAATAAGGACTTTACATACTGCAACAACCAATCTCTTCTTCTTCTACTAAGCTTCAATTTTTTCCTGTTCTATATATTGCAGTTTCTAATCTTTTTTCATATGTTTGTTCTGTATCTTCCAAGTACTATTTGTTTGAGATTTGGCATAATAGAATTGGTAATCCATCTGTTTCAAGGATGATGTTTCTCAATAAACTAGTTCCTAAACTGGTTGTACCAAGTACTCCATGTATGATTTGTCCACTAGCCAAATAGAAAAAACTACATTTTCCCAATAATAATAATTTTTCTGTTTCTCCTTTTGACCTTATTCACTATGATGTTTGGGGACCTTTTTCTATTTCTACTGTTAAAGGTTACAGATTTTTTTTTTGTTATTACTTTTTTTTTACTATTGTTGATGATTCTACTCGTGCCACTTGGATTTATCTTTTTAAATGTAAATTTGAAGTGCCGTTGCTCATTAAAACTTTCTTTAAGTTAGTCAAAACCCAATTTCATACCAAATATATATATATATATATATATATATATATGTACTGACCATGGTACATAATTTTTTCTTTTAACTTTTCTAAATTCTAAAGGTGTCAATCATTAACACAATTGTGTTGAGACTTCTCAACTCAACAGAATTCTGTGGTGGAAAGAAAACAACAACACATTCTTAATATAGCACGAGCCTTGCTGCTTCAGTCTCATTTGCCTATTAAATTTTGGGGAGATGTTGTTTTAACAACCACTTACATTATTAATAGGTTACCTACTCCTCTCTTAAAGCACAAGTCTCCCTTTGAGCTTTTATTTCATTCTTCTCCTTCCTATTATCACCTAAGGACTTTTGGATGCTTGTGTTTTGCTTCTACCTTACAAAGATCTCGCACTAAATTTGGTCCCAAAGCTCGTGCCTGTACTTTTCTTGGATATCCATTTGGTATCAAGGGTTATAAACTCCTTGACCTTAATACAAATCAGTGTTTTGTATCTAGACATGTTATCTTTCATGAACATGTTTTTCCCTTAAAATCCCAGAATTTTCTTCCTCTTAACCCATCCCTTCTTCAACTACATGCATTCCTATCACTCATCAATCTTCAACTTTAGATTTTTTTACTGTGCCTTCAATAGATCCTGTCACTTCTCCTGATACTTCTTCTATTACTACTGACATACCTTAGTCTTCTACCACTTCTGATAATACATTTTCTTCTTCAATCATCCCTCAAAGATAAACTAGAATGAGAAAAGCCCCTAGTTGTTTGCATAATTTCTATTGTAATTCTTCTTCTGCACACTTTGTATAAGATTCTACAACAGGTCTTTCCTCTCCTCTTCCATCAAATATCAAGTATGACATATCTGATTTCATTTCCCATGATCATTTATCTCCCAATCATAAGTATTTTGCTTTATCCATTATTGCTGATATTGAACCCGAATTCTATCATCAAGCAGTCAAACACTCTCACTAGAGAGATGCTATGACTGTTGAGATTAAAGCCTTGAAAAATAATAATACATGGACTGTTACTTTTTTACCGCTTGAAAAAAAACCCATCAGCTGTAAATGGATTTACAAAATTAAGTATCGTGCTGATGGTTCAATAGAACGATACAAAGCAATATTTGTTGCTAAGGGCTACACTCAAAAGGAAGGTTTTGATTATTCTAAAACTTTTTCACTAATAGCTAAAATGGCTACTGTTAGAACCTTATTGGCTATTACTGTTATACAAAATTGGCATCTTATTCAGCTTGATGTCAATAATATCTTTTTGCATGGAGATTTATTAGAAGAAGTGTATATTAAATTGCCTCTTGGTTTCCACATTAAAGGGGGTCCAAAGTTTGCAAGCTGAATAAATCCCTCTATGGTCTGAAACAGGCTTCACTTCAGTGGTTTTCTAAGTTTTCTACTACTCTTATTAACTTGGGTTTTACTCAATCCAAAGCTGAATACTCTCTTTTTACCAAGACTTGTGGTTCTTCCTTCATTGTCCTTCTTATCTATGTAGATGATATTTTGATTGCTAGTAATGATGTGCAGTCTGTGGAGCATTTGAAATCCTTACTTGATGATAAGTTCAAGCTTAAGGATTGTGTCGGCTCAAATATTTTCTTGGGTTGGAAGTGGCTAGATCTTCACATGGCATTTCTTTATGTCAAATGAAGTATGCACTTGAGATTCTCCAAGATGTTGGTTTTCTTGCATCTAAACCCGTTTCTTTTCCTATGGAGTAGAATGTGAAGTTGAGCAAAGATGATGCTGAATTGCTACCAGATCCTACTGTATTTTGTAGGCTTATTGGTATGCTTCTATACTTTACACTTACAACGCCTGATTTGTCTTACTCAGTGCATAGACTTAGTTAGTATATGACACAACCCAGACAGCCTCATTTAATAGCAGCTTATCTCATTTTACAATATGTGAAGAGTACTCCTGGTCATGGTCTTTTTTTTTCCTGCTGCAAGTTCCCTAACAATTAAAGCTTTTGCAGATTTAGATTGAGCTTCTTGCCCTGATAGTCGTCAGTTTACAAGTGGATATTGTATTTTTCTTGGGGATTTTTGGTGTCTTGGAAATCAAAGAAATAGGCTATTGTCTCTCGATCTTTAGCCGAAGCTGAATATCATTCAATGGCTTCTATCACTTAAGAAATTGTTTGGCTTCTTACTTTCTTATCTGATTTTGGTTTAACTCATCCTCACAGTGGTCAATTGTTTTGTGATAGTCAGGTTGCTTTGCATATTGCTGCCAACTCAGTTTTTCATGAAAGGACAAACACATTGAGCTGCACTGCCAACACCAACTTGCTGATATTCTCACTAAACCTCTGGGCCATCAACATTTTCATCGCTTGATTTCCAAGATGGGAACTCACTCCATTTACTCTCCATCTTGAAGGGGGTATCAAGTATATTTTACATGTGTCAGATGTATTGTTAATACACTAGTTTTATTTATCTGTCCATAGTATAAATACTTTGTAATTTTCATTATTCATTTTTACAAACATTCGGAAATAATACTTCTTCAATTTTCTCAAACTATCGAGAACCATATGTCTGCTAGGGTTTCACTCTTGTTACTCTATGCATTAAACAATATAGCCCATAGGTTGGACCGGCTATGTTTTAGAGTTTAGGGCAAAAGCTACTTTCATGTATTTACATGGCTTTTAAGTGCTTGTGCTTTCGTATGCTGTTTTTTAAATTTTTTTTCATTTTATGAAGTTTTCTATACCTTATACACGAGAATAAGAAAGTTTTAACAGATTAGTAGCATTCGCTCTCTCACAATTTTTTTAAATTTATCGTCTGTATCACTCTAGAGAAGGGACTGGGCACTACTCTTCGTTGTCTCAAAGAAAAATTCCTAGCTCCGCCAAAGGTACATATATAATTAAAGGGTAATGCTACTGAGATCGATGGTGAATCAATGAAATTTGACCGATAAGTTCAAATGTATTTTTTTTCCTTTTATTTCAATCATTTTATATATATATATATATATATATATATATAAAAAAATATCAATTCACTAATAGTCACTTCCTTAATTTTTAAATAAAAAAATAAAAAATTCAGTCAGTCTTTTTATCGATAACTTTTATCGGTTCAAGTAACATTTTCCATAATTAAAACAAACTTATGAGATTTTGAACATGGCTCTTGATCTGGCTTTCCTTATTGCTTCCTGTATTTTTAAATTGAGATTTTTATTTTCTTCTAGCGTTAAGAATGATAAAACTGATCCCTCTGTCTTGCAATTTTACTTATGTGGCATACAATTTAGCATATCACATAATATGAAAAATTAAATAATGTAATATATATATATATATATATATAACCTTTAAAAGTAATAAGCCAGTAATAAAAACTTGAAATATTAAAAAAAAAAAAGAAGAAGCGTTGGTTTTACAAATTAAAAAAAAAAAATCAAAGAAAACCTAAACAATAAAAGCAAAACAAAAAGAAAACAGTGTGCAAGAGCCACCTACGATTATGTCACAGTTCAAGAACATATTACTGGGCCTCAGTTGACTCGGCTTGAGTTCATATGTTGTTGGGCCATGGGCCCGTTTAAATTCATTAGTCTTTCCATTTTATTTCAATCAGTATGTGATGTGGACTATAAGATAGTAGGTTATGGGCCTGCACCTTAGTTTTATTTCCTATGATGTTAGTTTTGGTTAGCTTGGTTCCATGTAATGTAAGGTTTGAATAGTGAGATAAGACGAGATGGTTTTAGATAAAAGTTAAATAAAATATTATTTTGATATTTAAAAAAATTGAATTATTTATTATATTTTATGTGAAATTTTAAAAAAATTATAATAATTAGACGAGTTGGAGTTTAAAACCTAATACCTAGAACTCAGGTTTACTTTTAAAAAAAGTTATGCCCAACAAGACTATAACCTGAGTACTGAGTAGCAGGATTTAAAAAAAAAAAATAGAAAAAAGTTGATTTTTTGCAAACTTTGGCCTACCTATTACAACTTGGGTATTCGGATTTTCGAGTCTCAAGAACACAGATTCTTCCGGGTACTGATCTTAGTAATGACCCGGGTTAATCTGAGAGAGTACCCTAGCAGCATTACATGCCTGAATTTGAGTCTGAGTATAGCCGGATACCCAAATCCATATCCGAATGAACAGTCTTGTAATGATGTTAAGGTTTTGTTTTTCCAAAATCTTTCACAAATTTTTAACTTTACAAACATATTTTGAGTATGTAGCCGACAACATTTACAAAATCTATTAAAAGTAATTCGTCTGGTTTGATTACATAAAATTAAACTATCTCATCTCATATAATTATTACAACTTTCTCAAACTCTCATATAAAATATAATAAACAATTCAATTCAACTTTTTTCAAATTTTAAAATAAAAATAATTTTGAAAAATAATATTATAATAATATTATATTTAACTTTCAACAAAACATTTAATCTCATCTCAATTTATTAAAAAACTATACGTATCAATATTTTCGAGGTTTACTTTTATAAATTGTATTTGATTAAAGTATACTTTTATTGCATGACATGAGCAAGATGTCGAAGTCTTCTTGGTCAAGCTAATTGAAATGAGAAATAAATGGTCTAACCAAAAATTTGATAGAAGAGATTTACAATGTAATGTGACTTGATATATTATATTAGATTGTAAAGTATATTTAGTTATAAAGTAGATCTAGCGTAATATTTAAGTCACGTCAACATATAAACTTACTTTTATAAGATTTCTGGATAAATATAGCATTTCTTAAATTGATCCTCAGTTCATTTGTTGTCTCAAAATACATTATTTAAAAGTCAATTTCCTTAAATTAAATAGAAATTCTACATGGAAACTTTACACTACATATCTCCGCCTAATCAACATGTGATTTGTTATTTATACTATTGTAACTTAATGCTTAAATATGTGTGTGTTTACATACAAAAATAAAAATGACAAATCACATGTCAATTAGATGAAAGAACGTGGGTTACAACTCTTTTTACAAATTTTATACAATTATATGTTAAATAAGGGATATTTTATAAAGTAACTTATAAAAGTAATATAATTTTACATAAATATCTTCAATTTAACAGGTGATTATATAAAAATTGTAAAAAAAAATTGTAAATGTATTATTATATTACTCTCTACCAAATAAGCTAATGTTCTTTAATTTATACGTACAAGCTTTGAAATTAATAGAGTTGGGTGTAACGGTGTTGGATCATGGAATGTTAGTTTATTTCAGAAAACTTTGGTCTTCGAAAACTAGATATATATAGTTTACTTTTCGGTCTTGTGCTGCACAAATCAATGCACGCTAATAAGTCGTCTTTTCCATATACATATTTGTCATGGGATTTATTAGGTTTAAGCAGTTTTACGAACTATACTGCGTACTGATATTCATATAATTTTTTTTTATAAAATAAAATAAAATAATACCTTATATTTAATATTAGTGCGTGAAATTACTTGCAATAATAATTTTCTTTTTGTGATTAATGTTGACCTTATAAGATGCCCTCATTATTAGTGAAGTTCTAGTAATTTTTAAAAAAAAAAAAATTTAAAATTTAAAAGGAAAAAAAAACCTAAAAAAAAAACAACAATACAAATCAATTATATTTAAAGCTCAATAAATAAATACAATTCAGTCGGTCTTTATAATGACGTGGCTGTTGTGGTCTGTATGTACGCTGGGTGCTCGTTCCACCAGAGCTCGAGATGACGATGCTTGCGGTGGGCGTGACGTTTGGGATCTCACCAGAGCTTGTGGTCTTGTAGTTGTTAATGTGATTATTTGTAGTTGTTTGTTAGTTTAGTTCTAATAAAATAGGAATAGGCTTTAGATTTGATGTCCATAGCAGTGTCCCGTACTCTTCTTCCCTGGGAGGATAGAGATGACCTTTAAGTTCTGTTTTTACAGAGCGCTTTCTCTATTACGAGAGAGTTTGATTAGAAGTTAAGATAATGTCCGCCGTAAATGTATTTGTGTGTGGGGAAGCCCCAAAGCTGTTGCGTTAGTTGGCTTATATTGATAAGTCACATTTGTAACTTCGGTTTATTAATGAAATGAGTACGTTTCATTCAAAAAAAAAAATAAAATAATAATGATGGAAAAAATCGATTTGATTGAAGTTGAACCATATAAAAACCTAATGTTTAGCAGCAATTGTGTCTTTTGCCCCTTGTATATGCTTTACAATAAATTAATAAATATGAATTTAATCAGAATCATGATTAATGGAACCTAATGCATCATCATGTGTGACCAATTATATATATGCAATATTTTTAATGGAATTCTCATCAACGTGACACGTGCATTTGTTAATCACAAGCACTAAGCAATAAAAAAATAAATATTTTCAAGGTGGTTGATGTGCAAAGCATCTTTGATTTAAGTGTACTTTTGCATTGCATGGCAACAAAATGTCGACATCTTCTTAACCCATGATTTAATTAATAAGGAGATCGACCTACCTCTCAGTTGTCTCAACATAAGTACTATCACGCGTGCATGTGCGTGCATGCATGCCACACATGATTATTTAAATGTTATTTCCTTGAGCGATTCACGGCTCAAGTGATGAGCATAAAAATAAAAGATAAAATTATTTATTTGTGTCTAATTATTTCTTGTAAAAATATTATTTACTATTAAAATGAATCTATTTTCGTCGTAAATAATCTATCACAAATGTTCATTTTCAATTATTTTATCGAATTAGATAATTCAGCCTGAAAATATATCATACGATCTTACCGGATTTAATACTGTCCATATATAAGATTTTCATGCATAGTGCATCTGAAACGAGCATTTAATATATGTAGTGTCTCTTTATATCGAACCATCTAATTCAGTTAAAGATGTTAGAAAAGATCTCAATAAAACCTCATTTGAATTTTATTTTTTAATTCATATTTTTTTAATCATCATTTGGGATCTAATGATTATCGTTAGATTTTGAAAAATAAAATTATTCGAAAACTAGGTAAAAAATATATTTATCTGATTGAAAAATTAAATATGACCCATAGATCTGTAAAATATGATGAAAAAATTAAATAAAAATTAAATAAAAAGTATATAATATTTTATTATTATATAAAATTTATATGAATAATCTAATAAAAATTAGACATAGTACAATAGGCAAAAGGCAAATAAGAGATCAATGTGACAGATGAACTGCACGCACTCTTAATACTTCGTTTGGTTCCTCAACTGTTCTCAACTAATCATTACAACTTTTTTAAATTTCAATACAAAATATCATAAATAATTCAACTTTTTTAAATTTTAAAATAAGAATTATATTAAAAAATAATATTCTAACAATATTTTATTATCTCAACTCAACTCAATTTAACATCTAAACGCAAAAGTCCTCTTTTCCCATCTACATTTTATATAATATTTGTCTTACTTTTGACCTTATAAGATAGCCTCATTATTAGAGCCCATGATCTATTCATTATTTTATGTGTTTCTATGATACGCAACTGATCAATAGAGCAACCAGTGCATTGTTTTTCCTTTTATTATAAGAAGGAAAACTTGGCCTCAATCTCTGATTAAACAACCACATTTCCTAAAGCTTTTCTCTTCCTTAATTTGCACTCACCATGATTATTAATCTGCAATCAGCTTGTTCTTTTAAAATCTTGAGCTGCATATTATTCTTTGTTACTCTTCTCCTCCCCACTATATCTGGTTGTACTTGTGATGCTGAGGCCACAGAAACACACAATAGCAGCACAGCACTTAAATACAAACTGGGTTCAATAGCTTGCACTCTTGTTGCAAGTGCTATTGGGGTAGGCAAGAAATTTCCAGCTCTTAGCCCAGAAAATGATATCTTTTTCATGATCAAGGCCTTCGCCGCCGGTGTGATTCTGGCGACCGGGTTCATTCATATCTTACCCAATGCATTCGACAACTTGACTTCACCATGCCTCGATCAAAATCCATGGGGGAATTTCCCCTTCACAGGTTTCTTCACCATGGTTTCAGCAATTGGAACGTTGATGGTGGATGCCTATGCCACTAGCTATTACGAGCGCTCGCACTTTAATAGGCAGGTGAAATTAATGCTTGAACTCTTATATTAATGATGAGCGCTATATAGAGTTTTTTTAAATGCGACATTCTTTGTTTATACTAACTGTTATAAATTAAATAAAAAGATATAAAAAAAAAGATGAAGCTTTACATAGATGAAATAGTAAGAAGTACTGGTATTATATATATGGACTAGAGTAATGCTAGATACATACAGTACTTTTAGGGCATGTAAGTTCCGCGCATTCCATTTGAAAAAAAAAAATAGATATATTATTAAAAAAATAATTTTTTTGTGTGGATCTCAGATTTACGCATTTTTTTTTTAAAGGAGATTGTAAGACTTGCACATTTTAAAACTTTAAATATCATTTCTGTATGGACTAATAACATTCTAAATTGTCTAATACTTATTTACAAGATAAATAGACACAATTTTTGCATAACTAACTAATAAAATATTATTTTTTTTAGAAATTTGCTTTGATTTTGTTGTGTTTATTTGTATTTTTTTTTTAAATTAGAGGTTGTATTTGTATCATTCCCCATATATTATTGATACAATGAACTTTGCAGATCATTATATATACAGATAGTAAATGTATTTCCACTCTCTTTTACAAATATATATAATTAATAAAGGTCGTTACTAAATTAAAAATGTAGGTAATGCAGATGATCAAGAGAGGGGCAGCGAGCACGCGGGTCACGTACGCGTTCACACACATGCCACACATGGGCATGCTCATGGCTCATCAATCAGTAGTACCACTTCCCAACATGGAACCAATTCGTCGGAGCTAATACGTCATCGTATTATTGCACAAGTAAAGTGGCTGACTTTAATTAGTCGTTAATTATTATTTGCTAATCCTTCCCCATTAATGTAATAAGGAATATGATTTTCAATTAATTATTTGATTTTTTTTTTTAAGGTATTGGAATTAGGAATTGTATTCCATTCAGTGATTATTGGAGTAGATATGGGTGCTTCTCAAAGCGTTGGGACAATAAAGCCTCTCCTTGTGGCCTTGTCTTTCCATCAAATTTTTGAGGGTATAGGTCTTGGTGGCTGCATCTCTCAGGTATAATACACTATTCTAGTTCACGTCATCTGCTCTGATATCATGTTAAATTTATTATCTGTCTAAAAAATATAATTAAATTTAATTATTTAAATCATATTTAAAATTAAACTTCATTAATATGTTTTCTTTTTTTTGTTTAGGCAAAATTTAAGAGTAGGTCTGCAGCAATAATGGCAACATTTTTCTCAGTGACAACACCAGTAGGGATTGCAATTGGTATTGGAATATCAAGCACTTACAATGGCAATAGCCAAACTGCTCTGATTGTTGAAGGGATTTTCAATGCTCTTGCAGCTGGGATTCTGATTTATATGGCACTTGTTGATCTATTAGCAGCAGATTTCATGAACCCAAGAGTGAAACAAATGTAAAAAAATAGGAGTAAATGTCTCACTTCTTCTAGGGGCTGGATGTATGTCTCTCTTAGCAAAATGGGCTTGATCAGGGTATATGTGGGGAAATTAATAGCTAGGAAGAATTACAAAATAAGTTGTAGTTTGAGGGTATATATGTAACATTTTTTCTTATTACAGTAGATACTTTTATCATGTATGGCGGATCTAAGAATTTATTCTAAGAGGGGAGAGGGATTATTATAATGATAGTTATATAAAAAAACATTTCATAATGTATATGTATTCTTTATGGCACGAAATAATGTTATAAAATAACTCAAAATACAAAATGACATTATCAATATGTCAAGGTGCGGTTTGGACAGTGAGCTGAGATAAAATGAGTTGAGATGAAAATTAAATAAAATATTATTTTTTTATATTATTTTTTTTAGAATTTGAAAAAGTTGAATTGTTTATTATATTTTGTGTGAGAATTTAAAAAATTTGTAATGATGTGATGAGATGAGATAAGATGAGTTGAGATCGTTTCTCAATCCAAACGGGGCCTGACGGACAAGTTTGAATATGACTCATTTATAAAAAATGAAAAGAAAAGCTTGAATTTAACTCAGAGAAAATAATAAATATATCAAAATTTAAATACATGTAATAAAATTTTAAAAATCTTGTAAGGTCAAAATCTTAATTTATTAAGCAAAACTCATTTTTCATAAGAAATTGGGTTAGATTATGAATATTAGTATAAATTTAAGAGAAATATTTTAGCCATAAAGAAATTTCACAAAAATAAACTTATAAATTGACGTAGTTTGATATGATACATCATATTATAAAGTTATTTTTACTATAAAGTAGATTTAACTTATGACATGAAATCATAACATTTTTTCTAAAACTTAAGTTACTTTTAAATGTATTTATTTCTGAATTTTTTCTGAAATTATGATTATTTTATTTTATGAGCAATTGATTAGATTAGTCTTGGTGGGAAAAAAATAAAGTTTTTGTAATTTTATAGCAAACCCAAGGGAAAAGGGGAAGGATGATTATTTTGATTTGTGTTGGGGGACAAAATGCTTTTTTTTTTTTAAACAATATCTAAGTTTATCTTATATTGAAAGAAGAAAATGTAGTACAGAAATAAAAGGTTTTATTTGTATATTTCACTTGATGATAAATAACAATTTTTTAATCAATTAATGCCACAATAGAAGATAAATTAAGAAGATGATGAATATAACTTTTGTAAATCTACCTAATTTCTCCCACTCTCTAATTTTGAAAATGAAACTCTTTCGCCCTCTCCACCTCATTTAAATAAGAGAAAATATATTTGCAACCGTAAATTGTGCAATCGCCGCGTAATCACTTTGAAAAAAATGAATAAAACATGAGACCCACATGAAAAAAATTAATTTTTTAATAGTGGACTCCACTATTTTTCAAAATGATTACGCGGCATTTACGCATTTCACGGTTGTATGTAGAATTACTCTTAATCAATTAATGCCACAATAGAAGATAACAATTAAAAAGATGATGAATAAAACTTTTGTAAATCTACCTAATTTCTCCAACTCTCTAATTTTGAAAATGAAACTCTTCCACCCTCTCCACATCATTTAAGTAAAGCTTTTCTACTTTGCCATAAGGGTGCTACCCACATCCCACCCGCATGGGCGGGGTGTTTATCCCTCGGAATTCGCCACCTCATCCTGGGGGTGGTGTCTTCTGTTGACTCCCCATCCACGGAGTAGACAACAGGAAAAATCCATAAAAAACTTGAAAAAAAAAATCCACAACAAATGACAAAATACAAATCCACAACAAATTCGAAAAAAAAAATTCCTAAACTAAAAGTAGTAAAACTAGTAAAATAGATCTGACCAAACAAAGAACCTCTTAACCACGGCGGCAGCCACTTGAGGTTGTGGTTCCTTTTGCAAACCCACGACCACGAATGGTCATGGGTATCCACGGCGGCGCGACCATGAGCTTCTAGTGCTTCAAGAAGGAGGAGGAGAAGAAGTGGAGGAGGATGAGAAGAAGAACAAGATGAGGAACCTGGTGAGAGGGAGAGAGAGAGTCTAAGAGAAGAGCGAAGAACGAGAGGGTAGAGAGGAAAGATGGAGAGGGTAAAGAAAGACTCCCGCGGGGGGGAGGGGCCTAACCCCAAAATGATGCCGTTTTGTCCTTTTTTTAAAAAAAAAAAAAACATATGATAAAAGGACATTGTTTTATCAACATTTTTATAATATATATGTATATATACTTCAATTATATAAAATTATAATTTTGGGTTGGGTTGGTATGGGTGGGCTGTGGGGTGTGGTGGGACGGGGGCCTGGGCCCAGACCGCCCCTATCTATGATTCCCCCAACCTCCGCTTAGGATGGAATGAAGACTTGGAGCGTTGAGACATGTAAGACAAGATTACATATCCCTATTCTTAACATATAATATGCAATGTAACCTAGCATGCATCTAGCATTATGTAATGATCACAGTGAAAAAATGGTGACTTCTAAAAATTTTGCATCAGAATGAACTAAACATCCCGAAATTTAAATTAAACATACATAGAGTCTTACTTAATAGAGGTCCAAATGGTAAGGTATAAGTTCAAACATGGTTTGGAGATGACATCTCCTTATTATAGATAGACTTCATAGGAGTTTCCTAAAAGATAACTTAAGTCATTTCTCTAAAGTGTTACATAGTAATTAGGACCATCTCTATAAACATCACAATCAATTCCAACTTCATCCTCAATTATCCATAGCCAGGGGCTGGAGTTCATCACCATCTTGATTGTCAAAGTTTGGTCCTGCTACAAGTTCTACCATTTTGGGAGGAATGGTAGTTAGGACTACCACAATAATATTCCTTGAAATCTGAGTAAGTTAAACAACCAACATATACATAAATAAATTATGCATGACTAATGATAAACATGAGATGTATGCATGATATGCAGAAAAATAGTATCTGTCTTCCATCCAAATTCCTCAACATCTTTCAGAAAACCTTGACTCATATTTTCTTACAGAGAACCCTTCACTTTTTCAAAACATATCACTCCTTGTTATTAGAGCCATCATTAGAAACATATGATAATATCATAGTTTCCCATTTTGCACCGTGAGTACCTGCCAGTGACTGTAGCAAAACTTAGATTGAGACTACGTCATTAGAATTGTGTTGATATATCTTTCAATGCATTGATCTTAGACATTTCATAACATATGCACCCACCAGAGTTAGATGCCATATATGACTTCACTCTGAAATTTCTTAAAAAGAATCCATTCGAAACTCGTTGACTATTTTTCGCCAACCCAGAGATTACCACTCAATTTTTACCTCCAAAGTGGACAAAAGAGTTCCACTAGGATATTCCCCATCCTAGCATTGGGTCATGATAAAAATATTTTTCATGCTATGGTCATGACAAAAATATATTTCATGACTCGTAACATATAGTATGGTTCATGCAAAAATGACATATTTTCATGTAACATGATGAACAATGAAATTTCATGCTTCGTGCCAAAGTAACAACACCTGTCATGTGCGTTCTCATGTATGTGACCATATGCTCAATTTATCATGTGATATTTCATGCTCAAACCAACATTTATAGCATGAATGTGGTGTTTATACAAAAATTATAAATAAATTATCCAAGAGTAAATTAGAAGCTAACTTACAAACTTCCTGAGTTCTAAAAATCGTCACGGTTAAAATAAAATACGTACTAGAATTAGGAATCATGAAATTTCCAGAATCTAATAAAATAAAATAATATTTGCAAAACTATCACTGACTTTCCCGAAATTGCTATTTTGGCCTAAAACTATTACTATTTGCATTTTGGCCTCAAATTTCACCAATTTATACAAACATCATATATTTCATATCCTTATTCTATAAATGACCTTATAATTTAATGACTCAAACATCCACTATGAAAATTTCAACCAACCTGTGGCATGCATATAGCTAATTTTTCCACTACAAGTGATTTCTAGCCTATAATCTCCATGGATGCCTATATAACTGGAAATTAACACATGACTAAACATTGGATTTGGTCTTAGTAACATGCTAGTAGCTTATACTTAAGTCTTATGGGATCATATCAATATTCATGTGATGACAAACACCAAAACATCATACAATCAACAAACTGAGTACCTAGCATGATGTATCTAATTTCTCTTTAATATATGAACTCTTATAGCTCTAACGATCATGTATTATAACTCTTAACATGATGATAATAGGCATCTAGATGCTTATAATACATGCTTTGGAAAATTTAAACAAGATATCACAAGATAACCTCCAAACTAGCAGAAACCGAAACATGCTAGATGATTAACCCAAGATATTGATTTATAAACCAATCATGACATGCTGTTTTCCTCAAATATAAACCTTTAATCAAATAAAAAAGACATTAACTAAGATTATAAAATCATATCAAGACATGTCATGGCTATGAGTTTACATCAAAACAAGTTATTCATGATGGACTCGCAATCTGAACGGAAACATGCTTGCCAAGGATTAACCTCATATAACTTAATCCAAATCTCATTTTCATACCATAAATAAAAGCGTAACATGTTAGTCTAACTTTAAATACAAATATTTGGTAGGTTTACTCACCAATCCGTGGCTTTTGGAGCTCTCAAGAACCAACTCTCTCCAAGGAACTCACTCTTGCCTCTCGGTTTCACTCACCTTAAAACTATGGATGTTTTTGCTCACAAGAAAACTAATTAAATGATTGAGAGTTGCATGGGATGAAGTGAGGGGAGGGGAGTGGTATTTATGGAGTTCAATTGAGGAAGGAAGAGGTGCAAGTTGGCTAAGTGTTGCACAGTTTGGCTGAAATGGAGTGAATGTGATTGGTGATGACATTCGGTGGAGTGCATGTGTGTGTTTCCAGAATTGTAGAGTTAGATCCATCACATTATTAACTCATGGACAAGGAAGAAATGAGTGTAATAGGTTCATGATAAAGGTTTCAAAAGCTGAGACAAAAACCATTTGATTCCTCAAGAGAAACCGAGTGTATGCCGACGGTTTTGGTCTTCAAACTTGTCCGATTTTTGTTCAGCTTTTGTACTATTCTTGTGGAAAGTTCTTGATCACTATTACACACTATTTGAGTAAATTTTCCAAATAAGTATTGAGGCATGAATGTTGGACACTTGGTGTTTGTTGTGCAGAAAATGAAAGAGTGTTGAATGGAGAAGGGTTCAGTCCAGAATTGGCACATGGTTTCCTACAAACATGTCCGTCAGTTTTGATCATTGATAGGGTTAGTTCTTGGGGTAACATGAGTATGTTTTGATGAAATGTTTCCAGACCTAGAGGTGGTGCTATAGGTGTGTGAAGAGGGCTGAATTTGCTGCAAGAAGAATTAGAAAAATAATGGTGTAGTTTGGCTGAACATGTCTCATTTCCAAGGTGAAATAGTTTGGTTCTTGGAGTGACTATGGGAGCTGTTCTTCGCTTCATCCTAGGCTTGAATTTTCCAAATCTAGGTAGCATGAAAGGGGGTTAATAAAGTGTAGAAAACCACTTGAGAAAGTTGTTGAAAGAACAAGATTTGTTGGTTTGTTCTTGGAGTGCATCGGCTTGCACATAGTACATCTGATTGGTGGAGTCACACGACATTTACATGCCTTTCCTCTACATGACATGAGTTGAACTTAATTAAATAGTCTAGGGCATTAAAATATTGATCCAAATCAAGGAAAAAACACGAAAATTGCAAAAAAAAAAAAAAAAAAACTATGGAGAAAAGAGCTTGGAGAAATCGGCATGTCTAGTGTTTGATGGATTTTCAAAGTTACTATGCAATGACTATTCCACGGCATAATGAGGGATTTTGAAAATGTAAACTTGGAATCATGATGGGGCTGATCATGGTTGAAAAATAAATGCTAGGGGTGTGTGGGAGGTTTGCAAAAGAAATAAAAATCATTTTCTAGATGGTGGTATTTCCTATTTGCATAGTGATGAGAATCCTAGGCTTATTCTCCAAGTGGTGCAATCTCTTTGGGTATTAAATTTTTATTGAATTAGACCTTAATGTGGGCCTCAAAATGGGCCTTCCCTTTTTCCTCATGATCAGTTTTTGTTGGGCCCCTCTTTGAGCCTCAATAACTTACTATGTTGGGCCTTAACTTTGGACCTCACATTGGGCCTTGTCTTGAACCTTTCTTTGACCCTTCATCTTCTCAAGCTTGGACCCTCATTTTAACTAACTTTTGGGCCTTCTTCATATCCATCTAACCTCCATGACTTGCTATGAATCAATTACCAAGCCCATTAAGGTGGCTAGTTTTCTTCATGTCACTTGTCATCCTTTTATTGGCCCTTAGGAATCCATTTTCACAAAAATCTTCATTGCTTTTAAAAATCACTAAAAATCATAATTAAAGCAATGGTGGAAGTTACTTTGCCAAATTATGATCTAAAAGCTCACTTTTCTTGAGGATCATAACTTCCACTTTGACCAAGGTCATGGGTTATCATTGTCAAATTCTCAATATTTGACAATGTTATATCTTGATCTATATAGCTCTTGGTGGGATGTTACATCCTCCCCTTAAAAAGAAGATTTCATTCTCAAAATCGGAGAACATAGTATAAATAAAAATATAAACTCACCAGAGAAGCTATGGTCCAACATTAGTTGAGGAGTCATCGGTGGGTGGGTTAACTCCTCATCCTCAGAGATCTCATCTTGAGTACAATATATGAGGTCATCTTCGTACGAGTCATAATATATGCTGGCATGTTATGCTTTGACAACTCTACATACAAAAAATTAATTAACATACTCCTTCACATCCTTTTTCATACCTTACCAAAAATGTTGTTTAAGTCCCAGTACATTTTTGTACTTCTAGGATGAGTTGCGTATGGAGTCTAATGCGCTTCTTTCGAAATCCTATCTTTTATCTCAGGATCAATTGGGATTACCTTACTACTCTTTAAGTACAATAGACCATCTTCACCGACCTTGAATCCTTCTTGCCCTTCGCTCTTTTCAATCTTTCGTTTGATATCTAACAGCTTATTGTCTCCCATCTGACGTTCCTTTGCCTCCTCCCAATCTAAGGGCATGATCTCTTGCACAGCAACAAGGGTTGCATCTTGTTGGAGACTTCCGATTATCATATTCCTCATGCTGTTCATAAGAGACTCCATTTCTGTGGTGGATGTTGAAGAACCTTCAGTTGCATTTTTTGACTTAATGCATTAGCTACAACGTTAGCTTTACCAGGATGATATTTAATCTCAAACTGGTAGTCACTAATCGTTTCCAACCATCTCCTCTATTTCATATTAAGATTCTTCTGGCTGAACAAATATTTGAGGCTCTTATGGTCGGTGAATATCTCGCATGTTTTGCTATACAAATAATGCCCCCATATCTTTAAGGCAAAAATCATCACTACTAGCTCTAAGTCGTGAGTGAGGTAATTTTGTTCATGGTTCGACGAGAAGCATAGGCGACAACTCGTCCTTCTTGCATAAGCACGCATCAAGTTCTGATTTAGATGAATCGCTCTAGATCACATAGGGCTTATGAGATTCTTGCAATTCTAGTACTGATACAAATGTCAAACTCTTCTTAAGTTCCAGAAAACTTTACTCACACTTCTTAGTCCAAATACATTTGACATTCGTTTTGGTTGAGGTAGTGAATGATCCTGAGAGTTTGGAAAATCCCTCAACAAATCTTCTATAGGTTCAGGCCATACCTAGAAAACTCTAAATTTCATGTACATTGGTAGGGCACTGCCAATTCGTCACTACTTCAATCTTACAATGATAAACTGCTACTGCTTTACTAAATATCAAATGACCTAAAAATTTCACTTCATGGAGTCCGAATTCACATTTACTAAGCTTAGCATACAACTTATGCCCCTTTAACCTTTCTAGAACTAGACTGAGGTGTTTCTTATGTTCCTCATCACTTCTTGAGTAGATTAGTATGTCATCAATGAATACGACAAGAAAGCTATCCAAATAGGGTTTGAATATTTTGTTCATCATATCCATAAATGCTACAAAAGTGTTAGTTAATCCAAATGTCATTACTAGGAATTCGTAATGCCCATACCGTATTCAAAAAGCAGTCTTAAGGATATCTTGTTCCCTAATCTCAAGCTGATGATATCTTGATCTTAAATCTATTTTTGAGAATACTAATGCTCCTTGTAACTGACCTAATAGGTCATCGATACACGATAATGGATACTGTTCTTTATCGTTACCTTGTTCAATTCCCTATAATCGATACACATCCTCATCGATCAATCTTTCTTCTTTACAAATTACACTGGTGCACCCCAAGATGAAGAATTAGGATGGATAAATCATTTTTCCAATAGTTCCTCTATTTGTAGTTGCGATTCCTTTAACTCGGATGGAGCCATACGGTACAACGCTCGCTCTATGAATGGGAGTTGTGGCAGGTTCCGACTCTTTAATAAACTTTGTTTCCCTATTAGGGGGTAACCCTAGTAAATCGTCTGTTAATACCTCCGAAAAATCCTCATCCACAAGTATTCACTGAATTTCCTTATTCCTACTGGACTCTTCAACTGTCAAAGCCAAATAAGCTACAACACTGTCAGGAATGCAATTTCTAACTTGCAAAGCTGAGATTATGGAGGGAATAATCTTTATAGTTCCTCTCACATAACGAATTCTACTAATATCAGGTGAGTCATGCACAACCTCCTTCCTCCAACAATCTATCCTGGCATAATGTTTGGATAACCAGTCCATTCCCAATATCAAATTAAACCCCAATAGACAAAAGAAAAAAAGATCTGCTCTCATAGTCTTTCCTTCCAAACTTATAGGACAATCTCTAATCACCCGAGTACACCTAATTGCACTTCCATCTAGAATTGTTACTACTATGGTCTGAGGTAGCAATTCTGTCGGAAGGTTACACATTCATGCAAATGCTGTTGACACAAAGGACTGTGTTGCTCCAGAGTCAAATAATGCACACACCATATATCCAAATAGTTTGATATTACCTAAAGTGTAATAATAAGCTACCATATATTTAGTGGTGAATCCAAAAGAAACTAAACTTTTATTAATAAGGAGGGGTTCTTAGAGGAAATACCAATAATGACTTTCGTTTCCTTAAACTCCAGTGTATTGATGTTGACATCTCTTGGGGTAACATTAAACTCGGGCCTGAGCAGGTGGTCTCTGATTCGACCTGTTATTATTGGAAATTCCACCTCCTTGCATATTCTTAGGGCAATCCCAAATCATATGTTTCGATTGTCTACATCTAAAGCATGTTCCTAACCCAAATCTACATTCTCCACCATGAGCCCTTCCACACTTCCGGCATGTAACATAGGGAGCGAGCATTACGTTCTTTCCTTTATTGGTCTTGGCACCATTCTCTTTTTATCATTACTTCCTCCAGCAGCGAAGGGAGAAGCCCTCTTTCTTTCCAGATTAATTTGAGCCGCCACACTCTTTTGCTCAGCTTTGGCTATGGAAGTAACATGAACCAATTCTTGAAAGTTTTCAATACGAAAGCAAGCTACATGAGGAGCGAACCAGTTCTTGTAAACCTCCTTGAAATTTTTGGACTTGCATTTTTTCTGTGGCTATTAAGTGAGGAGCGAACCTTCCAAGCTCCATGAATTTTGCAGCATACTGTTCAATAGTGGAATTCCCTTGCACCAAAGTTGCAAACTCTGATGCCTTTTTGTTGTTTAATCATTTATGGGAAGAACTGATTATCAAATTCTTCTTTAAATCTCTCACAGGTGAAGGCAGCTATGTTACATAGTTCCCTTATCAGTAACTGCCTTTTGATATCCTACCAGATACCAGCTTCTCCTTGTAGCAAGTGCCTAGCATACTGCACCTTTTGTTCCTCAATACAGCCGTTAATCTCGAATATTGCCCGAGATCAAGTAACCATTTATTGGCCCAGTTTACATGTCCTACCCATAAAACTAGGGTATCTATATACCAAAAATCGTTCATAGGATTTTACCAATCATCGACCTATGGCCTGCCATGATCCCACACCACCAACCTAGCCCCACAACTAGCATGCATCGCCTCTGGTGCATGTGAGGCCACACGCCCAACCCTTGGCGACATCTTTATGGGATTTTTTCCCAGCTTCTTGAATGAGAGATGCCAATGCCATCTTTATCTGGAAGAAAGCATCCTCTCTTGCTTCCTTTCCCGAAGATGCATAAGATGAGGGCATCATGAAAAGTTCTACATGACACCCCAAAACAGTCAAGTGCAGTGCAACGACATCAAATGATACAGTTTTTAGGTGACATTTATGGTATATAGTTCCTTCCTCGACCTGATTGATAAACATGAGCCCTAACCAATATTTATTTGCTTTACAACCATTCTTTGTTTTTTTTTTCATGGTGTCGAGACAGCAAACCCATTTCTTTTATATTTCTATTTTTATTTAATGTAAATTTTACACCTAAAAAATACAGCTTTTGTAACTTCATTTTCATTATTTGATTTTAGGTATTGAGTAGTACTGCTATTTTCTTCTTTAATCTCTCTCTCACTAGCTATTTATTTATTTTTGTTCATAAACATTTCAGATGCGTTTTGCATGTGGATTCATGTGGAGGAATAATAATAATAAGGAATGTGAATAATGGGCATCTTGTGCGTTCACACAAAATGTCAAAGAAAAGATGGTGGCTATCCACCACAAAAAGCCAAGGGGATGTCTGAACACCTTGGGGACAACAACCAGCTAGCCGAGTGAGATTTTGACCATTTACAAATCAACAACAAAACTTAGTCAAAATTTTACTAACAAATTTTTTTTTTACAAACTTAGTCACTTTTCAATAACATTAAGGTTATGTTTGGGTACCAAACTATTCTCAACACTTTCCAAGTATTCTCGTACTTTTTAAAATACTTCACATGCCAAACAACTTAAAATACTTTCAATGGGACCCACAAACCCACTTCAATCTCTACTCATAACTATTCACAAATATTCTATAATACTTATCACTATTATATATAAATAAAAAATAAAATCACAATAATATTTATCACTATTAAATATAAATAAAAAATAAAATCATTATAATATATAAATAAAAAATAAAATCACTATAATATTTATCACTATTAAATATAAATAAAAAATAAAATCATTATAATATTTATCTCTATTATATATAAATAAAAAATAAAATCACTAAAATATATAAATAAAAAATAAAATATATAAATAAAAAATAAAATCACTATTATATATAAATAAAAAATAAAATCACTATTATATATAAATAAAAAATAAAATACTATAATATATAAATAAAAAATAAAATCACTATAATATTTATCACTATTATATATAAATTAAAAATAAAATCACTATAATATTTATCTCTATTATATATAAATAAAAAATAAAATCACTAAAATATATAAATAAAAAATAAAATATATAAATAAAAAATAAAATCACTATTATATATAAATAAAAAATAAAATACTATAATATATAAATAAAAAATAAAATCACTATAATATTTATCACTATTATATATATATAAATAAAATCATTATAATATTTATCACTATTATATATAAATTAAAAATAAAATCATTATAATATTTATCATTATTATATATAAAAATAAAATAAAATCACTACAATATTTATTAATATTAAAAAATCACTATAGTAAAATCATTATAATATTTATTACTAAAAATAAAATCACTATAATATTTATGGGACCCACATATTTTTCAACTACCCACCCAAAAGTCAACAACTCAGCATACTTCACACATTTAAACAACTCAAAATACTCTCAATGGGACCCACAAACTCACTCCAATCTCTACTCATAACTATTCACAAACATTCTCAACACTTCTCAAGTATTCTCACTATCCAAATGTACCATAATAACAAACTCTCCAAATCTATCACTATTCTATTAAAATATTGATTTTGACCATTTGATCATTTATTTTAATTCTAACCAAATGACCAAAATACTGAAATGAACGCAGTGGCAATCCCAATAGCAGTAGCATAAAAACTAGCCGGCGACGATATCTTCCCAGTAACGACGACCGAAAATGAAAGAATCACATAGCAGCCACAATGGTGCACACAAGCTGTGCCCAAAATCCAATACTACCAAATCTCTTGAATTGCCTTGGAGTGTTCTATAATATTTTTGCCACCTACATGCAACATCATCAAAATTACTTATCTTCGACGCTGTCAAACAAAATCTAAAAATGGGTGTGAAAACCCTAATGCTCTGAAACGACGGCAACTTCTATACACATCCTATATTAAAATTATCGACTTCGACTTATGCCAAAATAAATTGGGAAAGAGGAATTTTTTATGCCAAAATAATATTTGGTTAGAAACTTGGGCAGACCAGATTTGGCCAGTGAAAATGATCAAAGTTAAAAATACTATAGATTTGTTGAGTTTATTACAGTGAATTTTTATGCAATCTAATTAAATTTTGCCCAAAATATTACTTTATTGATTCTACTACTAGTGCTAGGGTGGCAAATGGAAGTGGTCTTTTCACATTGGCAGCCATCACGATGGGGTTGCCCAGCCATGAAGTATAAATTTTTACTTCAAGAAATTAAGAACATGTTTGGTTATACAGATTTTTTTTGTTTAAAAATTTCTCATTTTTCTTAAATCAAACCCAACATTTTTAAACCTATTTTTTTTCTTTCTATTTTAACGTTTTATCCAATAATTACTTAATCATTTCCTAAAAATAAAAATTAATATAATTTTTATAAACTCCAAAATAAAAATACTCCTAAGAAATTATATCCAAATGATTTCTCAACTCTATCTATCCACTTTTACAAACTTCAATACAAAATTTATTCATTTAAAGAATTATTTAAACTTTTTCTCTCATTTTTCAAAATCCAATCACAAAAAGATTCTCAAAATTACTCATAACCAAACATGGCCTAATTAATTTTAAAAAATGAGGATGTTTTGAAAAATTCACATGAGTCTATTTCGCATACCCTTAAAATCTTATTTATTTATTTACTCTCTCATTCATTATGGTAAAAGTATAAAGACTCATCTATCACATTCTTCTTCGATTTAACTTGCCCGCCCTCTTTCCAGCCAAATGAAAACAGTTGCATGTATAAAAAATATCATTATACCCTCTAAGTATAATGATGAGAGACAATGCAACTGAAGATCCATTGATTGTTTCATATAAACGATCTGTGAACACGCATATTTATGCATGGTGAGGAATTACCCTCCGGGCATAAATACATACATTCATAGAATAAAATACAAGTATATAAGAATGACAAGGAATCACCATTTGAGCAAATCTCAAGTATATGTAATTATCACCAAGCAAAGAACCACCCTCTTATCAAAACACATAAAAATCATCTTATCTCATCCCATAAATATCAAGCAAGGAATCACTCCACTGTTTCACCCTACTAGGTCAACGTGCAATTTGATAACTAGTTTCAAATCATCCGACACGAGGAATCACTCAACCAGATCAACACACCCGAAGACAACACACATGATCAACCCAGGAAATCAATCTACCCGATCGACTGACTCGAAGACACCACACATGATACACCCGAGAATCTCTCTACCCATATGAAAATCGTGGCAACATGCCATAGGAATGACGTGGGGACTCCTCAACTCGTCCATTTTGATCGACACACGGTATGACTTATGTACCCAAAAATACAATCACCACCAATCCACACCATTCAAACTCATCATCTCAAAATCACAGTGTAAAGATAATCCATAAAGATAATGAAGAATATATATTATTTTTCATGTAGAAGAGGGGGAGAGTTACAGAATATGCAAAGCCTAACCTTACAACATACTCACAAAAATTTACCCCACATTCCTAGTACGGTTTTAGGAGCTAACCTACCTGAACAATAGTTAAATATTACAGCGGCGCTGGCTCTGGTGCTACTCCTCCCGTCGCTCCCTTTAAAGTCTCTTGCTCTCTTTGAAGACTCTGGTTTAGGACAAGATCACACATTTTACGATCTCAAAAGTGAGATTTTGTCACTTGTCCAACGTTTTTTATAGGGCAGGGCCCTCGAGTGTCCTTCTACGTTCTTCTGACTACTAATATGCTTGAATAGGAGCCCTATGATCTTGACTGTCCATTCGCTTTCTAGACTTGAAGAATTGTAGAGATCGAGTGACTGATGGGACAAGCACACACATTCCTGCGGCTTGCCTTGGGTCCAACCCCACAGTCTTTCTTCTAATAAGTGTCTCTCACATGGTGCTGAACCATACATCTGAGGTTAGATGATATGACCTGTAGGTCCGTAATCTTTTCTCCACAGGTTTATTCTAGACGTGACGTCTTAGATGGAGTATGGGCCTCTATGTATGACACCTATTGCCTCTTAGGCTGCTCCTCATTATCCTTGAGAGCCCTTACATCCGTATTGGTCTTATGTTTGACTAGTACTCGCCCTTTGACCTTTACTCGCCCTTGCCCGTAGCTCACCCTTTACTATGGACTGTCATTTTCCAAAACTACCAGCCTCTTCAGCTCTTCGTTCTCACCCTAGCATGGTCAACATAATTATTGCTCATCGGTCATAGGGTGAGAAGTCCTTTATCACTCGGTGCTCAAATGTGTTAGCCAGGCTTTCCACAACATGCTGCTCGCCTTACTATTCGTTTGGCTGCACACTGTCTATCCAGTTGCCTCTTCTTCACCTGCTGTTGAACGAACCATCCTTAGTTGCCGGTTGTTGAACCGCATTTGCCAGGCTTTCTATATAATGCTGCTTGCCCTTCCATTGGACTAGTTGCACTTTGCTTGCTCGTTGCCTCATTTTCCATATCATTGTGCCCGTGGGAAGGGTCTCTTCACTAATTTTGATGCGATCCTCACAAAGGTTGTGATAGCCTTGCTCGCCGAAACATGGTTGCCAGGGTCGTGCTAGCCTTGGTCGCTGAAGCTCAACCTTCATGGCGCTAGGCTTGGCTGTTTTAAGAAGTTATATGAAAAACTAAACTGGTTAGCGTAAATAATGCAAATCACAAGTTTGCGACTTCCAAACCTGAGCCAAATGGCTTGACGTTTGGTGAGAGTCTGATTTCTAGTATGTTCAAGTGTGGCTCGGAGCCGATCAGTTTTTGGGATTTTCCCTTCTCTGTCTTCTTTTGCTGGAGTGCGGCGAGAGCTCGAGGTGCCCAAGTGAGGTTTGGGATATGGATTGCCTGAACTTGCTTTTGGTTAAGACCAACTAGCAAAGTATGTTCCTACTTATTTATCCCTTGGGATTCTTGTGGAATCTTGAGGAATTTTGTCGAGAAAATCACCAAAAACTAAATTTTTTAGTGAAAAGAAAATCCAAATTGCAAGTTTGAGGGAGGCAAACTTGGGCCATTTAGTTGCTTCTTTCGATTTTTGCTTGACAAAAATTGTTCGTCGTTGAATGTTTTTGGCTGATGGAGGTCGTCCGTCCTTGAGTGATTCTTTGCTTGATGGAGATTATACATCTTTGAGTGTTTTTTGTTTGATGGAGATCGTCCGTCTTTGTTTCGCTTGTATGTATCGGGACTCATTATTGAGCGTAGGACGCCTTAAGTGTTGCTGGTTGACTGTTTATCAACTTCTTGGGGGTGAGCATCATTGCTCGCCACTTGATGTTCCAAGTGCGGCCGAGCTATATGCTCGACATATATGGCGCTCGGGAGGAGGTCCATTGCTCACCCGTGAAGTTGGCAGGTTGAGAGATCATGATGTTTACTGCTTGAATAAGTGCTTTGTATTCGGTGGTTGGCTCCATTGCTCATCATGGTGTTTCAAGCACTGATGAGGAAATGTCCACCAAGCTTGTGACCCTGGGTGAGCTACAGTGTTTGCCCATGGGGGGCAAAGTGCATGCAGGCTTCTTGACTACCATGGATGCTCTAGCTCAAGGCAGGCAAAGTGCTCGGCTTGCTCATTGCTTCGAACGAGTAGCCTTGCTCCCCATGTGTGTTGCTCGGGGTGAACATTGCTCACTCGAGCTTTTACCTCATGATCTATCTACAGTCTGGCATGTAAAGTGCTTGCCAAGTGTTTCACATGGGTGAGCATCTTTGGTCGCCTGTGAGTCACGCTCTTTGCATGGGGTGAGCTTCATTGCTCGCCTATGATTCATGTTGCACAGGGCAGGCTAAGTAACCGCCTCGCTTGCACTCAGGGGTGGGCTACATTGATCGCCCTCAATTCTTGTTGCCTGGGATGGGCTGGTGCCTGCCCTACCTTTTGCTCGAGGCAAGTGTCATTGCTTGCTCGAGCTTTATTGCACCGGCAGGCTAAGCGCCCCCTCGCATGTGATTAGTGAGGCATTGTTGGCCCATGATGTGGGTGGGCCCAGTGCCTACCATGTTTGTTGCTTGAGTGCGAGCTTCATAGTTGCCCTTGTAGCTATGTGCATGGACTTGCAATGCATGCCATGGTGCTCGGGACATGATAGAGTTTAGCTTGCCTATTGCTCAAAGGAGCATCATTGCTCGCTGGAGCTTTATTGTGTGGGCAGGCTAAGTGCTTGCCTTGCATGCGCTTGGGGGCGAGGCATTGCTCGCTCATGATGTAGATGGGTCGATTTCCCACAACGCCTTTTGCTCAAGGCGAGCTTCATTGCTCTCCTTGCATGTTGCTCGCATCCGAACGTCGAGTTGAACCTATATGTGTATGGCATACGTGTATCATAGCATGCATCAATCTCTCTCTCTCTCTCTCTCTCTCTCTCTTTTACGCAGTCCTAACGTAATCAAAATGAAGATGAAAGATAAAGAGGAATGGCGAGGAGACTTATCTGTTTGCACTGAGAGGATCTTGTGAGGTAGACGACCTTTTTATTTGGCGAGTGATAAATCTTGATCCCACTAACGGCGCCAAGATGTTAATGCATTTTTGGTAGGGTCATAGCCCAACAATACGGTTGAATAGCCCACGTTCTTGGCTCGGGTGTTGATACAATTGTAAGATGCTTATACATGAAATAAATGATAAATAAAACATATAAAATGTAAATAAAGAGATAGACACAAAGATTTACGTGGTTCAACATAAAAGCCTACATCCATGGGTTGTTTTGGAGTGACATCTACTATATTTGGTGATTTTATAATCTCTCATAGCTTCCCGTAGCTCTCAATACAATGGAGGAAAATTAGAGTTTCTGGGAGGTTGAAGAAGATGTCTTCACTGTAGGAAATCTCTATAAATCTCTCTTGATTTATAGAGATTCCTTCATTTTATTGAGGTCTCTTTCCTTGTTTGGTGTAGTTGATGCCCACTTACCTTATGTCACTTTCACATTGATGTATATGAGTCAACATCTTTTGACTTTATCTCTTCCTTTATTCTTATTAATAGATTGGACCTAGTTTATTTTATATCCAACAAATCCAAAAAAGAGTGCTTATTAAATTGACAATGTTGAGTTCAAAACTCAAGCTCTTGTAATTAGTCTAGGGTTTGGAATGGAGAAAGCCTACCTTTGTTATTTGTTTCTCAACCAATAAAGTCCAATTCAACAAATTAAAGCAAGAGTACCTTGAGAGAGAGAGAGGTTATAATTAGTTGAGCAGCTACACATCCCGAATAGGTTATTTCACTTTTTTGTTTTTCTATTCTTTTTTTTTCATGTATTTTTTTAATCATTATAAATATTTTTTAAAAAAATAAAAAATTCACAATATCATTAAAAAACACTTCCTTAATTACTACGTAAAAAAAAAAAAAAAATTTCATTCGGGACACAAATTCGGGACACATTTTCGGGACAAAAAGTATTTCTCTAATTAGTTTGTGCTATCTATATAAATGTAGCCCACGGGTAACCACCTTTCTACTGAACAACCTCCCATTTTAGTGGTGAATAATAAGGTGATGGCCAATTACAATTACATTTGGACGATATGTAGTCCAAAAAAATAATCACAATTAAGTTACATTAATTGTGCACAGTTCAACACATCCTGGAAGATTTTACACCTCTCTTTCTCTACATCGAATGGATGGTAGCTGTCCTCTTAAGCTTACTAATAAAGTTCGACCCAAAACTCCTAACCATTCATGCAATACCTTTCTCACAAAGGGAGGAGCAAACATGTTCATTGCCTTGCATGTCCACAATGAAGATGAATTTCCAAACACGGAGTTAGGTAGAGAAAATCCACTATGAAGTATGCGGTAGAGGATGAGAAGAAGAAGATCATGCCTAGGGAGAAAACGCCACTTCTCCCTGTCAAATGTCATGTGTTGTAGTACCTATATCGCTATTCCCTTTATTGCTCTTCACTTTATTGAGTCTTGTCCCATCAAAACATTTATTTATGTAGGACTCGTATCAGATTATGTCTCCCATGGTAATTGATTTTCATGGTTAGGAGATTATTAAGAATCTAAAATATTGCTCACAATTGTTCTTTTTTCCTTTTAAAATCTTTGATGTTGTTTGCCATGTAAAGATATCGTCAATCTTATTGCCAAGATTTGTAGCTTTGTTTCATTATCGGTACTCGATGCCTGTTTGGTGCGTCATTAGCAATTGACATACGGTACATGGGAGCATACCTCTTAGGCTTTGGAGATTCTAGTGAGTCTTTGGGATGTAGCGTTTTGCAGTAATTATTTTGATTTGCGAAAGTGTACCCTGAGGACGAGACTTAAGGGTAGGATTGAATTCGGTCTGGTCTGGTTAGTTCATAGGGTGTTTTAGGGATCAGACCGGACTATTTCAATCCACCCTTATCCCACATTGGACCGGACCGAATTTCCTTATGGACCAAATCGGACAGTAAGTATCGGTCCATTCAATCCGACCCAACACCAAATAGGCCAGTTTTATATTTTTTGGTCCAACTCACATTTCTAGTTAGATTTCGGCTCAATTCCATACATTTTATCCCATTTTCAGCATAAAATTATTTATATATAAAAAATAGAAAAAAAACTTGAAAAAGATGTAATATGCCAATAACATCCAAACTCAAAATAAAAGAAAAATATAGAAAAAAAAGAAAAAGAAAAAGAAAAATTATCCATATCCATCTAAAAAAGGTTATCAATCATTAATTTATGATATAAATAAAAATTATCCATCTGATTTGTGATATACTATTAATTCATAGTATATATTATTAATGTTTGCTTGCAACTTAGGTATCTTAAAAAAATTATCTTATTACTTTAGTTAAGTGAAAATAGTAGAGTATGTATGAATGTATGAAGTATCCATATATAATGACATAAATTATCATTTGATTTATGATATATTATTAATTGATAACATATATTATTTAACATTTTATATGGTCAATAATAATAGATTATATGAAAATTACATAATTAACTTATACAATTACTATATAAAATAGTATATTACATATATATGTATAATATTTTAAAAAATATATATTATTTTGTCGGTTTTGGTCCGGTTCGGTCCAAAAATCATAGACCTCAGAACCGAACCAAAACTCATTCGGTGCCACAAATGGAGGATCAAAACCAACCAAACAAACCAAAACCCCAATCCGGACCGAACGATTGGTTCGATCGATTTTTCCGGTTCGGATTGAAAGTTTTACACCCTAACCTAAGGGGCTCATTCCTATGACCATAAAAGTTAGGGTCATTCGAATATTCATAAGGTTCTTTGAGGATAAACCTCAAAAGACTTGCCTTTTGTCGGTAAGGGTGATTATAAGGGTCTTTGAGAGTGAGGCCACGACAAGACTTGCCCTTTGCTAGTCTTGGCAGGTTGCAGATGTAACGCTCCGGTCCTGTAGGTATAAGGAGTTAGCTCCTATCGTCTAAAATCATCTCCCAACAACATAATATATATACTCCAAATTCTCTACAAAATATAAAACTTAACGTTTCAAATCAACTACTCCAATAGAATAAATCTAAGATACCACAAAGTCTCAAAACATCCCAATAAACCAAGTCAATAGAACAAAACAAATCTACTGAATACAATTCTCCAATAATCCAAGTACCCTCATTGTACTAAATCCACTATGATCACATAGCCTTACCTATGCTTCATATTCTTGATCCTCAGCTGAAACATAAAAAACATCTTAAAATATTCTGGAGGTAGGGGTGAATTATCAAAAACTCAGTAAGTAGAGAATATATACTAGTATGTAAACACGAGTATTTACAGAGTTTAGAATGTAGAACAAAAATATTTTTAATTTAAGAATGTGTAACCAAAACATGTTATCAAAATATTAGAGCGACATTCAAAACACTCACATTCAAAAATCCTTTGGAATAGCATAACTGAGCATCATATCATATCATGTCATATTATAACAGAAGCCATGTTTAACCCCTGTGGTAGGGTTGTGCCTGTCTGCGGTTAACCAAGCAGACCCTTTCACTGTTCGTTACCAAGGTGATGCACTTAGAATATAGATTACTATTATATCCTGTGTCGGGGCCGTAGGCCACTATTATATCATGTGGTAGGGCTAGACGTCATTATTATGTCTCGTTGCAGGGCCAGAGGCTACTATTTTGTCCAGTGGCGGGGCTAGAGGCTACTATTATGTCCTGTGGTAGAGCCACAATCAGAGCATAACAAAAATGTTGGTACCAACCATATAACAAAGGCCACCATTTTACAGCCGTGGCAAGGTTATAGTAGAGCAAAGCAGAAACAAAGCTAGATATAGAATCAGAATATCATGCTAAAGGTTTTTCAGATGTCACATCATACAAAATAGAGTATTGAATAGAATCATATCATCTTCACATAATCAAAACAGATTTAGAGCATCTTCATATAATCATGCACAAATTTTCAAATTTCATATTCGCTCTTTTTGCATAGTTCAAAAACAGAATGCCAAAAATAGCTCATGTCTACAGCAGTCATGACAAAAACACTAACTTTTATGCATGTTTCATGAGTAATGCATAACAAACAACTAAGGTTGTTTCAAGTTTCTTCTCAAAACAAAACATGCATATTTTTCACAAATCAACCTCAAGCCATTTCTTTTTATGTAAAGTTTAGCATATGAACTCCGTTTACCTAGACTTTGTAACTTTTCTGAATTTTTCCACAATAGTGCTGAACGAATATAAATCATCACATATAAAATAGACACGAAACTTACTTAAATCTCCAATTAAATACGTATTTTAATATTTAAGCATGAAATACTAAAATAATCTATTTTTCCTAAAAATATAAAATTCTCATAACCTTAAAATATTATCACTTCCCAATTTCATCGATATCCACTTAATATTCACTTAACCTAGTTACAACACAATCACAATTATATTTAAAATCAAGCCCAACTTAAAATAACAGTTAAATTTTTAAAAAGTCAAGCTCATCCCAAGTCAATAAGTATTCTGCCAAGCCTTACCTATTAAGGGCAATAACATAAAAATATTTAAAAGGTTCTTGGAAGTGCTTTACGTATAATCACATGATCGAAAGGGCTTGATGGCATTTTTTCTTGGTAAATAATACTACACCTATGGTTATATTACAGAAAGGTAAAAAAGGCACCCCATCTTTGTGAAGAAACAGAAGACTCACCAGAGTAGCTGCAATGAGCAGCAAAAAAGTGGCTGGGAGCGGTGGCAGAGCACTAGGAGAGGGAGAGAGAGAACATGGTGTAGTGGCTTGATCTCAAGTGGCTGGTTGCAATTGAACTCACGGCTGTGTTGGCCTTTATTCAATCATACGTGCATGGGAGTGTAGGTACTGGTTGGGTGGTGTCTCGAGGACAGAGTACGAAGGCTTATAGAGTACCTAAGTGTTTGAACAGTGACTACCGTGGGGTTTTCGGCGATTTCTATGGAGTTTTTGCCTTGGTGGTGGCTGGAAAGGTGGTGAGTTAGTGGAGTCAAAACTGCTACGTTTCGGTGTAGGGAAAATAGAGGTTTACGGTGGTTTTACAGAGGGTGGGTAGTGGTGGTGCAAGTGAGTGATCTGTCGTGTGGGGGAAGGGGTTGTGCTCTGTTTTTGTGGGGCTAAAACAGAGGCATTAGACTTCTTGTGTGTTGCAAGCACGGTTGAACGTGGGGCATCGGTTGTTATGGTTTGGAAGGAGATACCTTGTAAGCTTCAACTTCCAAAACTACAAGAACAAGAGAAACCCAAGCCACTAATCACGGAGAAAACATCAACACAGAGAAAGTGACTGAACAAGATTCCAAAGATAAATCTTGTGGAGAATTTTCGAGGAATTCTCAACCTCCAAGAACTGAACTTTCAAGATCAACGACTAGTTAATTGTTTCCTTCCCTCCTTTTGCTTATAAAGGTACAGAACACTACAACCTCCCTCAAAACTCAATGGTTTGTAGTAAACACATTCAAGTAAAAGTAAAACGCAACACTCCTTATTACAACTAAAACGCATCGTTTCATTAAACTAAAACTCCAAACGCAAAATACACCAAAAAAATGCACACTTCTTCTGCTGAAACGAATCATTTTATTAACTTCTTAATTCATCATCATCATCTCTAGCTATTAGTATCGTTGAAGCACCCTTCATAGTAGACCTCGACCATTGACCTCCACCACTTCAAGGCCTCTCTCAGGCACCCGTGACAATCTCCACCACTTCAAGGCCTTGTCCACAAGGCACCCGCGACAATATTACATAATTTTTCCTACGAAATGGGGATAAGGAGCCATGAGCTTCCAAAATAACTCCCAAGAGCTATCTTCAATTGGTGCCCCAACCCATTTAACCAATACTTCAGTTGAAGTATGATTTACCACTTTCCTCATTCTTCTCTCCATTATGAGCTTAGATTCACGCAGCACATTTCCATCATTGTCTATAGGAGGTAAAGTAGGCAGTGGGCAAACTTGATCTCCAAGCTTATTTTTTAAGCAAGATAAATGAAAAACGGGATGGATTTGAGCTAAGGAGGGTAATTCTAATCTATAGGCCACCTTACCAATCCTCTTAAGAACCTGAAAAGGGCCATAATATCTAGGAGCTAGCTTCATATTTTGCCTCATTGCCACAGACTTTTATCTAGGGTTGCAGTTTGAGGAAAACCCAATCACCCACTTCAAAAACTCTCTCAGTCCTTTTCTTGTTACAATATATCTTCATTCTACTTTAAGCCTTCTACAAATTCTCTCTTAAAAGAGAAAGCACCTCACCACGTGATCTCAGTTGCTGATGTACTGCAACATTAGCAGTGGTGCTTGGAACATATGTCAGCAACTTAGGTGGAAGAATTCCATAAAGTGCTTGATATGGAGACATACCAATAGATGAATGCATAGTAGTGTTGTAACACCACTCTGCCATTGGTAACCAAGCACTCCAATTCTTTAGTTTGGTGCCAATATATGATCTCAAATAGCCTTCCACACACTTATTTAAGGCTTCAACTAGGCCATCAGATTGAAGATGATAGGCTGAGCTGAAGGCCAAATTAGTTCCTTGCATCTTAAACAATTCCCTCTAAAACTGGTTGGTAAAGACCACATCACGATCATAGACTATGGATTTAGGCAACCCATGAAGCTTAAAAACTCCAGGAAAGAACACCTCAGCTACTTTGCTAGCTATGTAGGGATGTGCCATAGGAAAAAAGTGACCAAACTTGGTCAATCTGTCTACCACAATCAAAATTACAGTCATACCATTAGAGCTTGGAAGGCCTTCAATAAAATCCATGGCAATGTCAAGCCAAGGAGTCTGAGGAATAGGCAAAGGTTGCAGTAGTCCTGCTAGAAGCACTGTTTCATGCTTATTCATTTGAAAAATTTGGCATTCCTTAACTAATCTCCTGATATCTTTTCTCATACCATGCCAATAAAAATCCAGCCTAGCCTCCTGTAGAGTTTTGTGGTACCCAACATGACCTGCTTCTGGGTTATGGTGGATGTATTGTAAAACTTTATGTTGGAATGGGGATGACGGTACTATAACCAGCTTACCCTTTCTTAACGAAAGACCCTACTGCAAGGAATAGTCCTTAAAAGTCTTAGCCCTTGTTGCAATGCAATGACAATACTGCTGAGATCATCAGAGAGAGCATAACTTTGCTTAAGCTCATCCAACCAAATAGTGTAGCTGGCTCATCCACGATTTTCCTTGAAAGAGCATCTGCTGCCTTGTTGTCCTTACCCTTCTTATACTCAATTCTGAAGTCATACCCCATAAGTTTAGAAATCCATTTTGCTGATCCTCAGTTTCTGCCTTATGCTCTAATAAGTGTTTTAATGCTTGCTGGTCAGTTTTAATCTTGAAAGTTTGACCCAACAGGTATGGCATCCATCTTCCCACTGCAAATACCAAGGCCAAGAGTTCCTTTTCATACGTGGATAATAATAAGGCTTTGCCTTTTAAAGCCTTGCTAAAGAAGGTTATTGGTTGACTTTCTTGCATCAAGACAACACCCAAGCCAACTCCTGAAGCATCACATTCAATAGTGAACTCTTTTGAAAAATTTGGCGGCCTTAGCACAGGAGGCTGGGACACAGCAGTTTTCAATTGTATAAAAGCTTCTTCAGCTTCCTTAGACCAGGAAAAAACATTTTTCTTCAACAATTCAATTAGTGGAAAAGCTATAGAACCATAGTTCTTGATAAACTTTCGATAATAGCCAGTAAGGCCCAAAAAACCTCTCAATGTCTTAACTGTTTTTGGAACTGGCTGATCTTAAATGTGAGATGCTGAGAAAAATCTTGGCTATAAACCAAGATGTCATAAAAAAATACCAACATGAACCTTCTAAGGAAAGGCTTAAAAACATGATTCATTAAGCCTTAAAATGTGGCAGGTGCATTGGTAAGCCCAAATGGCATTAACAAGAACTCATAGTATCCCTCATGAGTTCTAAAGGTAGTTTTAGAAATATCACATTCTCTCACTCTTATTTGATGATAATCTGACTAGAGGTCAAGTTTATAGAAAATCTTGGCACCATAAAGCTCATCAAGGAGCTCATCAATGACAGGTATAGGAAACTTTTCCTTGATGGTTTCATTATTAAGGGCTCGGTAGTCAATGTACATTCTCCAACTACCATTAGCTTTCTTCACCAACAACACATGTGAAGAGAATGGACTTTGGCTGGGTCTTATAACCCCATTACTGAGTAGGTCTTGCACTATTTTCTCAATCTGAGACTTTTGATAGTGAGGGTAATGATAAGGACTTACTAAAACTAGTTGAGCACCATCTTTCAACACAATCTGATGGTCAAATGCTCTAGGGGGTGCCAAACCCACTGGTTCCTCAAAGACAGACTTAAACTGGCCAAGCAACTCTTTCACTTCATTCTTTAAGTGATCACTGACCCCACACAATTCTACAACCATCATTTACAACAAGCAACCTTGTTTCCTTACAAAAGAAGACTTCAATAAACTCAAACCAGGCTATACAACAACTGACTCAGAAATTAGCCCTTGCAAAGAAACCTTCTTGCCATTCACCACAAATTGCATGGTCATATTGGTGAAATCCCAATGAATGAGAGTCAATGTTTTGAGCCATTGAACACCCAACACAATACCACACCCTCCAAGATTAAGTACATGGAAAGGAACCAAGAGCTTTGTTCCTTGGATTATGATAATTTCTTCACATTTGCCTTGACTAAGAATCTTAGCACCATTAGCCACTTTTACTTGGAGACCCAGGTCCTTCACTACCTTCAATTTTGCTGCCTCCACCACCAATGGATCCAGGAAGTTATGAGTACTTCCTGAATCCACCAAGATATAAACAGAAAATGAACCAATCTTACCCAAAAAGTTCATAGCATTACTGTTAGTACATCCAGAAATGACATGAATTGAAACCCCGAGCTCTTCAGACACGTTTTCAAGAACTGCTTCAGCTTCCGGTATTAACTCTCCCACATCTTGTGGCACCTCATCTTCAACACTATTATCCATATGCGACAAGTACACATTTGGATTCTTACACACATGACTGGGTTCCACTTTTCATCATTGTGGTAACACAATCCTTTCTTCCTTTTCTCATCCATCAGGAAAGAAGTAACCTTCCTAACTGAAGCATGATTCCTTTGCACCCTATTGGCTGCATCTACTATATTATTAAAAACCCATTTATCACCAAAATTAACATTCTGCTTCCAAGATTTCCTTGAGGATAAAACATATTCTTCTTGGATTTTTGCCAACCCAAAAGCAGCCCCAAGATTGACTGGATTGAACATTTTAACTTGCAACCTGATTTCATCCTTTAACCCACTCAAGAAGCAACTAAGCTTATGCCTCTCAGATAAGCCTTTCAATCTATTGGACAAGGCTTCAAACTGTGGTTTATACAAAGTAATAGAAGAAGCCTGTTTTAACTTTGGCAATGCCTCTATTGGGTCATCATATGATGATGGCCCAAATCTGACTTGTAAGGCCATAACCAAAGACTCCCATGAATTAAACTGACTAGAATCTAAACCAACTTGGTACCACTCCAACGCCTCCCCTTCCATATGATAAGAAGCCACCAACAGTTTCTGATGAAAGGCTGTTTGATGACAATCAAAATACTGGGTGGCTTTAAAGATTCACCTAGTAGGATTAGTATCATTAAAGTGTGGGAAATCCAAACGCAAAACCCTATGAACTACATTTCTATCTTCATGACTCACACCCCTAGCTTCATGAGATCCATCCCGATGAGAATTAACATGTTTAGATTCAACAATAGAATGTAGCATATCAGTAAGTTGATCTAACCTTTTTGACATACCATTAATTGTCTGTTGATGATGCTCCAATTGCTTCTGAACCATTTCTTGCAGCTTTTGTGACCCATCTTGTTGACCCTTCAAAGCACCTCTCGTACCTTCTGCCATTGTAGGATTGACCACTGCTGATACCACTTGTAAGCTTCAATTTCAAGTACTGCAAGAACAATAGAAACCCACGCCACTAATCGTAGAGAAAACATATACACTGAGAAAGTGACTGAACAAGATTCCATTGATAAATCTTGTGGAGAATTTTCGAGGAATTCTCAACCTCCAAGAACTGAACTTTCAAGATCAACAACTAACTATTTCCGTCCCTCATTCTGCCTATAAAGACGCAGAACACTACAACCTCCCTCAAAACTCAACGTTTTGTACTAACCACATTCAAGTAAAAGTAAAACGCAACACTCCTTATTACAACTAAAGCGCATCGTTTCATTAAACTAAAACTCCAAATGCAAAATACACCAAATAAAATGCGCACTTTCCTTCTACTGACAAAACAAACCATTTTATTAACTTTGTAATTCTTCATCATCACCTCTGGCCGTTAATATTGTTGAAGCACCCTTCACATCAGACCTCCACCACTGACCTCCACCACTTCAAGGCCTCTCCCAGGCACCTATGACATACCACAAGGGCTAAGGGGTAAGGCTGTCTTTGGGTATACACGCTGGAACATGGTGGCTTGTGGGTGTGCCGTGAAACCATAATAATAGAAAACCGAGGGCCTGTTTGAGGTGGTCACAAGGAGGGTGAGAGGTCAACGGAGGAGAGCTTAGTGGTGTAAAAGCAGCGAGGAACCAGCGATGGCTTCTGGTGGAGAAGGATTGCCTAAGGTGGAGAGAGAGGTTTAACGTGTAAGTCTGTCTGTTTTTGCATTTCACGTTAGTGGGAGGGAGGTGTATACATGCTGGGAACGTACATGCATGGGGGGTGGACGGTTGGATGGTTGGACGTGGTTGTGGAGTGCCCATGGTAACAAGAGACTAAACTTGGGTTTGAAGAAATCCACCCACAATGCACGGGACTGAATATATATATATATATATATCCGTAGTTGGTTTAAGAAATTTTAATGAGAATGGAACTGTAGACTTGTAACCCTAATCTGTTTGAAATTGAACACAAATCATGGGCTGGATCTTCATAAAAAACCGTGCCTTAATCCTTGTGTCCAAAATAAATCGATCATCCAATAATATCTTCGAGTCTTTAGAAGAATTTCTTGGATCAATTTCTAATTATTTAGTGTATACTTGGTACATAAATGTTAAATGAGCTTTTGTCCAAATAGTAAGCCCAATAACACTGTTGTAATCTACCATAATAATTTATGGGTTTGGAATATTTAAAAAAAATACCCGACTAATCTAATTTGTGCTTTTATAAATTTTAGTCCATTGATATACTCCAAAATCATCAACTACACTTTAGCTATTTTAAAAATAAAATTTTGGGCCTATATCCTAACTAGATTCAATAAAATGAACATGTGGGCTTATCCAATAAGGCACATTAAACCTATTTTGGCCCAATAATTTATCCATCTTTCATCCCTAATAAATTTCAGATCAGGTCGTTACAATCTCCCCCCTTAGAAATATTTCATCCTCGAAATTTGCTAGTACCACAGCGAAGCCTAAACACTTATTTGTCACATTCATTACATGCCTATTTTTATCCTGGATCATGTTGTTGAACCTTAATGTTCCAAGATTCTAACCATTCGATTTTTTGCCTGGTGCCTCACATATTTTACCCTACTTATACCCGTTCGCTCACATTGTATTGATTATAGACTTTAGTGTCCAATTCAATTCAAAGTATAGACATTCCCAACAGGCTCAATTAAGAGCCTAATAGTAATTTCACTTAAACTCTTAGCTTTACCCCATATGAAATGGTAAATAGAACTCTCTACATAAATATTAACCACATATGAACAATAAGGTACAACTCTTTCACGTTAAGTCCTAAGTGATCTCAAGTCACTAATTTCCGAACCCTCACCAAGTTGACCCTCAAACCATCATATTACCAAAGTAGGAGTCTAATCCATTTCAATACATACCAAGATGACTCTTACCACACTTTGATAGCAACCGACTTCTTGTCTCCCAATTTCGTGCACATTCATTTATACTCTTACATACTTTCTTTCATTCTCAGTTGCAATCAATAACCTTAATTCTAAACATAATCATTTCTTAAAACCTGTTGAACCTATAGTCTCAAGTTTGATAAAATGAAGTGCCCAAAAAATATGCGAAGTGTATAACCTTAAATATGAAAATAATTATAGCTAAAAGACTGCAAAATCCAAAGCCTTAAATTTCATTCAACTCATTATTAAAGTGTGGGGGGTCTAAAATCCCAAATTTTATAAAATCGATCTCCTAAAGTCCGCATAATGTAAACTTAAATCTCAAAAGAATTATTTCTTAAAATCTACAAAATCCAAATCTTAAACCTTATCGAGATCACTTCTTAAAGTGTGCATAATCTAAAACCGTAAATTCCATAAAGTCATTTCTTAAAGTTTGCAGAATCTACAACCTTGGTGTTTGATCGAAACTTGTATGCTAAAACTCATAGGACCCAGTCACTAAAGGTTGTAGATTCTAAAACCTTAAGTACCAACTGAATTATTTCTTGAAGTCCGAAGAACTCTAAACATCAAATTTGAAATTTTTTTCCTACAGTCTGCAAAAGTCCAAAACCTCGTATATTAAAGTCTACCTAACCTCAAACCTGGCTTTTGAGGAAGTTTATGTACACTTTCAAAATCTAAACCCAAATCTTATCCAAAATCATTTCCTTCAGTCTACAGAATAAGCCTATCGGATCTAAAACCCCAAAATGTCATGAAAATCATTTCTTAAAATTTGCAAAATCTAAAACCTCAGATTTCCAAAAACTCAATCCATAAAATCTGTAGAATCTCAAACCTGGCTTTGATACTAATTGTAATGCTCTGAACCTGAAGGTATAGGGAGTTAGCTCCTATTGCCTAAAATCATCTCCCAACAACATAATATATATACTCCAAATTCTCTACAAAATATAAAACTTAATGTTTCAAATCAATTGTTAATATAATAAATCTAAGACACCACAAAGTCTGAAAACATCCCAATAAACCAAGTCAATAGAACAAAAAAAATCTACTGAATACAATTCTCTAATAATCCAAGAACCCTCCTTGTACTAAATCCACTATGCTCACATAGCCTTACCCATGCTTCCTATTCTCGATCCTCAGCCGAAACACCCAAAACATCTAAAAATATTGTGAAGATAGGGGTGAGTTATCAACAATTCAGTAAGGTGAGAACATATACGAGTAGGTAAACATGAGCATTTACAAATTTCAAAATGCAGAACAAAAAAATTTTTAGTTTCAGTTGCATAGCTAAAACATGTTATCAAAATATCAGAGCGATAGTTCCAAACATTCATATTCAAAAATCGTTTAGCAAAGTATAACTAAACATCATATTATATCATATCATATCAGAGCAAAATATCAGAATAGAGGTCATGTTTAACCCTGTGGTGCAGTTGTGCATATCTATAGTTAACCAAACAGAACCTATCCTTGTTCTTCACCAAGGTGATGCACTCAGAACAGAGACGACTATTATATCTCATGGCGAGGCTAGAAGTCACTATTGTATCTCATGGTAAGGTCGTAGGCCACTATTATGTACCGTGACAGGGTTAGAGGTAACTATTATGTCCTGTGGGGGGGGCGAAAGACCAATTTTATCTCCCGTGGCAGGGTCATAATCAGAGCATAACAGAAATGTTGGTACCAACCATATACTGAATTAGAATGTCATGCCAAAAGTTTTCAGCCACATCATATCAAAATAGAGTATTGAATAGAATCATATAATCTTCGCATAATAAAAATAGATTCAGGGTATCTTCACATAATCATGCATAAATTTTCAGATTTAATATTTGTTCTTTTTGCACAATTCAGAAACATAATGTAAAAAATAGTTCATGTCTACACTAGTCATGACAAAAACACTTTTAACTTTTATACAGATTTCATGTGTAATGCAAAACAAATAACTGAAATTGTTACAAGTTTCTTTTCAAAACAAAGCATGCATATTTTTCACAAATAAACCTCAGTCCATTTCTTTTTATAAAATTGAACACAAATCATGGGATGGATCTTCATAAACAAATAGAGCCTTAATCCTCGTGGCCAAAATAAATCCATCATTCAATAATATCTCTAGACCTTTAGAAGAAGTTGGGAACTCGTAGTGTCTTGCCCTTGACGAGTTGGGGTGACTATAGGAGTCTCTGAGCTAGCCTCGAGGAGTCTTAGGGGTTGTTTGGATGTTGAGATGGTTAATTTCATCACATCTCATCTCATCTCTTCTCATCACATATCAACCTCCAAACACCACTCAAACATATACTTTTAAATTTTAAATTTTAAAATTTTCATCTAGTCATTACATAATCATTATAACTTTCCCAAACATCTAAAAAAAATATAAAAAATTATTCAACTTTTTCAAATCTCAACACAAATTATATTAAAAAAATTATATTTTAATAATATTTTGACTTTATAATATTTTTATTCAACATTTTCTCTCTCATTTTTCAAAACTTCATAAAATATCATAAGCCAAACTATTTCACTACTATTAACAAATTTCTCATCTCATTTCATTCTTCAAGCATCACTTATCCTTGGTCTCCTTGACAGTTAGCCTAGGACGATGCCTAACATTGGGAACTTCGGTCATCTTGCACTTGGTTGGTTGGGATGACCATAGGGGTTTTTAAACAATGTTTGTGTTGTATTAATGGGTGATGACCCTTAGTACCCTTGATAATTACGCTAGAAATTTCCAGGTTGGGAGCTCAGGCACTACAAGAGAATGCATTTTTTGAGACAAAAAATTTCATCCAAAAAAATTTCATTTTCGTCCCAAAAGAGCTTTAGAGACAAAAAAAATTTCTTCTCTATTTTGTCCCAAAAGGTCTGTCTCAAAAGATTTTTGGAGACAAAATTTGAATTTTGTCCCAAAAAGTACTTTTAGGGACGAAATCTGGCAGGATCGGTTGAAAGCATTCGAACGAGAATATTCTTTTAGGACGAAACGTTTTCGTCCCAAAAAACCGTTCGAATGGAACATGTACTGTTTGAACGGTCGGGTATCTATTCGAACTTTATCGAAATTTTATTCGAACGATGCGAATTTATTTGATCATGTTCGAATGGAGCAAGTGTTTAAACACTTTATTTGTATTCAAACAAATATATTTATGTTCAAACAAAAAGAATCTGATTGAAGACGATTCATATACGTTCGAATTGAAACCATCTGTTTGAATGACTGGTTTGATATTTTTATTCAAATGGTGTATGGTACATTCGAATGATGACAAATGGATTCGAACAAATTATTATTTATTCAAATGTTCAAACATGCAGTCCGTTAGAACAAAATTGATGGTTCTTTGTTCATTCAAATGGTTTTTGATTGGTCGTTCAAACGGTGCTTATGATACAGTAAGCTGGAAATTGAAAATAAGAAACTAAAATTAAATATTGTAATTAAAACATCACAATTGTTCAAATATTGCATAAAGTCAGAATAAGTCAAAATACGTCTAAAGAAAATAAGTTCTAGGATGGTGGCGGCATAGAGTTTTGAGACATCATTAATTGACACTGTTCGAACATTTTCTAGGATTGAATCTCTAGCTTCTTCTGCATGTTTTGTTCTAATCTCGCCTCTATATGCCTGAACTAATTGAGTCTGATTATCGTTGTTTGGACCTCTAATGTTCGATTCAAACCTTTCTTTCTCTAATTCTCGAGAATTTTTATTCGATTTGACTTGAGAAGAGGATGATGTTGACGAAGGTTTCACACAACGTCCTCAACCCCTCAAATATCCAGAACGTGGTCTAAGAACCTGAGAAAAGACCTGAACATCATTAACAGATGATTCATCAAATGGAGCTGTAAAAGTTTCCCGAACTGATACCATCTTGTCCTATAAAAAAAATATTAGAGATAATATAAATAACAAAAATATTATTAGACAATACAAATAAAAAAAAACTAAACTTATATAATTTGCTTCTACCTCGTGACTGGTCCAAACACCATCATGATTTGTATGTGATTTAGCATACAATTAGGTCAGATTATAGTCATTAGGACTATGTTTTTCCTGCAAAAGAAAAATCTATATTATAACTTCTGTCACAAATTTTGATATGTTAATATTTAATGGAGACTAGTATAATGCTACTAATTTTTTGTAGAGTCGATGAAAAGACTTAGAACCTGCATGATAATGTATCTTTATAAATTTGTTCTATTTGTTTTGTTGACAGTACTTCATTGCTACAAAAAAAGAAACAACACTATTATTATATTTGTTAATGCATCTAACATATACAATAAAGAAAGATAGCAATGAAATTACCTGATATGTGGGATTTTCAAACATATCATAAAACTTCTCCCATTCGTTTGGTGACATGCCTTGGAATGGATTTTGGTGCGCCTCTGTTGCACTACTAAACTTCTGATAAACTGTGTGGCATCTACCTTTGTACCTCTGGAATGCTTTAGACATCAGCTTGTCAATCGTTAGTCGATTCTCTCACCGTCCAAAATTAAGTTTAAAATCATCTTTGAAAAAATTATAAACGATTCGTCCAAATACAAACTATTTATAAATTAACAAGTTATACTTAATTGTTTTTTAAGTAACTTATTACCAGATAACAATTTTTTATGTGGTCTTTCACATCTTGGAGAACTTTAGCCCAAGAGAATTTAGCCAACATAGGAAGCAAGCCAAGCTGCTGAATCTTCAGAGCCACCAGGGTGATCATCAGGAATATCAACTTTAATTTTTCTCGTTTTCCTTACTTTCTCTATGCATACACCTCTAGTAGCACCTCGAATTCGACAACGACTTACAATAGCTAAACAGTAATTAAAGCACATAATATAAAAAAAATTATTAACACTATTACTTAAATCATCACATAAAACTAACTTTTATGTAACATACCCTATTCTGGGTTTGGTGATGTTGGCCCATAATTCGTGGCAGGCGAACCAATTGGGGAGTCGGTAATGGATGGAGATAGCACACGAGTTGATTTGCATTTGGGATGCATATATGTTTTAAACAGTAATAAATTATTATTCACAAAAATGTTATTATTTTTACAATAATGATACTTACACAGAAACAACTATCGTTCATTATCAGCTTTTCTAGACCAGTCGCCCTCATCCTCACTTGACACTTTAGTTGACTCATGTTCTTCTGACAAGCAGCCTTTAATTACTTCTGGTTCAATATCTTTTCTACGTAATGGAACCACGTCATATTGGTTGAAATCAACAAATAAATTAATGCTTGATTCATTTTCTTGATATGCTTCTTCATTTGTTGGACCATCACATTCTTCATGTTGTCCATCTGCCTCTGGAATGTAATCATATACATTTCTTGGTGAGAATTTATGTACTACTTGCCATGGGTTTCTATAACGCCCCGTCTCCGTGGGTCCGGAGGGTTAACTCATGTTACCAAATAATCAACTCCAACACTGCTAATATACTTCCAAAAGTTCCAAATCAAATATAAACACTTCAAATTTAATTAACTACACAAATTCATATATCAAATCCTTGATACAGTAACCCAAAAAAAAATATCTTCTCTATACGTCACTTAAACTCACATTTCAACAATATAATCAAATCTTCAAAATGCCAAGTCATCAGAACACAATGAAATTTCCTAACAAAAAAATCGTCAATACTCATTGAAAACTTTCTATTTTTAATCCACTATTCTTAAGTCATCTCACCCAATGTTTCATAGTCTTGAACCTCAGCTGAAATATCCAAAATCATCTGAAAATATTGTGAAGATAAAGGGGGTGAGTTATCAACAACTCATTAAGCAGAGAACATATACTAGTATGCAAACATGAGCATTGACAGAGTTCAGAATGCAGAACAAAAACATTTTTTATTTTTAGAATGTAGAGTCAAAACATGTTATTAAAAGTATTAGAGCTGAAGTTTAAAAAATATTCTTATTCAAAATTTCCTTGGCATAGCATAACTGAAACATCATATCAGAACAACATTCCATATTTAACCCCCATGGTAGGGTTGTGTGAACCTCGGCAGCCAACCGAGCAGAAACAGAATGTGAATCTTCCCTTTATTATTATCGGAGCCCCGAGTGTGTACATAGGAAAGACCACGCAGAAAACCACTTTGTTTCCAAAGTAGGTACACCAGAAATAAAAAAGTTGGTACCAACCCAAACAGAGGCCACAGTTTTACACCTGTGGTAAGGTTAGAACAAAACATAAATGGAATGTCATGCTAGAGGTTTCAGAAATCACATCATATCATATCAGAGTACATAACATTTTCAGAACAGAACAGAATCAGATCACAAAAATATAATTTATGTACAAAATTTCATATTCGCTCTCTTTTGCACAGTTTAGAAACAAAATGTCAAAATAAGCTCATGTCTACACCAGTCATGACAGAAAATACTTCCTTCTTATACAGAATTTCATGAGTGATGCAGAACAAATAACTAAGGTCATTTCCAAAATTTCTTTTCATAGCAAAACATGCAGAGTTTTCAAAATCAATCTCAGATCATTTTATTTTATGCAAAGTGTAACATAGGAACCCCGCTTACCTAAACTTCTTATCTTTATGAAAATTTCCACATCAAAGTCGAACAATTATCAATCATCACCTATAAGATAATCACGTAATTTCTATAAATTTTTAATCAATCACGTATTTTGATATTTAAGCCTAAGTTTCTAAAATGACCTGTTTTAATTGCTCAAAACGTAAAATCCTCATAACCTCAAAATAGCATCATTTTCTAAAACCATCAATATCCACTTAATCGAATTCGTACCGAACAAGAATTTAATCGGACAAGTATTATGATAATTACGGAACTCAATAAATACTAATATTAAAATATCTAAAATACCAACAACGCATTATAAATTAATAGAATACTTTGACTACTTTAAAAATCTTATAAAATACGTCATGAAAAACTCCTCTCTTAAAAATAGGTTTACTTCCTTTAGTTAATAATATTATTAAAATATTATCTACATGATCTCATGGGCTTGGGCTTGGGCTTTTGGCCCAATAAGTTATTAGGGCCCACGTCTAGCAGTGAATAAGGAATAACGAGTGGGCTTTTTCACTGAGTTCTAAGCCTTGAGTCAACTTTAAAAAAAAATAAACCAACTTGTCCAAAAAGTTTTCTCAGCCTAGAAAAATATTTTTAACCTCATAATCAAACCCAACGAAAAACAAAAACATAATCCGCCTAAATAAAAAATTAAGCTCACAGTACATTTTAAGAATTTATCTTCCAAAAGGGCTTTTCATATAGAAAAACCCAAGAAAATTTTAGAAAGTAAGCTGGGTGCTGGACCTGGGTGTTACAGTTTCCGTACTCCGGATCATCTAAATAAAAAACTTGATTTGATTAGCAATCGAGAACGAAAGGATCCCCTTCATACCATGTGCGAGATGTATTGACACTCACTAAATATTCATCATTATGCACTCCAACTTAAAATTTGAGACCTCCCACCAATTACATTTAAACAAGCAGACCATGTGTCGCCCTCACTTACTTTACACGACGATATCTTCAATGTAGAGTCAATGTTCTCCTCCTCGTGGCTTCCTTCGACTATGACCCCACAATTTTAACAATATCATTCTCTGTCAGCCATTTGAAATCTATATCCACGCATTAAACATGCTGAGTATTGAATGATTCCCCTGGATGGACCACATGCCAAAGCATATAGTTCATTTCAGAATTTTTTTGAATTATCACTATATTTCGATACAACCTACATCATTAAATTTTATTCCAATTATGTCAGTAGTAGATAGGAAAAAATCTATTTTAGTGGTATGAAATTCGTAGATACTAAGACATTATTTACTAATACCGTCTGTTCAAACCACAAGGCAAATTCTTCTTAGTGCTTCTTTTTTATGTCAGTTACACCATCCATTTGAAGTAATTGAATATGTTCGTTGCACATGTTCAAAGTTAATAATTAATTCATATCAGTTACATTATATTCTAGGACTTTTAATTTAATTTTTTACGCACAGATCATTAACCTCAAGTAGTTTTCAATCTCCATACAGTTATTCAATACATACCATCAGGCTTTATCAAACTCTCGTCTACATAGGTCATAACCCCCTTGTGCGCCTATGTGACGTACGATTTGAGAAAATATGGAGAATGATGAATTAACTCCCAAATGTCCACCTTCGTAATTTCGGTCCAACCGCGTGAATTTATCAACCCCACTGAAATACATAGAACAAAATGTATGTAATTCATTATCAACGTATGACTCTATAATTAAACCTTCAGGACGAGCCTTATTCCTGACGGATTGCTTAAGTTTTCCCAAAAACTGTTCAATAGGATACATCTATCTATATTGGACTAGGTCAACATTTAAAGCCTCACGAGGTAGGTGCACAACCAAGTGAACCATTACATCAAATAATGATGGTGGATACAAACTCTCCAATTTGTACAATATCACTGCAATGTCAGCTTCCATCTTTACTAATGCATCAACATTTAACGTTCTATTACAAATGTCCCAGAAAAACCCCCTAATTCTATCAGAGCTGCATGAACATCTTAAGTAAGCTTTCCACGTACCCCAACTGGCAACAAACGCTGCAAAAATACATGATAGTCGTAACTTTTAAAACCAATTATCTTCCAATTTCGCACATATCTTGACATGTTCAAAGTATAGCCATTAGGTAATTTGATTTCCATGAACCATTCATATAATTTTTTTTCTCTCATCAATTGACAATGTATACCAACCAAGAGGCATATTGGATGATGACCCATTATCTTGCAAATGCAACTCGCTTCTTATCCCCAACTCTAAATCTTTATGAGAGTTAGTTGTATCTTTTGTCTTCCTTTCTTTTGAAATCAGAGTGCCCAGTATATTCTCACATATATTTGTCTCAATGTGCATAACATGTAGATTTGTCACAGTGTCAAGGTAGACCAGTATGAAAACTCAAAGAATATGCTTTGTTTTGTCCAATTTAACTTCACTACTTGTCGTTTCCTCTTTCGAGCTCTTGCATCCTTACCAAATCTATTTTCTAAAATATCCATAAACTGCGTGATAATATCTAGCCTAGAAAACTCTGGCGGTGATGACCTACGCTTAACATTTCCATCAAATATTGTTCTATTTGAACGTCATCTATGATCATGGGATAAATATTGACGATGCCACATAAAACATAATTTTCTACCATTTGTCAACCATTGAGACTAAGTATCTTTATTACATATAGGACAAGCCATTTTAGCTTTTGTGCTCCACCTAGATCCAATCTTGCACAAATCCAATCTTAAATTCATCTAAATACTAATCTCTCAAAAACCTGATCTACTTGATTAAAAAATATAAGACACATATATACAAATTTCCAACTTGCACAAATCCAATATACATTATCAATATCATCATCAATCCAAACAAAGTACAAAACATTATCAATATCATCAACAATCCAATATACATCAAACCCACTATCAATTTCGGAATATACATTATCATCACTATAAAAAAATTATAAACCTTAACTTAAGGTTATGCAATCCGATATTAGTATCCACATTCTTAAAACCTATAGATGAAAAGTTTCAAGAGTTAGAGAGCATTCAAGAATTAATCACAATACAAATAACTCAACAAATATATCTACAAAAACATATAAGTTGAAATCTACTATTTTGATAAAAAGAAATACAAATCTCAATAGATTTGCACACTATCTACACAAAAATCTTTCGAATGAAAAACACTCCCTCTCTAGGATGAAATCTCTCTCTCTCTCTCTCTCTCTCTCTACCAATCACTCTCACTAAGATTGAAACACACACTAATATGCAAACATCCCCCAACTTTGTTCGGCACCCCCAAAAACTCCTACGTCAAATTCTAAAGTTGAAGGAAGTCTGGGCGATTTAAGTTTAATGTTCCCGTTCGAACTCTTATTTATGCATTCAAATGCAAAATTTTAAGAATGCCATCGTATCTTCTGCGCGCTTAGTTTCAATAAAGAACCGTTCGAATGAGTTATACTCTATTAAAATAGATTGAAAAGAATATACCTCGGCATATTTCCTCAAAGTTTGGTTTACGTATGTGACATCGCCTATCCAATTCCGTTCGAATACCATTAAATTGCATTCGAATGGGGATAGATTCCATGGATTTGGCATCAATTTTCTCGCCAATCATCTTTTATGTTCGAATGCACTTGTCATGAAGTAGATTCTCTATTCGACCACAGTTCTAGACCGTTCGAATATGATAATATTTTGTTCAAATGGAATATTTTTCCTCCCAATAAATAACTTGTGCACCTACATGCACTATATACGATATTATATTTTTACTAGTATAATACTAACAATATAGTATATTAGTATAATATGACTAGTAATAATTTTGAAATAAATTATTATAACTAGTACTTAGTAATAATTTCGAAATAAATTATTATAACTTGTACTATTATATTGTAGTATAATGGACATTAGTATCATATAATTAGTTATTATAAGCGTTATAAAACATATGAGTGTTAGTATATAACTAGTAGTATACTATAGCTAGTATAATATGATTAGTACTAATTATAATATAATATTATAACTAGTACTATAGTGTGTATATAATATAAATAGTATTTTATTTACTATAGTATGATAACACTTGTATAAGCACTAGTAACATATAAGCAGTAATCTTATAGTTGATAAGTAGAACGATTCAATTAGTTTAACAATAATAAAATAACTCAATTAGAACAACTCAATTAGTTTATAACTATATACTATACTATATATTACATAGTACATACTTACATAATACATAGCTAGATAGTATAGTATATATTTGTTTAATGGTAGTATATATACTATATAGTATAATATATAGTATATTATATAGTATAGTATATAGTAGTATATAGTATAGTTAAATTTTATAATATATATAGTATACTAATATATATATATATATATGCTTAATGGTAGTATAGTATATATTATACTACTATAGTAGTATAGTATATAGTTAAGTATTATATTATGTAGTATATTTATATAGGCATTCGAACATAGTACCGTCATGTTCGAACGGATCGGGATCATGGACACAAATGAAACGTCATGTTTTATTCTGGAAGTTTCACGAATCCATGTGTTCGAACGGGGTCGTACATAGTTTGAACAACTAAAGCCTCTGTTCGAACATCCAAATTTCTGTTCAAACAAGTAAATTAATAACAGATATCTCGTTCAAACTGGAGAACACGTGTTCACACATGACTACTCGATACAAAATACCCTGTTCGAACGGGTCGTACATAGTTCGAACAACTAAAGCCTTTGTTCGAATGTCTAAATTTATGTCCAAACAAGTAAATTAAAATAGATATCTCTTTCGAATTGGAAAACATGCGTTCGAATGTGACTACTCGATACAAAATACCCAGTTCGAATGTCGAACAGTTCACATTCACAAAACTGCTGCTCGAAGCCCCTTCTTCGTCGTACGCCACCATTCGCCACCAACTTTGCCGTATATCAACCATTTTCTACCTTATAAGAGGTATAGCCCATCACACGATGTATGTATGAGCTTGAAATTTGGATAAAATGAGCTGACATGGGGGTCAGATTTCGAATCCAATCTGACCCCATTTTGGTGTTTTTCGGCTGCCACACATGGCATTTGGCCGTAGAAATGATGGAGTGAAGTCTAGGCTCACTCCATGTTAATGTTTTTTGCTTAAAATCAAGGATTATTGATGAATCGTTTGTTTCCACATTCGGTTCTAAGTCGACTCAGCCCAGAATTTCATGGATGATCTTGTTCAAATGGCTTCAAAGCTGTTAGAACGAGCATTTGTCAACAGACATTTTAATCTATGAATGTGAAACAACACATTCAAATGTTAAAAACTGAGTAGACGAATTGTTCGAATAGTTTTTTTTTTCGTCCGAATGGAACATTGATGTTGTTCGATGGCCATAGGATTTATATTGTTCGAACTGCATATTTATCTGTTCGAATCCATAGTAACCATTTCGAACATGTCCCAATTTTTTTTGAATGAGTATAAACCATTAGAACATGGATCGATATTGTTTGAATAGTACTATTAAACATTCAAATTAAATGCCTGGTAGTTCGAGCAAAGTAGTTCATGTTTGAACGTAGTTGTTTCTATTCAAACATCACAGTATATAATATAATTAGAACTTTCCATTTTATTTATATTCATTATGTATTTGTTTTATAAACAGTGAACTAATGGCATACATTGGAAGAAAACGTGGGAGAGAGGGCCAACCCAGCGTTGAAGCTAGTGAGACAAGGAGGCCAATATTGGTAGAGCAGGAGATCATTATAGAATACTTCTGCGATTTTGTCTGGGATGGACAAAGCCTGTTTTCTATTATCAGCTATAGAGGATGGGGCCCGATTGTCAGCTGAGGGGGGTGGCCTATCTTGACATTGACAAGGTAAGTGAGTTTTATCTGGCGATGGGCCAGATGGAGGCTAATGAGCAGTCTTTCTTGTTCATTATTCGGGGAGTGAGTATTATTATCTTAGCAGACATTATCACTGATTTTCTTGGGATCCCCTGTGAGCTTGGTGCATACCCTACACAACAACTGGCTGCATGGATAGGTGGTGAAGATGACATTGAGGATGAGACTCCAAGAGATGATGATCCCACACACGGTGAGATGCATCAGTTGATGCATGACAATTCGGCTCCTCTACATGATGGCAACAAGGTGGTCAACAAGTTGATTGTATCACATTTTTTTCGAATGTTGAATTTGATTGTCTCCCATAATATTGATCCAATGAAACACAAGACTGACTTCGGCATCAAACATGCTCGATTTATGTTACGGATAACACGAGGAGAGCCGATTGATCTGCCTTTATACTTCCTCATCCTCATCCAATCTAAGTCACGGTATTCGAGTGGAGGTAGTCTACTGTACGCATTGATGATCTCTAATCTCCTAGTCCAATTGGGGGTTGATGTGCTAATGACAGAGCGGAGGAAACCACAAATCGGGCCCCTTAACAAGATCACCTTTAGCTAGAGTGAGGGCCACTTGCAGAAGGCTTGCATTAATGTTCCAGTGGCACAAGATAGTGGCACGAAGTGTGATCTAGCTTCTACTGATGTCGGTGTTGTTAGACAGATTGTAGGGGCTACTACCACAGAGATGCGATCCCTACTCGAGGAGCATGGCACACTTTTGGTCCAGGACATGGAGAGGATCGTGGAGAGGATTGTTGCGCCCATCATGATTCGATTCCAAGAGATTGAGGGACGCATTACTGTCATCCAGGAAAACTTGGATTGGTTTGATTCCAAGAGAATGAGGGATGCATTACTATCATCCAGGAGAACCTGGATTTTCTTACACCTTTGTTTTATTTTTTATTGGACTTTTTGATTTGTATTGAACGTTGTCGGTTTAATTATTATATTGTTATTTTTTGTTATATATAGCCAGCTTATTTCTTATTAAATATTATTTTCCTTATTTTAATTATCAGTTCATGATAATATAAAAAATGATATTCCCTAGAAGGTAATATTTTTTAATTGCAAATTTTTATTTGCCATAACAAAAGTCATTAATTAAATTTTAAATTAATTAAATAAAATTTCTAGGATGACATATATGATATATTTTGGTTTACCATAAATAATAATATATCCGTATAGATAGATTTTTCATCTTTTGAAAATGATAATTAAGAGACTCAAATAATATTTATTTTTAAAATATTTGAATGTCTTTCAATAAATTTCTATAATTAAACTTATATTTTGATTATCTACACCACCGTTCAAATGCCTCTTATGAGAATTTGAATGGTTTATAACTCCATTCAATCATAAAAGTACCGTTCAAACGATATAGCTACCATGCCCGTCAGATTTATTTATAACTTCCCACCAAAAAACTAGTTCGAATGATAAAATATCTCGTTTGAATGGTTTTGACCTTTCCCCCGGCACAATTGCATATACTTTTCTGCCACGACTATTATTTGAACAATTATGTAACTATTCGAACGGGAATTAGAATACTGTTTGAACGTGTTTGTGAATGTTTGAACGGTTTTTTTTAGACACTATATTTTGTCCCAAAAAATCTAGTTCGAACAAAAATTTGTCTGTTCGAATGCATAAAAAACCATTTCATGTCTTGAGACAAAATTTAAATTTTGTTCCAAATAAGTACTTTTAGGGACAAAATTTAATTTGTCCCTAAAAGATTTCATCTCTAAAGATCAAATTTCTTATAGTGAGGACGTCTTACACTTGTACATTGTAGGGGTCTTTGAGTAGGCTTCAAGGAGACTTCCCCTTGGAACCTTGGAGAGTTACGTGAAGGGACATATGAAGTTGCAAGCTGAAGATGTCTTGCCTTTGGAGCAGGGCTCGAGTGACCAAAGGGGTCTTTCAACTGGCCTCTAGAGCCAACAAGTTACCCCTTGGTACCCAGGTGATGATATTACCTTCTCAAGGTTTTACAAAAGAAACCTTCCCTAAACTGGTCTACATTAATAGGGGTCTTGTCGAGGACGTTGAATGCTAAGGAGGACTTGCCCTTGGTGGTTCGAGGAGCTAGAGTAACTTGTTGGCTCACTCATTAAGGGCCTACACATGGCAATTATGGAGCTTGTCGGCTTTTTTCCTAGAGGAGAACCACACTGAGCAGTTGTGGAGTCTATCGACTTATTCATTAAAGAGACCTGTGTTTAGCAGTTGTGGTGCTTGTGGCTCATTCTACTTGGCCGCTGTTTTACAATGCTTAATTTGCGAAACATGATTACATCTTGCAGGCTGTCATGTCAACCGACCACCTCAAAATGAAGTTCTCTACTCTTCTTGGAGTGGAAGAAATCTGAGGCGAGCAAGTCCTAGGAAAGGAATGCTATGTCCAGCAGCTGAAGCAAAAGGATGGTGGGATTACCCCCAGACGGCACCTCTAGGAAAGAGTAGGCCATGCACCGCTTGGAGAGCTCTGTTAGGCCTTGGTCTGCGACTCGCCATGCTAGGCTCAAGGGGGAGTGGGAAGGTACATGGCCCAAGAGGCAAAAGGCAGAATGAGTGAGAGCTCCCCGGTTGAAGGCTCCATTTCCCTTTCTTTTGTAATGCGTTATTTAAATACTGTAAATAGTTGTTATTTAATGAAAGGCATGATTTTCCAGGACAATGCAACACATCCACTTCGAACTTTCACACTATCAACAAAACATCGACCAGATGATCTACAATTCATGAAATCTGCAATGGTAAAATCATCATCAAACCAATGCCTACCTTCCATGCCATGTCAATGGGCGGAAGCAAGTCCAGTCTCAAATTTTTCGAACAACGTACTTCCCGATGGATCAAGGAGAGAGCTAGGCTGAAGGCTGCTCTACTGCTCTCGTGATGTAGAGCGGGCCTTGCCCCCTAGGCAGTCTGTACAACTTATCCCGACCTCCGTCGCAACGAAGAGTGGGCTCAGCGCTAGCCTAACCCAACATTTACCTTCCCTGCGATGTCAATGGGCGGGAGCGGGTTCAGTCTCAAACTGCCTTAACAACGTACCTCCCGTAGGACCAAAAGGGAGAACTCTACAGAAGGCCGTTCTACCCCTGCTGCGATGGAGAGCGGATCATTCCCCCCCCCCCCCCCAGGCGGCCCGAACAACTTACTCCAACCCATATCGTGGTGAAGAGCGAACTAGCTATATCGCTGTCCGAATTACCTCCCCCACAGGCACCATAGGGATGGGTGTAATGCCTAAGGCTGCTTTATCCCTCTCACGGCAGAGTGCAGGTTAGTCCTCAGCTGTCTAAAGACAAAGACTTACCTTTCTCGTAAGCGTCAACAGGCGGGAGCGGGTTAAGTTGCAACCTGCCCAAAAACTTACCTCCCCGAGGCCTTCCAAAGAAGTTACCTCTTCAGGGAATAAAAGGGGCGGGTTTGACTTGAGGCATCCTGACCTCTCCCTGATGGAGAACGGGCCTAGTCTTTCGGCTACCCAAGGTCAACAAAGTCTCCAAAGATGAAATGTTGAAGTAAGGGGCAACACGATGTCAACTAGCGGGTACAGGGTTAGTCTCAAACTGCCTGAACAAATTACCTCCCCGCGGGGTAGCAGGGGCTGTTGAGCCAGAGGCCGATTGGACCCTCCTGCGAATGAGAGTGGGTCCAACCTTTCAGCTACCCGAACACTTACCCTGACTCCCATCACAATAAAGAACAAGCCGAATCACGGCTGCCAAAAGAAATTACCTCCTCAGGGGTTAAAGGGCCAGGTCGGCCTAGAGTATCCTGACCTCTCCCTAGTGGGGAGCGGGCCAGGTCCTTCGACCGCCCTAATACTACACCAAGGAATGCGAACGTCGATGTCCAGGCAAATCGCGAAACAAGCCAGAGGGACCAGGTTTGTGAAGTCTAACTTAAAATGATGATGACATTCTCATCTTCCAACCGGGGATTAAATGCACTACGCCAATGAACGGGACTGGGTCCAGCCAAAGGAGATGGGTCGAGGAGACGAGTCGAGCCAAAGGCCGCCTTGTCTCCCCGCGGTGGAGAGTGGGATAAGCCCCATGACTACCTGAAGAATTCATCTCACCATCATTGCGGCAAAGAGCAGCCTGGTCTATTTATATCCAAACTTTGCGGCCACGGTGCTACTCGGGAGGGTCATAGAGGCAGGTTAACAAAATTCTACTCGGCCTCTCCCCCCGTTGAGGCAACCAGAGTCTCCCTAGCACAGCTTAACTCATAGGGAGATTTTCATCCCCCCCCCCTCAGCCTACGACAGTGGATGAAGGCCAACGAACATTGACATTACTTCTCTTCTCCTCTTTCAGTTACATGCCAAAATAAAGCACAACAACACAAAAGAGAAGAATAGAGAGACTAGGCGGGGTAAAGCACATCCAAGAGACGGACGAAGAAAAGGAGGAAATCGGAGTAAGGGAAAAGCGGAGAGGCTTCGGCCTCATCAAATAAAGTTGCTAAAGGCGAGGATAACTACCTAACAAGGGTGAACGAAGGCAGCGCAAACAGATAAGCGGTCAGCTAGTCGGGTAGTCAGGAATAGGTTAGGCAATACTGGCGAGGTGGACTGCAAGCTCCATGTGGCGGCCATCCCCCGCCTAATGCCAAGCCCACAAGTTCTTGCGACAAAACTCCCCAGGCTGGCCATGAAAAAGAAGAAGAATAAGGAAAAAGCATAGATGGAAGCATCGGAGAAGAGAAAAATGACAAAAGGGAAACATTAGCAATACAAGTAGCACAGCATGACGAAATATGAAGCAATTTTATTAATAATAAAAAATTACATACAAGCTGCATGGTGACGACGCACAGGTATATACGTTTACTAAAACGAAAAGAAAGGAAAAGAATAACAAAATAAAAGAGCAGCAGCGGCGCCAAGAAGCTAGAGTGTGGCGACGTCAAGAATCCTGATCGGAGACCTCGGCATCGGGAGCGCCAACCTCAGGAATGTCGGGATCAGGATCGCCGGGCTTGGAAGCAGTAGACTCGAACACAGCAGGGAAGACATGACCCATAAAAGCATCAGGGATTTCTTTCCTCCCCAACTTGTGGCTGAACGTGAAAGCCTCTTCGTCAACGGCGATCTGGGTAAGGTCAAGGCCAAGCAAATATTTCTCTGGAGTCCATGGACATAGTTGCGGTCTCTCCAGGATGCAGTCCCGCATCGACCTAAGACCTTCAGCACACCCGTGCCCCCACGCGAGATTGCGAACGCCTAGGATCGACTTCAGCTGCTTGTCCTGGCGTGAGGCGACCTCTTCTACCCAGGACAGGTCGCCTCGATTACCTGTACCAAGTCGCTCTGTCCGCTGGCCGTCGTCCCTCGCATTATTCTTGAGCCTCTTCTGACGGTTGGTAAGCTTCTTGTTTTTCCTGCTCTCCTCCTCCAAGGCAAGTCATACCCTTCTCAGCTCTTGCTCCAACTGCTCCCTCTCTTTCATCTAGCCACGAGCACACCGAAGGGTGGTCGAGGCCATCGAGGTCTTGGTTTTGCTACTCAACGGTCCACAATAAAGGTCACTAGCTGAGAGGAACCCAAACAACAAAAGAGGCCGACATGGAACGGTCAATAAAGGGAATCTAGAAAATAATGAAAGAACGGGGAAAGACGGAAAAAGAAGTTTCCAAACCTCATGGAAAAAGCCAGACAAACACTTGGCGACTTGGCTAATAGCTTTCACACGACACCCCCCCCCCCCCAAGTTTCCAGCCGAGCCAAAACTATTAGCCACCCCCAGCATCAGACGCTTGTGCAGCCGCCTTTGCCTGATGAACCTTGTGGACAACGTCTTCTGCACGCATTCCCGCCTGGGCGGGGGATCTCCGCATGAACCTCTCGAACCTAAGCCGACTACAACATCCAGAAGGAGACCACCTTCCACTTGGTGCCCACCTAGGCAGGCAGGTCTTCACATGAACCCCCTGAACCTACGCTGACTTCAACATCTAGAAAGAGACCACCTTCCGCTCGGTGCTTCACCTCTACGACACGATTATTAGAAGTAGTGGCCGCCACCCTCTCAATGATGGCGTCCAAGCTTCCAAGCGATTAAAGATCCTCCTCGTCTGCTGTGGAGCCAGGATCCCCCTAGCAAACCTCAATCTCGCCTTCAAAGAAGCGACTACAAGCAGCAGAGAGAGCTGAAGAAGGGGAGGAGACCCTCGGAGAATGCTATCCCACGACAGCCTTCCAAGGAATCTCGATTGCAAAAATTCCATGAAGTAAGATGTTAATTTCACCAGTTTCTGGGAGCACATCACAAGCATCAATCGGTAGGGGCAGCACTACAGGAATCTCAGCCAAAGGGCCTCTTGCTGGTGTGCCCAAGGACTAAAAGGAAAAAGGTTCTAATGGCACCTCCACGCCAGCAGGACAGTGGGATGCCTCCACCGGGGTCACTGGGATGGTGGGACGATAGACCTCAGGTGTAGCCAACGCCCGCCCTTCAGGAATCAAGGCTCCAGAAGGGGGCCCGCTATTGGCCCCGGCACCCTCAAAGCGAGGTTTCTTCCCCTTGCCTGGTGGGAAAAGATCGAAGGAGCACTTTCGGGTAGGAGAGACTCGAGGCCGAGCAACGGTCGACTTGTCATCAAAAGAAACGTGGTTAAGGGGAAGGAAAGAAACCCTTAAGCTTTCCTCAGAAAGAATGTGTAATACTCGAATCCTACTACGTAGATCCTTACGTCATTTATTAACTTTTAAGTTAAATATTTGAGATAAATAATTTTATTATTTTATTAATTTATTTTAAGATGAGTGTATTTTTATTTTATGTGGGTTATTAAATAATTCATGGGTGTGATTTTTATGGCCTTACAATATTTCTTTCAAACCCTTTAATTTTATTTACTCAAGAGATGGCCCAAACTCTTTTTTATCTTCACCATCCATTCCCTAGCTTATGGGACAAGTTTGATTAAATCCCTTTGACTTTTCTTCCCCTTGAACCCGTAGCTTCCTCAAGAAGCCAAGTAAATCTCCCTTACCCGTAGCTTCCTCAAGAAGCCAAGTAAATCTTCTTTACCCATAGCTTCCTCCATAAGCCAAATTAAATCCCCTTTCCTTCTCCTATATGACGGCTTCCAAGACAAGTAAGTAATTTCTTTTCCTCATTTCCCTACACTGTCGGTTCTAAAGCAAACAAAAGAGAAAAATCTCCTCAAGTGTTCCTTCATTCACACGAGAAACCTCTCAGTTTCCTCTAGCCGCGCGACTTCCCTCTTCCCCTTAAGTCGATTTCTTCCACTTCCCAAGCTTAGGATCCCCATCGAAACCCTTCAAGGAAAACGACTTTGTAAATAAAGTTTTATGATTCTATCTTTCAGTTGGGATCTTGGATCTATGGATTTAACCTAGGTTTTCTTTTAAGAAATTTTATGCTTGTGTTCCAGCCTTGGGATTTAGGATTTCTCTTCCTCTTGTTATCTGTTGTGTGTTCTGTAACTCGAAAGGGAGCCAAGTCAGGTGATGCTCTTTCCCTAAGATTTCTTGCAATTGAGATTTTGCTAGGCAAGTTGTGCCATGTATTTGGGGGTTTTCGAAATTTCTGTGTGAGCCGATCATCATGTGGTAGTATCTAGATGAATTTCTCATTTATTTCCTTTATTAGCTGCTCTAGTTGGGTGGTAATCGAAAGCCCTGCTTTTAACCAAACCAAGTATGTTGAAACCGTTTGCCGTGTATTTCCTATTATTTGAAAATGGTATATTTTCTTACCTAAGTTGGTTAGTCACAAGTGATGATTAATTTATCTATTGTGTATATTTGTATATGAAGGAGCCGTGGGGTATGCTTTGTTTTGGTGTGTGTTCCAGCCGTGTGTTGCAAGGCAAATTTTGTAGTCCTTTCCTTGTGTTTCCTTTAGCCTAAGCCATGTTTTAATTATACCTTTATGTGTTAAATTAATGAAGTGAAGGTTTATAAAATTTGATATACTTTCCTCAAGTTTATGGCCTAAGTAAGCCACTAAGAATTTCTAGTTTAAACTAGTAAGCTTGCTTTAGAATTATAAGTTGCCAAGAGTTGTACCTTTTAATCATGCTATGTTTTCAGAAAATATACGAGGCTTTTCTTGAGTTTCTAGAGCTCTAATATGGTTTAATTATATAGTTAGGATTTTGGTTAAGTGAATGATGTTTAAGACCATGAAACTAGAACTTGCTAGCTACCTACGCATTGCAAAATTCTGAAATATATTCTGTTTTGGAAGCCTAAATCAGTCCATTTCATCTCTTGCTCAACTTCCCTCCTTCTGCTTAACCAAATATAAAATTTAGTATGAAAATCCCTTGAAGAACAAGTGACAAAAACCAACCTCTTGTAAGCATTGTCTCTTGTTGGATTACTTCCCACATGATGATACAAAACTGTCAAAATGCTCTCTTTGATGAAAATTCCAGATTTGTAGCACTTCCTTGTTCCCTTCCATTCTTAAATAAATCCCTACCATTTATATATTTCTAACCTATGATTTCTACCTATCTTTCATATAGAAAACGATGGCCTAAAAGGGGGCAGCAAGTGAGTTATGTACTTTCATGGGTTTCTTTAAATGTTGGAATGAGGATATTAATGTTGACTTAGTGCCATGTATGTAGCTAAATGGGTTAATGAAACACTTTAATTCCAATTTGGAATTTAAGTAAGCGTGTAAGGGGTGTCGAATAGTAAGCTTAAAGTAAAATTAATATTAATACATTTATTCCATTTTATTGAATACGAGTTTATTTTCAAGATTCAAGGAACCTACTTGTAAAGCATTGAGATAAGTAGTTATGACCATGCTCCTTACACACAAAGCTCTCTTATGAAAGAATGTCTCTCTCTCTCTTCAAATGTTCTTTTAAAGAAATAATATATATTATGTACAAGCCTTTCTTGGTAGCCCCGGTTAAGCACCCTATTGATTATAATTGTGTGTATGTAAGGTAATACATCATGAGACTTTTATGCATGCTCTCTCTTAAATAGATATGCCTTACCTATATGTAACATGACATGAAACACTCTTTTCAAAGAAACGCATATGCATTTGGACTAAGGAAAGATAATGAAAACATTTGATTGCAAGGAAAGGAAAGAAAAGGAATGAAAGCATGAAAGTACGTAACGGCCATATGAATGAAAGGGTACCAAAGAATGGGCAGATTGCAATGCCGGTTAAGTAGTACTGGTAGTGCACCCAGTGCTGCCCCCCATGAAAGGGATTCCCAACCTGTGGCCACGGGCGAGATCCAGATCCAAAAGACCGATAACCCCAACACACGGGCGTAATAGTATGTACTGGCCAAAGAAAGTGAAACGTAAAGTAAAGTCATTTCTTAGAAATTTTTATGCATGGAAGCAAAGAGATGTTTATGCATGAAAGCAAAGAGATGTTTATGCATGAAAGCAAAGAAATGTTTACGCATGAAAGTATAGCTATTCCTTAAACTGTTTATGGATGAAAGCATTTTCAAGAACTTGCAAATGTTTATGTATGCATGTTTTCAAAAGAAAAGATTATGTGATTAATAAGTTAACAGCATGGTGTACTGCTTACTGAGTATTAGACTCACTTTGTGTTTATGTTTTAAACGTCCAGTTATGGATGAAGAGGCTGTGGAGCTAGGCACTACCGAGGAGGGAAGGGTCGATGCTTAGAGTTTCCCTGACGGTTCGACTTTGAGGATGTGCTTTTTGTTTTTATGTTTTACGGTGGGGCCCATGTTGGGACGTTTTGTTGGGTTAATGTTAGGACAATATGTCTTCGGGCATCATGTAAGTACTATGGTGGGGTGATGGTAATGGCGTAACTTTTATGGTGGGGTGATGGTAACCCCACATACGATGGTTTAACGCCTTTTTGTATGTGTTGTAGGGACTAAGTCCCCTCTTAATTAGGATTGATTATGTTTGATGAATGGATGATGGACTCTGAGAGTCCTTTAATTAGAGTATTGAACATATCGTTTATCAGGTGTCGCTTCTAAATTTGAAGTGCAGAGTACATGCATGACATGTTCATGTATATCCCTATTACCCTCGTAGAAATATATATATATATATATAGTACTAATAATAATAAGGAAAGAATAGGTAAATTGCCACGGCCTCGTCCTAGGATTAGGATTTGGGCGGGGTTGTGACAGAAGGGCTTTCGAGAAGACGTTGTTAGGGTTCTTCTTCACCCACTCCCTAACGATGACGATACGCCTTATCCTCAAGAACCCTACCCCAATCGCTTCGAATTGGGAATTCACCACAGTTCACCTGACCAACCGAGAACTCCCATCTGCGGCCAAACACGAAAAAGAACTTCGGTGACCAGTTCTTCACCTTAAAGTACCGCGACTCCAGATTGACAAGGGCGTGCATCGCCCTTAAGCTGCAAACGTTCCCCTTCTGTCGCAACACCATGTGAGTGAGGAGGAACTCGGCCAGTGAGGTTAGCTTGCTCCAGGTCTGACTCCAGCAAGGCTCATCGTCAGATGATACTGCAGCAAATCAGGAGCCTCCAAGCATTTGGGTGAAGCTGAGACGGGGCTAAACCAAGACGATCTAGCAAATCATGAACGGGGCAAGGGAAAGGAAGCCTCAAGCCACACGAAAACATGGAAGGAAAGAGGGCAACTCGAGAAGAGTGACCTTAAGTGTCAACAGAACCCTCTTGTGGGTCGGGGACCTCGAAGAGCACCGATTCTGACACCTGGTAAGTAAGGGTCAGAGATGCCAGCGTCGCCGCTTGAACATTGGAACTCCAATTGCTGCCCCAGAAAGACGGCCTGACATCTTCAACCTCTGGCCATTGACAAAGAAGTAGAATGTAGTAGAGAAAGGAGAATAAGTGAAATGAGTTGGGAAAACAAGGATGACAGGAAGATTACAGTGCGATGAAAGGAAAGAAGACCTTAATCCAAATGGCATTTATATAGGAGGAAGGTAGCGGTTAATCTCCCATGCCCCGTGGCAGAAGGGAGAGATATGAGAAGCTTCAAGTCCCGAAAAATACACACCATGAAGCGACGTGAAGGCGAAGAGCCGCCTGACGCCCTTAACACTAATACAACTAATAAGATGCCATCAAATTTATCAGGAAACGATATCAGGATAGCTAAGTGATGGGGAACTACCATAAAATTCCAAGCCGTGTACACGTTAGTAGAGGGACCCCGGCCACAATGACAAGTTGGGCTTAAGATTAATAATAATTCCCACCATACGAGTCCGATAAAAATTAGAGGGGTAACTGTAAGGATTTTTCCTCCTATATCTTAGAGGGCCTGAGAAGGGCAACTAAAGGGACAAGAAGCGAAGGCCTAGCCCAGAATAAGTACACTCTTCGGCCCGGTCCACGGTTAGACTCCCCTGGACGTAACCTCCATGAGGGAACATATTGAGGGGATGGGACTCACCGACCTGGAGACCACTCGAACAATGTCCAGCTCTTAAGTGCCTATCCGTGTAATGGACGGAAAGTAAGGGGGACCCTCGATCCTTTGATATAGAAGACATTGATGGACCACTAAGGATGCCAGCGGGGTGAGGTAAATCGGGCATCGCTACCCAAGCTACATGCCACATTAATGACACCATCGTAGAGCCATGCCGCATTAAAGGACTTTGACAAAAGGAATAGTATGAAGGACACAAACTCCATGGGGGAAGACACGATCTGTCCCCCCAGACTCCTGGTATAAATAGCAACTCTCAGGTACGAGAAACTCTCTCTGATTCCTAAACTCTATTACTTATTTATAAATTTTTAAAAGACTTTACTGATTTTGGCATCCGAGACTCCCCGGCCCCAAGGCCACCCTCTCCCAATTGCCTTCTTCTCTACTTTCACAGGCCCAGTTCCAAAGACCTGAGTTGCTGGAACCTGGCCTAATAGCGTACAAAACACAATGTTAACAGTACCAGAGCAGAAGTCTTGAATTTGGACCTTGATTCTACACCGTACACCATTTAATTATATATCCTACAAGTTAAGCCCACTCATTGAATGAGAGTCTGACGTATACATGATGGCTCATGATGAGTATTAAGAATATAGTATAAATAATTAAATTTACTTCTTTTTATCAACTTCAAATTTTAAGATAAATGGAGATAGACGAGGGACACTCATAGAGGTAATTAATAAGTAATAACATCAATCTAGACTATTGGATGAGGGGGCTATATAAAGTGATGTTATTTAGAATATAGTCCCCTCATCGTCAGTAGTCTAGATTGATGTTATTACTTATTAATTACCTCTATGAATGTCCCTCATCTAGATCGACCTCATTCTTAACAGTCCCCACACACAGTTAAGAATGAGTACAATCTAAATAATGAAGCGACATAACGTATAAGTCCCATCACATTCATGTGCGTGGGGTAACTAGAGGGACCAAAGTTCTCCCTCGCCAACAGGCCTACCCAAGCACTACAAAGGCCCAATGGAGCCAGCCCACAATGGTCGACGTTAAGGAATTATCCCGGGCCGATAACCATAAGCCCCAAACCACTTGGCATAACCAACATATAGGATAATCACAAAGCCATTCTCGAATAACATGGAAACTCAAATTCTCCCCTAAATAACCACCTCGAACCAGATGATGAGAAATTCAGATAATAACCAACTCGGACCTAATTTGAATAAACAGATTGGGTTGTTAAACGAACCCCATCAAGCTCTCCCCTATTCTATATATATTAGAAGAAATCCACAATCGAGGTATTAGAGAGACTATACAAACAATCTGACTTAGTTATCGGAAGCGTTTAAATACCCTTCAAGCATTTTTTGGTTCTTCTAGTATAGTTTCGCTACGGGAACTCACAAAAGTGCAAAACACGTCCACAACATGAATAATAGTTATAAGATGAGAATATGTAATCTATTTTATTAAAAATAATATATGAAAAAAAATACTTTTTACTTTCTAATTAACAGTATTATTTTAACACTTTGCAATCGAAACCAAAAAATAATATATACCATTATCGGAGGGAAAATGTATACCATTTTAATACCTCATTCATTTTAGTTAGGATGGGAAAATACATACCATTTTGATACATTTTAGGTTAGAGTACTACTAGCAGTGCTTAATTCAGTGGCATGTTTCTTCGACGAAAAAGCTGAAAAGATGTGAACCCTCCTGCCACGACTATGGGCTAGAATTCAAGAAAAGTGTCTATTTATTTAATTAATTCAAAAAGGAGAGACAGACATCCTAACGACATTCTCGGATTGACTTCTACTAAACTAAAACACTATACCGATGCAATCTAAGCCAAATTACTGAAAAAGGCATTTGCATGACAACATTATGTCTACACCTTCTCTTCGATCGCTTTTTCATGTCCTTTTCTCAGTGCGGCGGTGAAACCTACTCGGACCCTCTTATTTATTAAAGAAAGAAATAATATTTAGAATAAAATCTTTGCACAAGTACTCGTAATTATATCTAATATTATTTTATATATTATTATTATTTTCTCTTCCTTTTATATATTTATATATATATATATATCGTTCTCTCACGACATAATTCATTTACGCGACTACATGCAATATCATCACATTTCACGCATTTCCGTGTTTCACAACAGCACTTCTGCATATATTGAGATGACCATTTTTATAGAATCCCATAAAATCTTGAGCACTAGCACGAGGGTCCCGATATAGGTAGAAAAATGTTTTTTTTTTATTTATTTTTTTATATTCTTAAATATTTAAAAAAAATTCACAATATTATTAAAAAAAAATTTAATCAGTATATAAAAAAAATTTATCGAAATTCAATGGAGACCAAAGTGTCGGTGAGATGAATGGCATATTTCTAAAATCTTAGAAACGAAAGAATTAGTCATATTTGTAAACTGATGTGAAAGCATTTAAGAAAATTTAATTTTAAGTTTATTTATAAATTAAATATTATCATATCAACAGCTAAATATAGATACTCATTACGCATTTTATAAGGATGTCCCCACCAATATCCACTAAACTGGGTACGAAATACATGTTTTTAAATTCGTTGCTTTTTCACATAGATACACATATGGCCACTGACACCAAATAAATAATTAACTTATATGTGAAAGACTTTTATTAATGAATGAAATGAACTTACTTATGATTTGAAATGTATAAGTGTTGTACGGTTATTTTTAAAAAAATAAAGATTTTTTTTTTATGTGAATATCGTATTTATTTATTTTTTTTTAAATGATTGCGTGGTACTTATATACTCACGACTATAACTATCATTTCTCTTTATTAATTAAGTTTGTTTATATGATCATGATTTGCATTCCATGTAAATATGTTATAATGTTTTATTCCTCAATTTTCAGGCCATCCAACCTACATACATATGCTGACAACCCACATGCATACCACACGGACAACTTGAGAAGCTAGCGTTTTATATATGCAAGGTCATAATCTACATTTTTTTTTTTTTTGCTTTCTTTAATGTTCATGTACTGGACTATACATAAGATGCTCGATCTAATAGCCATCCATCTATTATTCCTTAGTCCTTGTTTTCAAAATAAGCCAATAAATTATTTCAAACATTAATCCCATTAATTTTCAACTTCGATCTTTTTCTTTGCTATATAACAAACACAAATACTACAGCCTTGTTCAAAGGATCCACCACCAAACCTTTGCACAATTGCACCAGTACCATAATTTCCTCCTTTTTGGTGACTACCTTTTCTTCTCTCTCACGCCATGATCAAAAGTAGAGCTTGTTCTTTCAACATCTTAAGGATGTTGTTTGTTTTTATGTTAGTTTTCCTTCCTACTATAGTTTCTGGAGATTGTACCTGCGATGTTGAGGCCACAGAGACCAACAAAAGCGAAACCCTTAGATATAAATTGACTTCGGTTGCAGCTATTCTCTTTGCTGGTGCTGTGGGTGTTGGCATCCCACTGTTAGGCAAGAAAATCCCAAGCCTAAGGCCTGAAAATGACATCTTTTTCATGATCAAAGCCTTTGCTGCTGGGGTAATCCTAGCAACTGGGTTCATCCACATATTGCCGGATGCTTTTGAGAGTCTAACATCACCTTGCCTAAACGAGAATCCATGGGGAAACTTTCCGTTTGCCGGTTTCATTGCCATGATGTCTGCTATAGCAACATTAATAGTTGATTCATCCGCAACAGGATTTTATAAAAGGCTGCACTTCAACAAATCTAAGCAGGTGATCAATGGAGATGAAGAGATGGGCGATGAACATGCCGGACACATACATGTTCATACACATGCCACGCATGGCCATGCTCATGGCTCAGCCAACCATTCCGAGGAGACAGATCTGGCTGAGCTAATCCGTTTTCGGGTTATATCACAAGTAAGAGTGATTTTAGGTTCGTTGTTTATTGGTTTAATTAATTTGTCTTATAATTGATGTCTCTGATAAGATTTTTCACCAGCAATTAACCTTATATAAGTAGTAGTACTATTATTTTATTTTCTTGGAGTTTTTCTCACTTTGGTGGGTGTTTTATTAGGTGTTGGAGCTAGGAATTGTGGCTCATTCAGTTATAATTGGAATATCTTTGGGTGCTTCGGGGAACCCTGAAACAATAAAACCTCTCATAGCAGCCTTGTCTTTTCATCAGTTTTTTGAGGGCATGGGGCTTGGTGGCTGCATATCTCAGGTACATCACACTCCTTTCTGTATATAGCCTTGGATTCAAGCTGAGTCTCTTTCACTAAAGAAAATTGAGTGCCATTTGCAATTTTATATAATATTAATAAGGTTGTAAATGTTTTCACAATAGGCACACCATCTTTCTTTAGTAATATATTTTTTTAAAAAGACGGTAACGGTTACTTTATTGATTGCCCTCATTTATAGCAAAGTAATATCGTGGTAATAATCTGAACACTTTGGCAGATTTAAATTTCACCTTAAAATATGAAGAACCAAAATGTTCCAAGAGATTCTCTCTATATATCCTAAGAAATGAGAAACGACACTCTTTGTTAATAGTTAATTCAAATGAAGAAACAATATGAAACTCCTTTAAACAAGTCTAAAGGGTCAACTCAAACATCCAGTTGGCCAACTTTCATGCTGAAAAATGAGAATTACTTTTGACTTTTAGACCAAAGTGATGAACTTAATTTGGGGCCATTGCAGTTCTGCTAGCTGTGAGCCACATACATATTATCTGCAGACTATTAACACCTGTGTTTTATATGTTTTGCCTAAAGATTTGCTGTCATTTATTTTATATCTATCTATACCTTTGAGTTTTTGTTTCTGTCAGGCGCAATTCAAGACTAGATCTGCAGCAATAATGGCAACGTTTTTCTCACTCACAACCCCAGTTGGGATTGCAATCGGCACAGGAATATCAAGCGTTTACAAGGAGAATAGCCCAACTGCTCTGATAGTTCAAGGGATTTTTGAAGCTGCATCTGCTGGGATTTTAGTTTACATGGCACTGGTTGATCTACTAGCAGCAGATTTCATGAACCCAAGACTGCAAAACAATCTGAGGATTCAATTAGGAGCAAATCTCTCACTTCTACTAGGAGCTGGTTGTATGTCAGTCTTAGCCAAATGGGCTTGAAGTTTTGAGCACCAATATCGATCATATGGTTAATTTGTACTATGCTGATGTTGAGCATTCTGCTTGGTTTCATTTCTCTGTAAAAGGGCACTGAATTCTAATCACAAGGTCCACCCAGAAAGAGGAGCAAATGCATACATACGGCAGCCGTAGAGAAATTTTTGTCCTAAATTCCAGCCATCAAAAAGTTTACGTTCAGTTACTTTTACATATTTTTTACACATTCTACTAATGTGATTGGTTGCGTTATTTTTTTAATATAAAATAACTATTTTGACTAATCACATCAACAAAATGTATAAAAAATACGTAAAAGTGACTGTACGTAACAAAAACCCTTCCCCTATTTACGTTCAAAAAAGCCATGATCCTCGTTATAGTTGACTATCTCATTTACATCCTTGTCGGCCATCCTATTGAAAAGGAACATTTTCATTTTTATGATAAAAAAATAATTAATATCCTCTTTAAATTTAAATTTGACCAAAAAAAAAAGATTTATTTTTTAAATATCATTTCTGTGTTTGAAGTATAAAATTGCAGTAGCATTCTCAAAGCTCAGCCCAGCTTCCACCACTTTCAATGATTCCAAATGACATACATGCTGACGATAATTTCTAAAAAGTTCAAAAGAAATGGATCTTTTAATGCATTAATTTGTTTTTTAAGATTTATGTCTGTCTGCAATAAACCAACTTAATTTCTTTATTTTGGTTTGAATATATGTAATGGAATTCAACCTAGCTACTCATGATCATGTCTACTCTTCCTCTTTACACTGTGACCGTTCAAGGTGCTTTCCGTGGCAAATCGTAACAGAATTGGCCGGACTGTTGCACAAGGAGAGCAACCTACAACATGGACGATGGAACGTCCCCACTATTTTATCCGTACAACTTTTATGGGTTATATATCCCATCCAAATTGCCTCCTCCATTTCTTCAAAAGCATGACAGTTTTTACAGCTAAAAGCAAAGCATCAAGCTGAGAAGTGAAGAATCAACATTTGGAGGTTCAAAAATTTAGAGAACCTGGCATAAGGTCAAGCAATGCACTTTTTCTTTTATTATAATGGTTAAACAAGAACCTTTCCTGGCCTCTAGGGTAGTGGACCTCGTCAACGGAAGCTGAAATGCAAGGGTGCCCCACTGCCAAGAGAAACACTGCTTCATAATTAAAAGACTTTCTATATATATTGCGTAGGATGTCTTATGAGAGTGAAGGTGGACCTTGAGTGTAGGACATCATTCGATTCTAGTCTTGAAAATAGCATGTTACATAGTTCTATAATATCCAAAAGCTAGATACAAACGCTCGAAACCTGGATATAGGAGTCGAAATAATTCTTCTTTATCATGATTGTCAATATCCATCTGGTTAAGCTTCTTTTTCAAATTTTTGGCTTTCTTGAGACATTTATCTGCAAAATGTCCTATCTTGCCACAATTAAAACATTTTCCTTTTGCAGTTTCTATGGAATTTTTCTTCGATAATGATTTAGGAAAAGATTTTTTATAAGTTTTCTTATAAAAATCATCACGGGGTTTTCTGCTTAAACCACCATGAGGTTTAGAAAACCTATGCTTTCTTTTAGATGGAGCAATAGATGGAACCTTTTGTTACCCATCTGTTTTACATAGAACCCAATAGGTCTATGTATACAGATACCTTTAAGATCGCTTCTTCCTACTTCCCCCCTAATTTTCACTGGATTCCAGAAGATTCTTCCAAGAATCTTCAATTTTACTCCAGTATTTTGATCCTAACCAATTCCATTGTCATAAAACCCATTTATGACAAAACTAATCCAAACAAATTGATTTACCACAGTGCCTATATCCTTCGAGTCATTACTGGAGAAGAATGGGGAACCAACCCCTTTACTTCTAAAAACTCAGTGATACAGACACATCTTTTAATTATCATGATTACATTACTGCTTGGAATCGATTCTTGCTTTTCCAAGTTCCTGATATGAGCCATTCCTGGTTCATAAATTTTGATGCTAAATTCAAATATATTCGTACCAAGGTTGAGCATGCCGGACAAATTTTGAACACTCCAGTAACACTCAGTTGATGATTTCAATAGAACACTTAAATTTTCCCGGCATGCTTAACTTTGCTACCAATATATATCGTAAAAGATATTTTTCACACTACCAACTATACGAATGACCTGCAACAATAAAGAGGCGGCACTGGTTGCCATGAGAAGACTCCGATGCTTAAGTCAGTAACACAATATAAGAGTTATTGTATGTAAAGTTGAAGTGAAATGTTTGTTACCTCTAATAGGTTATTTATAGATGGATACGGAAGTGGTGTATCCTTCATGATCCCTTATGAACCAGGGAGGATATCTGATGCTATGCAGGAGTTATCTTCCCCAAGATGATTGCATCCAATTGTAGGTTAAATCTCCAACTTTTCGAGAGTTATCTGTCATGTGATTATGATTATGGGCTCTTCGGTCGTAGTTCTTAGTCGTGGGCTTGGCCAACTACGGGGGATCCAAATATCCCCTCCAGCTACCTCGCTAATTTTCTTTGTGCTGGCACATGGAAAATTTAACTTTTGAATTTTTTATGGCCACTACTTACCCCGCTAGTTCATGGGCGTGCGCATGTGCTTTCCCTTACTTGGCTGGGGTTTATGATAGTGGGTATGGTCAAGCCCGTAGCCCTTCTTTTTTGGAAGGATGTGGCTTACGTCAGCAATAACCGTTCCTGCTAATTAAATGATTTTAAAAAGAATTGGCAATCGTCGGCACAATCACCCTTTCAGATTCCCAAGAACCATCATGATTACTCTTCCTGATTATTCTTGATTCACTCACTTCTGCCCGTAGCCCCTTTATTTCGTATTTTCCTTTCTTTCGCATTTCCTCTTCTCTCATCCTACGCATTTCCTCTTCTTTCGTATTTCCCCTTCTTTCGCATTTCCCCTTATTTCTTCCTGTGCATTTCCTTTGTCAGTTTCCCAGACTCAATGAACCTTTCCCTTTGCCCCATGGAATGTGTTGATAAAGAAGGGTACGTCGGCGACGTGACCTTGACGGTGAGTGCCCTGACGCACGGTCTGCGACTACCTTTCATCCGACCCATTCATGACATTCTGGATTTTCTAGGGCTAACCCCTGTCCAACTTCACTCGCACGCTTGGTGTGTTCTGATATGTTCATGTGTGGTTTTTCGCATGGTCTTGGAGCCCTTGGGAGATTCTTACCCAGATTTAATAGCGAAAGAATTCCTTTCTTTCTATGCAGTGAAGCCGTTGCCAGGCAACGTTTGTAGCTTTCGGGTTAGGTCCCAACGTTTGGCGGCTTTTAAGCCTCGTTATTCTAATGCCAAGCAGTGGCAAAGTAAATTCTTTTTCATTTCTGGTACCAATTGGGAGTACCCTGCTGATGAGATGCACATTCGGGATTGCTCAGTTCGTGCCAATTGGAGGAGGGTCCCCGACGACAAGAGCTTATGGTTTGATTTCACTGACAGGGAGCGTTACCGAGTTGACATCGTCCTTAATTGGGCGATAGAAAATGATAAGAATGGTTTGGCAATGGAGGACTTGTTTTCAGCGACCAATATTGACAGATTCTTAGTGACACCCGGCCGGGCCCATGTCCGGGGTTGCAAACTTAAAACTGCTACGTCGCCACAACCCCCGAAGACGGGCACCCCAGTCGAGGGGAAAAAGAAAGGTTTCTGAAACTGGCGGTTCTTCGCATAAACGCACCCGTGACAGCGTTTACGCAGGCAAAGTTGCTGGATTCGCCGTGGGGGCGAAAGTGGAGATGGATCAAGGAGTGGGCTACGATCCATCCCTTGCCGCTAGTGGGGTGGCTTTTGATGCTTCCCCCATCGAAGAGATGCCTAGAACCACCCCAATAAGGGCTTCTCTCCCTTTGTCGCTAGGTCTTGACGACCTTACTGGGCTCATGGGCCAAGCCCTCGAGGACTTGGCAATGAATTTTTATTTTGACTTGCCCGCCAAGGGCACTGAATCTGTGAGCATACTGCCCTTCGAATTTCCTTCTCTTTCCTCGCCGACCTCAATGCTTAGTGTCGGCAACCTTTCGTTGGATATGTATAGTGTGTTTTCCATGGGCTTGGCTGGGGCTGGGGCGCTTGAAGCTGTTTTACTTAGCGGAGCCCAGACCAACACTAAAGATGACTGCAGGAGCAAGGATCTACTTCGAGCTCTCTCCCTGTGACTACTTCTGGGGTGAGACCCCGGCTACGGACCAAGAGGGGGTCTCAATCCCTCCTCCCTCTCCCTCATCTTTTGGAGGTGAGGACGATTCTCCCACTCCCCCGGAGGGGGGTGGGTCTTCGTTAGAAGATGGCGGGGTTGAACCAAGAGGCAGGGATGACGAGAATTTGGGCGACATCAACCTTAGAGGGTGGGTTGACAGTTCATGGATGCCCGTAGCTGACTTTGGAGGGCGTGTTGAAGATTTATGGATGCCCGTGAATGGGCTGGGGAATTTGAGCACCCCCTCAGTTATTCCAGTACCCCCCACGGTGGAGGGGGGCCTGCGGTTGAAGGACCAAATGGGGTTGAGGAGGCTGTTCCCCTGTGTGCTCCTTCCCCTTTGGAGTCGGTCGTGGAGATGTCAAAGCGGGTTAAGGTCCATGCTCTCTCTGGTATTGTGTTTGCTTTTGCTTGGCATATTTACTTCTGTATTGGGGCATCTTCTTGATCATTTGCTTGTGTAGGGTGTTGAAGAGGTGGTGGCTTGGATTGCAAGTGAGCATGCTAAGTTGGAGTATGAGGTTAAGGAGTGGTGAAAGTTTGGGTATTACGCCAAGAATGAAATGACCAGGCTCAAGGCTGAGAGGATGGAAATCGAGTCCTACCTGGAACATGCTGATGGGTGCATTCGCCACTTAGAGACTGACCTTGAGTTCCTCCAAGATGAAGTGTGCGAGCTTCATGGGGAATTACTTCGAGCTCAATCTGTCCAGGCGTGTGACAGTTTTGTCTTGCAATTGACAGAGTCTGAAAGGGCATCTACTCGAGCCCAGGTATCAAGGTTGAGTGATGCCCAAGCCGCCTCCAAGCAATCGCAGGCAGACGCTGAGCAGCATTCCCAAGAGTCTGCTCGAGCATTAGCTGCTTTGGAGGAGGAAAATAAAGGGCTTGCCCTTGAATTATCAGAAGAGAAGGCGTCGGGCATGAAGGAATGCAGGCAGTTCAACCTTCGGCTGTCCGAGGTGAAGGCGGATTATAAGAGTGTGTGGGGGGATACTGACGCCGCCCAGGGTAAGATAGCTTAGACTCTGTGGCACCTAAACACTACTGCTAAAGAGCAGAAGCAACAGTTGGAAGAGTTGGGAGCTCAATTTGCCTCGGCCAGTGGAGAGTTGGCTTGTTTGCACCCTAAGTTGGTCGCCGCTAAGGCTGTTAGGGATCACGCCTTTGGGTATGGCAACTGGGCTGCTATGTCTTGTTTGTGGGCCCACCTATTGGCTAACCCCCATACCAACCTAACAAAACTGAACTTGAGAAAGTTTAAGCCTGATGAGGTGTCCTGCCAGTTTGTAGATACTTTGGGGAGTAAAGAAATTCCAGACGCCTTTCCTAACCCAGCCTCGTCAGCCCGCCCTAGTGGGGCTTCCTCTTGAGATTTATGATTCCTTTTTGTGTTTGGTTTTTGTTTTATTGTTTTTTTTTTGGACAACGTTTGGCCCTCGAATTGGCCTTTTGTTTTGTATATGTCTTGTGCTTTGGACAACTTTTTGGCCCTCAAATTGGCCTTTTGTTTTGTATATGACTTGTGCTCTGGATAATGTTTTGCTTTGTTGCTCCTTGCAGTTTTGTTCTTTTGCTCCTCGGTGGCTTAGTCTCTGGGCGTTCCCCCAGCTGGTCGGCTGGGAGGGTCATGGGGTCTCACCTCCACGCCCATTTTAATTGCACCGTGAATGTAAAAATCAACCTTTGGTGGCTAACTATTGAGTGCAGTGCGAGTGTGTAACTCGACCATTGGTGGCTAACTGTTGAGTGGGTCGCGGGGTCTTCCAACCTCCACGCCCTTCTTGGTTGCACCGCAAGTGTATAATTCGACCTTCCGTGGCTAACTGTTGATTGGGTCGCGGGGTTTCCGACCTCCACGCTCCTGTTGAGTGCACCGCGAGTGTGTAACTCGACCTTTGGTGGCTAACTATTGAGTGGGTCGTGGGGTCTTCTGACCTCCACACCCTTTTTTATTGCACCGTGAGTGTATACCTTGATCTTTGGTGGCTAATTGTTTAGTACAGTGCGAGTGTGTAGCTCAACCTTTGGTGGCTAACTATTGAGTGGGTCGCAGGATCTTCCGACCTCCACGCCCTTGTTGAGTGCACCGCGAGTGTATAACTCGACCTTTGGTGGCTAACTGTTGAATGGGTCGTGACCTCCACGCCCGTTTTTATTGTACCATGAGTGTACAACTCGACCTTTGGTAGCTAACTGTTGAGTGGGTCGTGGGGTCTTCTGACCTCCACGCCCTTTTATATTGCACCACGAGTGTATAACTCGACCTTTGGTGGCTAACTGTTGAGTGGGTGTTGGGGTCTTCTGACCTCCATGCCCTTTTTTATTGCACTGCGAGTGTATAACTCGAAGTTTAATGGCTAACTATTGAGTGGGTCATGGGGTCTTCTAATCTCCACACTCTTCTTGGCTGCACCGCGAGTATGTAACTTGACCTCTGGTGGCTGACTATTGAGTGGGCTGTGGGGTCCTCTGACCTCCACGCCTTTCTGGGTTTCACCATAAGTATGTAACTCAACCTTTGGTGGCTAACTTTTGAGTGCGTCGTGGGGTCCTCTGACCTCCACGTCCTTCTAGATTGCAATAGGCTGAATGTCTACTTGTTTTCATTGCCTTTAGTTCCATCAAAATGTACATTTCGAAAACCAAAATTGTCTTTTAAGATAAATGCATAAGAAAATAAACTTTTCAAAGGTAAAACCTCTTTAGGTGTTCTGCATTCCATGGGTGTTGTAGCTCCTTTCCCTTGCTGTCTTTGAGCCAGTATGACCCTGGTCAGTTGTGGCAACTACTACATAGGGCCCTTCCCACCGTGGGCCGAGCTTCTCTTCATCTTGGGTCGTGACCCCTATTTCCCTCAAGTCCAGGTTGCCGACCTTGAATGATATGGGTTTAACCCGCTCGTTGAAGTATTGCTCGGCTTTTCTCTTCCTGAGGATGTTTTGGACTTCCACCTCCTCTCTTATCTCTTCGAATAGGTCTAGTTGCTCCCCGAGAGCCTAGTAGTTCTCTACCTGGTCAAAGTGGTTGGTCCGGTATGTGGGCAGGCCAACTTTCGTGGGGGCGAGTGCTTTACTTCCGAACTCCAAAGTGAAAGGCATCTCCCCTGTCGAGGTCTTTACCAAAGTTCTATATGCCCAAAAGACTCTTGGAAGCTCTTTTGCCAATTCGCCTTTTTGGTTACCCAATTTCTTTTTCAAGATCCTGAGTATGGACTTATTTGTTGATTTTGCTTGCCCATTTGCTTGAGGGTGCCCGGGCGATGAGTATCTCACCTTTATTCTAAGTTCCTAGCACCACACCCTGAAATGTCCCAAATCGAACTGTCCCCCGTTGTCAGAGATTATGGTGTTGGGGATCCCAAGTCTGCACACAACACATTTCCATAGGAACCTGGTAACGACTTTGGTTGTTATGGTGGCTAGAGCTTCTACTTCTGCCCACTTTGTAAAGTAGTCTACTGCTACTATCATATGCTTCACCCCACCCTTACCCGGTGGGAATGGTCCAACCAAGTTGACCCCCCACTGAGCAAAGTGCCATGGGGAGGTGATGGATGATAGTTTTTCTGGTAGGCAGTGTGGGGAAGGGGTGTACGCTTGACACTGAGTGCATCTTCTGGCGAACTGTTTGGCATCTCTAAGGGTGTTGGGCCAATAGTACCCCATCCTTAAGGCTTTCCTTACTATGGCTTTGCCACCTGAATGGTTATCATAGATGCCCTTGTGTATTTCTGCGAGGACATATTGTGCTTCTTAAGGCGAGATGCACCTTAGGAAGGCGGTTGTGAAACCCTTTTTGTACAAAACTCTGCCAATTTTGACAAACCGCGCCACCTTCCTCCTGATCTTCCTCACTGCATCTTTTCCTTCGAGGAGCTTCCTTGTTTCTAGGTAGTTTGCTATCTCGATGGCCCATTCTGATTTCCCAGGGCCTACCTATGTTATTGGGATCCCAACGGTCGGTACCTCGATTAGCCTCTTCTGTACCTCCTATGGTAATTTTGCATCATCCTTTGCTGATGCCGCCCTTGCCAACCTGTCCGCCACTGAGTTGTCCGCCCTTGGAACTTGTACTATAGAAAAGTACGTGACCTGGTCGCGGAGCACAAGTACCTACTCGAGTTACTTCTTCAGGTTCTCCCCCTTGGTGGCATAGGCCCTTGTTACCTGGTTCACCACTATCTGGGAATCAACTTGTTAAAACTTAAACATAAAAACCATAAACATATTGTTAATAACATACCAAAAGATGGTTGGGCTTTACCCTACACCTTAGCAAGTTGTTTAGCAATCCATAAGTAAAAGAAAATAAAACAATAAACTAGGATTTTTCCTGGCCTCCACTTCTCAATTTCGTGTTAATGATATGCTTATATATGCTAGAAAAGAAACCCTTAGCATTTTCATGATTCCCCCGCCTAATAAATTGCCTAACTTTTAGGAGTTATATTGCCAACGTCGTACGTACTTCAGGAGTCAGAATTTAGAAATATTTATTAGATACAAGATAGCTTTCCAACCCATCAAGAATCGCTCGCATCAATCAGATATGTGAGTAGAAAATTATGATCGAAATACTAAAGTATGGCCAGGCTGTCCCCTAGAGTGTTTCAAACTTGGACTTTTTGTGTATTCCTTTTGTGTTCTTTCTCTTTTTCTTGATCCAAATTACTCTCAAACCCTACAAAAAATATATTTATGCATTAAGACTCATTTTAAGCACAAATTTAAGAAAAGAACATTATTCTAAAACAACATATAATATGCATGAATTAATCTAAACTAAATTTGATAAAGTTATCTACTAATGAGATAAATGTGCCAAAACTAAGCTATTATCACACCCACCCCAACCAGCTTATTGCTAGTCTCTAGAAATTCAAGCGACTCAACATAAAAGCATAAAATGAGAAATTAAAACTTGAGATTTTCATTACTTTAGCACAAATAATTTAATCGAAGGTCGAAACACTACCAATCACAAAAGATATCCACGTGCCATCAATACTCATTGTGGAAATGGGGTTTAGCCAACACAAATATGCTTCGAGTTTAAAAAAAAAATACGACCAGAATCTCGATCCAAAATTATGTTTTGACTCAATCCTCACTGGTGTTAACACTCAAAAGAATAAAGTCACTCTGAACATTGTGCGCACTCTCAAATATATGCGTGCAAATTAATGTATAACAAAAACAATTATCTCACATATAAATCAAAGGAAAGAATGCAAATAGAAGAAAATAAATAGTCTCATGAAGGGATGCCAAACACATTAAGAGTTTTATGCCACCCTATCTTGATTTTGTCATGTCAATTTTAGAACTATACCCTCCTCAAGATCGATTAGAACTTTTTTAGGACGTAACATAGGGTGAAGTGGGAAGATTAGAAACGAAAGGTAAGGGGCAATAATGAAAAGTGTTTCCAAGAACAAGCAAAGAATAACTTTGAATGTATCATCTAACTTTCGAATTCATTTTTTGACTTTTCAATGCAACACTTTCAGCTATTCTCTTTCGTTCTTTTTTTTTAGAGCTTTCTTATTTCAAGACTCCACCAACATATTCACTAGCTTTTTCTTATCTTCTTTTGTTTTTCTTTTTCTCTTTCACATGTTCATCATAAACTTTTCCAGACTTGGGTATGTATACTTTTTTCTCTGGAGACATTGCACCTGCTCCTCGAACTTCAATTTCAATACCGACCTTCATGCACCACAAGCCCGGTCCCTTGGCCGGCAGAGATGCATTGGCTAAGGGCCAAAGTGTCCCAAGCTATGCCCCCTTTATAGCAAGTCGAGCACGAGTCACTTAACTCGCCGACCTTTGTGCCATCCATTGGTTAAAGGCCAAAGCCTCCCAAGCTTTCCCCTTCACAGCCAGTCAGACGCAAGCCCAATGACTTGCCGACCTTTGTACACCACAAGCCCAGTCCCTTGGCTGGCCGCGATGCATTGGCTAAGGGTCGGAACCTCCCAAGCTCTCCCCTTTACAGACAGTCGGGCACGACTCACTTTACTCGCCGACCTTCGCGCCATGCATGGTCGCGATGCATTGGCTAAAGGCCAAAACCTCCCGAGCTTTTCCCTTCACAAGCAGTCGGACACAAGTCCCTTGACTTACCGGCCTTCGTGCACCACAAGCCCGGCCACCAGACCGACAACAAAGCATCAATAGGAAGTGAGGTCAAGGTTGTCATGCAAAACAAGGGTTCTGAGCGACACAACAAAGAAAGAAAATACAAAGAAGATGTAAACATGAACTCAAAGACAGAAAGGAAGCCAACCTTACATGCATAACCAAACCAAGATTACAAGAGTTCAAATTACAAATGCCCGCAGGCATGCAAAAATAAAGGAAAGGCCTAAGAAGATGGAGGCGGGTCTCTCGAGAAGTATGGGGGTTTTCTCAGCTTCCCGAGCTCTTTGACGAACTCGAAGGCGAGAGGGTCTAGTTCCAAGGACTTGAAGTCCAGGGTGTCAAGGTCTACGTTGGGATTTTCTCGCATAAGGTCTCAAAATTGCTCAAGGCCCTCTTTGTAGCCATACCCCTAGTTGTATCCCTGACGGCCCGAGCACACCAAAGCTGAGTCCTGACCGCCTCAATGCCCTCAATGCTGACTCAAAGATCGGATATTGTTTCGTTGGCATGTTGTAGCTTGACTCCGAGATTGTGGATCTAGACCTCCCGGACCAGGGAAAGATTTATGAACGTGAGTTAGGAACGTTGCGTGACGGCTGCAACCAGCTCCTAATCCACTTGGCTCCTCTCTGCCCGGAGTGTGAGAACTCCCCTTTGGAGATTGTCCTCCCTCTTCTCCGACTCCTTCAGCGCATCCCATAGGCGTCAGGCCTCCCCGAAAGGCATAGTCAACCTTGAGGCTAGCTAGCTCCTCCTTTAGCCCGGATTTCTCCCTCTTCACCCACAAAACCTTGTCCCATAGCTTTTGGTGGTGCCACTGCAATTTCTCCATCCTCTCCCGGAGTACGTCACACTCCATCGAGATGGCCTCCGTCTTTTTCTGGGCCTTCAAAACCTCGTGACGAGCAAGGATGGAAAGGAGTGCCCGAGCCTCCTCCTCAGTCTCCTCGCATTCTTCGACGATGATGATCGCCAACTGATTCGCTACCTGCAAGGGAGGAAGACATTAGGATTAGAAACAAAAGCGGAAAAGGACAAGTAAGGGAAAGAGTCATACCTGCACAGAAAGAGGCCTTAGCTTTTTTGCCTCACGCTAGACCGCCTCAGCACGGGCATGAACACAGCCCAGGCCAGGAGACTGACTAGATCCAGGACCAACATGGGAAGAGGAAGCACCACCAACCAGGGACAACACGGGAGGCGTGATGTCTCCGATGGGCTCATGAGAAGGACCAGGACCAGAGGCTTCTTCAGAAAAAGCCGTGACAAGCGGGGGAACCCCTCTCCCCGAGGAAGGCCCTTCTGCGTTGGGGAATTCCCCTTGAAGCTGAGGAATTGCCTCGGGCGAGGCCAAGTAAAAATCCACCTCCGGTTCCGGAGAGGATTGTGAGGGCAACGACGGAATCGATACACAGCTATTGCTAAGCTCTACAAAGAAGGGGGAGCTCGGGCCAAGCTCCTCCTTATCATCAATATTCGGGAACCCCGAGCAAGAGGGGGCCCAGTATCTGGAAGGACTGATAGGGTGGCTCCTTCCGGAGTAGGCACCCCGTTAGAAAAAAGGAGACCAAGGACTCGATCTGGGGGAGCATGAGCGAAGCAATCTCCTGGGTGAGCGACTCCTCGAAAGAAAGAGGGGCGTCCATAGCTAGGCCCCTGTAGGGTGCAAGTTCAGAGAAGGCAGAAAACTGTCTGGAAGACTTCACGCTCTCCCTCCTTTTCGGCAATGAACGCCGAGATGATGGGCGCCTATGGAGCTAACGTTGAGGCAGACATAGTAGACTTTGGCATTGGAAAAGAAATAGATCCCCACGAAGAAGTAACTGGGGCCGCAGGGCAAACCGAGGGCACTCCATGGGACCCCCTGACCTCTGGAGACCCTCCCGCGTCACCCCTTGAAGCCTTGTGAGGGGACGAAGGCCTGGTATCACGGGCTCCACCCCAAAAGGAACCTTCTCTGCTCCGAGATCCCCCGACAACTTCTCGAGAGGGCCTGCCCTGCGAAGCTTCTCTCTCTTCATCATGCGCCACCTTTGGGCACTTGCCTTTACCACGAGCGGCAAGAGAACTTGGATGCTTCTGACCCTAGGGTGATGGGGGGTCCAACAAAAAGTCCCGATCGAGCACATATGAACAGTCGGGAGTGGTGAGGAAACTCCGGATATTGACATCCGATAGCATGGCGTCATTTTCCGCGTCGTAAGGATGGGCCGATACTCAAGACAACACAGCCACTAACCTGGCCCCTTCCCTCCAGGATAGGTTGATGACCAAGCTCCTGGACAAGGGGACGTAGGACCATATAGGTTGGACGGAGAACTCCTAGTGACCTTGTTCTACCTCGGGGTACTCCCATCCCTAGGCTAAGATAAAAAAGAACTTCTGAGACTAGTCCTTAATGTGCGAGTGGCGCGACTCAAGGCTGGCAATCCGCCTCCCAGGCATGCGCGACTGGAAGCTACATAGGCTCCCATCCAGGAGCAACGCCCGATATACTGACAGAAACTCCCGAGCCATCAGGTCAGGGTACTCCTCCCCACTGGCACTACGTACTCGCCGGTAGATAATGCAGTTGGCAGCCCAGAGATGCCAAGCATTCGGATGAAGTTGGGTAGGGGCCAACCTTAAAAAGTGGAGGACATCATGAATAAGGTGGTAGAAGAGAAGCTAGAGCCCATTTGCGAACATGATAGGGTAGAGGGCCATGCGACCCATCATCCTGTGAACATCAATGGCGGGCTCACATTGGTCAGGAACTTCCAAAACCACCGAAGAAGGGAAGTTGTACTTCACCCTAAACGCTCGAAGGTCGTCCTTAGTAACAGAAGGGATGTTCTTTCCGGCGAAGTACAGCAGTTTCAAGGAGGAAGAAGCACGCGGGGCCATCAGAGCAATGTGAGCAGGTACTAAGGATGCGGTTGAAGACAGTGAAGGGACTAAAGCACGAAGTACAAAGGTGGCAAACGGCGGGAAAAGGAATGAGGAAGAAAAAGATATCAAAGGCAACAATGGAGGAGGAGGCAAATGGCAAAGGTTGAAGAAGGAGAAGGCCTTATATAGGCTCACGCGTGAACCGAGGGGTCACTTGATGTTACTGGTTGGTGACCTCGGGAAGGCCAAACAGCGCAGGGTTGCAGAAACATGGGAGCTTGGCGACGATTGCGTGAAGGGTACGGACCAATAGAGGCTCAGGGCGTAGGCAAACGCAACCCACACGGCATAACCCTCGGAGATGAGGGAGCATTGAGAACTCAAACGGCAGAAACATAGGAGTTAATGACTAGGACAGGTGGCCTCGGGAAGCCCAAAAGGTAGGGAATAGCGCGGATCGAGGGGACACAGAGCAGGTGACGTCAGCATTGATGATGGACCTAGTGCGTAGATCAACATACGACATGGTATGAAGGGATACCGAGCAGGCGATGTCAGCATTAATGACGGGCCCAGCACATAGATCAACATGCACTGGCCCTCCCAACGGTCAGGAGATGAAGCGATGCAAAAATTGAGATAGCAACAAGTGGCCTCGGGAAGCCCAAATGACTCATAGCAAGCGAAAGACGGGGACGAGCCGAGGGAGATACCCAGGGGAAGAAAAAATCTTCACACACATGTGCTAAGAATTCGCGAGGTACTGTGAGGGAATAAGTCCCCAAGCGCCAAGCCCAGGATAAGGCCCAGGCCCAGGCCCCTCGTATGAGAACCGGGACGAGCCGAGATGGTCCGAAAGGGAGGACACAGGGCAAAAGTCCTGACAAGAGGACGAGATATCATGTAGCTTGGCACCACTAATAAAGGTACCCCCAACCTTGACACAACGGAGCATAACACCCCAAACTGACCAACCGTTAGGGACACCCCCGTCCCTGACACTGCTGTCCAGATGACGCAGGAGAGCAGGGAGCCTGCCTAAAGCCATGCCGCATTTAATGGAGCAGGATCGAGCCAGACCAAAGACACACCGCATTTAATGACATAGCATCAAGTACGCATGGCAGGGCCACGCCGCATTCAATGCAGCCCGGGGGTCGGCACGCAACAGGCATGCCCTCTTGGGTGTCAGGAATGACCCTAGCAGGGCAGAAAGTAGGAGGCTGGCAGGGATATGCAATCCCAGTACGGAGCCGCACGCCGGTCACCATCCCCTCGAGACCCACCCCAACCAGGTATAAAAACCCCTCACTCTGCCGAGAAGGGGGGTCTTACACTCTGAAACATTTCTCTATTGATTCATTGTAGCTCTCGTTTCTCTCTTCATCCCTAACCTTGGACTGACTTGAGCGTCGAAGGTACCACGACCCCCGAGCTCCCTCACTCTCCTCCTTGCAGAGAAAAGTCGGAGTGCTGCTAGTGTGGAGTTGCCCAGGCAAGCGAAACACAACATAAACATACATCATTTTCATGTTAGAGAACAAAACTACATCTTTTCGTGAATAACATTACTAGTTTCATCTTCTCGAATGGTTTCCATGCATATTTCTTAATTCTTATTATTTTTTTAAATAATGCCCAGAGTAGAAGGACTAATCGGTTATTTCTTTAAGCATGCCAAGCATCCCAATATTAGCAGTGATGGTACATCCCAATATTAGCAGTGATGGTACATAAATGTAACCCATTGTTCATTTTGGTCTATTTACTTACGTTTGAAGGCTATTTAGATGTTAATTTTCAAAATTAAAGCAGCAAAACAAGTAATTTTTTATTCAATATCTCTATGGGATAAAGATAAGAACGGAAAAAATAATTAAATAAAAACGTTTATTATCTTTGTTAAAAATGCATAATAATGAAATGATTTCTTTTTTGGCTAAACCTACAATTTATATTTTTTCAATTCCAAAGACTTCTTTCCTTTGGTCTACATTCCTATCCTGATATAGCTTATATCCTTTTAAATAGCAATGATGCAAAGCACTTCCTTTTACACTAGTTAAGAAACTCGAAAAACCAATCGTATGGATATGTGTAATACAGGACTTCCAATCCTATTAGGAAAATGAGGGAAATGGATACTCAATCACCTCCTCGACACATTCCCTTCTCTCCCAAGCATCGTCCCACACAAAAAGAAAGATCGCATAGTCTCGATCCGATCTATAGGTCCACTACCATAAAGTGAGCAGGTGAGCCGTAGAATGGACAACTAATGCATTCCACTTATTGAACAAGGTTCTATGGCTAGTCCACAACACCCCTGGATATTAACAGCATCCTTGGGGTGATCTTACACAAGTAGTTCTCATCGTTCAAAGACTACGAGTGTAATAGGAGCATCCATCGATAAACCCATCACCCTAAGATGATCATCTCATGGTTATTGAGAATGACTTTAAGGTAGGGAATTTTTTACTTTTATAGGAACTTTTGAATCAGAAACAATAGTATCTCCAACCATAGTCCCTCTGGGATGTAAAATATATCTTTTCTCACCATCCCCATAGTGTATGAGATAAATCTATGCACCACCTTTGACTTTTGCCACTTTATTCAATTAAGGCATGAGATCAAGGGTATTTGCTTTACTTCACAAACAAAAAGGCCCCACTGGATTGCCTTCCATTGTGGGTTATCAACCCATTGTTAGTATCGAAATGAGTTCTTTACAAGAAAGAATTACTTCTACCAAAGCAGGATCCATAACCTTTATTCATTAAGAGACCAGACCGATGCTCTGATCGTGTGACTATTGAAGAATGAGCTGGCAAATCATAGGTAGTGGCTTGGTTAAGGGAACCCTCCAGAGCTATAGCAAAAGAGAGTCTTCATATGGCAATTGGCACTGCTTATGATTAGGTGGTTATCCATGACCAAGATGAAGTTTGGTGAAACTAAGTGGAGGTCCTAATCGACTAATGTTGAAGAATCAACGGATGAGTTGCATTCATACAGATACAAAATAAAAGATTCTCTATTGATTCAAACATTGTACCTGCGAGATAGGCATAGAGAAAGAGGAAAAAGTCGAAGATTTCACATAGTACTTGTGATCTAAAAATCAAACCGATTTATTTCGTACCTTTTGCTCAATGAGAAAATTGGCCAAATTCTAAATGATCAAACCTATGGACTATCGAAATGCATACATTTGTCTCATACATTGTGGGGATGGTGAGAAAAGATATATTTTACATCCCAAAGAGGCTTTTTTTTTTCCTAAGCAAGCAAAGTTCATTAAAATAAAAGATGATACATGTCAGAGGGGGTGGGGTTCCCCAACAAAATACCCAAAACAACAACCACAATGTAAATATGGTGAAAAAAAGAAAAAAAAAATGGGTTCTGAGACCAATTTCTTGGTGTCTACCCAAGCCCTACTAAGAGGGAACCATCTTAAAAGACGTTTTGAAGGTAAGCCACCGCTGGAAGTGGTGCAAGCGGATGCATTGTACTTGAAAGTCTTGAGGTATTTGTTGTCTCTCTCACAAGATCATCGGTTAGGGGAAGCAATAACATGGATAGACCGACAGGGGAAGGGTAGATTTGCAGCAGAGGAACAGTCAACCCGCGCCTCTGGAGATGCGCGTGAGGAGCATGTGCCGGTGGAATGGAGGAGGGGTCTGGCCGATCTGAAGGATTGAAGGGTGGGGAGTCTGCTGGTGCGGCGCGAGTAGCTGGCTGAGCGGTAGGAGTGCGGCAGCACGTTAAGACCACGTGCAGAAACAAACCACGCGTGAGGGCCACGCGCCGACATTTTGGGCGCGGTTCCATGTCGTCCCAGTAGATCGATAGGAGGGGAACGTCATGGTGGGGCGCGTGTTGACTGTTCACAGCCGGAGTGCAGCAGATCTGAGAAATCTGCGACGGTGGAAAAAGACTACCATAAAAGCATATTTACAAATAGGTAGCTGAAAGGAAGAGGAAAATGAAAAGGAAATTGAGAGGATGGTGGAGCCGAGGCTCACTCCTTCCTCTCCGGCGACGGCACTTGGAAGGATTGGTTTTCTTTCTAGAGAGAAGGCAGAGCTTCTCTATCTAGAAAATCAGCTAGGTTAAGGCTTACTTACGGCCGTACTTATCCCAAAGAGGCTATAATTGGAGATAGTACCATTGTTTCTGGTACAGAAGTATGAGATCTAATTGATCTTTACTCTGCTTAGTCTATCAATTTAGATCCTTTCTTTATCCTTTGATTCAACGATCTATGATGCATTCTAAGTGGTGCAGTCTGATTTTAAATTTTTAAAAATGATCAACATGGGTGTGTTTAAGATATTCTTGTACTAATTAACATCAATCAATAATCAATCAGATTAGTCTCGTAAGACTAGTTTAGTGTAAAAAGAAATAGGAGCAAGAACTTAATCACCAATAAGAACCTCTTGTGCCATCAACTAATCTTATTATTGAATTTGATGTGTGAGATTGATAAAAATAAGTATTTTTATGTATTCCTTACAATTTTTGTGTATTACACTACTGTATCATATATTTTATTACATTATGTGAGGATTGCACAGAAACAAGGGAAGAGACCTCTTCCCATTGGCAAGGTACTGTGGAAGATGATGGCAGCAGGTCAGGCAAAGTAAAGCTAGTCCAAAGTAGGGCAAGCAACACTATGTAGAAAGCTTGGCTGACATATCCCAAAACTAAGGCTATGTTTGGATGTTGAGATGAGTTAAGTTGAATTGTGAATAATAGTATTTTATGGGTTCCATTGTGATGGGTTTAAATTTTTTAGATTGAGATGTATGAAATAGGTTGAGATGAATTTAAATTTTTTATGGAAATTTGAAAAAGTAGTGGGTCCCATCAATGATCAGTTTGAGATGAGTTAAGATGGATTGAGTTTGGTTCAACAACCAAACACAACCCAAGTAAAGGAGGACTTTTCACCCTTTGACCGGTGAGCAAGGACTATGCTTACTATACTCTGGCTAGAGCGAAGAGCTGAAGAGGCTAGTAAATTTGGAAAGGGTGGTCTACAGCAAAAGGCATGCTATGGGCGAGACCAAGTAATGGTCAAAGTTTGAATATTGCTCAAGGATAAAACCGATACTAATGTGAGGGCTCTCTGGGATTATGCGGGCAGAGATGCTCAAAGGCCTCTGGTGTCGTACACAGACGTCCATACTCCATATGAGACATTACGTCTGGAGTAAGCCTGCAGTAGAAAGAATTATGGGCTTGCAAGCCATATTTTCTGAGATCAAAGGCCTTCTATTCAAGCAAATCAGTAATCATAAGGACACCTAACAATCCCACCCTTATAAAGGCTTTGGATGAGGGAAAAAATCTCACTTTTGAGATCATAAAGTGTTGGATCTTCTTTGGATTCAGAGTCTTCAATGAAAGCATGTGACTTCATGGGTGCAACAAAGAGGGAGCAGCACCAGCGCTACCGTAGTATTTTAATATTGTTGGTAGGTTAGCTCCAAAATTGGGAATGTGGGGTAAATGTATGTGAGTATGTTGTAAAATTAGGCTTTGCATATTCTATAACTTCCCCCTTTTTATACATGAAAATAATAGATAGCTTCTCCATTATGTTTATGGATTATCTTTATACTGTGATTTTGAGATGATGAGTTTGAATGGTGTGGGTTGGTGGTGATAATTATTTTTGGTTGCGTGAGTCTTACCGTGTGTTGATCATCATGGATGGGTTGAGAAGTCCCTGCACGATTCCTACAACACGTTTCCGCGAGTTTCGTACAAATAGAAAGAGTCCCCATGATGATTGTGGTGGAACATTTTTGTATTGGCCTCACTTGATAAACAGGTAGAGAGATTTCCTGGGTTGATCATGTATGGTGTCTTCAAGTTGGTTGACTGGGTAAAGTGATTTCCCAAGTTGTCATTTGTGTTGTTTTTGGGTATATTAACTGGGTTGAGCGATTCCCCGTGTCGGATGATTTGAAATGGGTGAGTTACCTTACACGTTGACCAGATGGAGTGATTCTTGAACAGTATTTATATGATGAAATATGATGGATTTTACATGCTTTGATAAGAGAGTGATTTCTCGCCATGATAATAACTATGCATAAATCAGATCTACTCAGAGGGTGATTCCTCGTCATACTTATATATTTTAGTTTTATTTAGAGGGTGATTCCTCTCCATAACTATGAATACATGTATTTCTGCTTGGGGTGACTCCTCGCCATGCATAAAAATCTGTGTTCACAAATCATTTACATGAAACAGGCGTCATCACAAGTAAGGGACCCCAACCTTAGTTAACTAGCTAGCGATTCTAGGAGTATAGTCGTAAGAGTCGAGTTTGTTCAATCATCTCAGAGCAAGTTAGGATGTTTGAGTACTACAAAGTACCTTATTTGACTCAGGTGCCTCCTAGACATTCGTGTCTTCTACATTTGCTAGAATAAGCGACTTCTAAGTGGAGTAGTACTATGCACCAAGATGGTTACAAGTCATCCCTTAGAAATAGGCCAAGTCATCATGGAGGCAAACTTAATAATGTTCAATTAATTGCAATTTGATATTACCCTAGGTATGTATTGGTTTTTTTTTTAAAGAGTCTAGGCCACATGTTCAAGAGTGACCCTTCCCCAGGTTTATTCATATGCCCTCACTTCTGGCGGAGGAATACCTTGGTTACATTATTCCCATTTAAACAACTTTAACACTAATAACATAAAACAACCTTATGACCAACCTTAAAACAAAAAAGAACACTAACATACCCAAAGATAATTAACAATTAGCTATACCTTAAATAAGGTAAAGCTAATTTATCCGTACGGATCAACCCTCTAAAAATCCTAGGCGCCTGATTTAAAGAATTCCACACACACGACACTCCACTTGCTCCTAACTTTGCCAAATAATCTGTCGGAGCATTTCCTTCTCTAAAAATGTGCTGTACATTAACATCCCTACTATGAATGACCTCCATTAATTCCTCCCAAAAGTCTTCTAAATACCACATGTTACATCGCTGCCAGTGAACCCATCGCACACACACTTGCGAATCTGACTCCACATCTATTCCATGAAAACCCATCTCTCGGCAAAATCGTAACCCAAAACCATTGCCTGCAACTCAGCACTAGTATTTGTACCCGCACCAAGATGTTTCGAAAAAGCCAGAACCATATTTTCGTAAGCATCCCATAAAACACCTCCTACCCCTGAAGCTCCCAGATTCCCCAAGCTACTTTCATCTATGTTTAATTTAATTCTACCGAAACTTGGTTTCTTCTAACTTACAGTTCATATGATCTTCTGTTTTACAGGAATGATTGGGATATTAAGCTCATGCAGCTGAGCTTCGTCTGCACGAGAGCATCTTGTAGCCTTCGCATTTACCTTCTGTAGTTTACCCACTGTGAAACGGATCAACTACTTTATTTCCTTTGCAAAAAATATTTTCCCTTCCATTCTTGCTTTACACCGATGGAACCATAACCTCCATTAGATAATCGACGAAAGCAAGTCAAGTATACTACCCATTTGTGTCGATCTTGAAGCTCTCCTGAACCACACCAAAACCGTTTGGTACCACATCCTGTTAGAGACAAATGGAATACCCAACAGATCCGAAAAAAATCTCCAAACATTCAAAGCAACTTCACCCCCCATAATTACGTGATTTAGATCTTCAGTAGCCCCACCTGCACAACAATCACATTTCGAAGGTATTGGAATACCAATCCTCCTCAACCTCTCATCAACACTGAGGCAATTATTCATTGCCTTCCATATAAACACATGAATGTTTTTTGGTAATCTCTCATGCCAAACCCAATCAGACCAACACACTTCCACGCATTTTTTGTAGAAAATCTACCATCATTATTTACTGTCCAAACCAGTATATCCTGGCCTTCTCTACATGAACCCAGGAAGTTACAAATTTCAGTAGCCCTCTCATGGCCGACCATCCTGTCCAGTTTATCAATATCCCATCCATTCTCTACCTTCAGCTTACATATTTGTATTTTGGGTTCTTCCACGATCTGCGAATCATTTGCAAGAGGTCCCCCATCCCACCAGTTATCAAATCAAAAAGAAATACTTCCATCCCTGATCTTCCACTTAGAATGCTAGAGCACAAGGGGGATGCTATGGACTACCAACCGCCAGAATCGAGAGCCCTTATTCGGCTTTGCCAAAGAAAGATGTCTATTAGCAGCATACTTTCCCCGAAAAAATCTGCACCATAAATCATCCCCTTGAAGGATCTTCCATGCAAATTTGGCATGAAGCGACGCTTCCTCAAGCCAATGCCATTTTCTTCTACTAGCTGACACATTCGACTCCAAGAGAACCAGTGCTTTCTACCTTTCCCATTCACCTCACCCCAGAAAAGGAACTAAACATGCTATTTAGCAACTTCAAACATATTTCGGAAGTTACAAAATAGCGAGAAAGTGAATTAGTAAACTTGCTAAAACATGTTTCATCAAAACCAGTTTACCCCCAGCAGACAAACATTTATTTTTCCAACCCCCAATCTTATCCCGGACTCTCGTGATGAGTGGGTCTAAATATTGTTTTAATATTTTTTCAGAAGCAATCGGAACACCAAGATGTGTAAAAGGAAAAAGTCCTTCTACAAAGCCTGTAATCCTCAACAGCTCCCTTTTCCTCCCAACATTAAAATATTTTCCAAAATAAACCCCTGTTTTGTCTTTGTTTACGCATTGCCCAGACTATTTCTCATACATACCAATCACTTCCATCAATGTTTTCACAGATTTCTTACTTCCATTTGCAAAACTGAGAATATCATCCGCATTAGCATATGCAAAATTATTGGTGTCCCTCGAGGTTGAGAAAAATTACCAATCCTTCCACTTGAGAAATTTTCCTTCAATAGACGGGATAATACTTCTTCCACGATAATAAAAAGGTAGGGCGAGAGGGGATCTCCCTGCCTCAGCCCTCTTCCACCTTGAAAACAACCACGGACAGTTCCATTCATCATAATAGAATACCATAGTGACTGAATACAATTCTTGATCAGCCCACGGACACCATTAGAAAAACCAAACCTCTCCAATACATTCAAAAGAAAATCCCATTCTACCCTATCATAGGCCTTTGCCATATCCATCTTGAAAATCACATTACCTCCCTGGCTTTCTCGGTTGATAAAACAAACCATTTCTTTTGTTAAACTAATGTTATCAAATATGTTTTTTCCTGGAATAAAAGCACTTTGTTCCATAGATATCATAGATGGAAGGAGATGTGTTAAGCGATTAACAAGCACCTTGGAACATATCTTATAAAACACTGAGCATAAACTAATAGGGCAGAACTTATCAAACCCTGAAGGTTGCAATACCTTCGGAATAAGCACCAACAGAGAGGCTGTATAAAACCTTGGCAATGGAGAACCACCAAAGAAATCCCTGACTGCATCCGTAATATTATCACAGATTACTTCCCAGCATGCTCTATAAAACTCGGAACCAAATCCATCAGCGTCGGGGCTGCTATCAACAGGGATGCTAAACACAGTTTCTTTCACTTCTTCGCCCGAAGGTAAACGACTCAAAAGGCTATTTTCCTCATCTGATATAATAGGCTCAACTACACCCTCCAATACTGGACACTCCACACTAGAAGATTGACCCAGAAACTCTTCAAAATAAGCAACCACACCATCATGAACCTCTTGTGGAGACTTTAAGACAACCCCATTATGAAGCCGCATCTCACAAACCTGTCTATGCTTTCTAACTTTGAGTAATGTATGAAAATACCGGGTATTTTTATCTCCTTTTTCCGTCCACCGAACTTTAGCACACTACACAAGCCGCATACTCTCCCGTTTTTCCCAAGTGTCAAGCTCCAGCTTGGTAGCTATCAAGTCCTACTCTATATCTTCACTATACTGCCTCTGTAAACTGGATTCGAGTCCTTCTAACTGAGTCTCCAACGCCTGAATGTGTTGAGTCGTCCAACCAAAAACATTTCAATTCCAGCTTCTTAGTCTTACCTTCAGTCTTTTCATTTTAATAACCAATTTGACCATACCCATACCTAAGGCATCTTGCTCCCAAGATTCTTTTACACATTCTAAGAACCCATCATGCTCAACCCACATTTGTTGAAAGCAGAAAGGAAAGGGACCATATGCTACTAACTTGCTTGATAAGGAGTTCACCATTGGTGAATGATCCGATGCAGTACGAGGTAAATCACGCATAGAAGATTCCGAGCAACAAAGCAAAAAATTATTATTCATCAGCATACGATCCAACCGAGCCCAGCTTCTAGATAATCCTTGCTGACCATTACACCAAGATAAACTCTTCCCCAGGAACTTCATTTCAATCAATCCACAAGTCTGAATCCATGAATTAAATTCATTTACAGCCTGCAAAGGGCGAGGCCTTCCACCTCTCCTCTCATTATCATTAGAAATGACATTAAAATTACCAGCCACTAGCCAAGGGATACTCAACCCCCCATCCCTCTCCAGGTCCTCCCAAAGTCTCTGGCGTTGTGCGTATATGCATTTTGCATAAACAAATGATATTTTGAATTCTTTTTGACCATCCGAGACCATAAATGTAATGTGTTGATCACTCATTGACAAAAATGTCACTCCTACCTCTGAAATCCAAAACAACCACAGCTTCCTGTCCACTGTTTCATTCGAGAGGCACCCCTCCAACAAAAGACTACGTTTGATAGTTGCCATGGAAACTTCCCTTAAAAACGGTTCCGCTAAAGCAAAAACTTTTGGCTTATATCTCATTACAATTTTCTTCAATCTATTTCTTGACGTTCCAACCCCCCCGACATTCCAAAAAATTATTGGACTGATCATAGATTAAATTTAGAGGAACGGGTCACCACCCTCTATGAACTTATGACCTTCACCAACTTATCCTCTGATATATTCTTCTTTTTGTTAGACACTTTTGAGTCTGAAAACACCTCTTTACAAGCCTCTTCTTTTTCCTCCCCAGGCTCGCTATCTGAAATACTGCCCATCTTTTCATCTACTCCTACCAAAATAGAGTCCTCTTCCTTTGACTGAGATTCATTAAACATTATGGAGTCTTCTTTAATATGGTTATCAACCATTGGAATCGATTCTCCAGCCCTCCCATGCATCTTCTCCTGTTGTTCCACATCTTTTAATCTAAGACACTCATTCTCTGTTCCATCCGCAATTGATCTGACCTCAATTGCCTTTTCTCCCTGATCTACAGCTACTGGAAGAGTCACTGGTAACTCTATCTTGTCCTCAACAGAGATCAAAGCCTCCACCCGATGCTCTACATCACTTTCAGGACTCACAACCACTCTATTCAGATTTAACTCATTTGACCCGCCCAGCATCGGAACCTCCTTCCGTTCTTCAGCCTCTCCATTGGACTCCACTAACTCCTTATCATTCTTCTTCACCACCCTATATTCTTTTCTCACTAACGGCTTCTCCTTATCTCTACACAGTTTCTCTTTTTTGCAAGTTTTTTCACTGTGACCCTGTCATTTACACCGAATACAATAAGCCAGGAGTGTTTCATAAATCACTTCTTGACGATGACTGGAATGACTCGCCGGCACCCCAATCCAAAATGAAGTAATAGTTTTTTTTGCCACATCCAACTCTAAACAGACCCTTGTACCATCCATTCTTGTCACGCATCGCGTAGAATTATCACTACGAATAAAATTTCCAATGGGCGCCATTAGAATGTGTAAAATAGATGACTGATAAAAGTTTGGGGCTAGACCAGGTAGGAAAACCCAGACCTGCACCACAAAAGGCTCCTCTTCTTCAATAAAATCTGGAGACCAGTGAAACGGCCTGTATTGAGTACCATTAATGTCGCAAACCTCACACGAGAATGCCTTATTGAAATCTTCTTCCGAAGTGAGACGTATGAAAACGTTTTGATGTAATCTCATAGCCGAAACTACTGCCACCCCTGATAATCCCCATCTACTCTTTATGAACAATTGAATGGCATCCAAAGACGAACATTGCCTCAGAAATTTTAAAACTAACGAAAATTGAAATGGTTCCGCTATCTTTTGAATCTCTTCTTTCGAAAACTGAAAATACATCTCCCCATCCATCACTTTTAGAGCTCTCATGGCTAATGGAATCTCAGGGAGGGGCTGAGGAATGGCAGATACCATATTTACAAATGATCGAGTATTGGCCTGCGGCAAAGGACCACCATGGGGTCCCGTCGTTGCCATGCAGAAACATGTTAAACCCTAGAACAAAAATCGCCTCACGCAACTCGCAACACGTCTCTCACCGAACGTCACTAATGTTTTATGTCAAACCAACAATTGAAGGTGTGGATTGGTTGTTTTGGCATTTCGCGAGTATTAACTGCCGACAAAGGATGGTACCATTCCAAGTGGCTGGGATGGAAGATAGAGTATTCCATGGCAATAGATTACGATCAATGACATGAATAATTACCTCATTGCAAGCCAAGAAATATTTAGGGTCAAAGCTTATTTAGTGCATCTAGTGCTTAAGGTGAAGGAGCCTAAAGAACTACAAGGAATACCCATAGTGGATGAGTTCTCAAAAGTATTCAGGGAACTGCCAGGATTACCACCTCCTAGAAAAGATGAATTTTCTATCGAACTGGAACCTAGAACAGTTATGGTACATAAGGCACCTTATAGAATGGCCCTGTCAAAGTTGAAATAGTTAAAAGGTCAACTACAAGAGCTGATGACGAAAGGGTTCATTAGGTCAAGTATATCACCTCGGGGACCACCGGTGCTATTTATTAAGAAGAAAGATAAGACCTTTAGGATGTGTATTTACTATCGTGAATTGAACAAGGTAGCATAAAGAATAGATATCCTCTGCCCAGGATAGACAACTTGTTTGATCAATTGCAAGGAGATAAAATATTTTCTAAGATTGATCTTAGGTTCGGTTATCACCAATTAAGGATCAAGGAAGACGACATACCAAAAATCGTGTTTCAAACGAGGTATGGATAATTTGAATTTATGATGATGCCATTTGGATTAGCCAATGCCCAAACAGCATTCGTGGACATCATGAATAGAGTGTTCAAACCATTCTTAGATATGTCTGTGGTAGTATTCATTGATGTTATCCTAATGTACTCCAAGAATGTTAAAGATCATGGAAACCACCTAAGACTGGTACTGGAGAAGCTTAAGGAACATAAGTTGTTCGCCAAACTCAACAAGTGTGAGTTTTGGTTGGAGGAAGTTAAGTTTCTTGGTCATGTGATATCCAGTGAAGGAGTCACGGTAGACTCAAGTAAGATTGAAGAAATCATGGATTGGCAACATCCTACCACGGTGCACGAAGTTAGGAGCTTCTTGGGATTAGCTGGTTATTATAGGAGATTCGTGGAAGGATTCTCCCAGTTATCAAGCTCTATCACAGTGTTGACTAGGAAGCACTAAAAATTCAGTTGGACAGAGACGTGTGAGAAGTGCTTCGAGGAACTAAAGAGAAAGATTAACCACAGCCCCTGTGTTGGCATTACCAAAATCCCATAAACCATTCGTGGTATATAGTGATGCGTCGAAATATGCAATAGGATGCATCCTGATACAAGAAGGAAGGGTAATGGCTTATGCGTCAAGACAATTGAAGAACCACGAGAAGAACTACCCCACCCAGGATATGGAATTAGCAATCGTCGTGTTTGCCGAGAAAATTTGACAACATTACTTATATAGGGAAGCATGTAAAATATACATGAATCACAAGAGTCTGAGACATCTCTTCACCCAAAAGAACCTCAACATGAGACAAAGGAGATGGCTAGAGACTATAAGTGATTATCAGTGAAAAATTAAATACCATCTAGGAAAAGCCAACCTAGTCGTCGATGTGCTAGTTCGAAAGTCTAGATCCAAGGATGTATGAGGTTCTAAAAAATAGACTCACTTCTTTAGGGAATGAGGCAACTATTAATAGGAGATTCACAACAAGAGGAAGTCCTCACCTCGATACAGGAATTAAAGGTCAAAAACTACAATGAACTAAAGGATTAGCAGAGGAAAGATCCAAAATTATTGGAGATCCAGTGAAGAATCCAAAGAGGAAAAGGGCCTCTATATTTTAGTTTGCACGAGAATGGAACCTTGCTATACAAGGGATGAAGATTGGTCCAGCGAATTAGGAGATTATGGAGAGAATACTAGCTGAAGCCCATATTTCACCATATTCGATACATTCGAGGAGCACAAAGATGTATCAGGATCTCAAGAAAAACTTTTGGTAGGAAGGAATGAAGCGATATATCGCCCACTTCATCAAGAAGTGTGCCACGTGTAGGCAAGTAAAGGCTGAGCATCATATATCAACCAGAAATCTGCAGCCCTTAGCCATTCTTGAGTGAAAGTGGGAAGACATAGTTATAGACTTTATGGTCGGATTACCCCTAGTGTAAGAATGCAATTTGGGTAATCATATATAGACTGACGAAGAGCGCCCACTTTCTACAGGTTATTACAACAGAAACTTTGGGTAAGCTGAGTCAACTGTATGTAAAGCATGTAGTTAGACTTTAGAGTGCCTAAGAGCAAAGTGTCAGATCGAGACTCAAGGTTCACATCTCATTTTTTGAAGAGCCTGCAAATGGCAATGGGCACAAACTTGAGATTCAATAGTGTGTATCATCTGTAAACTGATAGATAGTCAAAAAGGAGAATTCAAACACTGTAGGACATACTAAGGGCATGCGTATTGGACTTTAGAGGCTCGTGGGAAAGCCACATCTCACTCATTAATTTTTCCCTACAACAATAGTTACCATGTGACTATTCCATATGGGCCCTTACAAGGCTTTGTACAAAAGGAAATGAAGATCACCTTTATGTCAAGACAAGTTGGGGAGGCTCAGATAATTGGGTAAAAAATTATGCAGGATATGAAAGAGCAAGTTAAGCTCATAAGGGAAAAAATGACAACGACTCAAAGTAGGCAGAAAAGCTATGCCAACGTCAGGATGAGAGAGTTGACCTTTGAAGAAAATGATTGGGTATATCTCAAGGTATCACCCTTGACAGGAGTAAAAAGGTTCGGGCTAAGAGGGAAGCTAAGCCCAAGATATATTGGGTCCTATCAAGTATTAGAAAAAGGTATGCCCAACAACATATAGGCTGGCGTTACTAGGGGTGCTACCCTCACCTCCCAGATGGGGGAGGACCGTTTGGGCCCCTGAACCCCAACACTGCCCCATGGGCGGGTGCCCCTATCCAGATAACGAGGGGCAGATTGGCCCCCAAGTCCGTCTGCCCCCTATCCAACCCTACATTCTAGATTCCAGAGGACCAAAAGACAGATCCATAATGTAAATCTTACAAGAAATTCTAAAAAAAATCGTAAAGAGCATTACAGATCTTACAAATCCAAACAAAACCAAAGAAACTTACAAATAAAATAAAAAAGTCTAACAAATCCAACAAAAAAGAAAAGAAACAAATAAACCAAACAAATTACAAAATAAATTCAAAATAAATGCATAGACCCACAAGCCACAACCCCGATCATGGGTCATACAGATATGTGCACAAATCTTCATAGATCTATGGGCAGTCTGTATGGTGATCATGTGTCATTAAACTTGCAAATTCGTCATAGCGTCACCCAAGGTCGTAGGCGCCAGCCATAAAAGTTAGAACTCCCAGCCCATGGACTTCTAATGCCAGTCGTGACCCACGACAATAGAGAGAAGTCCTCTGCAGACTTAAAGGAGGCAGAGGAGAAGAAGGGAAAAGGGAGGAGAAGAGAAAGGAGAAAGAATAGAGGATGGTGGCCACTAGGAGAAGAGAATAGAAGAGAAGAGGGGTTGGCAACCAGGAAGAGAGAATGAGAGAAATGAGAGGTGAGAGCGACAGTTTTCCATTTTGTAGTTAGGGTTATGTTTTGAAACGACATCGTATTGGGATATCCAGGACAACTTCATTTCGTTAATTACAAGTCTATTTTATATATATTAAAGACGCGTGCCAAACAGGGTATATCCCGGGATTGGGCCCCGTCCCCGCATGTATTTAACATGCAGGCGAATGCCCCATAGCCTACATCTGACCAAGTGGGGCCGAACAGATGAAGGGCAGGGAAACTAGTGGCAGGGCCCTAGTGCCCACCCTTAGGTGTTACCAAAGGAATACGAATGGATCCATAACATGTTTCATGTTTCCTCATTAAGGAAAAGTTTTGGGAACCAACAACCCTGAGTGATTAACCCAAATCTGGTTCCATTGCAACCACACCTCACCTATGAGGAAAGACCAGTATGAATCTTCAACTAGAATGAATAGAGGCTATGATCCAAAACTGTACCTTTGGTGAACGTGCAATGGGGAAGCACAAGAAATGAAAAGTAGGGTGAACATCACTATGTAGAAAGCCTGACTAACACATCCCAGCACAAGGTGGTAAAGGACTTTTCACCCTATAATTGGTGAGCAAGGACTATGCTGACCATATCAGGCGAGAGCGAAAAGTTGAAGAGGCTGGTAGTTCTAGAAAAATGACGGTTTGCAACAAAAGGGTGAGCTACAGGCAAGAACTAGGGCGAGTAACAGGCAAAGGACGAATACTAGTCAAGGATCAGACCATACGGATTCTTGAGGGAACATCATACTCAACAAGGAATCCCGACCGACAAAGTATATCTAAGATCTGGATTCATGATGATAAATCCTATTAGACATTGCTTGAAGGACGTTATCAACTGCAGAATCGTGCTCTTGAAGGGGACCACACCATGTAGAGCACCTCAATCCTCATAAAAACACCCTCAGGTATGTACTACAAATACAAGTTTCATTTGGTTAAGAGAACGTGACCTCTCTCTGAATTAATCATCAGAGGCATCCATTGAATTTCTCCAAACTTTCTCTCTGATTGTAGATTGATTGTGAGTGTTGCAAACATCACTGAAAAATGCATCAACAGCAACTATTGCATCTGCTAGGAGCCGAGACTAGTAGATTTATTATATGTTTTGCCTAAAAGATTTTTTGGCCTTTATGTGGTATCTATCTTTTTCTCCCTCACAACCCTAAGTGGATATCCCACTAGGGATACGATGCATTTACAAGGATAAGATTTCATGAAGTCTAGACAGCAAAATAAAGTGAAGACCAATTAGGGGCAAAATTCTCAGTTCTACCACGAGTTGGTTGTATGTAGTAGTAGACAAATTGGCTTTGATTGTTTGGATTGAGAGTGCCTCTCAACTCATTTCATTTCATCTAATCTAATCTAATCATTATAATTTTTTCAAACTCTCTTACAAATTATAATAAATAATTCAAGTTTTTCAAATTTTAAAATAAAAATAAAATTAAAAAATAATATTCTAACAATATTTTATTCAACTTTCATCTCATCTCAACTCACTATCCAGACCTAAGTTGTTGACTTATCTCATTTGCATCCTTGTCGGCCATCCTATTGAAAAGTAACATTTTCATTTCTATGATAAGAAAAATAATCAACACCTTCTTTCAAACTTGTCACTTTCTCTTCTCTTTGAGCCTTGTAGGTATGTTTTTCAGTGTTTTATGCATAAAAATGCAGCTACCATTATCAAATGAAATAAACATATTGCCATAATACCACTTCTTACCAAAATCACCATTGCAACAATAATTTGTAAATAATCCAGAAGAAATTATCTTTTAATTTATTATTTTGTTTGTTAAGATTTAGATCTGTGATAAGCCAACTTTCATTTCTTTGTTCTTTGAATATATGACGTGGAATTCAACCCATTTATGGTGTCAACTCTCCCTCATTTCCCTCTGATTTTGACCGTTCAAGGTGTTGTTTCCCAGGCAAACTTCCAATATGGACGATGGAACCCCATTGTGTTATCCCATCCAAACTGCCCCTTCCAATTCATCAAAGGCATGACAGCTATACGACTTAAAGAATCAAGTGGAGGGTACGATGAATCAACATTTGGAGGTCTAGAAATTTGAGAACCTGGCATAATGTCCAAGCAATGCACTTTTTCTTTTATTATAATGTTAAATAACAAGAACCTTTCCTTTCAGAAAAGAGTGCTGCAGGATATCACAAAACTCATAATCTAAAGGACTTTCTATATTGCCTAGCCGAAGCTGTTCTATGAGAGTGATGAAGAGGGGTTGAGGGTTGGACATTATTCGATTCTCCTCTTGACAATAGCATGTTACATACTTTTCTAGACCGACCCAATGCATGTACTCTGATTTTAGGAGAAACTGTGCAAAAAATATAATATTTTCTTTCCATTTTTTTTATTTACTTGAAGCACATTGGACACAGGACAGATGTAGTCGTCTTCTACCTTATTTTAAGCCCTACTGTACTTTAGGATCAGAAAGTTAAAAATGAGCTATGTGAGGCTATATCCCATTTAAAAATCTAAATGGAACTTCAAGCCTCCTCTCTGGTGAGGGTTTTTAATAAGCGAGGGCTTTTTAATAAAATTGAGAGGGTTTTTTTTTTTTAAAAAAAAAAAAAAAAACCTCTTCTCTAGTGCATGGGAAAATTCTATACACTATACAACCATCTTATTTTCATCTCACTGAATATGATGTGACACATTTATCACTATTAAACGATCATTTATTGCATATTTTTTTATCATCTAATGGTGATGAATGTGCCACATATCACTTAATATGATCAAAATAAGATGAGAGTGTAGTGTATAACATTACTCCTAGTACATGAGGTATGGTGTTTTTTTTTATTATTATTATTCTTGTTCTTGTTATTGCAAAGTCCACGCCAGAGGCTGTTCCATGCCTAAGATTCTGCTTGCAATGGGATTTTCAATAATGGAATTTTGATTTTTCAAAGAGAATTTGGCAAAACTGACATAAAATAAGTTTCATAACAATGGTCGAGTACTTACTTAGCAAGTTTGCTGGCATATTTCCTTTTTTCTTGGTTTACTGATATTAGTTAAATGTAAGATTTTGAAATAACTTGAATTTATAAGATGAAGCTCAATGTGTAAATCATTGTGAATCATGACATAGTGTAACAACCCGGTCCTAAGTTTAGGTCATAATATAAGTTTTATGTATTTTTTCATATAGCTATTATCACTATTATTGCTATTATTATCATATTTTACATTTATTAATTCTAATAATTTCTATTATGATTTTGTTTTATTATTAATAATTATTACTAGATTTTATCAGATTTTAGTTTTAGTTTGAATTTAAGTCTTACTTCATTCTATCTCCAACAAACCTCATCTCTTTTGATTGTTAGCCTCTGTTTAAACACTTCAAACCACCAAACCCGTAAGTTTCATCCTATTTGTTTCAAATTTGAAACCCTAACCTCAAACCCGTATGTTTCTTAGTGATTTTGCTAACATCCTAGTGGAACACCAACTCTATTGCCGAGTATTTTTCTACACATGCACGTCTCCACTCTTTTGCACGTGCACGTCTCTACTCTTCTAGGGTTTCTCTATTTCTCTATCATTTACCATTATAAAATGCGCTTACCCGTACACGAGAGGAGAAACACGTGAGCCCCTACGAAAATTTTCTGTTTTCGAAATATCCAGAGGATCAACATATTTCGTTTGAGCCGTAGGTTCTGCCCAACCGCCGCCGACCACCATAGGATGTCGGAGCACCACCCGTGGAGCCAGAACCCGCCGACCAGCTCAGCCCTAACGCACCCACTCCCTTCCGGTAAGGCCTCGGCCGCCACAGCCTTCTCTCTCTCTTTTGTTTCGGTTTTACAGTTCCTCTCTCTAAACTCTCTCTCTCTCTTTCTCTCACTCGGAGCCGAACCACCATAGGAACCCCCAGTCGCGTCGCCGGCCACTCCCAACCACCCAGAGCCGTCGTCGAGTCAACCCCTCTCCCTCGGTGAGCCTCCATCGTAGATCCCTCTTTCTCTCTCAACTCTCTATTTTCCTTTTCGTTTTAGCCATGTTTTCGGATTCTTGAAAGAATCCGTAAGTTTTGATGGGCCTTGGGCCCTAGGCCCTTATGTGCGTACGTGTGTTGGAGTTGTTCTTTTGATTGGGCTCATTGTAGTATTATTATTATGGGCCAAGTTTTGACTTTTACAAAATTTTAATGAGGTTTAAATGGACTTGTATTTTAATTTGAGTTTCATCTTATTTTTATTCCAACAACAGTTTTAGTGATTTTTATTGGGCTTAATATTTTTAAAGGTTAGTTTTTAATTAAATAAATATATTAGTTAAAGGTTCATTTTATAAGGAAGTGTTTAAAGAATTGAAAATATATTTTAAAGTATACTATTGAGCCTAATAATTTAGTTAATATTTCCTTTGTTGATTTAGTAGAATTTAACAAAATTACTACGTTAAGAATTTAATGGAAATTATTAGGTTTCTTATAAGATTTAATAACTATGTTAAGAAATGAAACTTAGTTTAAGAACTTAAGTCTTATGAAATATTTTAAAATAGCTAGAGTTTTCTACTAAAATTATAATTTAGTATTTTAAGTAATTTAAATACTAGGATTTATTAATTTAAGTGTTAAACAAAATATTTGTTTGACTATCTTTTAGAATTCTGAATTTAATTAAGTAGGATATTAGTACTTATTTGTTCCAACAATTTAGTGATAGTTATTTATGGTATATAGGTCTCAAGTTACGAAGTGTTATTCAAGAAGAAACGCAGCGAGGTAAGTAAATTTGATCATAAATTAAGATGATCACAGTTAGCTTATATGTATGTATTATTCAAACCAGTTCTTTGATAGCCATTATTTATGAACCGCTCATGTCATATGCAAGCATGTCATTCAGCATAGCATACGATCATGTCATTCCGCATCATGTTTAAATTCAAAAATTATGATTATGTATGTAATATGTCATGCATCTCATGTGTATAAGACACATAAGCCATCCTAAATTCAAGTGTAAGATAAGATCAGATCAGTTAATAAGATGGCCATTCAGATGCATGGTACCAATGCAGTTCAGTTTCAGGGTGGTGTGCAAGCCATGAACTCAGTCATGGTCCACCATAGTATGCTAGAATACTATCAGCGGTTCCCCTTGCTGCAGCGGGATGTGGGGCCAGTGCACAACCTTGCACACAGGGTTAAGTGTGTTGGCCAGTCAGATAAATCAGTCAGATCAGTCAGTTAATTCAGATAAATCAGTCATGCATAGTATAAGCATCAGTATGAACAGTCATGAATTTTAAGCTCTCAGTATGAAAGTTTTTATGAAAATCTTATGTTTATTACGTTTACGTTGTGATGAATTTCTTACTGAATCTTCGACTCATTTTAGTTTGTTTTCATGTTTTTAACCACCCAGGTGAGGATGATGATTACGAGCAGGCAGGCCAGGAATAGAAGGAGCAGTTAAATTAGTTTCAGACCTTTTTGAATAAAACATGCTTTTATGACATGAATTTATTCAGTTTATTTCATTTAATGTTTTTGGAAGACAGCTTCATTAGACCTTTTTCCACTTAATAAATTTCATGTTTTCAATTATGAAATTTGGAATTTATTGCCAGATTTATTTTTATGAAAAACACGTGACACACCTAGCCTACGGGAAGGGGGTGTTACACATAGACACTGCTTTGAATTTCTAGTTTTTAATTATTTCTTTCTTCATTCATATTCTTATTTGCCAATACTCGCCTTCTTTGTTGGCATGTACAAATGCTCGTAAATGTGAAATTTGAGAATTACAGCAAGAACACCACCAAAAATACAACTTACAGTTCCAATTCACAAACACAGCCTGTAAGTGATCACGGATATAGTTACATTGCCCTCCCTGAAATGAGAGGTTTGGGAGGCAACAGAGATCTAATTTCAGGTGCAGAACTGGGAAAAAGTGTGTTCAGCTTATGCATGAGGATATCAGACCTTGAAGGAATGTCATTTAGGAGAAACTGTTGAACAATTGGCTTCTTAAACCACTCCATGATCGAATCTCCAGGGGCCCTTAGAACCACCTTACTAACCTCAAAAGGAGATTCTACTGAGCTCAACATCTGTGCAACCACAATCTTCAAGGTAGGTCCTGTAACCAATTTAATGCGTCTTGGCACAACACCATAATACAGCATTCGCTTTCTGAATCTGTGGAGAGTGTGCACAACTGCAATAAGAGCAGCTCCCACAGACAAGTTTCTAACATCAAGAGACCAAGCAATATGCTGATCAAAGACAATTGCCTTAGGGAAAAGCTTATTCTCATAGGCAACTTTCCAAACACATCGGGCTCGGTTTATTTGACCCATAAGAACAAGGTAGTTAAGAAGAACATTGACAAAGAACCTCGCAGCTCCCTCTTCCAACTCATAATCAATGCCCTGAAAGAATTCCCTAACAAAAGTTAAAACTGGTTGTTTCCTCTGTTCGGGGCCTGTGAAGAGCCCACACATGAAACCGTGTGCCTTATGTTTTGTAGCACTAAGGATAGACATCAAATGCTTCTCATTTTCCTCTTCCTGGCATCTCACAAGATGAGCTAAAATGGATGTGTATAGTATAAGATCCACCTTTGCAGCAGAATTCACATATGTTTCAAGGAGAGGCTTGGCTGACTCGTACAACCCATTCTTCATACATGACTCAAACAACTGTCTAATGATAAAATTATTTGTTCTGATACCCGATGAACCCATGAAGCGTAGCCACCTCAAAGCAAGATCAACAGAACCATCCTTGATATACACCATCAAAACATCACTAGCATTCACATCAACAGAAAATCCCATGGCCTTCATTTCAAGTAAAACTTTGGCAGCCACATCAACTAGCTTCTTGTTAGCCAGGAGAGTCAAAAGGGCAGTGTAAGTACTTAGACCTGGTCTCAGACCAGCATTCATCATTGAGTTATACAGCTTCATGGCAGAATCTACTTGTCCAGTGGCAGCATGCATTTCCAAGAGGCAAGAATATGTAGATGGGGTAGGTAAAAATCCAGCCTTCTCCATATCTGTAAATGCAGACATTGCAATATCAAGCTTCCCTGATTTGGCATGCGACTCAACAATCAATGTGTACAACCCAAAGTTAGGCCTGAAGCCTGCTTTCTTCATCTCATCCCAAAGCCTAAGAGCAGTATCTAACTTCCCAGCCTTTGCATACGACTCGATTAAAGAAACATACATAGTAGCAGATGGCCTCAGCCCATAACCCTGCATTTCCACGTACACCTTCATTGATGTGTCCAATCTCCCTGCTTTCCCCATTGAATCAACAAGTGATGAGAATATGTTAAAGTCAGGTCGGAAGTTCCTCTCTTTCATCTCTTGGAATAGCTTGAAAGCGGCATCAAGACGGCCTGATTTTGCCAAGCTAGGAATCATCAACCCATAGGTTGACATATCTAACAAACATCCAACTGCTTCCATGCTTCCATATATCTCAAATGCCTTGTAAGGCAAACCCTTATTCAAAAAGAGTGTAATAAGAGAGTTATATGTCAGGGTGTCAATTTTACAACCTGAATCCTGAATCTTCTTAAAACAATAAAATGACACCTCCAATTTCTCAGCTTTAGCCAAATACTGAATTACACGGTTGTATGCACTAAAGGAGCAAAGACCATTATTAGTGGAATCACGGACCATTTCATCAAACAATGATTGGATACCATCAAAATCCCTATTTCGATTTAACTCATCAAACAACATCACATAACAATCCTCACTGGGTGAATACCACGACTGCCTCTTAGCCCATTGAAACAAACTCAAAGATGTGTCTCTATCCTTAGTAAGCTTCAAAGCTTGAGTAATGTGAGTCATATTTGGTACAAATTGGAGTTTGTCCAATTGGGTCTCTAACTCAGGTCCCCATTTCCACCTCTTCACAACCTCAACAATCTTGGCTACGGCTGAGGCATTCAAAAATGGCTTCTTTAGCCCACCCACCATAACGTGGTCATCAAGTCCTGGTTCAACTGATCGTATACCTTTACCACTGTAAATAACACTCCCCGATTCATCTAAGTACTCTATCTCCTCAGTCCACTCACCAGAACCACCATCACCGTTTCTCCCAGAGCTGTAATTTCTTCTAGATTTAGCGTTACTAACAGGGCTCCTGACAAAGCAAGGGTCTTTTGGCACAGAAAGTTCACGGGGAGTTAAATAGAAACCCATTGCAGAGCTAAAAAATCTGGAACTTTTGAAACAGCCATCCGGTTTAGTTGTGGGTAAATTAGGGCTCTTTGAATAGAAAGAATCAAATGAAGATATGCAGATAGAACTAGGGTTTTTGGTAAGTGAGTGGAGAATTCTAGGGGACAGTTTCCTACAGCGAATCATTGATGCTTTGATGGAAAAGAATTAGAGTTTTAGGAATGTAAATATGAGGGTTTAGAGATTGGAAACTAACCGGATTCTTGCAAAGTTGTTTGTCTTGAAGACAGGAGCTTAAACCCTAACCATTGCGAGGCAGACGCTCGCTTTTGAGTTTTCCATTTCAACAGGTACGCTTCTCTTTACATATTACATTTTTTTTCATGTTAACTCATATATTTTAATTTTTTTTATTTTTTATTTTTCTTAATTATTAAAGAAGTTAGTATTAATGAATTTATATATTTTTTGTGTTTTTTCTAAAGATATTTTAAAAAAATTATTAAAAAAAATAAAAAAACAAAAAACTTCATTTGTGCTGGTGTGCATATTTGGGGTGCACATTTTGTGTGCATCCTAGCATTGTCCTAGTACAAATTTTATACGGAAGTATGGGTATAACCGATCTGGTTCAGTCTCGTTTTAAATAAATTTTGAAACCGAACTAGTATACATCTATTTTAGAAATTTAAGAACATATACAGACCGATTCATTACCGAAACTGAAACTTTTAATTTTTAGATTTCTATTTTCTTGTTTACCTTTGACATGTGTGACACTATATAAGTTTAGTATTATAATTTTTTCAATTCTAAACTTAATTATTAGAATTTAGTATTTATTATTAAAAATTATTAATTCATTAATGTTCAATTATACTAGCATAGTATATGTAGTGTCTAACTTACGTAAAATGTTATATTAGTTTTATGTTATAAAATTAATAAACTCAAACAATAAAATTAGAATTTCATGTTATATTAATTAACAATTTAGCATATAATATATATAATATAAAAAAATAAAAATATATATACCGATCCAATTTAATTTAAATCGATTTTCAAAACTTGAAAACCGGTATCGTACCAGTTTAGGATAGGTACCGCACCAGACTAGTTACAAATTGAACCAAATCTATCAATTTGGTCCGGTCTGGTCCGATTTAACCAGCGTTTCGGTTTCTTTTACAATAAATTTTAAAAAAATTCATTTTTTTATAAAATATCCTTACAGAACTTACACAGTACCTAAATTTATACCTAGCGTTACTCATAATTAATTAGTTGTTTGTAAAATTTACCTTGTAATAAGTCACTTATTATGTTACCCATTATATTAATCAAATGATTCAAAATAATAATAATTTTTTAAAATAGATGTGGCAGGCTTCCACCTATGCAGAGTATGTTAACAAAGAGGCTAAAAAATAAATTTATTGACTTTTTTAATGCACAATTCGTTACTGGGCACATATAATACACGCCAATCAATTAAAAATTTACACATCAACTAATATTTTTTTTTGTTTTGTGAAATGATAGAAATTTCATTGCTCCAATATCAATCAATACATGACTTATCTAATAAAATAACAGACATAACTTCATGGGGACCTTCTTCAATCCAAACAGACTCGTTTTCTGCATACGTGCCTATTTTTGCAGCAACATGTGCTGCCTTGTTACCACTTCTTTTGACAAAGACCAGTTTCCAACTTGCATGCCTGGATAGGAAGAACTTAATGTCCTCAATCAACTGCCCTTTCCAAGAACAATCTACATTGGGTGCATTAACACAGTCAATTACCACTTTAGCATCTCCCTCAAAAATCACTTGGTTAAGTCTCAACTCATGACACAGCTGCAAGCTGCTAATTAGAGAGCATGGCATTCTGCAGAAAATGCAGCACATACATGGGCTTTTGGAGCAGACAAAACAACCTCAGCCTCACCTCTGTTATTTCTTAGCACAATACTAATTCTCATTATTTTCTTCTCAGCATAAGAGGCGGCATCAAAGTTGAGCTTGTAAAATGGATCTATTGGAGGGCTCCATCCCATATCAGTAGTTTGTTGAGCCTCTCTGTCTGCAGCAATAAGTGAAAGCTGATGCACCTCACGATATGCTTCAATATCACTTAAAACTTATCTTAGCAGAATAGAAAGACTCACGAAGTTGTTATCAAATACCAGACTATTCCACCTAGCCCAAATTTTGTGAAAAACAGTAGCCACCTGACTCAACTTCTGAGCCTCCAGTCTGCTAAATAAATCATGCCACAGCAAGGTAAAATCACTATAATCAGAATGCCATTTCTTCACAGAGCTATCATTCTCCCCCGACACATCCAGTGCAGCAGGGCAGCTCCAAAGAGCATGTATAGTTGTTTCCTCATGTCAATTGCAAACTGGGCACAGACCATCTTCAATAATCTGTTTTTTTTTTCAGAGAATGCTTTGTAGGTAATATATCATTAAGAGCCTTCCAGACAAATTGTTTAATCTTACCTGGAGCTTGCAACTGCCATAGCTTCCTCCACTGCACATCAAATTCCTCTCCATTCGAGGCCTCTCCTTGAGACTGATTCCTCATCAAACAGTCCAAAAAATAAGCACTCTTTACTGTAAAAGCACCCTTTTCAGTCCTTACCCTAAACATTTTATCAATGACTTCCCTCAAACTGATTGGAATACTATAAATTAACTTGGCCTCTTCTAAATTGAAAATTCCTCCACCAGAGCAGCCTTCCAACAATGATTAGCAGCATCAATTAGATCTGCAACTTTAGCTTCTGACTCCAACTGGTGCATAGGAGTTTGTACTCTTACAAAGGTTGGTTGTGGTAACCATTTATCATGCCAAACTTTTATACTCTTGCCATCACCCACCCTCCAAATAGCTCCTTCATTGACCAAGTCTATTGAGGACCAGATACTTCTCCAAATATGAGAAGGAGAAGATCCTATCTTGGACTCCATCAGCTCACAATTATTGAAATACTTGTGTTTAAAGACTCGTGCCACCAAAGAGGAAGGTTCTTGAATCAACCTCCATACTTGTTTTGCCAACAAGGCTCTATTAAAGTTGACTAAATCCCTGAACCCTAATCTCCCTTTGTTTTTCACTTTGCCTAGATTTTTCCAACTCCTCCAATGAATACCATTTTCAGAATTCTTATGGCTCCACCAAAACCGAGATAACATGGCTTCTATTTCTTTCAATAACACAACAGGCAATTGAAATACACTCATGGTGTAAGCTAGTATGGCTTGAAGAACACTCTTAATGAGGATTTCCTTACCTGCTGATGATAATAATTCAGACTTCCAGCTGCTAATCCTCCTCCAAATCTTTTTCTTTAAGCCCTTGAAAGTGTTGTAGCTAGAACTTCCTACCACAGTAGGCAGGCCCAAATACCTATTGTAATTACCACATACCGCTCCATTAGTAGACAAAGTGATACACTCCCTTGCTGCAGGATCTGTATTCGAACTAAATAGAATAGAAGTCTTTGTTTGTTCATAGTCTGCCCAGATGCACATTCATACTTCCATAAAATATGTTCTACATGATATCACTCCTCTTGCTTGGCCCTAAAAAATATGACACAATTTTTTGCAAATAATAAGTGATTAATGCTCATACCACCCCTTGAAGTTGCCACTCCTCTAATAGAACCATTCCTCTAATAGAACCATTCCTCGCAGCTTGTTGGAATAAAGAACTTAGCCCCTCAGCACAAAGAAGAAATAGGTATGGAGACAAGGGATCACCCTGTCTTAAGCCTCTTGAAGGAAAAATAACATCTCCAGGTGCACCATTCACCTTACTGAATAGCTAACTGTTCTAACACAGGCCATAATCAAAGTTGTCCATCTCTCCCCAAAACCTAGCCTCAACATTATAGCCTCCAAGTAATCTCACTCCATCCTATCATATGCTTTTGACATATCCAATTTGATGGCAATACTTCCCACCCAACTTTTTTGCCTAGATTGCACAGTATGTAAGAGTTCATAAGCCACTATTACATTATTTGTGATAAGCCTAACTGGAATAAATGCAATTTGCTTCCATGAATCACCTTAGACAGCACCTTTTTCATTCTATTAGCCAAGACTTTTGAAATTAGCTTATACAATACATTGCATAAGCTAATAGGTCGAAACTCATGCATGGAAGTGGGGGTATTTACCTTCGGGACCAAAGTAATGAAAGTGTGATTTAAACCAGTAGACATGCTTCCACTCCTTATAAACTCCAACACAGCTTGAGAAACATCATTACCAGCAGTCTCCCAATGGTCTTGGAAAAATCCAGCAGTAAAGTCATCTGGTCCAGGGGCTTTAAGAGGAGACATTTGCTTCAAAGCAATCTAAACTTCTTCCTTAGAGAACTCTTTCTCCAAACTACACCTCATGTCTACAGAAATTCTAGGCTCCACCCTAGCTAAACACTGATTGATGCATTCTTTGGAAGGATAGGTGGAGAGAAAAACATTTGAAAAATACTGCCAGAATCCTTGAGCAATTTCCTTGCAATCTATCAACAACACCCCATCACCATTCATCATCTTCTTAATTGTATTCTTCTTTTTTCTCTAGTTAACACAAGCATGATAAAATTTGGTATTTCTATCACCCCTCTCTAACCAGTGCCTTTTAGCCCTTTGCTTCCATTTGATGTCTTCTTGATCTAATAAAAACCCAATTTCCTTCTGGAGCTATTTCTGAACATGCATTGAACTCGGCCCGTCGTCCCTTTGTAACTGATTTAAGGCTTTAGATTTTTCCTTAATAGCCTTAACTCTGTCTCTATCGACATTCTTGCTCCATCTTTGAAGACCTCTTCTACACACCTCAAGTTTAGCCTAGACAGTTTCTAAATGATTCATACCAACCATCATTTTTTGTCATTCTGATGCCACTGTATGACCACACCCTTCTTCTCTACTCCAACTAGCTTCATATTTGAAACTGGTAGATCCTCTCAACTGACCAGGTCTATTTGGAGCACAATACAATAGTAGGGGTCGATGATCAGAACAAATAGTTGTTAAAGACTCCACCTCATAATGGCTATTGCTATCCAACCAAACCTGATTAGCCAACACTCTATCTAATCTTTCTTTGGTATAAGTAGCATTTCCATGTCTATTACTTCATGTGAATTTCTCCCCCTTCCAGCCCAAATCAAACAAGTTACCCCTTTCCAGAACCTGCCTAAACAGCACCATCTAATTCTCATTCCTTAATCCGCCCCCCCACCTTCTCATCACTAGACAAAATCTCATTAAAGTCACCAATGACACATCACCCTATTCCATTAGGCTTAAAGGAGTTTAACATATCCTACGCTCCCCTTTCTTTGACTAACCTCTAGATGACCATAAAAACAGGTAAGCAGCCACCTCTTCTCACCATGATCATCAGTTATAATAACATTGATATGTCTATGTGAATAATTCACTAACTCAATATTAAGATCATGCTTCCACATAAGCACAAGTCCTCCACTTCTGCCAACAGCATCAACCCCTATACAGTTTTCATATCTAGCTTTTCTAGCAACCAACTTTGCACGCTTAGAAGAAAGCTTGGTTTCCATGAGGAAAACCACCTCGGGCACTTTAACCTTCACTTGAGAGCAAAGGGTTTGAACTGTTCAGGGGCCTATCAGTGGTTCTAGGCCATTGAAGGGTAAGGCTAGGGTTACCCTAGGCCTCACTATTTTGCCCAAGCCCAACTATCGCAGGCTTGGTGGAAATACCCTTCCTAGTTAACCCGCCAATTACGACTGAACAGGTTCAGTGGAAATTTCTTCACCCGAGAAGTGAGTGTCCTAATGGCGTGCTTCTATCAAGCCATGTTGCCCTGGAATGTGCTCATCTGGCTCCCTTTACTTGGGTAACGCCTAATGGTTTCTCTCCCACGTTGATTTGTGTAGTGCGCATCACGGGATATTTGTTAGCCCACTCTCCCCTCTGTAAGGCGCGCTCTCTTGCTGTCTAAGGAACTTCAAAGGTTGCAAACGTCTATTTAACCCCAAGTTTATTTTGGCTTTGAGTCCATCTGTCTTCAATTTATTCCCGCTCCCTTGAATCTTTTTTCTTGCTCTCTCCCCCTGCTCTTATTGTTCCGTATTTCATCTCTATTCTCTATCCAATTGTGGCGCCCAATAAAATTCCTCACCCCACTCTAAGGGGTTCCAAGAGGTCCTGATGGTTTTGCCCGAGGTTGAGGTCTTGGAGGTGGTAGTGGAGGCCAATGAGGCTCCGGTGGTCTCTCCTAAAGCCGAGGTCTTGTTGACCTCCACTACTCCCACCACGGCCTCCACCGCAATCCTGCAGGAGATTGGGGTCAAGGTGATGGTAAGAGAAGCCCTTGAGGAGCTGACTGCAGAAGGAGAAGCTACGGTAGAAATCGTTTTCTCAAAAAATGAGACGGGGGCTGATCCCAAGGCTATCGTCGGGGAGATGGTTAATGAGGCTCAGGATGCCTGATGGAGTGAGGTTCCACAAGCTGAGTCCGGGTTTGAGAGAGCCCGTGCCGAGTCCATTTAGGGATGGCGGGCACGCTTAACACATTCCTTTTTGAGATAAGCTCTTATGTGCCCTTTTATTTCTTTCGATGTCTCTTCTTGTTGTTGATTTGACTTCCGCTCTCCTTTTCTCTCCCCTTATTCTTCTTCTTTTTCTTCTTTTTCTTCTTTCCTTTTCTTTTTGTAGGGAGGGGATCAGTTGGAGGCATTTGTCGTTGATGGCTGGGGAGCTTTAGAGGAGGAGAACTAGGTCCTCCATTCTCCCCCAAACTCTTTCTGACACTTGATCGTACTTCATGAACAAGACAAGCTCCTTTCCAAGTTGTTGAAGCGTAAAAAGGACAAGTAGTCCAAGGTCCAGCGCTCAAGGGAGGTTAAGATCGAGATAGTTGGTGCCTTTGTCGTAACGTTGGCAGGGATGTCGCGCGTGGAGGTGTAGGAAGCTAGTCTGGGCGGGATGGACCGTCTGGCATTCTCTTGCCGCTTGGTTATTCAGGGCTTGATGTCAGATCTATCTTATGTTCACAACCTTGTTCCTCATTTGTATGGTCAGTTAGGGCTGGTCAAGACAATCTGTGATCGGGCCTGGTCCTTTGGCAATATTGAAGGCTCAAAGGGGATGCAGGACTGTGCGTTGGTGAGCTTGCAAGGTGATTTGAAGCCCTGTACCCCAAGATGTGGCTGCTCTGGAGCATGACGTCGCTTGGGGCAAAGGATCTGATGTTCGGTGCCTTCCCTAATGACCCAACCGACAGATTTCCCGCTCCTTCCGAGTCTTCTCTTCATCTTTTTTTTATTGTACACTCGCACTCCTTGTATCATACATATTAATAACATACTTTCTCTTCTTGGTGAACTTTTTGTCTTCCTCTCTCCTTTCGCTCTTTTTTCTCTACTTTCTTCGTTGGGGAGTTTAACGATGTTGAAAGCAATTCGGATCAATCGATGTAAACAACCGAACCCTAAATGCGAGATGATTAAACTTTGTTAAGGGGTCGAGCAGTACATTAGACTGGACTTGCCCTGGAGACTTGGAAAATTGAGGGAGGTCGAGCAATGCGTTAGACTAGACTTGCCTCATTGATTCCAGCAAACGCGAGCAGTACGTTAGACTAGACTCGCCCTAGGGGCTTGGAGACTTGAGGGAGGTCAAGCAGTGCGTTAGACTTGACTCACCTTGTTGACCCCCCATAAGCGCGAGTTGTACATTAGACTGGACTCACCTTGGGGACTTGAAAAACTGGGTGAAGGTTGAGCAGTGCGTTCGACTGGACTCGCCTCATTGATTTGGATAAAGGACATCATACTAATAGGAGACAATCACAATTTCATTTATTGTTTATACATTATCGAAATCAAACACGGCTTACATTTTCAACAAAAGTACTCCCACAGGCACTTGCCCTTTGCAGGCATCGCAGGTCCTTTCCTCGTGAGCCTTTGAGCTTATACGGGCCTGAAGAGATTGTCAAGGAATGTCTTGTTCTTGGCTTCTTCTCCCCTACGCTGAACTCGAGAGGAGGTGGTAGGGAACAATTTTCGTCTAGGGGCCCTATTACGTTTACCCCACCTTTCGTCGACTTCAGTTCTTACACATAGCATTCCCATGCTAGGACCTGTTCACCGTGGATCTTGCCCACCCCCATGGAGGTTGGGAACTTCAACTTCAGGTGGTAAGTTGATGTTATGGCCGTAAGGCTATTAAGTGTAGGTTGTCCTAGTATGTTGTTGTATGAGACAGGGGCCTTCACCACTATGAAGTCAGTCATCGTGGAGGTAGTGTGGGGGGCCTTTCCACCAGGACTGAAAGAGCAATGGTCCCTACTGGCTGAACCACGTCTCCCATGAATCCCTTCAGTGGCATGGGCATGGGCGCTGGTAACAAGCAATCGAGGTCAATCCTCATTCGAGTGAAGGCATCCCCAAATAGGATGTCTTCAAAGTTGTCATTGTCGATGAGGATTCTCCTGGTGGTGAAATTAGCCTCATGCATTGTCACCACCAAGGCGTCATCATGGAGGTAGAGGACCTCATCTTCATCGGCCTCCCCAAAGGTGACAATTGGTGCGGACTCGCTCCTCCTCTGCTTAGTACGGCGGTGTTTGGCTGAATACACCTCCTCGAATCCCGCCTTTTTGGCGTGAGCTTTTCTACTGGAGGAGGTGAGCCCGCCTCCAACGAACCCCTGAGCTATGGTTCGGATCTCGCCCATGGCGGCATTTTCGAGGGGCGACGTCCAAGGGCGGTTTCACGGGCTCTCGCTTCTTCTTGGCCTGGTGAACCTTCCCTGACTCCGCTCCCACTCCTCCCTCCAGCCAGCATGGTACCATGGAGCCGGGTACACTGCTCTCTCCCTCTCTCCCTTGAAGGATTTGTAGTCAGCTATATGGTCGACTTCCTGAGTAGTGGGCATGTTCTCCTCCTGTATTGTCTATGTGGCTCGGTCATGTTAGGTGCCCGCCCCCTTCGCGAGGCGGGAGTCATCTCACCCTTTTTTGCAATGTCCTCCTTTGGCCTTGTCTACAATCTTGAATTGAGCCAACGTCTTGGCTTTCCTGTCGGCCTAGTCCAACTTTATCTTTCTCGACGCCGTCAATGCTCAGAGCTGTCCGCAACGTTTATGAATCCGTCAGCTTGGACCATGAATTCTTGTAATGTGGCAACAGTCTTCTGGCCAACTCGGCCATAAATGGGTTCCAGGGCCATACACCACCCAACAGGACAACAAGAGTGATCTTCTCATCTTGGTCATTAGTGGTCATGCGCTCCTTGTTGAATCTGGCCAGGTAAGCCTTCAAGCTCTCATCCTCTCATTGCTTAATGGTCGGAAGGTAAGCCACCGAATGTCTTCTCTTCCTGATGGCCATAAACTGTGTGATGAAGAGGCAAGCTAGGTCTTCAAAGCTATAGATTGCGCTTGGTGCCAATGACGTGAACCACGCTCATGCTGCACCTTTTAGGGTCAATGGGAAGGCCATGCATGCGATCTCCCATGGAAACTCGTATAGGGTCATATGAGACTTAAAGAAGTCCAGATGTTCCAAGGGATCTTTGGCTCCATTGTACAGATCAATTTGGGGGACCCTGAACTTTGGTGGCAGTGGCATGGCCATCACTTTCGCAGTGTAAGGCAAGTTCGTGCTAGTGAGCATCTGCTCTACCGAGGACAAGGCTCTCACATTCTTGGCCATCTCCTCATATTTATCGATGAGGTTGTGAAATTTGTGCTGGATCTTCTTCTTGTCATCGTCATTGGCGTCCTTCCCTCCCATGGCTCTCGACTCCTCTTGTCCGTTGTGGCTAGGCTCAGTGTCTTTGGGTGGTCTGGTAATGTCCACTCGTAGGGCTTCCTTCTCCCTTTGAAGGGTTTCCACTTGTGAAGTCAGGGTTTTATCACCTGCTTCATTTCGGCAAAACGTGCTTCCATGTCCTCCAGTAAGGCTTTAGGTCCTCAAGTTGTCTAAGAACGGGTTGTCTCCAGCATGCAAAGGACACGTTACACCAATAGGAAAGATCCCACAGACGACGCCACTGTTAACATCGTGTCTCGTATGCCTAGATAAGGTTCTAGCAACTCGAGTCGAGGTCTTCACCTGCGATCACAAAGGAGAAGGTGGGCTCGGGGTTGTCCGGGAACCTCTGATGCCTAAGTTAGTCTTGCACAATCTTAGTGTTAACTCAGGATAATTCAGTTCAGAGAGGGTTCTTTGTACCTGAGATATAGCTTTTATACGAGGTTGCGAGGGAACATTATATTCCCCATGTCAAGGTTAAGTCATCCCACCCGCGTCTATCTTAGTCTGGGTATTTAATGCGACATGGTCTTCTGAGGTAGAGCTTTCAATGCGGCGTGGCTCCTGAGACGACGCTTTGAGAGTGGCATGGCTCCTAAGGCGCATCCCGATCGTTTGTGCACTGCACGATCACTTCTAGTCCCCTTCATCAAAGAATGGAAGGTCGTCCAGGTCCTCCATTCACTTGTAGGCGCATGCTCTTTCATGCATGGCGTTGCAAGGGACGTCAGAGTCGGTGTGTCCCATATGTCTCCCTTCGTTTGGTTTTCCGTGCGAGGTGCCCTTCGTCAACTAATGCAACTTGAGACTTGAGGCCTTTCGATGGTTCAGGGCCGCTGAAGGGTAAGGCCCGGACTGTCCTGGGCCTCACTATTTTCCCTAGCCCAACTATCATGGGCTAGGTGGGAAATACCACTCCCAATCGGGCTACAAGATGTTGAGAATTCTTTGCATGTTTGTATCCTCCCATAGTGATTTGAAAGAACTTATATGTAGGATTCAAAACTCTCCTTAAATGGGTGTAATATGTAAGTGTAGTTGTCAAACTAAGTATTTATCTATTGATGGTCTTCTCTATGCGCAAAAATAATCCCTCTTTTAACATGACCAAGCTCTTGATATCACTGAAGGAAGATGAATATAAAATTGATTTATGATGAATTTTCCCTTGAGAGTATCTGGTCTCATGGGTTACTGCAAAACATATGGATAAAAAGTGTAAGGAATAGGTGCAATATAGCCCTATTTTATAGAGGCAATGGCACCGGTTCTCAAGGGACACAATTCTTGTTAATTATCCGAATAAAGATGTACCTCCATTCATCCCAAAGCGGCACAACACATGGTAAGCCATCACAATAGATAAGATGATAATACAACAGGGTGAACACTATTGTTGTGTGGTCACTCCATGCTTCCACAGACATTCCTGCCTCCACACCAACCTGATTATGGACATGAGAGGGGTTCAAATGGTGTGGATCGAGGCTGGAGAGAGAGTTTGTCGAGAACTTCTCTCTTTGATTTGAAAAAACACCAATAAAAGCTCTCTCACATAGTATATTATTGTAAGATTGTCTCTTTTGTACATAGAATCTTCAGTGAGAGGAAACAAGCAACCTTACTAAGAAAGGTGCTTGTTGAGTAAGGCCAACTTTCAAAGTTGTTAGATTCCATCAAAAAATAAAAATAATAATGAATGTAATTCCAACACTCACAGATATGTTGTAATGTATTCAAAGAGCTGGGGATGTTTTTTGGGCATATTACATTGGAAAATGACATTATAATTCTAATATGAAGTCAATATGTATTTGATTTAACTTGTATAGTTCATACAAAATGGATTGATATTTGAATCATGGACACAGATTGGGTCCAATTCTAGTTGGAAGTTAAAATTGCACCCCTTGGATGAAGGAAATATGCCTTATTATGAAATGAGTTAGTCTACATACAGTCCCTAAATAGGGACTGCTCATGCAAGCTCATACAGTTATGTTTAAAAAAAAATTAAAATTACAATAATATCAAATGATGATTTTTCTCATTTTACCTCCATTCATCAATGGGATTGCACATGCAGTCCCCCTCTCAGGACTGTAAATAGAATTTCTCTTATGGAATATGTGTCACTTATCTCTTATTTATCTCATCTAAGTTGGAGAGAATTCTTACATTTTTATTAAACTATCACTCAATCTCTAATCGCCTCTAAACTATCAATTTCGGCAAAATGGGCTTATGTTTTAGCTCATGGATACATCAATTTCATTGGGTAAGCCAAAAATTGAAGAATGAGAGAGAAAGGAAACTCAGAATATAGTTAATGACTTCTCCAAGTACGCCTTTACTTTAGAATCTATATATACGTGCTGGTCTACATGCAACATACAGGGTAAAACTTCCACAAAGGAATTGCTTAGTCAGCATCTAATTAAAATAACATATATGATTGATATACACATGCAGTTAGAATAAAACATGTATATAGAGCTAGCCATTAGAGCTATATATACGACAAGGATCTTGGTTTTTGGCCCTTGAGGAGAAAGAGAGAGCAGCTTTGAGTAGAAAGCAAGCAAAACAAAAGGGCAGAAAACCCCCCTCGCTTTCATTTGTTCCAATACCAAGGCAAGCATATATGCCAACTGCATGCAAAAATAATAACGCAAACATGCTACATAAGCCGGTGAACAACTTCCCTTTAAAATACACCTTCTCTTAGACCCTTTTTCATCCTTTTTCTGTATTCCTTCAGTTATACATCTCTGAGCAAAGTGACTGTATGACAAAGTTTGCCTGCCAAAGAATAAATCTTTATGGCCAACTCAGCCCCACTTCTTCCCCCACGCCCTTGCTTTGCCTTACTTCTAGGGCTGTCCTAAACCGGCCTATATATACAAATCCATTTGAGTAGTTGGCTTCTGGCCTTTGAGTGGTGTGGAGTTTTTGGGAAGTCATGGAAGCAAGCAGAGGTTACATGAGAGCTCAGTTTCTACTTGTGTTTATAACTATGGCAGCCATTTTCTTAACTGATTGTGGTAAGCCTCTTGTGTGTGAAGGTTTTTTGTACATGTATTACTTAAGAGTTCCATCAATTTATAGAACTAATGCCACTGGAAAACTACTTTAGACTGATATATCGAAATGCCAAATTGCTGTTCTTTTAGTTTCTTAAGCAATGTTAGTATTTCCATCAATGATTTACTAAGTTTCTGATGAAATGATGCTTAAAATGCTCTGCAATAGCCAAGACAGATATTACAAACCAAGATAATGTATCATTACTGTTGTGTGGAAAGAAACTATCAGAATTGACAAGCCTCTGATCTATGTTTTTGTGAAGCAGAAGCAAGAAGATCAGTGCTACAACTCAAACGTCCAAGACATCCCAGAAGTTCAGTCCTCAAAACTACAAAGAAAGTGAAAGTCACAAAGCACTTAGACATTGATCCAATGCTGGATTCATCAAACGCCCAACCCTACAGTGTGAGTTCACCATTTTCTTTACCACCATTTGAGTCCCTAGGTCCAATGCCCTGGCCTGAAAATGTTCCTCCATCCTGCATTTATCCACCCAATACCCCACTACCTCCCTCAACATCCATTCCAACCCCCTTAGGATACACACCCTCATCACCACCACCAACACCCTTTTCCTATCTCCCACCAATTCTCCCAATCCAAAGCCCACCTCCAAGCCCAACGAGCATGACTCCAGGCCCACCGGAATTTAATCCCACCCCCAATCCACCGGAGATTGTTCCGAGACCACCAAGCATTGTATCGGGCCCACCACAAGTTGGAAATAGTCCTCCTATCTATGTTCCAGGCCCACCTGGGCCCACATTGAGCCCACCTTCGTACGTTCCATCACCTTTCGGCTTTGTTCCAAGCCCACCGGTGTTTGAGCCGCCTGTGTTGTACCCCCCACCAACAGGGCCACCACCTCCACACACTGCCCCAAGCACAGCCCTATGGTGTGTGGCTAAGCCCACGGTGCCTGACCCAATAATTCAAGAAGCAATGGACTATGCTTGTTGGTCAGGAGCTGATTGCGCTTCAATTGAGCCGGCGGGGTCATGCTTTAAACCCAACACCCTGTTTGCACACGCTTCCTATGCTTTCAATAGCTACTGGCAGAGGACCAAGGTTGCTGGTGGCACCTGCGAGTTCGGAGGCACAGCCATGCTGGTCACTGTTGATCCAAGTGAGTTCACTCCTTTCTCGGTTTTTTTTTTTTTTTTTAAAAAAAAGAGGAAAAATTCCCATGCAGCTTAAGCTCTTGGTTTGTTTGAGAGGCCTATATCATTTTTTGAGCATTACTGATCTTGATTTTAAATTTATCATTTTGAATTGCAAAATCATATTTACAATTTTGAAATATGCAGTTTCCGCATATTCCTTTTAAAAATACTTATATTGTGCAGTTTAAATAGTTTTTTATACAAATTATTTAAATAACAAAACATTTAAAATACCACTTCAGTGATTACGTTATGATCCCGAGGATTTAACCAAATTAGTATCAAACAATTCTAGAACTTTTGGATCAATAGTTACGTAAAATTTCTCTATAATTTTTTATGTGATTATTTCGGGACTTATTGGATAAGGAAATATTTCCAAAAAGAAAATCTTTGATTTCTCAGGGAAAGGAATTCACCTTTACCCCAAACAGTTCTAAACTTAAAAAAAAATCTAAAAATAATTTTCATATACTCATTTGTACCAATTTCCATTTCAAATCCCCTTTCACAAAAATTGGAAAAAAAAAACTGTTAATATATATGGCATAATCCATAATTGTTCTCAGATTATTTCACTATTATTTACAAAATATTAACTAATATTTATAAATTATTTTACTATTATTTACAAATAATTTGAGATATTCTTAGCATCCAAACGAAACTTAAAATTCTCAATGAAACAGTCCTTTTCATGAACCAGACATGGCTAATCCTACTTTCTTTCCTTTTTTTTTTTTTTTTGTGTGTATGTCAATAGGTTATGATGGGTGCCATTTTATCTACTTTTAGCATGGAGATGGAAGATTCACCTCTTGGCTGTTGGAGACTGGAAGACAGATCATGATCTCTTCCTTTTATTCCAAATTTTTTTCAAAACAATAAACATGTTATAAGTAAGCTGCAGACTTACAGGCCGCAATCGATCATATTTTTGTAATTACTCCTAATAATTAATAAGGTTTTGATAGGTGAGTCACATACCAATATTCCTTGGTTTTTCAAATCATTTTGGTCTTGTACATGTGCATATATATATATATGGGACTTTCTAGGACGATGTTCTTTTATTTTCCATCTTTTAATAATTATTTGGGCTGTTGTATTACACATACATGCAAAAAAAATATAAACTAAATTGTCTAAAAACTAAATAAATAATATTAAGGACTCGGAGGACTTAACTCAGTAAAAATTGTGAATATATATATATATATATATATGAAATATTTGCAGTCGTGAGTGTGCAAGCACTATACAATCATTTTAAAAAAAGTAAATAAATATGAGACCCACATAAAAAATAATAATTTTTTAATAGTAGATCTCACTCTTTTTCAAAGTGACTGCACGACATTTGCACACTCCACGAGTGCATATAGCATTTCTCTATATATATATATATATATATATAAACTCAAAGTTGGTTTCTCCAAATTTTTAGATAAAGTTATAAAATATAGTTTATACAGAACCTGTTTTATGGTTAAAAAAAAAAAAGTCATATAATGTTTTCTCTGAAAAATACAAAACTATTGTCAATTTACCTTTTACAAATTCATATAAAAAGCTAACCTATAAACTTAAATGATATAATGTTAACATAATCGACTAACTAGTTATTAATACAAATTAATGAAAATATTTAAGTTTTCAATTATACAATTTATTTTGATTTAAAAATAATAAACTAATCAAACAACTCATAAACAAACTCGAAATCATTTAAAAAAAATAAAAGGATCGCAAACACAAAATGTAATTCGGTGATAAAATTCCATTTCAACTAGCATTCCAAAACAAAATAATTAAACAAGTTTTAACATGAGGACTCCACTCGATCATAATTTCACCCAAAAATCAAAATCAAAATCTAGACATTTATTTTAAGGGATGAATAACACTATTTTAAATACTGTATCGGTCGGTACGGCTGGAATATACCATACCAGCCACTGGTCTGGTATAGGTATTATATATATTTCGTATCTGTCTAAATACCGACCGTATCGGTCTATATTTCGGCATGTATTGACCTATCTTTCGGCCCGTACCGACCGATATTTCGACTTTTATTTTTATTTTTTTCATTTTTTCAAAATACAAGCTCAATTTTTTACCCTCAATTATATATTTATATATATAATTTATTCATATATTAACTATCTCAAAACGGTACACGAAACAGTATCGATACCGAAATATTTCGTTTTAGTGCCTTGACCAGTACGACATTCGGTACAGTATTTAAAACATTGATGAATAATGCTACTTGTCCTATCCCGACAATTTTATTTATTTATTTAATGATTAAGAATGTGTTTATAAATAGTTTTGTGAATGTTTTTAAAAAAAATGTAAAGACGTGAAAGAAATGAAAAAACCAAATAATTTTGTCGAGACTCATGCTCGGACTTAGCAGGACTCGATTATAATAGTAGGGACATGGCAAGGATTTGGTCATTTGGGGAGTGAGATGAGAATTTTATATTTTGTTTTAGTGTTTAAAATATTATATTTGAGTATTATTATTGTATTGGAATTTAAAAAAGTTGAATTGAGATTTGAAAAAGTTGAATTGTTTATTATATTTTATATGAGAATTTGAAAAATGTATAATAATGAGATGAGATGAGATGAGATGAAAATTTTGTGTCTCATCCCACCCTCCAAACCTGCCCATCCACGTGGGGAGGTGGAGTGAAAGCTTTATTACCAATTTTTTAATTTAATTTTTAATTATAGGCAGGCAAGCTTTATTGTCTTTGAATCATTTGTTACGATCCCACATCGACTAAGTATGAGATTGGTTGATAGTTTATAAGCCCCTATACACCCTTCCCTTGTAAGTTAGTTTTCAATAGTTAGTAGTGGGTTCATAACAAATGGTATCAGAGCCACCTCACATCTAAGGCCATGTTGCGACGGTTGCAATCGTGCGGCACGGGAGGTGATGCCGGCATAGCAGTGTTCGCCCGGAGCTAGGAAAAGACCTAGTGCACAGCCAGCCTGTGTGAGCGTCGGGACAGTCGAGGACGTCGGTTGCGGAGCGTGGTGGTTGTTATGATCCCATATCGATTAAGTATGAGATTGATTGATGATTTATAAGTCCCTAGACACCATTTTCTTATAAGCTAATTTTTAAGATTGAGTTCTACCTAGTAGGTTCATAACATCATTTATCACCAAAGAATGAAAGGCTTGCTAGATTAATATAATCTAAATCTGGCTGCTTTTCAGAAAGTAAATGCCTATATATGATTCCAACTTCCATTTCCAAGAGCACTTTGCGAGGTGCAAATGCATCTCCTGTGTTGTATTTCCATCCTTCTTTTGATAGAGATTAATTAATCATACGATAAATTTTAAAATGAAAAATAAAAGTTACAAAAAAATATATCTTTTCATCTTAATTTTTTTCATGTTTAATCTTATTTATGCGGCATATTTATATATTGTACATTAATTATCAAGATAAGTTATACGTTTGATTTGATAAGTATTAGCTCAACAAAAAGTTAATTTAAAAAAATAATATTAATTAACACGTTAGTATATAAAATTATTTTCATAAGATTTTTGTGTAGACGACATCTTTTGTTTTTCATTAAGTTATTTTATTATAATATTTAGAGACTATTCTACCTTTCATTTATTATTTTATTATACTAATAGATACCATTTAATAAATTTTAGATTTCGATGAAAATGTGAATATGATAAAATTGTAATGAAATTGTTGACATTAATAACTAATAAAGAGTTTTATTAATTACGAGTCTATAATAAATTAATAATATTATTATGCCGTCTCATTTTGTCCTTTCATTTTGATAGTTTATGTATTTAATGTTTTTTTACATTTTTTTCTTTTATTTATTGATTAAGAAAGTGACTATTAATATATTGATATTTTTTAAAAATACTATAAAAAAATATGAATAAGAAAAATTAAAAAAAATTAAATTTTTTTTTTTACTTAAAAACACGTCCAACCGTCACTGCTATGCGACACCCATAATAAATATATCACTTATGAGATCACGTTAGTAATATAAAGACTCAAAATGTGAATACTATACTTACTTTATCGTATATGACAGACTTTCACAATAATAATGTATTTAATATATAATAATATAAATAAGTAGATTTGTAAATAAAATTTTTGGGAAATAGCTTGTTCTAAACTTGTAATTATTCTCAATTTATCGTCTCTTCCAATATAACACGACGTCGTTTATACACCATCTTACAGTGGACCGCTCAACACCAAATAACAAGTGTCTGGACTTTTCCTTCCCTCCAAATTTGATTACCAAACAAACAGGCAACAACGAAAGCCCAAAACCCTAAACGCTATCGCCATCACGACGCAGCAATGGAGGAAGACGGCTTCGCGGCTACGAAACTCTTCAACCAGGGCTACTCCTACACCTATGATGACGTCATATTCCTCCCTCACTACATCGACTTCGCCACCGATGATGTCTCCCTCGCCACGCGCCTCACGCGCCGGCTCCCGCTCCTGTCTCCCGTCGTTTCCTCACCCATGGACACCGTGACCGAGGCTGGCATGGCAGCTGCCATGGCCTCCCTGGGTGGCCTCGGCATCATCCACTCCAACCTCCCCCCTCAGGTCCAGGCGTCCATGGTCAGGTCCGTCAAGTCCCGACGCGTCCCCCTCCTCTCTAGCCCGACATTCAAATCCTCCGAGCACCGCATCGACTCTCTCGACGACTTCGACTCCAGTCCCTACGTCCTCGTCACCCAGTCCGGCTCTCCCTCCTCTAAACTCATCGGTTACGTGTCGAGATCCGAATGGTTGCAGCTCGACGGCGATAAGAAAGATGCCCGAATCGACACCTACATGACCAGTTCTAACGAACTGGTGGTGCCGTGGAATTATAGTTTGGCACAGATGGATAATTACTTCAAGGAAAAGAAAGATATGGATCTTGCGGCGTTGGTCAAGGAGGAGGAGGTGGTGGATTTGGTGACGAGGGAGGACGTGGATAGATTGAAGGGGTATCCTAGGTTAGGGGTGGGGACGGTGGGGCCTGACGGGGGGTGGAGAGTGGGGGCGGCGATGGGGACAAGGTTGGAGGACAAGGAGAGGCTGGAGCTTTTGGTCAAGGCCGGCGTGGATGTGGTGGTGTTGGACAGTTCTCAAGGGAATTCAATTTATCAGATTGAGATGATCAAGTACGTGAAGAGGATGTATAAGGAGCTGGATGTGGTGGGTGGGAATGTGGTGACAGCGGCACAGGCCGAGAATTTGATTCGTGCTGGGGTGGACGGATTGAGGGTTGGCATGGGTTCCGGGTCAATTTGTACCACGCAGGAGGTTTGCGCAGTTGGGCGAGGGCAGGTATTGCATTTTTTTATTCTAATTGTTCTTTGTTGGATTGTAATTCTTGTTTTAACTGGTGGGTTATTTAGATTCTGCGTATTATTGTGTATGTAGGGAGATGGTCGAGTATGCCTTGTGAAATGGTTATGTTATGAGCTCTATTTGCCAGAGTTCCAATATGATTGATTACGCTTTGTATTAGATCGAGCCTCGAGTTTTTGTTTTAACGTCTTATGATATTTCTTTGACTGAGAAACCTGCTTGGATTACATGCACTGATGAAACATTATTCTTGTTGAGAGCTTGAAGATGAAAGTGAACATTTGAAATTCAGAGCATTACATTCCATATTTTTCATTCTTTGTCAATAAATCTTTGCATATGAAAATCGATCATTGACTAGTTTGAATTCTCTTCACTAAGGCCCTCTGATTACTTGTTTGGAAATGCGTTAACAGCAAACAGACAGAATATGTTATGTTTGTTTTAACAGGGACACTGAATGGCGGCAATGCCTGAAAGACAATCCTTTACCAGAATAACCTGCAGAATGTCCGGTAATGCATAAGTGGGTGTCCATAGGCATAGTTGTTGGATTGCTTCCAAACCTTTTCTTTGTGCATTGAGCTATACAAAGTTTCCACGGCAGCAACAACATGGCTTGCTAGTAGTCATATGCTTAGTAAAAAAGTCACTTGTTAACTGCCTCTCCTTTTTGTGGTAGTGTTCTCTGTTTCTCTAATAGGTCATCTAATCTGTCATAAAAAATATTGGAATAACAAATGTTTGGTTTCCTTCTGGTATTAACAGACGTTCATTCGAGTAAACTGGGCAAGTTAACTGTAGTGGATGGAGTCAATATTTAACACTAGTCAATACAATTGGGAAAGAAAAAACATAGGAGAAGGTTGAAAACATAGCTTGGTACTTCCTCCATCTTTCACTCAATAACTTTTGTTTTCTTGTCTTCCTACTTTTCAGGCCACTGCTGTTTATAAGGTTGCTTCTATAGCTTCACAACACGGTGTGCCCATCATTGCTGATGGTGGCATTTCATTTTCTGGACACATTGTCAAGGCTTTGGTCTTAGGGGCATCTACTGTAATGATGGGAGGCTTCTTAGCTGGAAGCACTGAGGCTCCAGGAGCTTATGAGTATCAGGTGTGGCGTTGCTATGTTATGTTTTTAATATATTGCTAACTTATAAAAAAATGTTTTTAATATCGTGCTGAAGTAGATGATAGTGCTCGTGCCAAGAAATGAACTTGTTTTTTTTTCAATTGTTAGTTTTTTTGTAAGTACAAATTTTCAATTTTTAGTAAGGGTTCAACTCTTTTTTCCTTCTTTTTTTTTCTTTTTTTATCTTATAATTTCCTGAAAATTTTGTATCACTGGGTTTATTTGGACATTATTGCAAGTGATTGTTTGTGCCTTATAAAGTACGTAATTAGTGTTACAGAAGCATGCATTTTCTGTTTAAATCGTATCATGTTAATAACAAAAGGGCAATGTACACTTTTAGTCAACCTTTCCACTCTGTTCTATTGCATTTTATTTCATTGGTTGCAACAATGTTTCTCTTTTATTTAATTGTTGCTTCATTTTCATTTTTCCATCCAAACTCAAGCCAATAGATTTTTTTTAAGTAAAGGTACCACATTTTATTGAAAGTGCTTGGGGTGCTGCCCACGTACACTGGGGTTGTACAAAGGGAACACCTATTTTAAAGAAGGGTTGGGCAGCATGATCTAGTAAAATCTACAAAAGATGCAAATGGGGGTGGGTACTGTTGTGTATCACAGTCCATTCATACAAAGATTTAAAGCATGATTCATTCTCTCACAATCTTCGAAGTTATGGGCATTACGGTCCTTCCAAATCCTCCACATTAGGCAGAAAGTTGTCATCCTCGCAATTCCTTTACCCATGTTGTAATGTCCCAAGGGAGAGCTGAGCCACATCTAGGCCCATACTTCAAAAGAACTGGTCAATAGTATATTTGAAGTTCCTTTAAATCATTATTAAGAGATAGAGCTTCTCTCTCCCAAGCAATGTGGGACCCCATTCACCACTTATACTCACTCAATATGGGGAATCACAATAGCCCCCCTTAAATTCCTAACATCCTTGTTGGGCCATTCTATCATTGGTGGCATGGCTCAAGTCCCACACTTTTCGTTGGCATTGGATCCAATACCATTTGTAATGCCCCAAGGGAATCCCAAGCCACATCTAGGCCCATACTCCAAAAGGACTAGTCCATGGTACAATTCCCTTGAAATCATTCTAAAGAGCATGAATTTCTCCCTCCCAAACAATGTGGGATCTCATTCACCACCTATACTTATTGAATATAGGATATCACACATGTTTTCACCCAACGAACTTCCCAAGCCACCATTAACTCCACTTGATCACCCATTCTATCCCAAGAAGTTGGAAGATCGCTATCGATAATGCTTGAACCATTTCACAATGAAGCAACAAGTGGTTGTTTAGTTTCCTTGCACATGTACATACAACACCGCTCCACCACTATTATGTGCCTCTTCCTCAAATTATCCATCGTTGATATTTTTCCTGGGGCTGTAGTTCATACAAAGGACACCACTCTTGATGGAGTCTTGTTCTGCCATATACTTCTCCAAGGAAAAAAAACATGATCGCAACATATGAAACGCGATAAAATGCTATGATTTCAACTGTCGTGTTCTAGAATGGAATCACCTCATTTTGTCATCATGGTTTCCCCTCCTCATTCTTGGTGAACACAGAAGGTTGAGTAGAAGTGACCCAGTCCACTTCTCAATCCGGATGGGATTCATGACATGACTATTGCAGGTATACCAGCCGCCCGTTCTAGAAATTCCATGTCCCAATTTTCTGGCATTGCTAGTAGAGTGGCTTGAGCTAGGAAAGGATGGAGACTGTTTAGCTACAATATTCCCAACGGCGATTTGCATGCATGCAAGGCGGCATGCCAATGCACTTTGGGACTTGTGCTTGACTTTTGGAGCCTTTTTCTTTGCTCCATTTGTTGATTTTCTCAATTTTATGCTTAAGTGATAATGGAAAAGGCACCACATGAATCTACTTGTGCACCCGTAACCCCCACGTTTACCATCATCAAGAGCTCTACAATTGCCAACAGAACATTCATCTCGTTGAAGCTTCCTTCGCTGTTACATCCCCCCTTGCAGCTTCTTACTACACAGATGAGTGACATTGAACAGGACTTTCTCATGATCATATGAACCTACCTCCTACCTCTCTCTTTACTGAGCAAGACACCACCCAAATCTGTAGATTCCTCTTGATTTGTAAATGAAAGGACCCTCCCGCTGGGATTTAGGTCCTACTAATGGACACCATGTCACATGTCATGTCAACTAAGGGCTTGTTTGGAAGATGGAATGGTTTCATCTCATCCCATCCCATTGCATCTCATCTCATCTCATCTCCATCCCATTTCCTTCCCAAACATCATTCAAACACAAACACCATTCAATTTCAAATCTTCAACTTTTTCATCTAATCATTACAACTTTCCCAAACTTCCAAACAAAACACAAAAAACAATTCAACATTTTCAAATCCCAAAACAAAAATAATATTAAAAAATTATATTCTAACAATATTTTAACTTTATAATATTTTTATTCAATTTTTTCTCTCTCATTTCCCAAAATCCCATAAAACATCATAACTCGAAACATTTTTACTACTATTCACAGATTTCTCATCTCATCCCATTTCATTCCCCAAGCATCCCCTAAATATTCTCTCCCTTACTACATTTTCTTCCGGTGACCATTTGGACCAAACGAAGGACAATTATTTATTCATAGGAGGAAAAACTGCAAAAAAATAAAAACACCACAATCCTAGGCACTTGCATTGTCACTTCCCAAATGAAATTTCGGACCTCAATCCATACCAAAGATGTAGCAAACTGCTAAGAAAGTAACAGCCCCACCCACCCATATGCATACTTCAAAAACACCCTCCTATTGACTCAAGTCGTTCTCTCTGTTCTCTCATTGATGATAACCTCAGCTCTCTTTGATCAAACATCAAGAAATTTTCTCTCTCAAAACTTATGATTTCTTAATTGCCATTATTTTGGACCAAAGCAAGAGGTATGATCCAACCATATCTGCATCTCACCGCCCAAATGCCTAAAACATTTCAATCTCCTCTGCTACATGGGATTCAGGTTTTAGGTATACTGGTGTGATTGCCTAAATTTTGTAGCGTCACCGTAGCTATATTGAGTCAAGCTTGTTGGAGAATTGTAGATGTTGTAAAAAATCTATAGGACTAGTTGGATATGAATGTGGATGAGGATTCTATCAAGATTAGCTTGGAAGGAGGGGCGTGTTAGTACTTGGTTTCAGATGGGCTGGAGGAGAAGAAAAAGGAAGAGAGGACAAAAGCTTTTTTTTTTTTTTTTAATATAAAAAAACATATTCAATTAAAAACAAAAAGTAAATTTAAGAATTTTTAGTGGACACGTCATGCAATCTGATTGCCATCTCGGCAACCTAGTACACCTCGCTGACTTTGATAGCTTGAATTTGAACTCAAGGATGAAATTGAAATTTCGGTAAACATGCTCTTTCTTCTTTTTGTTAGTTGGGTGTCTTCTTTTGTGTATTTCCTATGTTACTTGGGTTGCATGAATTATTAAAAAAAATGGATACTGTAGGGCAGCACCTTTTTTAATGACTTGGAATCTCACGAAGGCAGAAACCTTGGGGCCCACCCCTGGGGAGTATACCCCAGATACACAACCCCATCCACCAAAGCCATGTATATTGTAATCTAGGGGAACTCCTAGTGCGGAATTGAACTCAGGATGCCTGAGTCTATAGCTCATACAATTTTGATAAATATAGTAGAGCAGCGCTGCTGCAACTTGAATAATAAAGGACCGCATATAAATGTTGACATAAGTTGGAGCATCAAAAGTGTACTTAAACCTAATAGGAATGAAATCATTTTTTCTATGCTCTAAGAAAATTTGAGCTTTAGATGGAAAATTGATCTTCTAGTGAATCATCCCTTTACATTTACAATTATATTACTAAAGGAAAGTGAGCCGTTTAAGAGGTTAAATTAAATTTAAGTGAGAGAAATCACTCAATGAGTGGCAAAGAATCTTCCCTTGAAGATATGTGCCTTGGAATTTCAAGACCTATGCATTTTTTTCATAGCTAGATAATCTAGTGATCGTTGGACTTCGACTGTCTTTTTTTATTACATAATATTATGTTAAAGAGCTCTAAAATGGGCATGACCCTAGTACATGTGAAGTATGCACAAGTAAAAATATGAACTTTCCTGCTGTGGGCTACTATTGTAACAGCAGACTGCTATTCTTTGTGTTTTTGAGTGTGCTTTTCTGAAGTTGCCAGTCTTGGAAGTATGCTGAAGTTTGAATGGATCCATAAGGGATAAATGTGGCTCTATTCATGAATACCATGTAATCAATATGATTTTTTGTAAGTAATTGATGTAATCAATATGAAATTGTAATTTTAAGTTATTGTATGACTGGGAGATCAATTTACCTTTAGGCTCATGTGCTAGGAAAATAGGTGATCTGGAACTCAAGGGACTATGATAGTGGATTTGTATTCCATGCCTATAATGGATCTGTCCCTGTCATATATGTCAGTGCTATTTGATGGATTCAGCTAAAATCATTCTTATTTGCTTGGAAATGATGTATATTGTGTGACCAAAAGTTGTTGTGGGAACATGTCCTCTCCATTCAAATCCGTGCCATTTAGTAAAAACCATGGAGATGCTTTGGTCATTATGTTTCCAAAAGGATTAGGTTGACAAGTAAAATGATCAAAACACTCTGTTTTGCAATAAATGGCTCCTCTCCATTAAACCTTGTCTCAGTTGTTGAGTCTAGAGAAAACAAACAGATATTGCATGAAAAATTATATTTGCAAGCCAGTATGGAGGACACACCCTCCACATTGTTGATATGGCAAGATTTGATTTGCTAGAGAATAAATGTTAAACTTCTGTTGCAAATTAAAACATGTCATATGAGGTGTGGAGGATGTCTTCCACATTGGCTTCCAAGCAGAAAAACTCTTATTGCATTCTCAAATATCTGAACAATATGCATGCTTTGATACACATGAAGTATGAAATGTACTGATTTTTTGCGTTTTGTTAAGGTTTTCCACTAGTGACCTGCTGTTCCCTATTCCTTGATCTTTAAGCATACGACTTTTTATTACTTTGTGAAAAACTTTTCCTTCTGTCTTTTTGAGTGCACACATGTATGGCCCTTTGCTTAAGCCAATATTTTCAGTAATATAAATACTTAGTTTTGCTAATACTAGAATGGTTGCCGGATCAAAAAATATCGAGGTATGGGCTCCTTAGAAGCTATGACCAAAGGGAGCGACGCAAGGTATCTGGGTGATACAGCTAAGCTGAAAATTGCTCAAGGGGTGGTTGGAGCAGTTGCAGATAAAGGCTCTGTTCTGAAGTTTGTTCCTTACACATTGCAAGCAGTCAAGCAAGGGTTTCAAGATCTTGGTGCTTCCTCTCTTCAGTCTGCCCATGACCTCTTAAGAAGTGGTATATTAAGGGTAGAGGTATGTCTCACATTATTAATGATTTTCAAGATTACTTTGCAGACAAAACTTTTGAGTCCTGTTTTGTCCTTTCATTTATTTTCTTGTCTAAAAAACCTTTGGTAGCTTACTTCTTTACAAGAAAGGAGAAAAGGGAAAATAAAAGAATTTTCAGCAAGGGCCTGCCTTAGCCCATATGAAAGTGGTGAAGTTGGTCTGCTAGGTGCAGCAACTTGTTAGTTTACATTAGAAAAATTCTTATTATTAAAAAAAACATCAGAAAAATTCTTTGGTAGCTACCCAGTGGCTCCATTTTTATTTTATTTTTGCTAAATCCCAGTGGCTCCAATTGTTTTATCTACGTTACTTCTGTTTCAAAGTCTTAGGTGTATTCTTAGACAAATATATCCCCTTCTCATTATCTGTTGTATCGAAGTGGAAACTTTGACCTGAAAGGAGGGGTTTGGCTGGTCTTTTATGCAGGCTACTGATTTTAGATTTAAAATGTGCAAATGTTGGATTTTAATAGGATCTGAACCCACTTTTCAGTGACAGTTAAGAGAAATTTTAATCACATTTTCAGTAATATTATTATCATTTTCCACCACCTCTGTTTAAGATGTTTGAAAATTTAGTAAGCATTTTGCTTTTTGTCCGAATTTATGAAAACTATCCCTTTCTTCATCCATTGATTCTGAGGATAAAGTGCACTTCGAGTCGACTTTTCCTTGAACATTGGCTTGCTTGGCTATTCTGCAGGGATGATGACTTAAGAACCTCTGTGGTTAAGGCAACTTAAGAATGCATGATCGCATGGTCTGATGTTGGCTTTTCATGTGGTTTGTGCAGGTTCGCTCAGGTGCAGCACAAGTTGAAGGTGGCGTCCATGGCCTGGTTTCTTATGTAAAGAAATCATTTTGATATCAGTATTAATGCTGCTGTGGCTCTTTTTGGCTGGAAATCATCTTTGTGGTTCATTCAGCAGGCCGGAATTGCTACTTCAGCACGAGCAACATTCAAATTAAAGGGCTTATCTTTTAAGATCCAGCCTTTTGTTTATCGATTGGATGAAGTCGTTTACGTTTTACTGGTGGAAGCAGCTAAATACCTCGTGATTCTCGGGTCTTTTTATTTTGCATGAGAGCATCCATCCGATTGAATATGCAGTCAAGTGGGAGAGGAGGATATATGATCACTAGACTCTTTTATCATTCTTTTTTTTTCTTTTAATAATTATCTAGCAATGACTAATATTAAGGCTTCATAACGTCATGAAATGATAAACTAGCTGATGATTTACCTAATCAGGGTGATATGAGCACGTTATATAAATCTGGTGTTTAAAGGGTTATGTGCTCTTAGTGAAAAGCTAACGATTTACTTGATTTATTAAGGCTATCCATCCGGATCCAGTTATCTGAGAATAACAGGATGCACATCCGGGAATACCCCAAACCACTCTTTTCGTAAACTGCAGGCTTAAATTACAACAACCACTCTTTTTGTACAGTGCATGCCTAAATTACAACAACACTTTGGTAAGGAAAATGTTACCGACTCTTAATTTATATCCATCCTAGTGTATTTTTTTTTTTTTTTGAAATAAACCTCCTTTGTATTACTTATGAGTTAACTGTATACAAACTTTCCTGAAAACAATGTTTTGGACTTCTATGGAACACTCTCCATCCAGATCTTATCCTCAACTATAGAAAGAGACATTTTTGCAAGCTTATGTGCAACTTGATTACATTACCTCAATGTATGTTGTACCGTCCAACTTGGTCTGTTCTTCAGCACTTCCTTCACATCTTCAACCATTTGACCAAACCATTCCTAACTTTCCTTTTCACTATTTACTGTTTTCACAACAATTAAGGCATCTCTCTAAAAAATAACTCGCTCCATCTACAGATCTGCACATAGTTTCATTGCTCTCCACAAAGCTTGAATCTCAGAATAACTAGACTGTAATAACCTCTCTTCGAGCTGCAAAGGGATACCATAACCTCCCCCTTGTCATTCCTTGCAACAACACCAGTCCCCATTTTACCTTCGTTTTGATTCAATCCATCATCCCAATTTACTTTCACCTGATCACCACTTGGGGCCTTCCATTTGCTTCCTCTTCTACCTGCTACAGAAACCACATCCCTTCCCTTCACAGATTCCTTAGCCATATGGAACTCTTCTAGTGTTGCTGCAGCTTGCTCAAGAATTGCACCAGGACTAGCAAACTTTTTCTCAAAGATGAAATTATTCCTTCTCAACCATACCCCCCTCATCACAACTGCCACCAACTCCAGCTCCCCTTTTAGTAACTTTTTAAACCAATATCCCATAACTCAGTAAGCTGCACCTCCTCACTCGACTATTTTTGCAGGGGACTCTTTTGTTCAGCCCAGACATCCATAGCCCCTCTACAGCTCCATACAACATGAGTTAAAGACTCCATCTCAGATTCGCACACAGGGCAGCACGGGTTGTCCACCACTTTCCTCTTGAACAAATTCCTTTTGGTTGGTAAACAATCATTTAAAGCTTTCCAAAGAAAAACTTTTACAACTCCTGGCACATTTAAACTCCATATCAGCTTCCAATCGAACTTGGCCCCTTCTGACTGCTCCCCTCTTTCCCTCCTCTTCCTTCCCACCTCTAAAAAATAGGCACTTCTCATACTGAATAGCCCATCTTTTGTAGATCCCCAGATTTGCTTGTCAGGCATACCAGATTTACTCAAAGGCAGGCTACAAACAACCATGGCTTCATCCTCATTAAGAACCTCCCTTATTAGTACTTCCTTCCATTCCCCACTACTAGAGTCAATAAATTCACTTACTATCGCCTCTCTGCTAAGAACAGCAACAGGAGACTGAATACAATTAGTTAAAAATGTTGGAATCCATTTATCACCTCATACCTTTATATTTTGTCCAATGCCAACTCTCTATATCAAACCTACATTAAGGAGTTCTAAAGAGCTCCATAAGCTCTTCCAGATCAGAGATGGTCTATGGCCTAACTTTGCATGCAGTAAATCCGAATGTCTGAAATACTTATCTTTAAGAACCAAAGCTGCCAATGACTGAGGATTTGTAAACAACCGCCAACATTGTTTAGTAGGGGTGTAACCGGTCCGGTCTGGTCCGGTTTTGGATAAGATTTAAGAACGAACCGGTATGTACCGGTTTTGTATTTTTCAAAACCGATTACGCACCGGTTACCCTCCTAAACCGGTACTTCCGGTTTTACCGGTTTCCGGTCCGGTCCAGTTTTCCTGTTTTTTTAAAATGTAAGTTTCACAATTTTTCATTAAAAATTTGTTTATAAAAAAAATATTCTTTTGTTTCAAAAAATTGTTTTATACTTTTATTAATATATTAGACTATATAATAATATTAATATTAGACTATTGGTATAGTTATAAGTAATATATTAGTATTAGTTATAAACTTTTAGTGATTTAGTATTAACATTTTATGTAATAATTTATAAATTATAATAAGAAATTATTTCATATATGAATATATATATTATATATAAAATTTCACATAAAAATTTATAATTATACATTATATATAAAACTTATATATATTAATATTTAATATATATATAATATTTTGTATAAAACTTATATATAAAAATATTTTTTTTATTTTTTTTTAATTAACCGGTCCGGTCTGGTCCGGTCCGGGCCAAAAAATTCCAGAACCGGAACCGGCCGGTTTTTACATTTTAAAAACCGGTTCCGGACCGGACCGGTTCAAAACCGGTAAAACCGGTCCGGTTCGGTCCGGTCTGGTCCGGTTTTCTGGTTTTCCGGTTTGAGTTTACACCCCTATTGTTTAGCTAGCAGGGCAGTGTTAAAATTTTCTGTCTCTTTATACCCCAAACCCCCCTCAGCCTTTGACACCCCCATTTTTGACCAACTCCTCCACTGAATCTTTTTGTCATTTTCCTTAAAACCCCACCAGAATTTAGCCATAACAGCTGCAACTTCCTTACATAGCTTTCTAGGAAACCTAAAAACATTCATATTGTAATTAGGGACTGCTTGGATGACTGCTTTCAATAGTACCTCTTTCCCAGCAGGAGACAAGAACTTATTTTTCCAGTTATTGACCTTTTGCCACATCCTTATGTCTTTTGATGTAGCTGTCACATGACTTGTTAAAAAAAATTTAAAACATAAACATAAAAAGGTAGAAGGAATCTAGAATTATAATCTTTGTTTTTTTTTTTTCAGAAGCCATTTTATTTTAAATAGACATTCTTTTTAATTTTTTTAATAAGCATCTGATATAAATTAGGGGCATTAACATTACCCCTTTAGTAATAGTGTAAAGCCCTCTCACTACAGTCCAAACTTATCTCTTGCGAAGGCAGCATCAATTGTGGTTTCCTGTCTTACCACTCACATGCACGTAGCCATAGGCTTTCATTTGAGTGTAGCCTCATTTCCTCAGTTCCTCTCTCTCTCTCTCTCTGTCGCCATATTTTCTCTCACTTTCTCGGTTATTAAATTTTCCCAAGAAACAAGCAACTAGAACTGCTATACTTCTTTCATCTCTCAAAGGTGTGAAACTGTACTCCCAAGATTGAGAAGGACCACGTTAACATGGTGAGACTTTGCTAGAGTTCGGAGCTGAGAAGAAAAACGAAAACAAGAAAGAAAATGGTGGAAGAAGACAGGGGGTATGAGACGAAGAGAGAGATGATTAATGCAAAACGATGGAGTCTATTTTTTTTTTAAAAAAATAAAAAGATGAGTGGTATTCGGGTACTCGGTTTGGGTGGGTAGAACATTATTTTATCCGTTCGGATTCACCAAGGTAGCAGGGTTCCAGACTAGACCGGCCAAAACTTCGAACCAGATCTGAGTCCTAGATTTATGTAATATGGGCGTGTTACACTGATCTAAGGTTTAAGCATATAATAGACATGCATTTGCTTGGTTTGGTGTCATATAAAAGAAGAGTACTGATGTGAAGTTGTTATCTTTGAACATGGAGACGTCTACACAAATGAAGTACTATACTGTAACAAGCTGAGCTCCAGATCTAGGGTTTTTTGCTCAATTTCTGTGTAGAAGATGAAAGTGTCGAAGGAGGGGTTGTGTTCTGGTTCAGTGTACTTGGAGGAGTTCACTTCAACTGAAGTTGATGACGGATGGACCGGGTTGAGACGATGTTGGGTTCAAGTGCTCTACGAGTGGGCCTTCTTTTAATTAGCTGAACTTATTTAAGTGCTAGTGTGTGTGGGCCGGGAGTATGTTCATTGGGCCAGTTATATTATCTCTTTTACATTTCAGTATGTTGTGGACTGGCTTCTGGCCTTTTGCTATGGCCCATGGCCTTTAGTTGTTTACGTTAGTTTTTGTTTCCATTAGAGATCTGACAACATATACGCTAGGCAGTGTCCTTTGGTGAATCATTCTGAATGCCATAACAATTTTCTTGTCTTTTCTCTCTCCCTCTCTGTTTTTGTCTTCCTGGAGGAGCTCCCCTCGAAAAGAGCAACCCTAATTTCTTTTATAAGAATATCTTTTGTGTTACAATAGTGGCATCAAAGAGACACTGACTCATGTGTTGTCACTAAGTTTACTTATTACAAATCATGACAGAAGGTACTAGGCTTACACATCTACAAGATGGGCTTATTGCCCTAAAGAAAACCACTTGCTCATAATACAAAACCCTAGAAATAGAAATGCTTGCCCTAAAAAGAAAAACTGATGCACTAATCTAGCAACTGTCAGTGATAACAGAAGAGTTACAAAGGAGAAATCAGAATCAAAGTCTTGGAGGGTCATCATCTGATGTCAATCCCACAGATGAAAAAAACATCTCGAGGCATGGTGGTGAGGTATAGGAAGGAACAATTCAACTAGATTTCCCAACCTTCCATGTGAGGACTCCGCTGGCTGGAAAAATAAGGTACACCAGTTTTTTGCTTTTCACAATACCCTACCGCAACACAAAATAAAGTTAGCATCCTTTCACATGGGGGGTAGAGCCCTAACTTGGTTTCAAGACCTGGAGGAGTCGGAACAGGTGGTTGATTGTGATTCTTTCACAAGGGCTTTATTGGTCAGATTTGGGCCAAATGCTTATAATGACCCCATGGAGTCTCTTACTAGGTTGAGGCAGAGTGGAATTGTAGAGGAGTAAAAGGATAGGTTTGAGTTCTTGTCTAATAGATTGGGAGGTTTGTCAGACCAATACAAGCTGAGTTGCTTCCTCAGTGGGTTACGTGATGATATTAGACTACCCATTAGAATTCTTAATCCACCAAGCATGACTACTGCCTATAGTCTAGCTAAAATATAAGAAGAAAATATATATCTCTCCAATAAACACAACAGATCTAGCCCTATGTACTCACCTGACTTAGGAATACTCAAAAAGCCAAGCCTACCCATGAGTGAACCCAGCAAAACCTTCTCTAAACCAAACCTACTGATCCAAAAGATAAACCAAAACCAGATGAAGGAGATAAGGGAAAAGGGGTTGTGCTATTACTGTGATTCAAAGTGGAGCATGGGACATAAATTCTAAAACCCTAAACTTTACCTTTTAGAAGAAGTCCTATTTGAAACCAAATGCGAAGGGGCAAATGAGCACCAGTTAGCTGAGGGGAAGGAAGCAGTGGGACCAAAGATTGAGACTAAATACCCGATAAACCCAGAAATATCCCTTCATGCCTTACTGGATCTCAAAACCAAAACCATGAGAGTTATGGGAAAGGTTGGGGCTCATTGGGTAACAATCTTAATAGACACTGGATCCACTTATAATTTTCTGGACCTAGTAGTGTTGGATAGGTGAAATTGCCCATTAATCTTGCTGAAAGGGTTAAAGTGAAAGTTGCTAGTAAGGAGACAATCCCGAGTGAAGGAAAGTGTAAGGAGGTGCGAGTTATAATTCAGGGTACCACCTTCACAGTGGATGTACATGTGTTGGGATTAGCAGGCTGTGATATGGTTCTTGGAATCCAACAGCTCCAAGAGTTGGGGACAGTGTTGTGGGTTTTGCAAAAGCTAACTATGAATTTTTCTGTTAATAGAAAAATAGTGCAATTACAAGGATTGGCAGCCACTAAATTGATTAAGGAGGGCTCTTTGAACAAGTGCAACAAATTGAAAAAAATGGGGGTAATCCTATAGGTGCTTGAGAGTGAGGCTAGGGTGATTGAGGAAGGAAACTGTGAAGCACCAGCAACCATCCAAAACCTACTTAAACAGTATACTGAAGTTTTTGAAGAACCCAAAGGCTTACCCCCCACCCGAACTCATGATCATGCCATCAACCTAATCCCAAACACCAAGACTATTTCAATGAGACCTTACCACTATCTCTATTTCTAAAAAGATGAGATCAAAAGGATAGTACAGGAGTTATTAGCCTCAAGGGTAATAAGACTCACTCAAAGCCCTTATTCCTCACTGGTGCTGCTAGTTAGGAAGGCGGACGGAACATGGAGGTTATGTGTAGACTACCGGGGCCATAATAGAGTCACTATTATGGACAAATTCCCAATACCAGTAGTGGAGGAGTTAATGGACGAGTTGCATGGTGCTGAGATTTTTTCTAAACTGGATTTAAGGTCCGACTATCACCAAATTCAAGTGAAACCCTCAAACATACACAAAACAACTTTTAGAACCCATGAGGGTTACTACGAATTTTTAGTTATACCCTTTAGACTAACTGACGCCCCCTCCAACTTTCAAAGCTTGATGAATAAGGTTTCAAACCACATTTGAGGAAGTTTATTCTGGTATTCTTCGATGATATATTGAAATACAGTAAAACTAAAACTGAACATCTAAGGCATTTGCAGGTGACTCTCGAGACCCTAAGGGATCATAATATGTATGTTAAACTCTAAATGCAGGTTTCGTTGCAAGGAAATAGCTTCTTTGGTGCACTTGATTTATGCACAAGGAGTTAAGGTAGATCCTGAAAAATTACAAGTTATGGAAGATTGGCCCTTCCCTAGATCTATCAAGGCATTAAGAGGATTTTTGAAACTAACCGGGTATTATAGAAGGCTCATTAAGGGGTATGGAGATATTGCTAACCCATTAACCAGAATGTTAAGAAATGACAGTTTTCAATAGAGTGAGGAAGCAAAAGTGGCATTTTTAGGCTTAAAAGAGGCTATCACTTGCCCCCCGATATTGGCCGTACCAAATTTTGTATCACTCTTTACAATTGAGTGTGACACCTCGGCTACCGCCATTGGGGCAGTTTTAATGCAACATGGGAGACCCATATCATATTTCAACCAAACTCTTAAGGGGGAGGAACCTACTGCTGTCCACCTATGAGAATGAGCACTTTGCTCTATGTCCGCAGTAGTAAAATGGAGACCATACCTTTTGGGTGGAACTTTTAAGGTCAAGATAGACCAACAAAGCCTTAAACATCTACTTGACCAAATAGTGGGAATCCTAATGCAGTAGAAATGAGTTTCTAAATTGATGAGCTATGACTTTGTGGTGGAGTACAAGAAGGGAGCTGAGAATCGAACTACTGATGGATTGTCTCAGAAAGACCAGAAGGAGGAAGAGACTTTGATGTTGATCTCATTCCTAACTGTTGACTAGCTAGACGACCTAAAGGATGCCTATGTTGCTGACCCTAAGGCACAATCTCATTCCAAGTTGGGACCTGAGTACACAATGAGGGAAAGTTTGTTTCTATATAAACATATGTTTTACATTCCTCAAAGTGAAAAGTTTAAAACTAGGTTGCTAGAGTTGAGCCATAGCAGCCTAGGGGGGGGGGGGGGTCACTCAGGGTTTGATAAAACCATACAAAGGGTGAGGAGGGATTTTTACTGGCTAGGTCTCAAAAGTAATGCTAAACAGTTTATCAGAGGTTGTGACCTCTGTCAAAGGGTTAAATCTTCTAACTCCCTTTCAAGTGGGCTACTACAACCACTCCCTATTCCCACACAACTATAGACTCATATAACAATGAACTTTGTGGAGGGCCTTCCTAATTCTAAGGGGTTTAATAGCCTTTGGGTAGTAGTTGACCGATTCACTAAATACAGCCATGTAACACCCTTCAAGCACCCTTACATAGCTAAGGACATAGCCAACTTGTTCCTCAAACATATTTTCAAATTACATGGTCTTCCTCTCTCTATAGTCTCGGATAGGGACAAGACCTTCACAAGCAATTTTTGGCAAGAACTAGTCAGTCCAGATGTCATTGAGTACCACTTATCACCCCCAAATTGACGAGCAAACAAAGGTTGTGAACAAAACACTCAAAATGTTCCTAAAATGTTTCTAAGAAGATAGACCAAAGGACTGTGTATTACGGATACCCCTCGCAGAGTGGTGGTACAATTCCACTCTCCACATGTTAACCAAAATTTCACCATTCGAGACCCTATATGGCTACCACCCTCCCCGATTGTTGGAATATATACCTGGGACTGCTCGTGTAGCTGTAGTTGAAGAGCATCTCAGAACCTGTGATCAAATATCCTGCTTGCTCCAACATAACTTGTACAAAGCCCAAGATAGAATGAAGAGGTACGCAAGCTTAAGGAGAAAAGACAAAGATGTTTTAAGGTGATTGGGTCTACTTGAGGCTGCAGTCGTACATGCAAACCACAGTGGCTCACTGTCACAGCAACAAACTAGCCCCAAAACCTTTCCAGATCTTACAACGTGTGGGGAAGGTTGCTTACCACCTAGATCTACTGTCCTCCTCCAAGATCAACCCCACTTTTCATATTTCACAGCTTAAGAAAAAGTTGGGATCTTTAAAGACCGTTGTTCTAGATCTACCACCAGTTGACAACCACGGGGTCCTTAAGGCCCGAGCCAGAAGAGATCCTAGCCCACCATATGGTGAAGTCTAGAAACAGAGCTAAAATCAAGCTCTTGGTGTGATGGCTTGGACAAGACACAAAAGATGCGACATGGGAGACGTATGCGAAGCTCAAGGAATTTTTTCACACCTTGCAAGCAATGTGTTTTGAAGGAGTGAGGAGTTGTAACAAGCTAAACTCCAGATCTAGGGTTTTCTGCTCAGTGTCTACGTAAAAGATGAAAGTGTCGAATGAGGGGTTATGTTCTGGTTCAGTGTACTTGGAGGAGTTCACTTCAACTGAAGCTACTGACTGATGGACCCGGCTGAGACAATGTTGGGCTCAAGTGCTCTGCGAGCGGGCCTTCTTTTAATTATATGAACTTACTTATTAAAGTGTTAATGTGTGTGGGCCGGGAGTATGTTCCTTGGGCCAGTTATGTTATCTCTTTTACATTTCAATATGTTGTGGACTGGCTTCCGGCCTTTTGCTATGGCCCATGGCCTTTAGTTGTTTATGTTAGTTTTTGTTTCCGTTAGAGGTCTAACAGCATATACGCTGGGCAGTGTCCTTTGGTGAATCATTCTGAATGGCATAACAATTTTCTTGTATTTTCTCTCTTTTCTCTTTTCCTCTCTATTTTTTTCTTCTTAGAGCTCTCCTCGAAGAGAGCAACCCTAGTTTTTTTATAAGAATATCTGGTCTGTTACATATACACCCATTACCGCCTAAATATATTTCAAGATCTATTCAGTATAATAGCCGCATGAACTAAATCTTTCTGGAACAAGGTAAGCCTTGTATTCTCCATTTTACTAACCCAAACAAGGCCAATTCCTGTGCATGATTCTGTGAGAATATCTCAAGGTCACACGTTTGATACAAAATAAATTTCTTATAAACTAAATGATGAAAGATAAAGTGGTTTTAAAAAGTTGTTGAATATGCAACACGCTCGTTGGGAGTTATGTACAATAAGGTAATAAGACAACAAGAAGGTATATGTCAAAAAGATATATATTAAAACAATTTTGTTTATTGTAGAATTACAATTCATAAGTATTTGCAGCAATTTGACATGGGATGCAGCTATTTGACATTGACTTACAACTCATTTGAGAACAACTTTGACATAGACTTACAACTCATTGAGAACAATGGGTTCTTCAATTACTGCATTTACAGCATTGATCATCTCATGTGAAGTAAAACCATCATCCTTCATGTAAAATAAGTGCAACACTCTGGTCATTTTCCAGAACAAATCCTTGCATTCTCTTGGAATCAGGCTGCCTTTCTCCTGCAAAACTAGTTTCAACAGTTCTCTCCTCTTAGTAGCAATAAAACTCTTCATCTCTTTAATGGTCTCTTCTTCAGTAATAATACCACCGCCATGAATTATGCACAAAGATACAGCATTTAATTTCCCTTCCTCAGATTCCCTCTGCAACATAAGTCAATAGAGATTGCTAACACTAGAACGAACCGTATCGGAGGAGAAATTCGTAACGTTTTTCCTAATTTTATTTCTTTACTTGTTTGGGGGGAAGGTTATAGTACCTTAAAGCTCCGAATATCATTGAGAAGACGCCCAAAAGTGCTCATAAGCTCATATAGATGACGGATTTCTGGATCTTGAACAACCTTTCCTGAAAGCTTAGGCCCAACAAGATACAGTGTTGGGAGGACGATAGGCCCTAAGGCGAATGATACATATCCATTTTTCATATAGTCATCCATAGTTGGCACTGACTTGTCTCTCACCCACTCAGCTTCCCTCAACATGGATTTGAGTAAATCCAACCACTGCAATGAAAGCATGGCAACATCATCTCTATTTCAATGAATAAATAAATAATATGAGAAACCTCTTCTAGAATTTTTTTCTTTAAGATAACTTTTAAACCTAGGTTCAGATGGTCCATGTCCAGAAATCTGTACGTTACATGGAACTGACAACTTGGAGTGAAGTAGTTGTACCAGAGTCTTAGAGGAGATCAGTAATCCTGTTAGAAAGCTTTGGGTGGTAATATACCAAAAGAGAAATACAATAGAAATAGGAAAAACAGGTAAGATTTCATCTCACAATATCAATTAAGTCGCTTATCACACTACGTCCTTGCCGTGTGAATGCTATGTCACCAATCTCACAGATTGTGCTTTTAAGTGCCGAAAATAGAATTTCAACATTCACAGAACAACAATCAGTGCTGACATTTACATCCCACCTGCAGTCCAGTTTCCACATAACCAGATATCACAGACTGATAATGGATTCAACCGAAGCAGAAAAGGAATGTGAAAATAGAGAAACATACTTTTCAACCAGTTGTACAAGGTTTACCAGTTCCTCTTCTGAACCACCAACATCAAAGAAATCATCAACCACTGTTGTAAGCACACCATTTTTGGCCCACGATATGCGGGCATCAGAAAATTCAGAGGAAAAAAGGGTTGCTGCAGCAGAGAAGTAACAGTAGGCCAGCTTCTGCCTGGCAAACTTTAGCTTGTGTAATCTGTTCTCTGTAACCCACCTGCTTATATGCAAATGGATATCATACAAAAAAAAGATGATAATTTATTTCCTTTCAATATTGAAAGCAGGAAGCAACCTTGCTGGCTGACAATATCATCAATTTTTATAAATACTATGGTCAAGTGGGTACCACTAGTAACAAGAACCAGGAAAACAAGTGATTCCAAGTTAATATGATTTTTAGCAGAAAAAAAAAAGAACCCTGAAAGTTGCTTCCGGTACAATATAGCAAAGAAATACTGGAAGTTGCTTCTAGGTCAATATGCCACCTAATTCTGATACATGAGCAGACATTTGACCTTGCTACAATGAAAAATCCAAAAATGCCCGTCATGACAGGATGGTAGTTGAAAGTACATAAAGATATTCACCTTGCAAGATGTTTAAGTTCTTCACGATGTATTGATTGGCATATGTTGAAGTCTTCCACTGCAAGTTTTAAGAAATCTTCGTTGCCAATATTTAAAGAACTGACATAAGAAGAATAAAAGGATAAAACGGTAATTCAAACAAATCATGGCTCAAAACTGTTAATCCAGGGAAAAGAATGGAGGACAAAGAAACCACCATTAGTGTTACCTATAAGAAGTTTTTAAAACCCGGGTATTATTTTTGTTGTAACGCTCAATGGCTCGTCTGGTGGATAACCGTTCCAAATTTGAATGATGGGGAAAACTAAGAGCATCTTCCACCTGAAAAGATCAAAGGTTGCAGTTTTCTGGAAGTCATCTTGGATTATAAAAACAAACATCACTTTATTTGGCAAAAATGAACATTAATAAATAGTAAAGGGTGTTGTATTCCAGGAAACTACCTCTTGGCAAAGATAGTTGTTCAGTCCACTTGTGTGAATTGAACCATTGGATAATTCCCATCTCAAGAAATTTCTTGTCCATAAATTTTGTTTCTCCAGAACTGATTCTTCACGATGTATGATGATTTCCGAAGCCCGAAATAATTCCAAGACAGCACCAATGTCCTTCAAATATCCTTCAAGGGTGCTGGAGAAATGATCTTTTTCTGAAAGTTGGCTGAATGGATCTACAGAACAGGATAAACATATTAAACCTTTTTTCCTGACCAATCAAAATACTGCAGGCCATGTCTCCTAAATAACAAAGTACCTGAAGAAACATGATATCCATTAACACGTAACATCCGAAATGCCAATGCACAGGTGGCAGCATCTAAAAATATTTCTTCCTCACCCTGTAACCAGTATCTGTTTCACTGGAAACTTTCATGTTTCCAATAAATGATAACTATGTATAATCTACAAACTCATACGAATGTCGGGATAAAACAAATAATTAGTGCATTCATCTAAAAATAGCATTGCCTGTATGTTTCTTCCAATACGCTGTTGATCTCCTTCCTGAAATGCTTATCAATTCCCAACCTTTCGAGACTGTCAACCATACATAGACGGGTATATATATCTAGAGGGTAAACTGTAGGAACTGAAAAAAAAAACAATTGAAAATAACCAATTGACTGTCAGAGAAATCAGCAATGTAATTGAAAATGCATAGCAAACTATAGATAAGTGTGGAGGGAGAGACCTGCATTTCCAAACTTCTCTAAGAGTGAGCAAAGGTATTTAAGGCAACCGGAATTCTTAAGGTGAGTAAAAGCAGCTGCTGTGGTGGATGGTGAATTAAGGAGTGACCCATTCTCTCTTTGATATTTCATGACCATTTCCCAGTTCTGCGACTTCCCCAGTCCCTCTGAGACATATGCTAAGTAGGTCTTACTCCCTTCTGAATTGCTTCCATAGCATCTGGAATTAGATTTTGGATAGTTGAGTTTGGAGAATTAAGGTCATCATTCAGCAACTAAAACATTCCCCTCTCCTTCTACCGCTATTCCATTGCCGCTAACAAGAGTATAAACAGTTATTGTTTGACCTTGAATCAGAATACAACTAAACTTTCTTACGGACCAACGGAGTTAAGCCAACCAAGCATGATCAAGGTTGCTAATTTTTCTGAAGCCAGCTTGAGTAGGCTTAAACTCACCCAAGTATGAGAAAAGATTTTACAAAATGCCCATCGTTGTCATGGGCATTAGTCAAACACTAGCACAAAAATGTACATTAAGTAATAAAGTTGAGCAGAAACGTACACTAAATTAGAACCATTACCTTTTGAGCTCCAACTCTCTTTTGTGAACCAAAGCATCTAGATTCATTGCTTTCAGAGGTATATTCAAATCCAAGTTTTTGGCATACTCGATCATGGCAGGAAATATTATATCAAATCCAATAGGGGAAAATTGCTTCTCATCAGTAGCTGCAGCTATATTTGACTCGATAAAGTAGAGGCCTGCAGAAAGAGAGAGAACATCTATCTCTTGGACATAAAAGGAGGAAATTTAGCAAGAACAGCAGAAATACCGTTATTCATTTGATCTTGACCAACATCCCATTGTTTTAGTGCAAGGATACAAGCTAAGGTAGATAACAGAGCATCTTTAACTAAAAGAGGATCACGGTTAGGAAGACCCCATGAGCCATCACAGAGTTGATTATCTAATAACCAATTTACACACTGAGGGAAAAAAGGGGCCTTCGGAGAATTTGGAGAAGGGACCATCGCCACCCAGGCAGTGTCATATGAGGAAACAGAAAGTTTGACCTCATTGAACAATTTCTTAATTCTTTGTTTAGCCCCCTCAAAGCACTGGATGAATAAAACAAGACATTATATTAATCAATATACACTAAAGTATGAGAATAAAACGTAAATATTGTCACTGAATGCAGGATTATCATACCAAAGTCTTGGCTTTTGTTGCTACAATTGGTCCAGGAACCAGAGAAGCTGCTTGAGAACAAAAAAGTCCAGCAGAGATTAAGAAAAAAAGCATCTAATATACAAGGTCAGAAGAAGTTATTTGAAGCACGTTTATAATTTAACTATTAAGAGAACAAAGAATAAAGTATCTAATATAAGGAATGGGTTTGTCACTTGTGGTTTTGCCATGTTTTGAATTGACTAGATGTTCCAATCCCAATTTTTTAAGGTCAACTAACAATTTTTAATATATCATTTTCTTTTCAAGGGCTATATATTCTAATACAATCAGATGTCATCATGTAGTTTCTCACAGTGTCGGCCAATGTTCTTCACAGCCAACCTCTTGTCTGTGTAGCTCCTTCCAGTGAATCATATTTTTCCTCTTTAGATGCCGACTCTAGAGGGTCTTAAATTTTGTCCCACTTCTCGCAAAGTGGTGCTATCTTTACCTTCTTTAGGTCTGTTCATTTCTTATCCTATACTTCCTTGTATGGCTACCCATCCATCCCTAATGTCAACTAAATCCTATCTTTAAAGGTGCAAAGTTGCCAATACAATGAGATAGGAAATCCATGAGATAAATAAGCTCCTGCTATTTTTTTTGTTTTTGAAGTATCAACTATTATTTTTTAAAATAAGAAATTTGGGGGTTGATGCACAATGTCACATCAACACAATGGGATAAGAGCAGGATGAAAAAATATATTACTCATGCTAATTATACCAAATAAAAAATTCTGATAATATTATCAAATTAAGAATCCTCATATCCCCTTCCCATGGTTTTTCTTCTGATTTCTAATAATTTACTCTTGCTTTACATTATTTTTCCCTTAATTTTAATAGATTTTCCCTAACTTCCCTTTTAAAGCTGCTTGATACTCTGTTGAGCTATTCCGTAGAATTACTGCAGAATTTGCGAAGTAAAAGAAACAGTCTGTGCCCGTCAAGGTACATACAAATATAGAGAGATAACACTTTCTTTTGCTTAAATGTGTATACCTTTGATGTCTACAGCATCATGTATTTCTTCATACTAGAAATGTTGATTCCAAAAACTCAATCCTCCAATTTGAAAATAATCCAAGGCCCCATAAAACTGGCATATCACATTTTTTGGTTCTACAAGTTACTTAAAGTTTCCAATCAAAAAACTTTTGCTAAAACAGAAAATATTGAATAAACTTGAAAGCCAACAACCCAAAATGGCTCAATGTAAGAACAAGAAACCCAATTCAAAAGAGTTTTGCATGCTCCCGAAAAAAATCCACCAGTAGGAGAGAGAGAGAGAGAGAGAGAGAGAGAGAGAGATGGAACCAGAAGTGGAAGAAGCCGAACACCAAAGATTGTTGGGGTGGAAGAGAGACATGGTTGTGCCAATAAGAGAAGAGTTTGAATCACTGTTTGATGCACTTCGATACTTTATCAAAAAGCTTGAAACTTGAGAGAGAGAGTGAGAGATACATTTTGGAAATGGAGGGATCAATGGATGTATGTAGTCGGCAGGACCAGGAATCGAAGTCAGAAAGATACGATGGTGAGAAAGCATCAATATATACAACAAAACTTTCTAGAATAAAATTTAGAGCATTAGAAGTTGGTAAAGTCTGTCGTATTGTCACCATCTTCCTATTCAATTTTAGTTCTTCAGCTCAAAGTCTGTCCTAACTTAGGACTCCCTAGTCCTAAGTTGTCACTTTCTTCCGATTCGATTTCACAGTACTATACTACACATTTAAAAAAATAAAAAAATAAAAAATAAATATATAGTGTAAGATTGATAAATAGAATTTTTCTGTTTACAATTTAAGTAAACCTATAAATTATCATTTTCTTTTATTATTATTTCTAATATGAAGAAATAGATATATAATATTGAAACTCTACAATATTTAATGCTCAAATTCTAACTCTAAAAAAAAATCTAAGATTCATACTATTCATGAATGATATATTATTGAGTAATACTCAAATGCTATTGTAATTCCAATTTTAATCATATGGTATTATTGAATTCTCATTAATTATGCCCAAAAAAGAAAAGAAAATCCTCACAATTTGGAATAATAATGACTATTAACTATATATCTTTAAAGAAGTAAATCTCTTAGATTTGGTGAAAATTGAAATTATATAACATATTTGAATTTCTTAGAATTCTTATACTATAAAATAGTCCTTAAATTTAATTAAAAAAAATTTTATAGTTCTTATAAAACCCGCTTCATGTTTCTATTTCTCTAACTATAAATTCAATGATTTGGACAATAAATTTAGAAGATCTAAGTCCATAAATGATGGCACTATCTTCCTATTTAGGCAAAGTCATTTTTCCTAGCCTTAATGACTTTGCTTCATGGGGCGGGCATTTTTCATATGTCCTTTTATCATAGATTTGCTCTTCGGGTAGCCGTGAGCCTGATCCCGCTCTTCGCCGAGGGGAGTCAAGATGGCCTTATACCTAACTTGCCTCCTTGGCCCACAGGGAGGTAAAATAGTATGGGTAATTTGTAACTTTACATGTCTTCCTCCATTAGCGTAGACTCATCCTTCGGGTAATCATGAGGCTGATCTCACTCTCCGCCACAGGGAGTCAAGACGGCCTTAGGCCCGCCTTGCCTACTTAGCCCAGGGGGAGATAAGAAGCTTGGCTAATATGGAACCGTTTATTTCTTCCTCCATAGCATTACAACATCCGTCCTATTTGGGAAACGAGAATGTTATCATTATTTTGCTTTTTGTCACAGAAGTCGCAAACCTAGGTTCTCTGGTCTATGCCACTCGATGCTTGTTGATGATTCCCGTACTGATGTTCTATGTTGTCGTCGTCCGTGTTAATGATGTCCACGTTTTCTGCTTATTATTCGGGCAGTCCATGGACTTGACCCACTCTCCGCCGGGGAGAAGTTGGAATGTCTTACACCAAACCGCCTCTTTCTCTCCTGGGGAGGTAATTCTGACAGCGACGTGGTTGGTCCTCTCCTTCACCATGGTGGGGGTCGGGGTAAGTATCTGGGCAGCTTGGGGCTGAACCTGCTCCTGCCCGTTGACACCGTGGGAAATTGTAAGTTTGGGCAAGGCTAGCGCTAAGCTCACTCTTCGTCGTAGCGGGGCCCGGAGTAAGTTATTCGGGTAGCTGTGCGGCCAATCCTGCTCTCCTCTGCGGGAGAATAAGGCAACATTAGGCCTACCTTTCCCTATGGTATCCTGTAGAGAGGTAAGTTGTTCAGACAATTTGTTACTAAACCCACTCCCGCCCGTTGACACTCACAAGGAAGGTAAAAGTTTTTTCCTTCGGGTAGCTGAGGACTAATCCGCACTCCGTCGCAGGAAGTATAAGACAACCTTTAGGCCTACCTTTCCCTGTGTTGCCCCGCGAGGAGGTAATTTGAACAGCGATGTGGTTGATCCGCTCATTCGCCGTGATGAGGGTTGGGGTAAGCTATTTGGGCCGCCTCGGGGCTAGTCCCACTCTCTCGGACAAGGAGGCTGAGCCACTTGCTCACCTATCATCCTCCGTGGGGAGGTAAGTGGTTCGGACAATTTGTTCTGGACCCGCTCCCGCCCGTTGACATCACAAGGAAGGGTAAATTTGGGTCAGGCTGGCGCTAATCCCACACTTCATTGTAGCGGGGGCCGGGGTAAGTTATTCGGTAGCCGCAAAGCTAATCTCGCTCTCCACTGTGGGAGGGATAAGGCAACCTTTAGGCCTACATTTCTCTATGGTATCCCACATGGAGGTAAGTCATTCGGGCAGTCTGTTACTGAACCCGCTCCTGCTTGTTGACGCTCACAAGGAAGGTAAGCTTTTATTTTCGAGTGGTTAAGGACCGACTCGCACTTCTCCACGAGAGGGACAATGTAACATTTTAGGCCTACCTTTCCCTTTTTACCATGCTGGGAGGTAAATTGTTGATGGAGTTCCAATTTAGTGAGTTGACTTCACTGACGGAGGCTATTGATTCTTTTGGAGTGGAGTTCGCTTAACGGGTTATGTTATGTTCCTAAAATTACCCATTGAAATACAAAAACTTCTTTTATTAAGGCCCGCAACTGGTGCATGAGAACATATAAGTTTATAATAATAAATCGGCTTAGCAATAATATTCCTGTTGATGCTCAGCATTCCACAGGTGTGGCAACTCGTTTCCTTGGGAGTCTCTCAGCCGATAAGAGCCCTAGCGATTCGTGGCGACGACCACGTAAGGGCCCTCCCATCAGGGGCCTAGCTTTCCCTCATCCCATGTTGTTGTTGTTCCCGTCTCTTTGAGTACAAGATCTGCGACCTTGAATGTTCTCAGCCGCAAGCGCTTCTTGAAGCATCTCTCGGCTCTTCTTTTGTTGGTCGTGGTTCTTATCTCAACTTCTAGTCAGACTTCTTCCAGTAGGTCTAGCTGTTCTTCTAGCTGCCTATCATTGGACTCTTACTTGAAGTGCTGAACTCTATAAGTGGGGATTCTGATTTCTATAGGCGGCATCGCCTCGTGACCATATGTGAGGGTGAAGGGGGTTTACCCGGTTGGTGTTTTCACCTTGACCCGATAGGCCTATAGAATGGCGGGGAGCTCTTATGCCCACGCCCCCTTTCTATTGTTGAGCCGCTTCTTAAGCATTCCCATCAGCGTTTTGTTGGTCGTCTCGACTTCCCATTAGATTGGGGATGTCTCGGGGATGAGTATCGGAACTCGACCCCCAGTTCACAGCACCAGTTGCAGTAGTGGTTGGAGTCGAACTGTCTCCCGTTATCCAATATGATGGTGTGTGGGACGCCAAGCCTTCAAACCACCGACCTCCATAGAAATTGTGCAATGTTGTTTATCGTGATGGTTGTTAGGGCCTCGGCCTCGACCCACTTAGTGAAGTAGTCTACAGCCACCATCACAAATTTGACTCCCCTTTTGCCCGAGGGGAGTGGGCCAACCAAGACAATTCCCCATTGGGTGAAAGGCCAAGGCGACGTGATTGACGTCAATTCCTCCGGTGGGCAACGGGGCATCCTGGCATACTCTTGGCACTTCTTACACTTCCGCGCGTAGTCCTTGGCGTCCCACAAGGCGTGAGGCCAGTAATAGCCTGATCTCATCGCCTTTCCCGCAAATATCTTCCTGTATTTCTACGAACTATGCTTCATTAGGGGAGATGCACCTTAAAAGAGGTGCCGAGTGACCCCTCCGATATAGGACCCCCTCGATCATGGTACAGCGTGCCACCCTATTTCTGATCTTCCTTGCCTCCTGTCGGTACTTGGGTACCCCGTTGGTTTCCAAATATCTGATTATATCTCCTGCCCACTCTGGCGCTCCAAGTCGTATTTCCATTACCTTGATTCCCACAGTTGGTACTTCCACAGTTCGGACTACTGTACTTTCTGGTAGGGGTAGTCCTCCTATCTAGACGCGACGCGCGCCAATTTGTCTGCCTTCTGATTTTCCGTCCTTGGCACTTGTTGAATTTGGAAGTACTTGAAATGGGGGCGTTCAGCCTCTATCAGTGTTAGATATTTCTTTAACTTTTCACTTTTCCACTACCTGAGAGTCGGCTCATACTTCAATATCGGTGGCGCCTAGAGACCTGGCCACCAGTAATCCCGAAAGTAGCGCTTTGTACTCCGCCTCATTATTCATCGTTTTGAACACCAATTTGATGGTGTAATTGTATTCTTCTCCTTCGGATGCAACGATATACACCCCCACTCCCCCTCCAGCCCGACAAGATGAGCCGTTAACGAATACTTGCCAGGGTTTTACAGGAGGTGCATCATCATTGAAAAAATCCGCTAACACTTGCCCCTTTATGGTGTTTCGTGGCGCGTAGTCAATGTCGAACTCGCTTAGTTCCACTGCCCAGTAGGCTACCAATGTCGAGGAGGCAGCTTGAGGGGAGACTGCTAAGTACAGGGTCAACGTTTCCCCACACCGGGGTTGGCTGAGAAGTCGACGCACATTCTCCATTTACCACTCAGCTTCTTTACGAGCACTACATTAGACAGCCACTTTGGGTAGTGAGTTTCTCGAATGATTCCCGCACTCAGCAGTCAGTCCACTTCCTCGGCTATGGCCACATTCTTTTCTGCACTGACGCTTCGACGTTTCTGCCTTTCTCCTTTAGCCTTTGGGTCTACACTAAGGTTGTGTTGTATGATTTCGGGTGCAATTCCAGGCATATCCTCGTGGCTCTAAGTAAACATATCTTTGTGCTCTGCGAGAAGTTGCCGCATGGCTCTTCGGGCTTCAGGTGTCATTTCACTGCTAATTGTTATCCTGACTTCTGGCTGATCTGGGTCGAGAGTGACAAGCTCCAATGGTCCGATTGGTTCTACTTTCCGGAGCTCTTGTTCGTCTCGGACTTCGCTTACGACCTCCGTGCAGTTTGGAGCTGGTGGCAAGGTGCAGGCACCAATGTTTTGAATATCGTACCAGATGTCGTACTGGTCAAGTCATTGGAACGAAATATTTCGATACCGGTACCATTTCGTGTACCGTTTCGAGATAGTCGATATATGAATAAATTATATATAAAAATTATATTCTAAAATAATAATCTATATATGAATAAATTATATATAAATACATATATATATATATAAATTATAAATAGCCTAGTTTGAATTGGAGGTCAAAAAATGAACTTGTAGTTTGAAAAAAAAAACAGAGGCCGAAATATCGGCCGGTACAGGCCGAAATATAGGCCGGTACGGCCGGTATTTCGACCGGAAATACATATAGTACCTGTACTGGCAGGTACGGAAAATACTTGTACCTGTACCGGCCGGTACGGTACGGTATTAACAACACTAGCAGGCACCCACTGTAGGATACGCCTCGCCTTCCCCTCCATTCATTGGCATCTCATTGCTGGTGGGTGTATAGCTTCCTTCTATTGCGCCCTTTCACTTCCATGCTTCTGGTAGCACTGGCAAGCTTCCGAGTTTCCTATAATGGGTTGTCTCAGGCGCGCGAAATACAAGTAAGATCTATAATAATCCCACAGACGGTGCCACTGTTAACATCGTGTTTCGCACACTTTTGGGCCAAGCTCTGACAACTCAGGTCTTCCGAAATGGGCCTACAAAAGATGGAGAGTAGTGCAACTATGAGAGCGCAGCCTTGGGGTCGGGGAACCTCCCATGCCAAAGTTAGTAACTATTCTTGAAAGTTTGTAAATAAGTAAAGAAGTCAAGGGATCTGAGAGCTCTCTTCATAGCTAGAGCTGGCCATTTATACCGTGGGTTGAGGGGTGCAGATTGTCTTTGTCTCCACAAAGTTTGTGCCTTCCTTTCTGTTTATGTTGCCAAAGTCTTTTAATGCGATGTGACTTTGCGACGGCACTATAAATGTGGCGTATAGCTCAATAGTGGCATCATTAATGTGGTGCGGTTTTCTGACTTTTGATCAATACCTTGTGAGCCGTTGATGGTCTAATATCGACGGATCGAGGGTCGTCTGCATTTCCCGCCGCGCTCTATACAGGTTCCTGTGCTCTGAATGCTGTCGCAGGCTGTCAAGCAGACTTGTCTTGTTGACTACTCGACTCCCTTTTCTGGTAGATGTTTTGCCCCCAATGCGGGCTTGATGGCCGTCGAGCTGGGTATCGGGCCGAGGCCCAGTGGGCTTTATGAAAAGGAAAAATTCCCCTTACACTATATATCTTTAAAGAAGTAAATCTCTTAGATTTGGTTAAAATTGAAATTATATAACATATTTGAATTTCTTAGAATTCTTATACTATAAAATAGTCCTTAAATTTAATTAAAAAAATTTATAATTCTTATAAAACCGGCTTCATGTTTCTATTTCTCTCACTATAAATTCAAAGATTTGGACAATAAATTTAGAAGATCTAAGTCCACAAATGATGGCACTATCTTCCTATTTAGGCAAAGTCATTTTTCCTGGCCTTAATGACTTTGCTTCATGGGGCGGGCATTTTTCATATGTCTATTGGACAAGTCATTTATAAACACGACTTCATTATTCTTGCCATACATAGCGAAGTAAGATGTGTCTATTGGATTGTAGTGTTTTTTTTTTTTTTAATGTCAATTAACCTCTTCGGCATAGATCTTTCGGATTTACCTTTACAGAGTAAATTACGATCTCATGCATCGTATTTTTAAAAACTTTTCTATACGAAATTGATTAAATCATTGACTTTCAAGAATGTAGTCCCAAAATATTATTTATATTCATAAAGTATTAAATTTTAGACCTTAAAAAAATTAATACTCCAAGACCAAATCGTCCACCGCTTGTACGAACTCCTCTGAGTTTTGGACTGTAGTTACAAGAATCTTTGTTATAAAGAATTCTACTGCTGCCTCTTCTCTAGGGCAGGTTTGGTAACCAAAACAAAACACAAAATTCTCATCTCATCTCATTTCATCATTACACCTTTTTCAAATCCCCATGCAAAATATAATAAATAATTTAACTTTTTCAAATCCCAATTCAACTTTTTCAAATCCCAATACAATAATAATACTAAAACATAATATTTTAAACACTAAAACAAAACACAAAATTATCATCTCACCTCCCAAACCTACCCTAAAGCTACAAGTCAATTTTTTTATTTTTTATTTCCAAATGGTCAAGATAAGATTATTTTATTTTTAAAGAAAAAAGAAATAGAGAGAATGAATATAAATGCTTAAAAAATAATAAATACAATGAAAATATGAAAATAATATGACTTCGCTTAAAATACAAAACAATATAAATGTTGAATTAGTATTATTTTTGGGTAGAATCTTGAATCGATTTATATCTTTATATGTAAAAAAAATATATGAAACTTAAAAGTTACAATGATTCATAATGAAATATTACTTTTAAAAAGTTAACCGTTTCATAAACATAACATTTTCAAATTTAATGTGTAGAATGCTTATTTTTATGAATAGAATACCACGTCAAAATTATATGACATCACTTTTATATATAATAATAGATTAGTTAGATTTTATAAAATATCACAGTAATGCATCATATGCACCTTTTCCATTTAATTTAGGAGTAATTCTACATATAACTATAGAATACGTAACCGCCGCGTAATAGTTTTGAAAAATAGTGGGGTCTATCATTAAAAAATTAATTTTTTTCATGTGGGTCTCATATTTTATTCACTTTTTTTAAAACGATTACGTTACGGTTACACAATTCACGATTGTAAATCTATTTTCTCTTAATTTAGAGAGTGTCTGTCAGCAAGCTCGCCAACAACTATGGTATTTTACTTTCGTTTGAATTTGGGATGTTTATTGTTTTGTGTCCTTTGTTTTGTTTTATTAGCATTTTCCATTGTTTTATGGATGGTGCTATGTGCATCGATAATAATAAAAAAAATTAAAAAAACAAAAACAAAAGTGTCACATGGTGCACTTCATCCATCCTATAAATAATTTATATACAATATTTTTTACAATATTTTATATAATTATGTTTTAAATGAGAAATATTTTTATAAAATATTTTATAAAAATAATATTATTTTATAAAAATATCTTCATTTTATAACATTATTATATAATATGTTGTGTAATATATTATATATATATATTATCATTATTATTTTTTTATATGTCAGTATTAAGCATTGTTACTCGTGCCCTTTTTTTTTTTAATCTTTAATTTTGTTTACATGTGCCTCGTAGGTATACAACACGTGGATGCAGAAACTTAGGCATCGTTTGGTTACACAATGAAATGATATAAAAATTTAAAATTAAATAAAATATTATTAAAATATTATTTTTAATATTATTTTTATTTTAAAATTTAAAAATCTTGAATTATTTATTATATTTTGTATATAAATTTTAAAAAATTATAATAATTATATGAAAAAAAAAAATTTGTAACCAAAAGAACTTAGAAAAAGAGCCTAGTAGGTTATAAAATTAAAATTATAAAATTAATTACATTAATCTAGAATTATTTTAAATAAGTTATGTAACACAATTATATTAATTGATTTACAATAAGTTATGTATCATTTAAATATTTTTTAGTCATTTCAAATATTTCTTCTACATATCAATGAATTTGCAGTATTCTTATATCTTATGATATTTATAATATCTCTCCATATACAATTCTATATAATTATATCATATTTCATATTAGAGAACATCTTCAAAGCGGTCAGTCCGGTGAAGTTCAAATAATAACCCTCCAATAAAATGTTGAAACGTCGCTCGTCCATTTCTCATTCCATAGACCTGTCTACAGGTGATATGTGAAAAATCTCCTCTCCGATCTGCTCACGTTCTCCAGTGTGGCCTCTACGGCCACCTTCTCCGGCGTGGTCTCTACAGCCACCTTCTCCCCAAGTAATCCAATTTCGAGCCGAAAGGAGGCAATCCAACTAAATCGAAAAAAAGCTTCAGTCCAGAAAGGCAGACAACTTCAAAACAAATACATAATCCGTGAATAAATTAAAAAGAAAGGTTAGCTGAGAATAAAGTAAATTGCATTATCTGGAATTATATACGTAATCCGTCCTCTCTCTGGGGCTAGGAAATGGACAAAGAAAAATAGAAGATAGAAGGAAAAGGTGATCCGAAACCAACGGGGTCAAAGGCTACTTCTGCAATTTAAAAGCCAAAGATCCAAGTGCTTTTCTGCTTCTTCGCCACCTTCAAACAGCCAATTAACTAAGACTGCTATACTTTTCTTCCTTAAAAGTTAAAACAGCCAATTAATGTCGCCTGCTCCTGTGGAAATCCCATTTGGATTTGCACAATCTGTTGAGAAAGTGATTCAAGCTTTCTTGACATGAGATGGCAAGTCAGTAAAACGCTCATGCAATTCCTGATTGAACTCTCGAATCCCAGGTACAAGCGAGCCTCCATGCAAGGATGATGCCTCATCATCTGTCTCATCTATGATTCTATATTTTGGAAATGGCCATTAGTTTGAATGCCAAACACGTGGATCTGCAAATATTTGTTACTACTTTTATTATAAATATTTTACAAGATCGTACAAAAATAATTTAAAAAGATGTGATGTTTTTTCCATGTGTTCTGAGGATTTTCTAAAGTCTTCTTAGAAGGTTGGCATTGGATTTTGCAAATTCAGATAAATCAAGGTGTTTGGCAAATAGAGCTGAAAAATAGGCTGCATTGGATTATGCATTTAGCTACAGTAAATTACATCTTCAGTCATATTTGATTGTAGCTGTAGCTCGACCAAAACGAATAAAAAATTCTTTCTTCCTCCAGAAACAGTCTCTCTCTTCCCTCGATTTTTCCTCAATGTCTACCAATCTCATTTTTTTCCCTCGGTTTCTTCCTCCCGCGTGAACCATCTCTCTGTTTTCCCCCCCGTGCCTTTTCTCTTCTGCTAGGGTTTCATTTTCATGGCTTTTCTCTCCCGTCTTGAAGCCCTCGTGTCTTTTCTCTCCCGTCCTTCGCAGGAAAAATGAGAAAAACCTCTGTCTGAGTTTTAAACAGACCTTCGTCGCAACAACAACAGTCCTTCGTTGGGTCAGTCTCCCATGGCTCTGCTCTTTTGTAAAAATTAGAACTTTTGTTTTCTTTGGCAGTTTTAACTCAAGATTTACATTTATTTATCGACTTTTTATTTTTTATTTTCATTTTGGTTTATGTGTCAAATGTTTTCGCAGAGGATCCAAGATTGAAGAATTTTCTCATCGTCATTTGTGAAAAGTGGAGAGAGAGAGAGAGAGAGAGAGCAAATACAATTTATTCTGAAGTATGATTTTAGGTTGTCACACCTGTTGCTTAAGGTCATAAGGGTCAGCTCCTTTTTCCTTCATGTCTGCTGTTTTGGCAGCTTCTCAATCAACCTCTTTCTCATATGAATGCAACTCCTTAATAATTCGTTTACAAGTCCCTGACTTGATTTTCAGATTTCTTATGGTCGCCATAGGAACCTATTGAAGAAAGAATTTCACTGTGATTTGTACATGACAAAGAAATCTAGGATAGGTAAAGGAAAAATATTTGCATCTGCCTACAGCCGGCACACACTCAATGCATTGAGTGTAAAAAAAAAATCATGTAAAGTGTATGCCGGCTGTAGGCAGATGTATAGCATATCTCATAGGCAAAATGCTGCTTGATGATATTTTTCTCATTTGAGACATTATAGAGTTTACTAAAGATAATCATCACACGACCAAATTATTGAACATCCGAAAACCAATGTGAGGTTCCAATTTTTTTTTTGTTTTTTGATAAGTAAAAGGTGGGGCAATAATGAGGCTATGAATTTACATGCCATCATAAACAAATGTGAGGTTCAATTTTTTGCTACCATAACATTAACTAAACAGAGGGAAAATCATAAACTGAACATGACATAAATTATCTAGACCTCTGCTTCGCCTCCCTGAGTCAAGTTTTGTCCTGCAGTCTCATCCTCATAAATGTCATCATCTGGAGTGGTTTAAAAACATAAAAGTATACAAAAATGAGTCGAATACTCAATAACCAATACATCATACAATAAACATCATAAACATAAGGTTTCTTGAAAAACGTACATACTCATAAATACATACGTAAATAACATGAACTTATCTTTCACTTATCATCGATTGTTATCCACTGTTGACCCCCGTGAATTAGGGTTAGCGAATCTAAATAGATTCTGATTCTGCCCATAGCCGAAGATTGTGGAATTCATACGTAAGGAAGACATATTAAGTGCACTACCAGCATGTACGACCTGACAATGCAATATGCCCATAACATAGGTACCATCTTCATATCATAACATAGGTCATTACATATCTTATCATTCATACTTCATTATAATCATACTTGCATACTTGTCATATCATATGTTTCAAAAGAAATCGCATGCTATACATGTAATATCATATCATATATTTCGAATGAAATCGCATTCTTTCATAAATTTCTATGATACATGTTTCTTCACATAAAATCATGATTTTTTATAAATATTTTGATGCATAAATCTTCACATAAAATCATGCATGACTTTTCATAAATATTTTAATGCATAACTCTCATATACAATCATGCATTTTCATAAATCTTTTGATGCATAACTCCTTTTATAAAATCATGAATTTTCATAAATAATTTAATGCATAAACTTTTATATATATAAAATTATGAATTTTCATAATTTTATTATGATTTGGGTACGTAAAAATGGGCTTCCAATGGAAGGCATACATGCATAATATTTTTATAAAAGACATGTCGTTTACCGTATATACGTATAAGGATATGATCATGCTACTTACCTCTTATCGCTAAATCCAAAGTCCCACTTCGTAAATCGTTACAAATATCATATGTCACTATATTTAGAAGAGTGTGTCATAATGTTTTATTTTGTTTAATACCTAATAAGGGAAACAACTTTAATAATTAATCAGTTTTTTTTTTTCTTTCTTAGCTTAATAGATACTAAGTCCATAAATAAGCCCTTTGTAATGAAATATACCAGACCATTTACAAAAATTAAGGGCAATAGCATAATAATACTTAAAAGTCTACCACTAGAATTAGAAAAGAAAGAGCATAAAAAATCTATACTAGCGCTCAACAAAAGAAACTAAAAGCATGAAATTAAGCAACTTTAAGAGAAAATTCATAATAAAGCTAAGTCTACATGTGTTTACTGAAAATTGATCTTATCATGTTTTACGACACGGTCAAAGGGTGGCATAATTGTAATAAGTCAAAAGGTTAAAAGTTAAAAGAAGCAATTAATAACTTGAAGACAAACTTTCAGTTTCAGTGAAGAGAGTGATATAATTACACGAAATAACCTTCAGGTGGAAGAAAATAAAGTAATAGAAAACTAAAAGAGGAATTAAAGCAATTGAAAACTAATGCTATGAGGAGAGACAGAGAGAGAGAGGAAATAACCTTAAGAGTGGCAGAAGAAGATTTGCCGTGCGATAGACGTGGGCATGCGTGACGCTAAGGAATATGAGGAAAGGGGAAGATATATAGAGAAGAGTTGTGATACTCATAATTCTCCGCATCTTATACGCTCATTTAAAAATATATTATTTTATTTTTTTTATCATATTTTATTTACAAATATGTCTGAAATTATTTTCATTATGTAGATAAAAAGATAAAATGACATGCTTTTAAGTGGGTATGTAGGATGTGAGACTTATTTCTAAAATTTTCTATAGAAAAATTTGCGAAAGGACGACAAAGAGTTAAAGTTGGACTTTGACCAGTGATCGACGGATGAGATTAGAGTTGAATTAAAGATATATTTTACAATTAAGTAGTTGATTGAGACTGTATAGGTAATTATAATCCGTCTTTAAATTCTAAAATGATTTTAACTCGTTTAATAAAAATAAATGAGATTTAACCAAATTATTAAGTCTAATTAAAACTGCTAATCAATTTTAATAATGTATCGCTCGTAGGCTTATTCAATATGGCACATTAAATATGATTTAGGCCTAATAAAAATTATCAGTATTCTGAACTTAAAATTATTGGGCCAGATCGTTACACATACTCTGTAACTACTTCTATTCAACCATTGAAATGCAAACGAAATGGCTACTTATCTACCAGAGTTAAAATGTTAATCCAGGGAAAATAATGGAGGACAAAGAAACCACCATTAGTGTTACCTATAAGAAGTTTTTAAAACCCGTGTATTATTTTTGTTGTAACGCTCAATGGCTAGCTCGTCTGGTGGATAACCGTTCCAAATTTGAATGATGGGGAAAACTAAGAGCATCTTCCACCTGAAAAGATCAAAGGTTGCAGTTTTCTGGAAGTCATCTTGGATTATAAAAACAAACATCACTTTATTTGGCAAAAATGAACATTAATAAATAGTAAAGGGTGTTGTATTCCAGGAAACTACCTCTTGGCAAAGATAGTTGTTCAGTCCACTTGTGTGAATTGAACCATTGGATAATTCCCATCTCAAGAAATTTCTTGTCCATAAATTTTGTTTCTCTTAGTAATGCTACGTACAGTCGTGAAATGCGCAAACGTCGTGCAGTCGCTTTGAAAAAGAGTGAGGTCTACTATTAAAAAATTAATTTCTTTTCATATGGGTTCCATATTTATACACTTTTTTCAAAATGACTGCACGGCGCTTGCACACTCACGACTGCGAGTATCATTTCTCAAATAACAAAGTACCTGAAGAAACATGATATCCATTAACACGTAACATCCGAAATGCCAATGCACAGGTGGCAGCATCTAAAAATATTTCTTCCTCACCCTGTAACCAGTATCTGTTTCACTGGAAACTTTCATGTTTCCAATAAATGATAACTATGTATAATCTACAAACTCATACGAATGTCGGGATAAAACAAATAATTAGTGCATTCATCTAAAAATAGCATTGCCTGTATGTTTCTTCCAATACGCTGTTGATCTCCTTCCTGAAATGCTTATCAATTCCCAACCTTTCGAGACTGTCAACCATACATATAGACGGGTATATATATCTAGAGGGTAAACTGTAGGAACTGAAAAAAAAAACAATTGAAAATAACCAATTGACTGTCAGAGAAATCAGCAATGTAATTGAAAATGCATAGCAAACTATAGATAAGTGTGGAGGGAGAGACCTGCATTTCCAAACTTCTCTAAGAGTGAGCAAAGGTATTTAAGGCAACCGGAATTCTTAAGGTGAGTAAAAGCAGCTGCTGTGGTGGATGGTGAATTGAGCAGTGACCCATTCTCTCTTTGATATTTCATGACCATTTCCCAGTTCTGCGACTTCCCCAGTCCCTCTGAGACATATGCTAAGTAGGTCTTACTCCATTCTGAATTGCTTCCATAGCATCTGGAATTAGATTTTGGATAGTTGAGTTTGGAGAATTAAGGTCATCATTCAGCAACTAAAACATTCCCCTCTCCTTCTACCACTATTCCATTGCCTCTAACAAGAGAGTATAAATAGTTATTGTTCGACCTTGATTCAGAATACAACTAAACTTTCTTATGGACCAACGGAGTTAAGCCAACCAAGCATGATCAAGGTTGCTAATCTTTCTGAAGCCAGCTTGAGTAGGCTTAACCTCACAGTATGAGAAAAGAACTTACAAAATGCCCATCGTTGTCATGGGCATTAGTCAAACACTAGCACAAAAATGTACATTAAGTAATAAAGTTGAGCAGAAACCTACACTAAATTAGAACCATTACCTTTTGAGCTCCAGCTCTCTTTTGTGAACCAAAGCATCTAGATTCATTGCTTTCAGAGGTATATTCAAATCCAAGTTTTTGGCATACTCGATCATTGCAGGAAATATTATATCAAATCCAATAGGAGAAAATTGCTTCTCATCGGTAGCTGCAGCTATATTTGACTCGATAAAGTAGAGGCCTGCAGAAAGAGAGAGAACATCTATCTCTTGGACATAAAAGGAGGAAGTTTAGCAAGAGGAACGGCAGAAATACCTTTATTCATTTGATCTTGACCAACATCCCATTGCTTTAGTGCAAGGATACAAGCTAAGGTAGATAACAGAGCATCTTTAACTAAAAGAGGATCACGGTTAGGAAGACCCCATGAGCCATCAGAGAGTTGATTATCTAATAACCAATTTACACACTTGAGGGAAAAAAGGGGCCTTCGGAGAATTTGGAGAAGGGACCATCGCCACCCAGGCAGTATCATATGAGGAAACAGAAAGTTTAACCTCATTGAACATTTTCTTAATTCTTTGTTTAGCCCCCTCAAAGCACTGGATGAATAAAACAAGACATTATATTAATCAATATACACTAAAGTATGAGAATAAAACATAAATATTGTCACTGAATGCAGGATTATCATACCAAAGCTGGAGTCTTGGCTTTTGTTGCTACAATTGGTCCAGGAACCAGAGAAGCTGCTTGAGAACAAAAAAGTCCAGCAGAGATTAAGAAAAAAAGTATCTAATATACAAGGTCAGAAGAAGTTATTTGAAGCACGTCTATAATTTATCTATAATTTAACTAATATACAAGGTCAGACTCTAGACCGTTTTAGGTCTGTTCATTTCTTATCCTATCTGTCCTTGTATGGCTACCCATCCATCCCTAACGTCAACTAAATCCTATCTTTAAAGGTGCAAAGTTGCCAATACAATGAGATAGGAAATCCATGAGATAAATAAGCTCCTGCTATTTTTTTTGTTTTTGAAGTATCAACTATTATTTTTTAAAATAAGAAATTTGGGGGTTGATGCACAATGTCACATCAACACAATGGGATAGGAGCAGGATGAAAAAATATATTACTCATGCTAATTATACCAAAATGAAAAAATCCTGATAATATTATCAAATTAAGAACCCTCATATCCCATTCCCATGGTTTCTCTTCTGATTTCTAATAATTTAGTCTTGCTTTACATTATTTTTCCCTTAATTTTAATAGATTTTCCCTAACTTCCCTTTTAAAGCTGCTTGATACTCTGTTGAGCTATTCCGTAGAATTACTGCAGAATTTGCAAAGTAAAAGAAACAGTCTGTGCCCGTCAAGGTACACACAAATATAGAGAGAGAACACTTTCTTTTGCTTAAATGTGTATACCTTTGATGTCTACAGCATCATGTATTTCTTCATCCTAAAAATGTTGATTCCAAAACCTCAATCCTCCAATTTGAATATAATCCAAGGCCTCATAAAAGTTTCCAATCAAAAAACTTTGCTAAAACAGAAAATATTGAATAAACTTGAAAGCCAACAACCCACAATGGCTCAACGTAAGAACAAGAAGCCCAATTCAAAAGAGTTTTGCATGCTCCCGAAAAAAATCCACCAGTAGGAGAGAGAGAGAGAGAGAGAGAGAGAGAGAGAGATGGAACCTGAAGTGGAAGAAGCCGAACACCAAAGATTGTTGGGGTGGAAGAGAGACATGGTTGTGCCAATAAGAGGAGAAGAGTTTGAATCACTGTTTGATGCACTACGATACCTTATCAAAAAACAAAAAGCTTGAAACTTGAAAGAGGGAGTGAGAGATACAGTTTGGAAATGGACGGATCGATGGATGTATATACAACAAAACTTTCTACAATAAAATTTAGAGCATTAGATGAAGTCTGTCGTAACTTGTCATCTTTTTCCTATTCAATTTGAGTTCTTCTACGGTCTGGACAGAAAATTAATAGAGACAAAACAGCTATGGTTTTTTCAAGGAATGTATCAGCTTCTAATCAGAGGGAGTTGTTGGATTTATGGGGGGTGAGAAGATACCAGCAATATGATAAATATCTGTGTAAGAAAGGGGCACCCATAGTGGGCACCCCTTCACCTTCTCTTGGTGGTTATGAAGTGGTTTAAGAACCACTTCATGAGACTTGATGACTGGCCATTAAGGGCCAGTCGGGGGTTACACTTAGAGGGGCTATTTACATAGCTCCTCTCCCATTTGGATGATACATGCATCACAAACAAGAAATCTCTCTCTCAAATGGTTCTCTCTAGTCCCGGCATTTAGGCTGTGGAATATGTGGGTGTTGCTCTGGTATTGCTATGTAGCACACTCCACCATCGATACGGGAGATTCCGGATGAATGACGATGACGACGAAGAATCTGTGGAACAACCGCACTAGATCCTAGATATTAACGATGAGGTAATATCGCTTCCGCTGTGTACTTTGATCTAGTATTTCTAACATTGGTATCAGAGCCATTGAATCGATTGTTCTCGATTTATATTTGTCGTGCTTGTAGTGATTTCTTTTAGGGAAATATTTTTTTTTGTGACGAAAATATTTTTTCCCGAATGCATGTGAGTGATTCTGACCATATATACCTGTGAGCACCCATGAGCGTGCGACTATGCCTCGCAATGTGCTCTGCTGTGCGCAGAGCTGTGGGCACCATCGTGGTGCAGCGAACAAAACGGCACGCACCAACAGGGTGCCACCACCGCAGCACACACGAAAAGTCGTAGCACGTGACAATTTGCCACGGGGTGCAGAGCACCTGGAGGTGCGAGAAGCACCTGGGAGCGGCATGGCCGCCTCTGCTACATGCAGAGCTGCGAGCACCTCCACGGAGGTGCTGTCCTCTGATGCGCGCAGAGCAACGCGCACCATGGTGGTGAGTGAGGCAGTCCAGCGCCTCAGGAATGCTGCCGTTGTGCAGCGTTGCATACAGTGCAGGGTAGGGGCGGCGCTGCCATGGATGGACGTCTCTGCCATGGCTACGAAGTGCATCGAGCACTGCAGTGTGGGCGCACCAGCTGGGTGTTGCGCCGCCCATGCAGTTGCGCACACCAGCCATGGCGCAGCCCGCCATGCTCTGCGCTACACCATGGCTTACCAGTCCGAGTCGCATAGTACTCTGCTGCGTGCAGAGCAGCGCGCACCATGGTGGTGCTGCGAGCTCTGCTGCGCGCAGAGGAGCACGGAAAGCTCTGCTACGGGAAGAGCTGCGCACGGATGGTGCGATAGTCTCTGCCTCCCGCAGAACTGCGTGCTGCGAACGTACGTGTGCAGTGTAGCCCACGATGCTTCGCTGCCCACGATGCTACGGCCGTTGAGAAGCAGTGGCCGAACGAGTATATTCGTGCCAACATGAAGCGGCAGTAGGCGGTTACAAGATGTGGCGTTGGTTTCAAAATTTTTTTTGGATGTACTGTAACCGTTGGGAGGAAGAAGAAGCACAATGTTTTTTTTTAAAATCATTTTTTTGGGCTTTGGTGAAATGGGCTGTGGGCTGTAAAACAAATGGGTTGTTTTTAATAAATGTTCGGCCCGACCCATATTTTTTTTTCCAGCAAAATAAAAACAGTTTAAGTTATCTGTTTTAGGCTAATACTGTTTTGGGCCATTTTTTTAAATCCGACCCATATCATATCCTGTTAAGATTGTTTGTAGATTGGGTTGTGAGCCCAGCAAGCACAAGCCCGCTCTGCAGCTGGGCGCCCAAGGGGTGCGGCACATTAGCCATGTAAAAATAGTGTTTTTTGACAAAATGCTTGGGTGGTGTTTTGAACCCAAAACCCCACATGCAATGGTTATAAGCTCAACCATTTGAGCTAGAGCTTATTATTTGTACGTTGGCTGATTATAGTTATTTATTCAGCATGTTATTGTGGCATAAAATATTTTTTTTTTGAAATATTTTTACATGCTATTATGGTTATTAAATACATGCTTGCCATGATATTATTTTTGTCACATTTGTTTTGCATTTTATTTTAAGTTATAAATTGCCTAGATTATTATTTTTTGTGAATAATAATTATTTGGATCAAATGTGATGTGATCTTTTTTGTACATGTATTGTGATTACATGTAATTGTATGAGCTTATTTTATCACTTGTATTGTTAGACTATTTTTAAGAATTGTCTTCAATTTTTTAGAATGTGATAAACTAGAGGATTAAGTAGCCCGAGTTTGATCAGTCCATGCTTGTTGATTGGCTCAATATTGATTTCTTCAATCAAAGAAGAAATTATTTTTTTTTCATGTGACTAACTTGGTAGATTGCTTATCCTAGTGGGAGTATGGTTGAGATTGATTTGTAATTAATCTCCTATACAATATAAATTTGCGCGAAAATTAAGTTAGAAATTAATAATTAAACATTGAGGCGCAAGAGATGATTAGGAAGCTTAGCGAATTTTCGATCTTGCGACGTGTATTAATTATTTTTGTTCTGACTTAGATTAACGTGGCAAATTTCATAGATGTGTGTGTAATGAGATGCGCATAGTTTAGTAACTTTGAGATAACCAAGAATAAAGCCTAGAAATTATTTATACGACTTAATCGTCGCATTAATCTCCTCCATGAGCAGTAGTTGGAAACAAATAAAGATTATTTTGAGAGTCAGATAGTCTTAGACCATCATTATTGAAAAACCTCTAAAATGTCTATAATAAAATTGGAAGTGTGCGTGGGACGCATGCACTACAATTTTTATAGAAGTTGATGGGATCAACTATCATATAGAGCTAAATCACTATTTTGCCTTTAAGAATCTTGTGGGTAATAGAAGAAATTGCGCGTTGTTTTTATAACGCAAAGATTAATTGCTCCTATATTTTGAGGTTGAGCATTATAATCTTAAAGCAATTTAGATTACTCATAGATAAGAACATACTCTCTAAAACTTGCCAGTATGTCTGGCGAGTAAGGATATTAAAATCTGAGTGTGCAAGCGTGTTGAGGACATTCTTGATTGGCACATTCATTTTTTTAAAAAATTTTATCAGTGCACCTTTATGTGGTATTAGCATTGGTAATCTTGCTCAAGTTTTATTTCTCTTTAGCGAGAACAGATAGGTTCTTGCAGATATATAAACTTTGGAGCACCCCTTGAGAGTTATACCAAGCACCTTGGAGGTTTGCATGGCAACTGTGGCAAAAGTCTAAATAATTAGGTATGACTTATCTAAACCTAAACTAAAAATTTTGCTCGTGGTGGCACTGATGCAAGATAGGTTTTAGATTAAGATAATTTCTCGCAAAGTTTTTTCTTTTTCTCTCCTATAGTGGATTGAAGAATATGAAAAATATTAAGTAAGCGAGAAATGAAGAAATATTGCTAGTTAGCGACTAAAACGTCACACACTGCATTTTTTGCACAAAGTGATATTTTTAGTGCTTTTAATGCGATAATAAAGAAATCTATACCTAATTTGATTTAAGACTCATAGAGTGGTGTTAGTGAGAATTTCTAGAGGTTTAGAAGTTGGATGGTCACTCATTGACTCAGTGATATTATTTCTCGAGTGAGGAAATGATATATTAAAATATGCCATGAAGGCATAGGATGATGGGTGTGAAGCTTGAGAAATTGAAGATTTTTTCGCTAATGAGATCCCTCTCCTTGGTTTAGAAGAGTCAAAGAGAAAAGACAATATGAGCATTTTCTATGTGAAAGTTCCTATACATGCACACTAAGGACTTAGATAATAAAAATATTGTTTCATCATATAAATGCGATCCAAAATTTGTTTTTAGGAAAATATATTTTTTAGTTAAAATATTTTCAAAATCGCAATCGTACGAGTTATATGATGAGAACAATTATCTCGCAGTTTATTGACTTGCTGAGAATGGTGTTATGGCGCAAAGCAGTTGTTACATCACACTTGGGTTGATGTAATATGGGGTTGCGGCCGTAATTCTTATTTGTCGTCCTTAGATCGAGTTCATTCGCTTTTGAGAAAGGCTGAGTGATTATTTTGTGCAAACGTGAATTCTATTAAAAATCTAGAGGATCTAAACTTGATCATTTTTTGGTTGAGTCAAGTAAATTACTCGTATTTTCGGCGAGGGTGGGGAATTGTGGATTTTTTGTAACACTTATTTTTTGGAAAGAACGTTTTCATCACGTTTCATTCCACATTACCTTAACCAAAATATTTTGAAATTCTTTTTATATAAGATCGCCGAAAATAGTGGGAGTAATTCAACAACTAGTGGGAGTATACCTTTGAATTTGAGTTAAGGTGTACCATTAGTGATAGTGACTCCCAAAAGTTATAGACTATAAGGATCCTCATAAATAGCGTGGTAGCTTTATATCAATATTCTTTCGTCGTTTAGAGACTAGAAGAGAATATTTATAATATGGCTCCGCTAAAGGTATTGAATTCACATAGTAGGAATCCCAACATAGAATCTTAGATTCGCTTCACTTATATGATCCAACCTGGGGTTGTTGATCTAATTGACAAAGGAAAAGTGGAGTTGATAGAGGTATAGATCCATCTCTTGGCACTAATTGAATTGCATTTAGATAGCTATTGATCGCATATTTATTGAAACTTTTCTTAAAGGTGTTAAATAGCTGATTCTCATTGGAGAATTAGATGGTACGCATGATTGTTGCTAGTACTATTTTGGTACAGAAAGTGAATGAATGCTGCTAGTGCTGTTTACATGCGGCCTAAACAAACCATCTATTCAAAGATACCCAATGTACCTAGTCGTTTTTTTATTAAACGACCTATTGAATAAAATGGGGTTCTTTGAACGCTGTTGGCAATATTAGAAAAGTGTCATTATAAGAGATATTGCGAACTAGTTATCTTAGATAATTAATTGTCGCCTAATAAGAGGTTTTCCATACTTTGAGGTGATGAACATGGGTTTGTGAAAAGAAGCTCGGATTTCATGTCTTGTGAGACTGTTTTTTAGGAAAACAGTTTCTAAGAGCTCTTGTTCAAAATCCATAGACAATTAATGAGATGGAAAATACTAAAGAATCTAGTTTTGCCTATACTGTTTGATGTTTCCATTATGGTTTGCTCATGGGAGTTAGAGGTTAAGTTTTTTGTTAGAGGGTAAATATGGCTTACTTGGTTAAGTGAGTTTGTGATGCCATTGTCGTTAATAGTAACGACTAGACTATTATGATTGTCTTTGGGAGCAAAGGCCCTAATCGCTTTACCCTTAATGAAAAATAAATAATGGTTATCTCACATACTTTTGTTGAGTACAAGAGATTTAAATGAAACATTGAAGTCGCAAATTAAGTTTGCTGAATAACATTTGTGGTCAATTTGTAGATTCTTAAAAATCGCAGTTAGACTTGCTGACTAGAATCTACAGCTTATATTGTGAGTTTGACCTAAATGAGATTCGCGATGAATCATCGCTGACTTCATGATTGTGCAAATGAATTTTATATGTAAAAGTTGAGTCTCTTGGTAGGAGCATGTTTTGGAAAGTTACTATACATTAGAATACGCATGGAGAGAAATGGTCATTAAACACCACTCGAGAGTTGTGGTTTGTTGACCATGTGATTTCTCTGTACCTCACGGTATTGCTCGTCATGCACATGGTACTGATGTGTTCTATGATCATGTGGCGTGATTGGAAGCATTCTTTGGTATGCACACACATTCACCATAAATTTAGGAGTTATGGTGAAAAATGTATATTGACAGGCTTAGATCGGCTCACTCACACGAGCGATCGCCTTTGGCGCTACAAAGAGGTAGTGAGCAAAGATGAGACAATATGTTACTCGATACTTGTCCGGAGAGGGATAAGTTGTAAGACACAAAAGATATGTCGCCTTAGTGGGAGCTAAGATGAGGTCTAAGGACCGTGCATGGTTACCCACAATCCATGTAACCTGTGGTTTAGCCAGATGCGAGATCCTCTTTGGCGCTTTGGATAGCGAGCAAATGGAGGGACTCAGGTTAGGTGCTGAGATAGCGACTAGACTAAAATCTGTACGGTAAATTGAGAATAGATATACGCTCTTTCTTTGGAAAGAGAACTCCCCCGTAGCATGTATTTCATACTACATGTGCTTTTGCGACCAATAGTAGAGGTGAGTGAATGGTTCCCTGCTTCTTCACCGTGTGAGTCCTGTAGGTTATAATTGATGACCTTAATTTATTTATGCCCTTAGGAGACCTTTGACTATGTCACGAGGTTGATGTTTTAGTGTCTGCTACTTTGGCATGTTATCTATGGCCATGAATGATGCGGTATAACGAGACATTGCTGGGAAAGCGACTGGACTGAAACTAAATGACATGAGTGCGAAGGGAAGACTATTTGGTAACACATCGATAATGGTGTGTACTCATTGCCGGCAAGTTATGTTGCTTCTTGGGAGTTGCAATATAACTGTGAGTACATTATGTTTTATGGAGATTGAGCATTGCTCTGAGTCATTTGGACTCGAGAGGGATTAGGGATGCTTAGTTTGATGTGACCAAATGAGTCGGGGCATAACGAGACACTTTTAGGGATGTTACTATGCTGGTCTTCTTTAGGAGAGATTTGGTATAGTGCTCCCATTTTTCTTTTACAGCTGTGCTCGATGGTCGCATGGCCTATTTGCCAGTATGAACAAGATTGAGAACATATTGAGGGATGCAGACCTGGGGTCTTACCCACTATGTGTGAGTGGGAGATGTAAGAAAGGGGCACCCATAGTGGGCACCCCTTCACCTTCTCTTGGTGGTTATGAAGTGGTTTAAGAACCACTTCATGAGACTTGATGACTGGCCATTAAGGGCCAGTCGGGGGTTACACTTAGAGGGGCTATTTACATAGCTCCTCTCCCCTTTGGATGATACATGCATCACAAACAAGAAATCTCTCTCTCAAATGGTTCTCTCTAGTCCCGACATTTAGGCTGTGGAATATGTGGGTATTGCTCTGGTATTGCCACGTAGCACACTCCACCATCGATACGGGAGATTCCGGATGAATGACGATGACGACGAAGAATCTGTGGAACAACCGCACTAGATCCTAGATATTTACGATGAGGTAATATCGCTTTTGCTGTGTACTTTGATCTAGTATTTCTAACAATCTGGGTTGTCTAATCTTGTTGGGAGATCGAAAACCAAAGCTTTTGACAGTATAAAAACAAGAGTTTGGAATAAGCTTCAGAGTTGGAAAGAAAAACTCCTATATCAAGGAGGGAGAGAAATTCTGATTAAGGCAGTTGCGCTTTCTATTTCCACTTATGCAATGAGTTGCTTCATGCTTCCTTTGAGATTATGCCATGAACTTGAAGGGATGATGGCTAGATTCTGGTGGGGTCAACGATGTAATGAGAAAAAAATCCATTGGTTGAGTTGGCAAAAGCTATGTGTGTCTAAATTTAGAGGGGGGATGGGATTCAAGGACCTGCATGCTTTTAATATGTCTCTATTAGCTAAACAAGGATGGAGACTGTTACAGGGTGAAAATTCATTACTGCAGAAAACTTTTAAAGCAAAATACTATCCAAATGATTTTTTTTTGAAGTCAAAACTAGGAGTTAACCCTTCATATGTTTGGAGGGGGATTTATGCAGGTAAGAAATGGCTTAAAGAGGGGTGCAGATTCAGAGTAGGGTCAGGTGAGTAGATTCAAATTTGGAGGGATCCTTGGATTCCAGGTTTCAGTGTTTTACAACCTGAGATCCATGGAAATAGACAGGTGGAAGTTGTTGAGGCTGCAACAGTTGATTCTATTGTCGATTTCTCTACTAACTCATGGAAAAGACAATCTATCCGAGCTCTCTTCAATCCAATTGTGGCTGATAATATCTTTAAGATTAGATTATCATCTTTGCCAGCCAATGATAAGTGGATATGGGGTGTGGAATCTAGCGGAAGATTTTTTGTTAGAAGTGTTTATAGGCTGATTCATTCGCAAAATGCCAACATGTGTGGTGAAAGCTTCGCAATGATGCAAGATAAAAAGTTGTGGAAATGGTTGTGGCAGATGCAGGTACCTAGAAAAATTAAAACATTTTCTTGGAAGGCTTGCAAAGATATACTTCCAACACTTACTAATCTGAGGAAGAAAAAAGTAATGGTGGCGGATGGGTGTTGCTTTTGTGGAGAACCTGTTGAAGATGTCTCTCATGCACTATTACACTGTCCCTCTATCCAAGAGATATGGAAAAGGTACCTTCCCTCATTGCAGAATTGTTCTGTGCCTATGAACTTTTTGAATATAGTCAGATATGTTTTGCAATGTGGCACAGAATCTGATTTCACCTTGTTGTTTGTTTTAAGTTGGGGTATTTGGTTTAGACGCAATAAAATGCAAATGGAACAAATGGTGTTAGACCCTATGGATAGTGCTGGCCATGCCTTATCTCTTCATAAAGCCTTTTCTGAGGTTAGAAGGGTTACCTCTGCTGATGTGAGGAACTCTTATAGATGGCAGCCTCCTCCTACGGGTTGTTTTAAGGTCAATGTTGTTGGTGCAATTTTTAGGGAGCAGAGAAAGGTTGGTGTTGGTGTAGTGCTGAGGGATACGCATGGTGAGATAGTGATGGCAGCTACTAAAGTTGAGTCTGAAGTGGAAGGTCCTGCTACAATTGAATTGGTTGTAGTTACGAGGGGCTTACAGTTATGCTTGCCTTTGGGAATACCTAACTTAGTGGTCGAATCAAATTGTCTGCCTTTAGTTCAGCAACTCTAAGCTACTGCAGATTCAGAGGACTCTTATGCACCAGATGGGAACTTGGTTGCAGAGGTTAGCCATTTGCTGTCTCGGTTCCAACAAACTCAAACTGTACATGTATCTAGATGGGGAAATGGGGTGGCCCACACTTTGGCAAGAGATGCTTGGAATGTATGTGATATTAATGTGTGGTGGGAGCATGTTCCTACTTTTGTTCATTAAGCCTTATGGTTTGATAAGACTTCATTGTAATGTGTTATAATGAAAGTTTGTTTGTTTATCAAAAAAAAATTTGACTCCAGCTCTACACCATATATGTAAAAAATAAACAAATGTATAAAATAAGATGTTAAATATAATTTTTCTATTTTCTATTTATGATCCTTTGGATTGAGAAATTATCTTAATTCATCTTATCTCATCATTACAATTTTCTCAAATTCTTACACAAAATATAATAAACAATTCAACTTTTTCAAATCTTAATTCAATTTTTTCAAATCTCAAAATAATAATAATATTTTATTCGACTTTTAACTTTTATCTAAAATTATCTCATCTCATCTCACTATTAAAACGGAAGGTTTATCAAATATTATTTTTTGAATTCCAATCGATCAAGATTTAAATAAATACAAAATATATTAATATTTTATTGAGGAGTTCGGTAAAAATTGTTAAGTAATTATGTCCATATATATGTATGGCTATATTATATAATTAGTTGCTTACTCGAGCTTTATTTTTGGACACCTATCAATATTCTATTAATCAGGACATGGCTGATAGTTAAGATACCTCTGGCAATCTCTTAAGATATTTTCTTTTATTTGTTTGTTTATTTTTTATGAGGGAGAAAACAACCCACATATCAAACATGACATTATAAGCCAAAATAATACATTTGGAGCTCCACCAGTACACTATTTCTTTTTATTACTAGTCTGGTCTTCACTACTGTTGATACTCTCTACAGACAAAGGTTCAAAAGATAACACTATTTGCCTAAACAGAGACTCAACATCACCCTTAATCGAAGAAGATGATTCAACCTCTATAGACAAAAAGTCTAAGAGACAAACTCTTTTTTTATTTCAATTGACAATAAGGAAACCAGAAAGGAAAATAGTAAGATAGATGAGAAAATAGATGGATTATAGTTTGGACCAATTTTAGTAGACTTCAGAATTTGTGACGGCGTGTGAAGGCAATACGATTTCTCTTTTCAGACACAAAGGTCAAATCTGAAAGATCTGGTGGTAACGAGTCCGGTGATCTGGCGCGTGTGGAGATAAGAGCTACTGGAAAGGGTGACGCATGAGGACCACACGCGGTGATTTTCGTAAAAACGCCACTTTCTTCCAAACGATTTGCAGCCTAGGAGTTTGTTTGTGCCGCGCGTGTTTCTCGAGAGTTGCCGAAAAGCTATAGATCTGTCTTTTTTGGTCTTGAAGGAAGCAAAATAAAACTAAGCAAACAGAACTACCTTGATAGATAAGGTAGATAGATGGAGGAATGAGGGAAAGGAGAAGGAGAAGGAGGAGGAGGTCGGCCTACTCCGACGAAAATCAGATCTGAGCACTTGATTTTTTATGAGAGAGAATGAAGGAGTAGGTTTACACACTTAAGACTAGGGCCGAGCTCCGACTCCGACAGAGTCGGAGTTGTCGTTTCTGACCTCCGACTCGGAGCCAAATTGTTCCTCTGACTCGTCCGATCGGAACTCCGACCTTCGACCTCCGTTCGGAGTTGGACCGCTTGTTTCTCTACATTTCTTACAGATCGAGTTGTACGTCGGCTTAGGGCGTTTGTTTTGTGTATATAGGACGTTGTGGAGACAAATTAAAATGCCTTTGGGGCGCCAATACTATCATATATATCAAAAGATTCAAAAATTTACTACCAGCAAAAGAATAAAGAATCTGATACTACTAAAAGTTTTAAGCAACATGACTCAATTGAACAAAATCCTAATTGCAAAGAAGATAATTAATATTAGAGAATATGAAAAAGAAAAAGACAAAAATCAATACGGCCTAAATAAGAGTATCACATGGTGGGTCCTTGTTTCAGTCTTTGCTAGGATCGAGCACAATGTAATGTAACTACATAAGTATAACTACATAAATATAATCACGAAAGCCCAAGTCCAAATCTGAAAAAAAAAATACTGAAAAGATTAAAAAAAATAACCTTAAATACAATAGTTTAAAAACTAAATAACATGTATGATGTAGCCATAAGTTATAACAGTCTTATTTATAACGTAATAACAACATTGACTTAGCCTTGAAATATAACTACATAAATATTAAACACGGATTTCACTCAAATGCTTTTTGGTTCATTGGTCATTCATGTAATGAAGATAGAAAGTTGCAATCAATAAATGAAGAAAATTGATAATAAAAAATTGAACACGATAAAAGTAGAATTTGATTCTTACCAAAAAAGGGGGTTCTCTCAACTCCATCCCAACTCTCAAGGGACGTCCGTCTCAGACTCTCAGTTATCGGCAATTATGTTAGGGTTCACAATTAGATCTTTAAATCATAAAAAGTAGAAGTTAGAAACATTAAAAATAATTAAATAATCATTTAAAAGCATATAAACTTACCCGGTTCAAGTCTATAGCTCTTGGCATCAACACTAACGGTATCTAGTCTAATGGGCGTTTTACTTATCCAATTCTGTGTGCAAACAAGGACCTCCACGGTTGACGGTGACAATGAACTCCGATAAGCATCCAACACGCGACCTCCAGTGCTAAATGCCGACTCTGAGGCAATCGTAGTGACAAGAATGGTTAGCACATCTCGGGCTACACAGGAAATGAATGGATACTTGGTGAAATTAACTTTCTACCAAGTGAATAATTGAAATACATCACTAGGTGCCTCGACAGCTTCCATAAAATATCGTTCAATCTCAGATGTACAATGCATAATATTCCTTGTTGATATGAGTTGATAATACTGTTGTATAATACGATGACCTCTAACCCCTACAAATGGGTCAGTATCACCTGAGGAAGCTGTCGACCCCATCGACGTCGAATGTGAGGAGCTACCAGCTGCGGATGAAGGCTAACAACTATTGCTGTAGTGATTATATAAGTCATCAATATCACTTTTTAGCACTCTAATAAACTCTGCAGCCTTCACTGCCCCGAGGACGAAATTTATCCAAAATTCTAGAACGGCCAACGTATATTGGAGGTCAAGGATCACAGCCACAAATATCAATCTATTTATCTTCTCAATATTCCCCCAATATTTATCATATTTGGTCTTCATCCTCGTAGCCATAGCAGATAACAATTCACCAGAGTCAGTATAACTATTTTCCAAGTGGAAGTGAAGCTTAGAGAGTTTGCTGAAGAATGAGTTCGTAGTCGTATATTTGGATTCAGATAGCCGCATGGTTATGTCATATAAAATTGTTAAAAATTCAACAAAGTATCTCACACGTGTCCAATCATGTGCGTCCGGCGCACCGAGCCCCTGTCCTGCTGGCTCCAACAAAGCATACTTCAGGCCCCCATCCTCGACCTTCATCCGCTCGAATGCTTTTTGGTACTTCTGTGCCACATCCAACATCATGTATATAGAGTTCCATCGAGTCGGAACGTCCTAGCACAACATATTAGAACATTCAATCTTAAAATCTTCTGCTATTGCCTTAAACTTGGCAAGCCTTTGAGGGGAACCCCTCACATATCGTACAATGTTGCGGACTCGGCTAATGGAATCATCAACCTCTGTTAACCCCTCAACAACTATGAGGTTGATGATATGAGCACAACATCAAACGTGAATAAACTTGTGGGCCCGAATGACATCATCTCTCACTGTCGTGTTCTGCTTAAACCAATCAATTGTTGTTTCATTGGCACTGCATTGTCAACTGTAATACACAACACTTTTCGAATTTCCTAGTCCTTTAAACAATCATCCATCTTCGCCCCAATGGATGTACATTTATGATCCACAATATCTTTAAAGCCAATAATTTTTTTTATGCAAAATTCACTCACTGTCAATGTAGTGTGCTGTGATACACATGTAGCAGACGTTCTGTATGGATGTCCATGTGTCAGTCGTACACGACACTCTCTGACCAGTGGTAATAAACATCTTCCTCATCTCCGCCTTGTCTTTCGCATGCCTCTTCATACAATCTTGCATCACCGTATACCGTGATGGAATGGGAAATCGTGGCTCAACAAAGTTTAAAAACTTTCGAAAGCCTCTTTTCTCGATTGTGGTAAAGGGCATCTCATCAGTAATTATCATCTCTGCAAGCATGTCCCTCAACATCTTTTCACTGTATTGAGGGATGACCAATTTCTTAGTCTGTGTACCCTCATTGGCTGTAGAAGTTTGGTAACTGAGGTTGGTCTGATCAGTGGCCGCCAATCCCTTCGCTATCTTATATCGTTGGCAACCATTTAGATGTGCTATTAATACACTGGTGCCTTGCTTCTTCGAATGTCATCCACAAAGTTGCCTATAGTAATGATCTAGCTACCGGGTTCGCAATATCACCAGGAATTTTGGTGAAATGCTCTCATGTTCACGACCTCTTTTTAGAAGGACGTGGTGGTTGATCTTGCTCAATGGGCATCTCCTCTTCTTCGTTAAACATATCATCATCCTCTATATCTATTGGGAGTGGGAGTGGGAGTCGACTACTCGCACAAGATGTAGCTACTCTAGATGTAGCTGCCCTTGATATGGATATGGCTCTAGGGGTGGAAGTACCCACCTGTGTAGGAGTTGTAGCATTGGCATCCGCCACATCCCCTTGTGGATGATCATCTCCACTAAGTCTAGGATCCATATCACAATTAATGAAGCTGGAAAAATAAATTAGAAACAAAAAATTAGTTTAAAAATAAATTAGGCTATATTAGAAATTGAAATCAATTTAAAGATATAGGACATGTATTATTGTATCATAAAGTGTTCCAAAACATTACTAATTTAAGCCAGCATTTGAACAAGATCAACTTTGACTAATAAAGAACATATATATATATATATATATATATATATATATGGAATTGGAGGGGAAGGGGGGGGGGGGGGGGGGCAATAGGAATGTTGTGTATCATGAGTATGATCATCAACATCAATCTCGGCCTCGACAATAATTCTAGACAAAAGGTGATTACAATAATAGTATGCGTATTTTGTCTGATCTATCTAGCTTTTGCACTTGTTAAAACACTTGATGATAAAAACTAAAAAGTCTATCCACCACACACCACCACCTTATAAGCTAGCTAGGATGATAACCTCATGCTCACGCCATGGTACTGTGCACGCCCAGCTAACTAGCCAGTAGTCTCTCATGTGGTGTTGTCCTATCGACCAAATTACAAAAATTGTTATCATGTCATTAAAAAAAGTATATATTAAATTTTCCACCTTCTAGCTAATTAATAACCTTATTATATAAAATTGTTATGTATTTATATATAGATCAAGATGCATTAAATTTATCTAATTCAAACGTAAGTCTATATATATATATATATATGGTCATGCATGTAACAAAAATAAATTATTTGGGATATTAAATTAATAAATGGGTTTAGCTAGGGGTTGTTAAATCAAGCTTTATGGAAGGATGTCCCTTTCTGCTAGCACTGATCTTTATTGGTTTTGGATTATTTTTAAACTATGATGATTTGTGTTGTTTTGTATGATGTGTGTGGCTTGTTTAGGTGGTCCATCACTCCATCTCCCTTTTAGACACTTCGTAGTGAAAGTGAAACCCCACTAAAAAGTAGTACTTGTGTCTAGCTCATTTGCTTTCCGCTGATTAGGTAAATTCATGATAGACAACATTCCTACTCAAAGAAAGTTAAATTGAGTAGTTATACGTGGTTAATGAATTAATACTCTCTCTCTCTCTCTCTCTCTCTCTCTCTCTCTCTCTCTCTCTCTCTCATTCTGTGCATATATACATATAAATACCGACTATGTTTTCTAATAATTCAAGCTCAATTTTTAAACTTATATATAAAGTTATAGAAAAAAAAAATTAATATACCCAAAAGAAAAAAAATAACATTGCAACAACAAACTTGTGAGTCCATTGTTTTAGTAATCATGTCTCGAATCATTGATCATATATTTTACAAAACCCCAAAACATTTAATATTAAGAGATCATGGGAAATCAACTTGGCATTCAAAGGGTCTAGGATTAGGATGGGATCAACCTACACTCATATACCTTACCTAGCTAATTAATGAGCAAGCTAGCATGCATAATCCACCAACCATGATCCTCATCCATGTAGATATAGCATTAATTACACATGATTATTAATTATTATTATTATATGTGCATATATGGACTGTCACGAGCTCAAGGTCTCAATTAATCAATTATATCTAGGCTCAAACGTCCCAGCTTGTCATTATTTTCTATATATAATATATAACAATATCATACTTTCATTTGTTCTTGACACTTTCAGATTAAACACATTGCAATATTGCATGCATACAACACATTGCTTTAAGGAGAATCTGTCTAATTTCATAGAAACATCTCTTACACATTTTATCAAACACATTGCATGCATACAACACAACTTACATACACATTACACATTTTATCAAACACATTTCCTTACTACAAATTTACAAAACAAATTCATTTCAATCACAACAAAATACCCAGACGTGCATGCTATGAGTAACGGAATACATAAAATTAAATCAAGCAATTTAATTTTAGGGCTTGGAATCCGGTTCTCACCGTAGGTTGAAGCTCGAATTGAAGTCGCGCATTACGGAGGAGCAAAGACTCACGGTGGCAACAGAGAGGGAACGAGGCGGCGAGGTGGAGATTCACTGGTTCAGCCGTTCAGACGTGAGACTTGAGAGAGAAGAGTCAAGGAGGAAGGAGGAAGAAGGGAAGGGAAGGCGGGTCCTGCGTTTTGGACCCCCCGTATGATGAAACGACGCCGTTCCACATTAAGTGGAACGGCATCGTTTGATTTTCTTTTTGAAAAAAATCTAAATTAAAACGGCGTCGTTTTACATCTGGATTTTTTTTTTTTTAAAAATTGGAGTCAGAGTCGGAGCTCTTGGAGCTCCGATTCCGACTCCGACTCCCTATTCAGAGCCACTCCACACTCCGACTCCATTTTCTGACCACTCCGAAGGAGTCGGAATTAGAGCGGATGTCGGGGGAGTCAGAAATTTCAAAATTTTGCATAGCCCCACTTAAGACTTGTACTTTTAGAAAATAATTTTTTATCATAATTAGTTAAATTTTATAAAGGGAAATGTTTTTCCCACATAAAGTGGTCACCGATGGTGGCCACTGAAATATTTTTAAATTTTTTTTTCACTTTGTGATTAAATAATTGATTTTAAATGAATATGTGATTTTTTTTTATTTTTAAAAAATATCTAAATAGTTTTAAAAAATGGTGAAAGTAAAAATAAAAAAAATAAAAAATAAAAATAGATTTGAAGTATTCGACAGATGGACATAGCAACTTTTTTTTATAAAAAATGGTGCTACTATGTCGCCTGAGTAGTATCCTTCATTGTTTCTGATAAGTACTTTTGTAACTTTTTTTTTTAATTTTTTTTTTATATTTTTTTAATATATTTAAATATTTTTAAAAAATAAAATTTTCCAAATGTTAAAGTAGAGCATACTCAACCGGCTAAACAGCTTTTTCCTGTTATAAAATATCACAATAATGCATCACGTGCACCTTTTCCATTAATTTACAGTGTGTCTGTCTCAGGCTCGCCAAAAATATGGTATTTTACTTTCGGTTGAATTTGGGATGTTTATTGTTTTGTGTATCCATTGTTTTATGGATGGCGCTATGTGCATCGATGATAATAATTAAAAAAAAAAAAATTAATAAAACAAAAACAAAAGTGTGGTGCACTTCATCGGTCATATTTTCTTTTTTTTATTTGTCACTATTAAGCATTGTTACTCGTGCCTTTTTTTTTTTCTTGAATTTTGTTTACATGTGCCCCGTAGGATTTAGGAATACGCAAACTAATAAATAAACACGTGGATGTGAAAACTTAGACCTCTTTTAGTTATTCAAATGAGATAAAATGACATAAAAATTAAAAATTAAATAAATATGAAAAATAGTGCAACAAGAGAAGGGCGGCCTTGGGACCGGAAAACTTACGATGCTAAACTTAGTAAGTATTCTTAAAAATTTGTAAATAGGTAAAGCGTCGGAGTCTAGGAATCTGAGAGCTCTCTTCTTACTTGGAGCTAGCTATTTATACTGGATTGGGGGGTACAGATCGTCTTTATCTCCACAAAGTTCGTGCCTTCCTTTCTGTTTATGCTGTCAAAGTCCTTAATGCGACGTGACTCTACGACGGCACCATAAATGTAGCTTGTAGCTCGGTAGTGGCGTCATTAATGTGGCATGATTTCCTGACTTTTCGTCTATACCTTGTGAGTTATTGATGGTCTGATATCGACAGATCGAGGGTCGTCCACATTTCCCGCCAAGCTTTGTACAGGTTCATGTGCTCTGAATGCGGTCGCAGGCTGTCAGGTAGACATGTCTTGTCGACTACTCGACTCCCTTGTCTGGTAGAGGTTTTGCCCCTATGCGGGCTTGGTGGCCTTTGAGCCAGGTATCGAGCCGAGGCCCAGTGGGCTTTATGAAGTGGAGAAAATCTCCTTATAATTACCTCGTCAATTCCCAACAGACTCTTTCTTTATTCATTATCCCTTTGCTTTGCCAGACCACTCGGCCTTCTTTGCTACGATCCAAGCAACGGTTCGCCTTACACCCACGTGGCGATATGGTGTCGGTTATGTTTTCGCATTGAATGAAGTCTCTTTGATTTCTGTGTTGTGACTTCGTGTTACGTTGTCATTTATTCTGCACATCGTATCAACAGATATACTCTACAGTGGTTACGACAATCGAGAGATTCTGGTACTTTTGGGGGGGGGGGGGGCACGTGGTGCTACGTGGAGTTATGGTGCCTTGGGAGTTCAAACGTCAACCCCGCCTCTATAAGGACTCTTCCTCTCTGTTGGGAAATCTATTATACTCATTCTGCCTTTCACTCTGTTTCCTGTGCTCCTTGCCCCACTGTTTAAGTTCTTCGCTCCTTCGTTCTTCTCCCAAAAATTTCTTCACTCTTCCTTCAATCTCTCATGGCTCCGAAGAAATTTTCACGCCTTGTTGGACGAGTTGGGTCCTCTAGTGGTGCCAAGGCCACAGCTAGCCACGGTGGTTCCACCTTGGATGATTTCGTCGGGTTTTCATGGCGATCGACATCAACTCTTGTCGAACTGGAGGAGTTGAAGGTGACTTACAAGGTCCCTTCAAAAGTGGAGTTCATGGTGCCTTCCCCTGCCGAAGGAGCGGTGGATTCCGAGGGTTATGGCACCAAGGTGGCGGTGTACCCCACCATGTTCTCTTGTGGCCTACATCGTGGACGGCCAAGAGGAGTTGCGGAACGAGAACCAGAATCTTAGTTCGTTGGCTCAGTTGGCCTTGGACTTTGCAGCTATGGAGCGGAAGTAGAAAGAGGGAGCCGAGGAAACCCTTACCGACTTGATAAGATCCCAGGGGGAAGTCAGTGAGCTCCACATTAAGGCCTCACTTGCTTCTGAGGTGAGGGAGGTGCTACAGTAGTCCCTTGACAAATGCAAGTCGAAGCTCGAGCAGCGACAGGCCGATATCCAGGAGCTGCACCAACAGTGAGACACAGACAGTCGATCGATCAAGTGGCTCAGAACCCAAGCTGAAAATACTAACGAGTCACTGGCAGTGAAGAGGAAAACCCTGGAGGAGGAAAGGCAGCGAAGGAAAGATGAAGGCTGCCCAGGAAGAAACCAGGTGGATTCTTAAAGCTTGTGAAGCTACCATCCGAGGATTGTGGGAGGAGTTGTCTTATAGTCGTGGTGTCAACGACGATGCGTGGGACTTTGGCTATAACGAAGGCTTAGAGCTAATGAAAACTCACATTCTTCAGAAACCCCAGTGCGACCTCAGGGCTATGAATGTGGGGGATTTTTTCCCGCATGAGGAGTCTTTGAGGCAGCGTGACATCCTTGGAAAGAGTCTGGTTCCGAGCGGACTTGGTGATGGCCTTGGGGGGAACGATCCTGCCTGTTGAGGGTGGATTTTTCGGGCAAATATTTTTGCCAATCCTCTGATGTTAGGGTCTTGGACCCCTTCTTCTCAATCTCGCCCTTTTGCTTATTGTGTCTCACTCGTTCTCATCCTTTTTACTTACGGGGCTCGACTTCGAAGCCATTCCCACCCAGCGTCTTCACTTCCTCCGATAGTTTCTTCTCCCTCTCCACAGCTGGTGGGTGGTTTCGGGCGGCTCCTGGGTGATGCCCATCACCATACTACTTAATTAGTTGTCTCATTACATCCCTGTTGATTCTTAGAGGTAACTTCGGGCGTTATCGACACGTCATAGTGATGGGGATCTCAGTCTACCGCTTGCATGGAATATATAATTTGATTGAGCTCGGTCGCAGCGATCCTTAGCCTTCATTCAGTAAGCGGTTCTCAATGTAGAAATCATCTCCAAGATGTTCCGATTCTTGGTTGAATCTTCATCATTGCTAGAGATCTCTTGCTTATCTTGTTTCAGAAGGATCCAAGAACAGTGCGGTCTTCTGGTCCTCTTGGATTATACCCTGCCGCTTTACAGTCTAGGTCTACGATCGTGCACTGGAACTTGTTTTTTGAAGATATAGGGTCTCACGTTGTAACTTATTCCTTGTAGCTCTGCGGCTTTACTTTGTAACTTGTTCCTTATAGCTCTGCGGCTTTATGTTGTAACTTGTTCCTTGTAACTCTATGGTTTTATTTTGTAACTTGTTCCTTGTAACTCTGGGACTTTATGTTGTAACTTTTAATGATTAATAAAATTACCTTCTATTGATTACGTCCGCTATGTCTTCTGCTCTTCCTTTTCCACTGCTATTCTTTTCTCCTTGCTTTCTCTTTTCTTTTCTTTTCTTTTTTAGGGCCGGCCCACGGTTTCTTCGGCCGTGAGGGTTTGCCGCACAGCGCCTCTTGTGGTCCACCTTGCCAGTGCCCGGCCAATATTTAACGACCCCGTCTGCTGGCGATCTTCCGGCTTACGCTCTTTTTGTCGATCTTCACCATTTTATCCTGGCCTTAATGACTTTCCTTAATGGGCGGGCATTTTTCATATGTCCTTTTATCAGATTCACTCTTCGGGTAGCCGTGAGGCTGATCCCACTCTTCGCCGAAGGGAGTCAAGACAGCCTTATACCCGACTTGCCTCATTGGCCCACGAGGAGGTAAATTAGTATGGGCAATTTATAACTTTACCTATCTTCCTCCATTAGCGTAGATTCGTCCTTTGGGCAGCCGTGAGGCTGATCCCGCTCTCCGCTGCGGGGAGTCAAGACGGCCTTAGGCCCGCCTTGCCTCCTTAGCCTAGGGGGAGGTAAGAAGCCTGGCTAATATGGAACCATTTCTTTCTTCCTCAATTGCATTACAACGTCCGTCCTATTTGGGAAACGAGAATGTTATCATTATTTTCTTTTTGCCTCCCAATGCTTGTTGATGATTCTCATACTGATGTTCTATGTTGCCGCCGTCCGTGTTAATGATGTCCACGTTTTCTACTTATTGTTCGGGCAATCCATGGACTTGACCCACTCTCCACCAGGGATAAGTCGGAATGTCTCACACCAAACCACTTCTTTCTCTCCAGGGGAGGTAATTCTGACATCGACGTGGCTGGTCCTCTCCTACGCCATGGTGGGGGTAGGGGTAAGTATCGTATCTGGGCAGCCTCGGGGCTGAACCAACTCCCACCCGTTGACACCGAAGGAAAGGGTAAGTTTGGGCCAGGCTAGTGCTAAGCTCATTCTTCGTTGTAGCGGGGCCCGAAGTAAGTTATTCGAGCAGCCATGTGGTCGATCATGCTCTCCTATGTGGGAGAAATAAGGCAATATTAGGCCTATCTTTCCCTATGGTATCTTGTAGATAGGTAAGTTATTCGGACAGTTTGTTACTGAACCGGCTCCCGCTCGTTAACGCTCACAAGGAAGGTAAAAGTTTTTTCCTTCGGGTAGTTGAGGACTAACCCGCACTCTATCGCAGGAAGGATAAGGCAACCTTTAGGCCTACATTTCGTTCTGTTGCCCTGCGGGGAGGTAATTCGGACAATGATGTGGTTGATCCTCTCCTTCACCTTGATAAGGTTGGGATAAGCTATTCGGGCCACCTCAGGGCTAGTCCCGCTCTCTTGGACGAGGAGGCTGAGCCACCTGCTCACCTATCATCCTCCGTGGGGAGGTAAGTGGTTCGAGCAATTTGCTCTGGATCCGCTCCCTCCCGTTGACATCACAAGGAAGGGTAAATTTGGGTCAAGCTGGAGCTGATCCCACACTTCATTGTAGCGAGGGCCGGGATAAGTTATTCGCTAGCCGCGAAGCTGATCTCGCTCGCCACTGTGGGAAAGATAAGACAACCTTTAGGCCTACATTTTCCTATGGTATCCCACATGGAGGTAAGTCATTCGGGAAGTTTGTTACTGAACCCGCTCCCGCTCGTTGACGCTTACAAGAAAGGTAAGCTTTTATTTTCGGGTGGTCAAGGACTGACTCGCACTCCTACGCGAGAGGGACAAGGTAACATTTTAGGCCTACCTTTTCCTTTTTACCACGCTGGGAGGTAAATTGTTGATGGAGTTCCCGTTTAGTGAGTTGACTTCGTTGACGAAGGCTGTTGATTCCTTTGGAGTGGAGTTCGATTAGCGGGCTATGTTATGTTCCTGAAATTACCCATTGAAATACAAAAACTTCTTTTATTAAGGCCCGCAACGGGTGCATGAGAACATATAAGTTTATAACAATAAATTGGCTTAGCAATAATATTTCTGTAGATGCTCAGCATTCTAAAGTGCGACAACTCGTTTCCTTGGGAGTCTCTCAGCCTGTAAGAGCCCTAGCGATTCGTGGCGATGACCACGTAAGGGCCCTCCCATTGGGGGCCTAGCTTTCCCTCATCCCATGTTGTTGTTCCCGTCTCTTTGAGTACGAGGTCTCCGACCTTGAATGTTCTCAGCCTCACGCGCTTGTTGAAGCATCTCTCGGCTCTTCTTTTGTTGGCCGAGGTTCTTATCTCAGCTTCTAGTCGGACTTCTTCCAGTAGGTCTAGTTGTTCTTCTAGCTGCCTATCATTGGACTCTTGCTCGAAGTGCTAAACTCTATAAGTGGGGATTCCGATTTCTACAAGCGGCATCGCCTCGTGGCCATATGTGAGGGTGAAGGGGGTTTACCCGGTTGGTGTTTTCACCTTGACCCGGTAGGCCTATAAAATGGTGGGGAGCTCTTATGCCCACGCCTCCTTTCTATCGTTGAGCCGTTTCTTAAGCATTCCCATCAGCATTTTGTTGATCGTCTCGACTTCCCGTTAGATTGGGGATGTCCCGGGGATGAGTATTGAAACTCAACCCCCAGTTCACGGCACCAGTTGCGGTAGTGGTAGGAGTCGAACTGTCTCCCGTTATTCGATATGATGGTGTGTGGGACGCCAAACCTTTAAACCACCGACCTCCATATAAATTGTGCAATGTTGCTTGTCGTGATGGTTGTCAGGGCCTCAGCCTCGGCCTCGACCCACTTAGTGAAGTAGTCTACAGCCACAACCACAAATTTGACTCTCCCTTTGCCCGAGGGTAGTGGGCCAACCAAGTCAATTCCCCATTGGGCGAAAGGCCAAGGTGACGTGATTGACGTCAATTCCTCCGGTGGGCAACGGGGCATCCTGGCATACTCTTGGCACTTCTCACACTTCCATGCGTAGTCATTGGCATCCCGCAAGGCCTAATCCAATAATAGCCTGATCTCATCACCTTTCCCGTAAATCCCTTCCTGTATTTCTATGTACTATGCTTCTTCAGGGGAGATGCACCTCAAAAGAGGAGCCGAGTGACCCCTCCGATATAGGAACCCCTCGATCATGGTACAGTGTGCTACTCTATTTTTTATCTTCCTTGCCTCCTGTCGGTCCTTGGCTACCTCGTTGGTTTCCAAATATCTGATTATGTCTCCTGCCCACTCTGGTGCTCTGGGTCATATTTCCATTACCTTGATTCCCATAGCTGGTACTTCCACAGCTCGGATTACTGTACTTTCTGGTAGGGGAGTCCTCCTATCTGGACGCGACAAGCGCCAATTTGTCCGCCTTCTGATTTTCCGTCCTCGGCACTTGTTGAATTTGGAAGTACTTGAAATGGGGGGCGTTCAGCCTCTATCAGTGCTAGATATTTCTTTAACTTTTCACTTTTTACATCAAACTCCCCATGCATTTAATTCACCACTACCTGAGAGTCGGCTCATACTTCGATCTCGATGGCTCCTAGAGACTTGGCCACCAGTAACCCTGAAAGTAGCACTTTGTACTCCGCCTCATTATTCATCGTTTTGAACACCAATTTGATGGCGTAATTGTATTATTCTCCTTCGGATGCAACGATATACACCCCCACTCCCCCTCCAGCCCGACAAGATGAGTCGTTAACGAATACTTGCCAGGGTTTTACAGGAGGTGCATCATCATTGAAAAAATCCACTAACGCTTGCCCCTTTATGGTTTTTCGTGGCACGTAGTCAATGTCGAACTCGCTTAGTTCTACTGCCCAGTAGGCTGCCAAAGTTGAGGAGGCAACCTGATGGGAGACTGTCAAGTATAGGGTCAACGTTTCCCCACACCAGGGTTGGCTGAGGAGCGGTGGACTCGTGAGGTACCTCTTGAGGACTTTGAATGCCTGGTCGCACTCATCATGCCATGCCTTTGCTTTCCGCGAGACTTTGAAGAATGGTAGGCATTTGTCGGTTGATCTTGACACGAATCGATTGAGGGCGGCTATTTGCCCAACCAGCCTTTATACTTCATTTATGCTTCAAGGTAGGGCCATACTGAGGATGGCCTCCACCTACTGGGGGTTGGCCTCGATTCTGCCCTCAGACACCACAAATCCTAAGAACTTTCCCGATCTGACACCAAAGGCACATTTTGCCTAATTCAGCTTCATTCGGTACTGTTGTAGTATCGCGAAAGCCTCCCTTAAGTCGTTCAAGTGTTGTTCTAGGGTTCCACTTTTGACCTACAGGTCGTCCACGTATACCTCCATGTTTCTTCTTATCTGGTCTTTGAACTTACGATTGACCAACCGCTGGTATGTGGCTCTTGCATTCTTAAGCCCGAAGGGTATTGCCATGTAACAATACAAACCTCGGTCAGTGATGAACAAAGTTTTCTCTTCGTCCTCAAGGTTCATACGGATTTGATTAGACCCAGAGTAAGCATCCATGAAGCTAAGCATACGATGACCCGCCATGGAGTCAACAATGAGGTTGATGTGAGTAAGCGGAAAGCTGCCCTTCAGGCAAGTTTTGTTGAGGTCAGTTAAGTCGACACACATTCTCCATTTACTGCTCGGCTTCTTTACGAGCACTACATTAGACAGCCACTCTGGGTAGTGAGTTTCTCGAATAATTCCCGCACTCAGCAGTCGGTCCACTTCCTCAGCTATGGCGACGTTCTTTTCTGCAATGACGCTTCGACGTTTCTGCTTTACTCCTTTAGCCTTTGGGTCTACACTAAGGTTGTGTTGTATGATTTTGAGCACAATTCTAGGCATATCCTCGTGGCTCCAAGCGAACACATCCTTGTGCTCAGCGAGAAGTTGTCGCATGGCTCTTCGGGCTTCAGGTGTCATTTCACTGCTAATTGTTACCCTGACTTCTGGCTAATCTGGGTAGTGGGTAGTAAGATCTATAATAATCTCACAGACGGTACCACTGTTAATGTCGAGTTTCGTACACTTTTGGGCCAAGTTCTGACAACTCAGGTATTCCGAAATGGGCTTGCAAAAGATGGAGAGTAGTGCAACTAGGAGAAGGTGGCCTTGGGGTCAGGAAACCTCCCATGCCAAAGTTAGTAACTATTCTTGAAAGTTTGGAAATAAGTAAAGGAGTCAAGGGATCTGAGAGCTCTCTTCGTACCTAGAGCTGGCTATTTATACCGTGGGTTGGGGGGTGCAGATCATCTTTGTCTCCACAAAGTTCGTGCCTTCCTTTCTATTTATGCTGTCAGAGTCCTTTAATGCGATGTGACTTTGCGAGGGCACTATAAATGTGGTGTGTAGCTAAATAGTGGCATCATTAATGTGGTGTGGTTTTCTGACTTTTCATCTATACCTTGTGAGCTGTTGATAGTCTAATATCGACAGATCGAGAGTCGTCCGCATTTCCCGCCGCGCTCTATACAGGTTCCTGTGCTCTGAATGCGGCCATAGGCTGTCAAGCAGACTTGTCTTGTCGACTACTCGACTCCCTTTTCTGGTATAGGTTTTGCCCCCAATGCGGGCTTAATGGCCTTCGAGCCGGGTATCGGGCCGAGGCCCAGTGGGCTTTATGAAGTGGGAAAATTCCCCTTACACTATATATCTCTAAAGAAGTAAATCTCTTAGATTTGGTGAAAATTGAAATTATATAACATATTTGAATTTCTTAGAATTCTTATACTATAAAATAGTCCTTAAATTTAATTAAAAAAAATTTATAATTCTTATAAAACCCACTTCATGTTTCTTTTTCTCTCACTATAAATTCAATGATTTGGACAATAAATTTAGAAGATCTAAGTCCATAAATGATGGCTCTATCTTCCCATTTAGGCAAAGTCATTTTATTAGTATATATTACAGCGACGGTAGGAAAATGGAAAAAAGAAAAGCCGCAAGTACAACTCATTTATAAACACGACTTCATTACTGTTGCCATAGTGCAGTATTAGATGTGTCTGTTGGACTGTAGTTACAAGAATCTTTGTTATAAAGAACTTCTACTGCTGCCTCTTCACTTAGAGTAGCATTAGATTCATCAAATTCATATTCAAATTTTGATTAAAAGTACATATTTTCCATTTATTTAAAATTTTCTTATCCATAACTCCACATTAGATTAGTCATTGGATTAATCAAAATAATAATATAATATTATTTTTTATTTTTCTTTCATATTTTAGAAGTTCACTAATCATATGATAATTAATAATTTAATTTGATACTTAAATTATTATTTTCCAATTAATTTTTTTCCTCAACCTAATTATCCAACAAATATATTTAGACAACCATTTTTCTACCCAACAATCATATATAGAATTTATGAAGCTAACAAACACATTTACAATTCTTTCATCCAACAAACATATTACCAATATTTCTTCTACCTAATTGTCACATCTAAAATTCTTGAAACCAACAAACACACTTCCACAAACCCTTCTTCTCTACCCAAACTTCATATCTACAATTCTAAAAGCTAACGAACACATTCATTCCACCATGCACAATATCAAACATTCATATCTATAATTCTTGAAACCAACAAGTAGATGTAGCCAACCATTCTTCTTTTGCCAAGATTTTTAGTTACAGCTAATAGTCTTGAATTAAGCCCTATAAATAGATCCATCCTCTCATTACTTCTCACTCATCAAAAACCAATCTTTTTTCTTCCATTCCATCAAATTTTGTTCTCCCAATTCCCTATGGATCCCTTTGAGAGTATTGATCATATGGAAGATGAAGATTATTTTGATCATGAGGAGTATATGATACAAGCAATGGCCCTACATAGACAACAACATGCAGCCGAGGGAGCATCTGCTTCACGTCGTCGTAATTCTCAACCTCGCATGTTCATCCGACGTAATCCATTGGAAGGTCATGAATGCCTTTGGAATAATTACTTTGTTGAGCCGTCGATATATCCGCCAAACGTTTTTAGGAGAAGGTTTCAAATGCATCGTAATATTTTTTTACGCATACATTCTGCAGTTGAAGCTCATGATGATTATTTTGTCCAAAAAAGAGATGCCAGTGGGAGACTTGGATTGTCTTCCCTTCAAAAGATAACTGCAACAATTAGGATGCTCGCATATGGGGTCATGGCAGATCTTATGGACGAGTATGTAAGAATTGGAGAAAGCACCGCACGGTTGAGTATGAAGAAATTTGTGAAGGCGATCGTGTCAGTTTTTGGGGGTGAGTACTTGAGATCTCCAACTAGCAGTGATATAGCGAGGTTACTAGAAGTAGGACAAAAGCTTGGGTTTCCAATAATGTTGGGTAGCATTGCACTGGAAATGGAAGACCTGTCCTAGTGCTTGGAAAGGTATGTAATCTGGTCACGTAAATAAACAACTATTATTTTGGAGGCTGTTGCGTCTTATGATATGGCATGTTTTTTTTTGTTTGCCTGGGTCTCATAACAACATCAACGTACTCGATCGATCTTCTTTTTTTGCTGCATTGGCCGAAGGTCATGCTCCTCCGTGCAACTACAAATCAATGGTCACAAATACACAAAGGGATATTATCTTGCTGATGGTATATATCATTCATGGGCAACATTAGTGAAGACAATTCTTGCTCCACATGAAAAAAAGAAAAAACATTTTGCTACTTGTCAGGAGTCTGCAAGGAAAGATGTGGAGCGTGCCTTCGGAGTACTCCAAGCTAGATTTGCAATTGTGCGTGGACCTGCTAGGTATTTCAAGCCCCAAGTTCTAAAATACATTATGTACACATGTATTATATTGCACAATATGATCGTTGAAGATGAGCGTCATCAATATCTCGGGGCTGACCAGTTCATTTACGAATGGCGTACTCCGAAGGCACGCTCCACATCTTTCCTTGCAAACTCCTGACAAGCAACAAAATATTTTTTCTTTTTTCCATATGGAGCAGGAATTTTCTTCACTAATGTTGCCCATAAAAGATATATACCATCAGCAACATAATATCCCATTTTGTATTCATAACCATTGATTGTGTAGTTGCACGGAGGAGCATGACCTTCGGCCAATACAGCAAAAACAGAAGATCGATCGAGTACGTTGATGTCGTTATGAGACCCAGGCAAACCAAAAAACGCATGCCATATCCAAAAATCATAAGACGCAACAGCCTCCAAAATAATAGTTGGTTCATTTACGTGACCAGAGTACATACATTTCCAAGCACTATGACAGCTCTTCCATTTTCAGTGCATGCAATCAATGCTACCCAACATTCCTGGAAACCCAATCTTTTGTCCGACTTCTAGTAACCTCACTATATCACTGCTGGTTGGAGACCTCAAGTACTCACCCCCAAAAATTGACACGATCGCCTTTACAAATTTCTTCATACTCAACCATGCGGTGCTTTCTCCAATTCTTACATACTCGTCCATAAGATCTGTCGTGACCCCATATGCGAGCATCCTAATTGCTGTAATTATCTTTTGAATGGAAGACAATCCAAGTCTCCTACTGGCGTCTCTTTTTTGGACAAAATAATCATCATGAGCTTCAACTGCAGAATGTATGCGTAAAAAAATATTACGATGCATTCAAAACCTCCTCCTAAAAACGTTTGGCAGATATATCAACGGCTCAGCAAAGTAATCATTCCAAAGGCGTTCATGACCTTCCAATGGATTACGTCGGATGAACATGCGAGGTTGAGAATTACGACGACGTGAAGCAGATGCTCCCTCGGCTACATGTTGTTGTCTATGTAGGGCCATTGCTTGTATCATATACTTCTCGTGATTAAAATAATCTTCATCTTCCATATGATCAATACTCTCAAAGGGGTCCATAGGGAATTGGGAGAACAAAATTTGATGGAATAGAAGAAGAAAGATTGGTTTTTTATGAGTGGGAAGTAATGAGAGGATGGATCTATTTATAGGGCTTAATCCGAGACTATTAGCTGTAACTAAAAATCTTGGCAAAAGAAGAATGGTTAGCTACATCTACTTGTTGGCTTCAAGAATTATAGATATGATTGTTTGATATTGTGCATGGTGGAATGAATGTGTTTGTTAGCTTTTAGAATTGTAGATGTGAAGTTTGGGTAGAGAATAAGGGTTTGTGGAAGTGTTTGTTGGTTTCAAGAATTTTAAATGTGACAATTAGATTGAAGAAATATTGGTAATATGTTTGTTGGATGAAAGAATTGTAAATGTGTTTGTTAGTTTCATAAATTCTATATATGATTGTTTGGTAGAAGAATGGTTGTCAAAACGATAATTAGGTTGAGGAAAAAAATTAATTGGAAAACAATAATTTAAGTATCAAATTAAATTATTAATTAACATATGATTAGTGTAATTGCAAAATATGAAGTGTAATTGTAAAATATGAAAGAAAAAATAAAAAATAATATTATTAAAAAAATAATATTATATTATTATTTTGATGAATCCAATGACTAATCCAATGTAGAGCTATGGATAATGAGCTTTAGATATATGAAAAATATGTAATTTTCATCAAAATTTGAACATGAATTTAATAAATCCAATGCTAGTGTTCTCAGGGAATCTCTTAAGATATTCTCTCTTATTTGTTTATTTATTTTTTATGAGAGAGAGAAAACAACCCCCCCCCCTTCCCCCAAATTTTCATTTTCATTTATTTATTTACAATATATTGAGATTAAAATGTATTTTATCATAATTAGTTTTTTTTTTTTAAGAGAAACTGTCATTATTTATTCATCAAGAAACTTACATCTATGACTAGATACATTTTAGGATGTCTATATATCAAACATGACATCATAAATCAAAATAATGCATTTGGAACTCCACCAATACACTATTTCCTTTCATTACTGGTATGGTCTTCACTACTGTTGATACTCTCTACAAACAAACGTCCAAGAGATAGCACTCTCTGCCTAAATAGAAACTCAACCTCACCCTTCATAAAAGGAGATGATTCAACCTCTATAGACAATAGTCTAATAGATGAATTTTTTATATATTTTAATTAACAATAAGGAAACCGAAAAAGAAACAGTAAGATAGATGCAAAAATGGATGGATTACAGTTTGGACCAACTCCGATAGACTTTGGAATCTGTGACGGTGTGTAAAGGTAACATGTTTGTCTCTTTTCAGCCATAAATGTCATATCTGAAATATCTGGTGGTGGCGAGTCCAGTGATCTGGTGTTTGTGGCAAGAAGAGCTGTCGGAAGGGGTGGCAGGTGAGGACCACGTGCAAATTTGTTTATTTATTTTTTTATGAGAGAGAGAACCCCCCCCCCCCCCCTTTTAATTTTCATTTATTTATTTACAATATATTGAGATTAACATGTATTTTATCATAATTAGTTTTTTTTAAGGGAAACTGTCATTATTTATTCATCAAGAAACTTACATCCATGACTGGATATATTCTAAGATGTCCACATATCAAACATGACATCATAAACTAAAATAATGCATTTGGAGCTTCACCAATATACTATTTCCTTTTGTTACTGGTCTGTCTTCACTACTATTGATACTCTCTACAGACAAACGCTCAAAAGATAGGACTCTCTGCCTAAACAGAGACTCAACATCACCCTTCATAGAAAGAGATGATTCAACCTCTATAGACAAAAGTCCAAGAGACAAACTCTTTTTTTATTTATTTTAATTGACAATAAGGAAACAAAAAAATGAAAACAGTAAGATAGATGTGAAAAATGATGGACTACAGTTTGGACCAACTCCAGTAGACTTCGAAATTTGTGACGGCGCGTGAAGGCAACACGCTTATCTATTTTTAGCCATAAAGGTCAAATCTGAAAAATCTGGTGGTGGCGAGTCATGTGATCTGGCACGTGTGGCATGTGAGGATCACGTGCTGATGTGGACGGCACATGAGGAGTCTGTTTGTACCGTACATGTCTCTCAAGAGTTGTCAAAAAGTGGCGGCAAAATCAAACTAAGCAAAAAAATTTGCCTTGATAGACAAGATAGGTAGATGGAAGAATAAGGGAAAGGAGAGGGTGGAGGAGGAGAATATCGGCTTTCACAAAAATCAGATGTAAAAACCTTAATTTTTTGAGAGAGGGAAGGAATAAGTTTCACATTTAAGATTTGTACGTTTAAGAAAATAATTTTTTATCATAATTAGTTAAGTTTTATAAAATATCACAATAATGCATCACGTGCACCGTTTCCGTTAATTTAGGTAGTGTCTGTCAAAAAACAAAGATAAAAACAAAAGTGGCACATCGGTGCACTTCATTGCCCATAATTGTTTTTTTTTATAAAAAATTCTATTTGCATTTTCTAAAGAGTGGGACTACTCTATCGCTCCACGTATAGTCTAGTATTTTTTTTTCTTTTTTTTATTTTATATTTTTTTAATATTTTTTAATATTTTTAAAAAATAAAAAAATACACCAATACATTTAAAATCATTTCCTTAATCACTAAATAAAAACAAAAAATTGACTAGCGATCAAATAGAATAGGTAAAGTGAGAAGGCAAATTAGTCTTTTTCTTCTCTAAATAGAAATGGTATGTACAAATCTTGTATTAAATAAAAAAAAGTATTATTTTAAAAAAAGATATTATTATAATTTTAAAAAATTTTAAAAATAAAATTAACTAAATTTATAAGTACAATCTCAAAATGAGAACCATGCATAACATTACTTTTTTTTTATATGTCACTATTAAGCATTGTTTTTATTTACCTAAGCGCTATTAAGCATTGTTACTCGTGCCTTTCCTTTTTTTTGTTGAATTTTGTTTACATGTGCCCCGCAGGACCACGCAAACTAATAAATAAACACGTGGATGTGTTTTGGCCTCGTTTTGGGTAAACAGATAAAATAATATAAAAATTTAAAATTTAAAAAATATTATTATAATATAAATTTTAATATTATTTTCATTTTAAAATTTTAAAAAAATTAAATTATTTATTATATTTTATATAAAGATTTAAAATAATTATAATAATTGCATGATAAATATTAGAGGTGTGCAAAATTTCGAGAATTCCGACTCTGTCTGACCTCCGCTCCGACACCGACTCCGACGAAGTCGGAGTTGTCAGAATTCGGAGTCGGAATTCGGAGTAACTCCGAATAGTTATTCGGAGTCGGAGTCGGAGTCGGAGTCGGAGCTCCTTGTAGCTCCAACTCCGATTCCGAATTTTTTTTTAAACCCAGCTGTAAAACGACGTCGTTTTACAGCTGGGTTTAAAAAAAAATTATTGAACGACACCGTTCCACTTAATATGGAACGACGTCGTTTCATATGTCTTTGAAGTTCATACGCCCCCCCCCCTTCTTCTTCCTTCTTCAGTTCTTCTTCTTCCTTCTTCAGTTCTTCTTCCTTCTCCCTTCTCTCTCGTGTCTCCCGTCCCAGTGACTGAACCAGTGAACTGTGGAGCCGTCCACACGTCTTGTGTCTTTCTTGCCAGCGTGCCGCCGTTCTTCGTTACTCCTCCGTGCCGCCGTTCCTCGTTGCTCCTCTGTTCAGCTTCCACCTACGGTGAGCCCTAAATTTAATTCAAGCACGTCTCTTATGAATTGGAGCCAGCAGTTGTGATTCTTGTGAATTGGTTGTATTGAATATTGAATATAGTCCCAACACGGCGCTCAAAACCCTGAATTTTACATTGTATTGCAGACTTGCGCTCGAGCGAGGTGTCGAGCGCAAGTCGAGCGCACGTTGTATTGAACATTGGCTCGAGCGATATGTCGAGCGGAAGTCGAGCGAACCTCTCTGGAAGAGTTCTGCTCGAGCGCCACGTCGAGCGCAGGTCGAGCGAACCTCTCTGGATGGATTCTGCTCGAGTGTCACGTCGAGCGCAGGTAGAGCGAACCTCTCTGGATGGATTCAGCTCGAGCGCCACGTCGAGCGCACGTCGAGCGAACCTCTATGGATGGATTCTGCTCGAGCGCCACGTCGAGCGCACCTCGAGCGAACCTCTCTGTATGAGTTCTGCTCGAGCGCCACTTCGAGCGCACATCGAGGAAACCTTTCTAGATGGGTTCTGCTCGAGCGCCACGTCGAGCGCACGTCGAGCGAACCTCTCTGTATGGCTTCTGCTCGAGCGCACGTCGAGCGAACCCCTCTGGATGGTTTCTGCTCGAGCGCACGTCGAGCGCACGTCGAGCGAACCTCTCTGGATGGGTTCTGCTCGAGCGCCACTTCGAGCGCACGTCGAGCTAACCTCTCTGGATGGGTTCCGCTGAATCGAGCGTACGTCAACCGAACCTCGATGTAATAATACATCGATACAATAATTTATTATGATACAATAATACATGTCCTATTGTATAATACAATAGCCTAGTTTATTTTTAAACTAATTTTTTACTTCTAATTTAATTTTTTTAGCTTCATTGATTGTGATATGGATCCTAGACATAGTGGAGATGATCGTCCACAAGGGGATGTGGCGGATGCCAATGCTACAACTCCTACACCGGTGGGTACTTCCACCCCTAGAGCCAGATCTAGGGCAGCTACATCTAGAGCAGCTACATCTTGTGCGAGTAGTCGACTCCCACTCCCAGTTGATATAGAGGATGAGGATATGTTCAACGAAGAGGAGGAGATGCCCATTGAGCAAGATCAACCACCACGACCTTCTAAAAAGAGGTCGTGGACTTGGGAGCATTTCACCAAAATTCCTGGTGAAATTGCGAACCCAGTAGCAAGATGCCATTACTGTGGATCACTTTGTGGATGCCATTCGAAAAAGCAAGGTACCAGTGTGTTAATAGCACATCTAAATGGTTGCCAACGATATAAGATAGCGAAGGGATTGCAAGCCACTGATCAGACCAACCTCAGTTACCAAACTTCTACAGCCACTGATGGTACACAGACTAAGAAATTGGTCATCCCTCAATACAGTGAGAAGATGTTGAGGGACATGCTTGCAGAGATGATAATTACTGATGAGATGCCATTTACCACAGTCGAGAAAAGAGGCTTTCGAAAGTTTCTAAATTTTGTTGAGCCACGATTTCCCATTCTATCACGGTATACAGTGATGCGAGATTGTATGAAGAGGCATGCGAAGGACAAGGAGGAGATGAGGAAGATGTTTATTACCACTGGCCAGAGAGTGTCTTTTACGACTGACACATGGACTTCCATACAGAATGTCTGCTACATGTGTATCACAGCACACTACATTAACAGTGAGTGGATTTTACATAAAAAAATTATTGATTTTAAAGAAATTGTGGATCATAAAGGTGCATCCATTGGGGCGAAGATGGATAATTGTTTAAAGGACTGGGGAATTCGAAAAGTGCTGTGTATTACAGTTGACAATGCCAGTACGAATGAAACAACAATTGATTGGTTTAAGCGGAACACGATGGTGAGAGATGATGTCATTCGGGCCCACGAGTTTATTCACGTTCGATGCTATGCTCATATCATTAGCCTCATAGTTGTTGAGGGATTAAAAGAGGTTCATGATTCCATAACCCGAGTCCGCAACATTGTACGATATGTGAGGGGTTCCCTTCAAAGGCTTGCCAAGTTTAAGGCAATAGCAGAAGATCTGAAGATTGAATGTTCTAGTATGCTGTGCTTGGACGTTTCGACTCGATGGAATTCTACATACATGATGTTGGATGTGGCACAGAAGTACCAAAAAGCATTCGAGCGGATGGAGGTCGAGGATGGGGGCCTGAGGTATGCTTTGTTGGAGCCAGCAGGACAGGGGCTCAATGCGCCGGACGCACATGATTGGACCAGTGTGAGTTATTTTGTTGAATTTTTAAGAACTTTTTATGAGATAACTATGCGGCTATCTGGATCCAAATATACAACTGCGAACTCATTTTTCAGTGAGCTCTCGGAGCTTCACTTCCAGTTGGAAAATAGTTGTACTGACTCTGCTGGATTGTTATCTGCTATGGCTACGAGGATGAAGATCAAATATGATAAATATTGGGGGAATATTGAGAAGATAAATAGATTGCTATTTGTGGCTGTGATCCTTGACCCCCGAGTTAAGTTGGCCGTTCTAGAATTTTGGGTAAATTCCGTCCTCGGGGCAGTGAAGGCTGCAGAGTTTATTAGATTGCTAAAAAGTGATGATGATGACTTATCTCATCACTACAGTACTAGTGCTCAGCCTTTATCCGCAGTTGGTAGCTCCTCACATTCGAGGCCGACAGGATTGACAGTTTCCTCAGGTGATACTGATCCATCTGTAGGGGTTAGAGGCAATCGTATTATACAGCAGTATCATCAACTCATGTCAACAAGGAATATTATGCATTGTACATCTGAGGTTGAACGATATTTTATGGAAGCTGTCGAGGCACCTAGTGATGTATTTCAGTTATTAACTTGGTGGAAAGTTAATTCCACCAAGTATCCAGTCCTTTCCCGTGTGGCCCGAGATGTGCTAGCCATTCCTGTCACTACGGTTGCCTCAGAGTCGGCATTTAGCACTGGAGGTCGCGTGTTGGATGCTTATCGGAGTTCATTGTCACCGTCAACCGTGGAGGCCCTCGTTTGCACACAGAATTGGATAAGTGAAACGCCCATTGGACTAGATACCGTTGGCGTTGATGCCGAGAGCTATAGGCTTGAATCGGATAAGTTTATTTTCTTTTAAATGATGATTTAATTATTTTTAATGTTTCTAACTTCTACTTTTTATGATTTTATAGATCTAATTGTGAACCCTAACATAATTACCGATGATTGAGAGTCTGGAACGGACGCTACTTGAGAGTTGGGATGGAGTTGAGAGAACCTCATTTCTTGGTAAGAATCAAATTATTCTTTTACCGTATTCAATTTTTTATTATCAATTTTTTTTCATCTATTGATTGCTACTTTCTATCTTCATTTCAGGCATGACCAATGGAACAAAAAGTATTTGAGTGAAATCCGTGTTTAATTTTTATGTAGTTATATTTCAAGACTGAGTCATATTGTTATTACGTTATAAATGAGACTGTTATAACTTATGACTACATCATACATGTTATTTACTTTTTAAACTATTTATATAGTTATATTTATGTAGTTATATCCCGAGCAAAGACGTGGGATAAGTACTCTTTATTCTATAATTTCTATTAGTATTTATCCATCATCTCTCAAACGTTTATAATTTATTATCCAACTGAAATTAATCGAATTATAGAAATTCGTACCATCATTATTTTCTATAAAATTTTAAATTTGTGTAATTTTCAACTCATGAGTCATGAGCACTTTTAATGTTAAATTTCAGGCAGACATAAAACAAATTAAAGATATAATCAAAATTCAGTAACAAAATCAGAACGAATATTTAAATTATTGAAAACTCTTCAATAAACCAAATATTTGTAGATGGTTCACTTTTTAAAAAAATATATATGTTGCTCACTATCTGAAACGAAATTGAAGCACAAAATTTAAATAATAAAAAAAAAAGAACAAAATTTCCGAAATTGAGTTCGGAAATTTTGTTCGGAGTCGGAGCTCCGACCTCCGTTCGGAACTCCCTCTGAACTTCAGTCGGAGTTCCTATCGGAGGTCGGAGCTCCGACCTCCGTTCGGAGTTCCGATCGGAGTTCGGAGCTCCGACCTCCGATCGGAATCAGACTCCGACTACGTTCGGACTCGGAGTCGGAGGGGAAATTCGGCTCCGACTTTTGTCGGAGTCGGAGGTCGGAAATGACAACTCCAACTCCGTCGGAGTCGGAGCCCACCCCTAATAAATATTGATACCAAACCAGACCTTCGAAAAAGATTCTATCGGCCGAGTAGGTAGAGAATTAAAATGATAAACTTAATTACATTAATCTAGAATTACAATTATATTAGTTGATTTACAATAAGCTATATATCATTTAAATATTATTTTGATATTTTTTATTCTTTTAAAATATTTCTTCTACCTATTAATGAATTTGAGTTTTCTCATATTTTATGATATTTTGTAATATCTCTCGTATACAATATTATATAATTATGTCATATTTCATATTAATCCAAATTTAAAAGCCAAATGATCTAAGTGTTTTTTTGCTTCTTCGCTACCTTCAAATAGCTAATTAATTGAGACTGCTATGTAGGACTGTACATACGGGATCCGATCCCGGGAATCAGGGTATACCCGGACCGGAACCCGAGTTTCAAACCCAGGCCAAAACCCGATTGAAACCGGATTTTTTAAAACCCGGATTCCAAGTTCCGGGTTGAACCCGCTTTTTTTTCTTTCTTTTTTAAAGAAGTCAGTTTTTCATAATTTTTTAAAAGCATAATTTTTTTTATAGAAGTCTGTATTTAAAAGCATAATTTTATTTTAATAAAAACCTATACCATATTAAAGATTTTTCAAGAATAATCTATGTTGAAAATCATAATTTTTTTTTTTTATAAAAGCCTATATTATGTGAAATTTTTTTCTAAGTGGTAATGTTAAAAAGCATAATACTAACATTGTCCAGAATAATAAAATATATAAAAATAAAAAAATAAAATGCATTCAATCCACTACATATTACATTTTTTTTTATCATTAAACACTACATATTACATTATTACAAAATACAAAATGATAACTTGAACAATGGACAAAAAATTTACAGTAAACTTACATTACATTACAAAATATAAAATTACAAGATATGAGTTACATATCAATAACATAGTCTTCCATGTGATTTAATCACACCAAATAAAACTTCAAGCCTATTCGATGTAGCCACCCAACTAAAGACAACCACTACATTGAATTCCTAGTATATTCTCTGCAGCCTGGGAAACTGAAGAGTAAGAATGTATTTCAACAGAGAAAAACACAAACCATGAAAAGGAACACCCAATTCTCCATGCATACATTCCAAAGAAGAGGTTTCCAAAATAGATTGACCAAGTATTGACAGTAGACACAATATATAAAAACAGCTCAATGACCAAGTATTGACATGGAAATCAGTAAAAATATATAGCTTGTAACCCCCACAACATCCCACAAACTCTATCTCAATCCACTCTGAAAAGACTCCCAGAGAGAAAACCAAAGCAAAAGGCTTAAGCAATATGAAATCTTCTGCCTTCATGTGTTTACCTCTGAGCAAAAACACAAAAAGCAAAAACTAATTAATGACTCATAGAGGGATAGAACCAAACAGACCCCTGTTTATAGCAAATCAATCGGGCTAGACATGCATGCATACCTCAAAAATCACCTGCTCAATGCATGGTGACATTTAACTAGCAACAGCACCAGAAGAAAGAACTGAATAAGTTTTTAAGGATGTTTGCAATTAATTAAACAAAAATGAGTGTAATTAAGTTTGGAGCTAATTAATGTAATTTTCTAAACAAACATGAAGTGCTTTTGTAAAGGCTTACCATCAGGATTTGAGTTACAAATGTTTAAAAGAATTAACAAATGTTTCTAAGTAATGAATGATTGATATGAAGGCATCCTCGGAGCCAATAACAGGATATATATATATATATATATATATATATATATATATATTTATAAAGCACTTCACTTTTTCAATGTCACCAGTGACTTGAGAAATTCCATGACCTGCATTTTCAGATAACACTATCGTCAAAACCCTTGAAAGCAACAACATAGAAATCCAAAATGTTCATCACTATAAAAATATAATCATCAGTACTGAGTTCCATTGAATTACAAGCATAAAGCGCACAACTTTGGCCAACTGCAACATGTATGTTCAACTATTACCCACAATCAAATAGATTCTCATTTTTCTAAGACATGAAACCCCTTCACCATAAATGCATTGCTCTTATTTTACACTCCACCCAGAAACACAACTGATTTTTTTTAAAAAAAAAAAATCTAGAAAAATCAAAGATACAACATCCTAAAACCCAATTCTTCCAAATACTAACAAATCTCTCTTCATCAAAACAAAATCCTTTGTTTGTGGGTCCAGAGCTTAACGAATCTAGAATGCCGATCCTTATCAATAAAGCACAGATCGGTTTTGAAAACATCTAAGTACCTCAAAAAGATTTTTTTTTTCCAAACAATAAACAAAAAAGAGCAGCAGCTTACCCACGATTCACTCCCAAAGTCTTCTTGGCTCAAGCCTTCTGATATAGTGTCAGAAACTCCAGCGAGAGAAAATGCCTCAGAAACTCGAAGGCTATGGCTTTGGAGAGAGAGGGAGAGAGAGAGAGAGAGAGAGAGAGAGAGAGTAGAAGATATGGCTAGAGAGAGAGCTAAGGTTTCAGTTTGGACTTTGGGCGATAGAGATCGAGATCGAGGATTCAAGATCGAGAGCTAGGGTTTCAGAGAGAGACATCAAGAGGTTTCGGTTTAGACCCTGGGTTTCGATTGGAGAACAAGAAGATGGAGAGAATGAGGGTTTCGGCTGGAGTAGGGGCAGTGTTTAGACGAGAGAGAGAGAGAGAGAGAACGAATAGAGAGTGGCGGCAAGGCCTTTAGATGAATGAAAATGGAATCCGGGTATCGGGTTTAAAATCCGGTACTTAGATTTCAAACCCTACCCGGACCGGACAAGTTCGGGTTTTGGCAATCCAAGTTCAGGACCGGGTCGGGAAAAAACCCGGCCCAGATGAACAGTCTTAGTGCTATACTTTTCTTCCTTAAAACAACCAATTAATATCACCTCTCGTGTGGAAAAATCCCATTTGGATTTGCACAATCTGTTGAGAAAGTGATTCAAGCTTTCTTGACATGAGATGGCAAGTCAGTAAAACACTCATGCAATTCCTGAGATAGCAAGACAGTACAACTCAATCCCAGCTACAAGCGAGCCTCCATGCCAGGTTGATGCTCATCTGTCTCATCCATATTTTGGAAATGGCAATTAGTTTGAATGTCGAACACGTAGATATGCAACACTTAGAGTTTTGGGAGAGACATAATATTTATTACTACTTTTATTATATACTAGTAAGGGCAATGTGCGCTGCACATTTGCCCAATTGACAATTTTTGTAATGTCTCAAATTTTAAACTATAAACAGACACAATTGTCTATATTTTTAAATTTTTTGTCCATGTTTACAACACATCATATACACCATATGCAAAATATCTACAACTATAATACAACGATTCACAAAAACCTATTCATAACTATATATAGATATTTTTTAAGTATATATTACAACAGTAGCAAGTATATATTGTCTTTACTTTTTGAATTTTGTGAATCTCGATATATTTTTAACTCAGCATATCTTTATATTTTTTTCCTACGAATCTCTTCTTTCTTCTCTTCTGTTTGAGCAACATACTAATTTTTTTTTTACAGTTTTTTGTTCAGATTCTTAAAACGTTGAAAGATTTATATAAAAGTTAATAAAGAGGTATTTATAAAATTTAAATGTAATTTTTTATCTAATAATATCGTCTTACCCGTAGACATTTTTTATGAAAAATTAGGAATTCCGCACCAATTTGAGAGACTACTCTAAAAAATAAATAGCAAAACATGCAGATATACGAAAATATAACACACAAACAATATAAGAACTATTTATATTCAAAGCACAAGAAGGAAACATTCAATTTCAAAAAAGTCCCTACACATTACATTAAATTAACTAATATAACATTAAATTATTTCGAGATAAAAGGTTAAATTCACATATAAAAAATATGAAATTATTATAATCAATAATTAAAAATTCATATGTTTGTTAAATATGATACATGAATAAATAAAATAAATATTACAAAATAAATAGAATAAGCATTTTTTATTTCAAAAGGATAAAAAGTACCAGAAAGTATAGGATAAATAAAAGAGCAGTAGAAATGGAGCAAATCAGTAGGCAGCGGAATGACAACGAGCAAAATAAGAACAAAATCAGCAAATCTGTGGCAAAGAACGTATAAAAAAAATAGAATATAATAAAGTTAGAATTATATTTATTGAATGAGATTATAATAAAATATTAAGAATAATAACAAATATAGTCAATAAGATAGACATTTATAAAATAAAAAATTAAACAGAATATTATATTGTACGAGACGGAATTTTCTATTAATAGTGTTACTATAAATAACATTAATAATTTCATAAATATAAGATTCTTTAATAATAGAAAATTTAATATTCAGTTATTAATATTAAAGTTTTAAAATATCGAACTTATTTAGTAATAAATTATATTAAATAAGGCTATATGAAAACATTAAGTGATTTAATCAATATGTGAATCTATTTAAATTATCAATAAAATATTTTTTTATCTTATGAAAATTTATAATTAAATTATATTAAACAAATTAACTGATTTATGTAAATTAAATATATAATATGTTAATTTTAAATTTATAAAGTACATTAGTAAGTATTAAATAATTTAATCATATAATTATGATATAAATTTTCATCATTGACAACTAAAGAAAAAATGATTTACATTTAAGAAATATCGAATAAATATAATCAATAATTACAAGTTCATATGTTTTTTAAATATGACATATGAATAAATAGAACTATTATTGTTAATTTTATTAATTATAGTCGAATGAATATGTTATATATTTATCACTTATAAATTAAATATATAATGTGTTAATTTTAAATATAGAAAGTATATTAGTAGGTGTTAAATAATTTAACCATATAATTATAATATAAATTTTCATCATTTATAACTACAAAAAAGATTGCAAATAAACAGTAGGACATTACAAATTGTAAAAGTCCTCAAATACTGTGTCTAAATTTGAATTAGTTATTATAGTACAAAATAAACGCTGCAAAAATTTAGAATTTTTTTTTTCAATTTTTTTTTTACTCCAATTATTTTAGCCATTGGCAATTTGGCATATAGAGTAACGCTTTTCTTAAGAAAAAAAAATTCAAAAACATTTACAACACTATCTATTTGTCACACGTTAGTCCAAATCCTCACTACCCAATTTCATACCCAAGGCCCAACACAGCCCAGCCCAGCCCAGCCCTTCCCAACGTCTAAACTGTGGCGTTTAGACGTGGAGAAAGTAGCAACCTTAAATTTTTGGGTGAGGCTACTATGATGCCCAGCCTTTACCGTTGGGCGTACGGCCAAGCTTTTTTTTTTCACATTTTTTTTAATACATTTAAATTTTTTAAAAAATAAAAAAATACATCAATACACTTAAAATCACTTCTTTAATCACTAAGTAAAAAAACAAATTGACTAGCGGTCAAATAGGGCGGTCAAACAAAGTGGGCAAAGTAGTGTTCCCCTTCTATTTCTTCCTCTCTGCGCCGGCGCCGACGCCTCCTTATTTCCTCAGAAAATGTTCTCTCTCATAACCCCAACGTTCCAGATTCTTCTTCACCTCCTCTCTCTTCTGTGGCGCCCCCAATCCCCTTTATATAAATACACGGGGATCGAGACACCAGGATGGTGACAACACGGTCACGCATCCCAACGAAAGTGCCAAGTGTGTGTACATGCAATAGTGTACAAATAAAAACAATGCAGCGGATTAGTCAACTAAGTACCAGAATTTAAAATACAATTTAAATATCGGTAGAAGTTTAAAAGCAGTTATACAGTCATCCAAAATAAAGTTTAACACATGTCCCGAAAATACAAAAGGGTAAAATAAATAACAATAACCAGTGATCCCAGATCACTCCTCGGGCGGAGCCGTCTCCTCAGGCTCGCCCTCCTCCTCCTCATCTACATCAAAATCTGCGTTACCACAGAATGGTACCGCAGGTAAGTAAAACCCAAATAATTCTCAGGAAATAAATGCATTTAATGCAACCAACATGCATGCATATGATGAAATATGCATTTTTCTTCAAACATCATTTTTCCCGAAAATGATAATTTTCCAACACACGCCAAAATCTCATTGGCCCAAAAATAATCGGTAAAACATTTTCCCAGAAAATGATTTACACAAAAATCCAACGCACACTATTTTCCCAGAAAATAGGCAATTAATCCGTTATTAACCTATGCACCATGGCCTCTCCTAGGGACCATCCGCACGTCCTGGCTCCGTAGCGATGCTCGGTTCCGCGCCCAGCGCGTACGTAGCCAAGCACCCACTACGCAACGAGCAATGCCCAGTTCCGCGCCCAACGCGTACGTAGCCAAGCATCCTCTAGTCCCCACCAGCAGAAGGACCACGGAGTCAGCACGAATCTCTCGTCCGATCCCATTGTCGCCCAGCGACAATCCAGGGGACGTTACTCAGTTTATTCCGCTCCCGAGTAACCAGAGGAGCTCCACCGAGATAATGCCCCATCTCGGCTTGGGGTCGTGACACACACGCACCTAAAAACATCCTCACATAAAATCATAACTTTCCAAATCACACATGAGCATGAATACAATACACGAAAACCCAGTTTTCTTTACAAACATGATCATGCATGAAATAATGAAATGCACATGTACCAACACCAATCGAACGTCCACCAATAACCAGTCAAATCCAACCAAACAACTCCAATCAACAAACCATCTGACTCCCGTACTCCTCGAACTCAGTCCGGCAAAACCAATCAGCAGATTAAATACAGTGAAATGCGTTAGTGCAAAAATACATTAAATTCACAAGAATTCTTTTGAGAAATACTTACAGTGCAATATAGCAATTTCCGAAGGATCACGAAGTTGAAAAAGGCGACGTCTGAGCAACACCACAGTGTAAAATACACTGTGGCCGTGGGTCACAAATACCAACTTTTCAACGGAGACAAACGAAGACCCAAAAATGGTAGGGTAGGGCCTAGAGAGGTCGGTGAAGCCAATGGTGGTGGTGGTTTGCCGTGGGTGGCGGCGCAAGGGATGTTTTTAGGCAAAAAATGCACAAATCGGAAATGGGCTTGGTGGGGCTTCACTGGTGACGGATCGGAGCCGGGGTTGGGTCCATTGGGTTGCCAAGAGGTCGGGGATGAAGTGGTAGGAAGATGGTGGCCGGAGGTGGTGCGATGGCAGCGCGCGAGCGAAAGTGGCGCCGCGGCTTTGAAAGGCTCGTGGTGACTAACGGCGGCGATGGAGGAGCTGGAAATGGATGGGGGTGATCGCCGGCGGCAGGGGGAGCGGAGGAGCCGGGCGGTGTCGACCACCGCCGGCGCACGGCGATGAGCTGGGGAAGAGACCAACGCACGGCGAGAGAGAGAGAGGAGAAGCTCACGCGCGGGAGATGGCCAGGAGAGAAGAAAAAGAAAAGAAAAAGAAGAAAGGAAAAAGAAGAGGAAAAGAAAAATAGAGGGAAAAGAAATGAGGTCCAATTCTCAAAACTTGGGTCACAAAAATGATCCAACGGAAACAATTTTAAAACCACAAGTTAAATAAAATAATTTAAACGTAATGGTAAAGTCAGATTGAAATAATTAAATCCCACAATAATTAATTTAAATATTAAAAGCAATTTAAATGCATAACAATAAATAAATATTAAGAAAGCACATAAAAATAATTTTCACCAAATTAAAATCATAGAAATAAACTCACTAAAAATCCAACCAATTTTAAAATAAGAGGATAAATTTTTGAATAAATAAAAATAATCCTTCAGTAAAAATACACTAAAATACGGGGTGTTACATCTTCTTTCTTTCTTTCTCTCCGTCTCCTGCTTCCACTCTCAACCGCACTAACACCAACAGCAACACGACATCGCCATCTTGAGTAGCCTTATCTCGCATCACTCGACCAAACAAACAACAATCTCCACTTCTCCTTTTTTTGGTTAAACTTTCTTTTTTTACGAGTCCTTACAAATCCGAATGCTTATTCTTTAGATCTGGAAAAATTGTTATTTTTTCTTCTTCTTTCTGTATACTGGTTTTTTGTTCTCGTATTAAGATTTTTTTTAGATCTACAAATGTATTATATATTTTGATGAGGTTGACGTCTTCTTATCAAGCTGACATCAACCTCAATTTCCCCATCCATTCTCGAGTTAATTTCATTTTCTACATTCTTTCCTTAGGATTAGTGATAGTATATAATTTTTTTTTTTTGGGTCAATTTTTACAAATTCCAACAAACTTTGGTCGACTTTACTTTTGTATAAATTCAAGAGTTCCTGTTTTTCGCTTTGTTCTTGTTTGGGTTTCATCTTCTTTCTGGAATTGTCTCAAAACAACATTTCTTATGAGTTTATGTAATTTTTTTTTTTACATCTAAGTACTGCGTCTAAATAAATTACTTAATAAACAATAAAAAATATTTAACTGACAAGAAGAAGTATAAGAAAGCATACCACGTGATGCCGAGATTGACGAGTAGAGAACAAAATTTGGGGAAATTGAAGGATACCTTGAAAATTTGAAGAAATCGATAAACTAAAATTGAAGTGGATGAAAAGTTGTATGGCAAAGCGGCGTGTAAAATGTAAACTATATAGGATAAGATGCGGCAGGGATAACGGTGCAAAACATAAAGACAGAAAACATTGTCGACAAATGAAAGCAGAAGAGAAAACAAGTGAGAATTTCCTGGAAAAAGAAGGGGCTTTTTGGGAAATAATAGATTTACAATTATAGATAGTCGGTAAACAATTACAGAAAGAAGACTTGAGAATTAAACCAGGAAAATAGGGACAGAAATGGAAAAAAAAAAGTGCCAACGAAAACACTGTTAATCCATCATTCACGTTTATATATATACTAGTAAAGGGCAAACACGTGCATTGCACGTGTGCCCAATTGTGAAAATATAAAAAATATTTTTAAAAATAACATTTATGAAATCTAAAAATATGTAATAATAAAAAATAGGTTAATATATATAATAATAAAATGTAACAGTTTTGTCTATATTTTAAGATTCTCATTGATCCTAAAAATAATCACATATATTATCTGCAGAATATCTATGATTATAACATAGGAATTTGCACGAACATATTTATAATTACACAATTTTCTATTGTAGATAAAAAAAAGTGACTATTGAAGTTAATGCGTTATCATCATAATTACAAATAAAAAGCAAGAGCTATCTCATAATTACAAGATAAAAAATTTTATAAATACATTTACAATTACATATGAATTTCTTATAGCTATACACTATAATAACTGGAAGTCTGAAAGAAAATTTTCGAAATAGCTATTTTGTTGTCTTAAGTATATTATTGACAGATAATACGTTAAGTTTGTTTTAGCGCAATTTCCCAAATTCATTCATAAATGCGCCCAAAACAATCATCCACTATTTATCTTGAATCTTATTTGCAATGTTCTCTATGTACGAATGATCCTCCAGTAATGACAAAAACATATAAAAAAAACAATTTCTTAAATTTCTTAAATGTGCCTAAAAATATAAATCTTACTTGCTCTGCATGCTGTACAATATATGTTGTTGTACAATCAAGAATTCGTTCTACTATAGGTTCAAAGGCTACTACTGCGATTGAGCCACTTTCATCGAATGCGTCTAAATAGACTCGAGATCTAGGAATAATAAATAAGTTATTACTTCTTGGTATTAGCAAATAGTATATTATAATTATGATGTAAAAATTACTAACTTCAAAATATCACGATGAGTATTTACCTTGGTTGTGCAGTTGTTAGTTTTTTGCAATTATAGTATAAAAACTCTTCATCTTTCTCGTATCCAATGGTTTTATTACAGTTTCCACATGATAAGTAAAAAAATGGTTGATGCAGATAAGATATTGTAAATTTTTCTCTAATCACAAATGTTGATTGCTGCATTAAAATTGACAATTAAATGTATGAATAAAAACTTAATATTACCATATTAATTAAAACTAATAAACAATCAATATCCTAAATCCAAACATATGAACTGTTCCAAATTCACAATACAAAAATCACAAGTTTTCATCTTCTATTTCCATTTCATTAAAATTGATCTCTAATCTCCATATTTCCAAAGAGGATAAAAAAAACAAGTATAGAGAAGTTATTTCGACTGATCTAATAAAATGACTGATGTAAATCACATATCATAAACCTGACTTTGACCATGTATGTATTAAATATATCAATAAAAGTTTAGTATTACTACATTAATTGAACCATAACAAACAATCAACATTCTAAATTTAACCACATGCATTTTTTCAAATTCACAACACACATTTAACAAATTCTCATCCTCCCAACCTCCAATCTCTATATTTTTTTCAAATCCATAATACACAATTTAGAAACATGCACTGTTTCAAATTCACAACACACAATTTAGAAGTTCTCATCCTCTATCTCCATTTCATTCCGACCAACTTCCAATCTCTATATTTTTTTCAAATCCACAATACACAATTTAAAAACATGCACTGTTTCAAATCCACAACACAAAATTTAGAAGTTCTCATCCTCTATCTCCATTTCATTCTGACCAACCTCCAATCTCCATATTTCAAAAAAACAAAAGAAAACAAAAGAAGTGAAAAAGATAATTCTTTATAAGAAATAAGAGATGATTTTAAACAATAAAATTATACCATCATTGTTGGTATAGACTTTAAGGCTTCGGCAATTTCTGATATTTTTATTAATGGATCAGTAGAACTGCCTGAAGTTGACGTGCCTGGCCTATTCAAATTTTTGGCAATTATTTCTTCGAGTAACGCATTGTTTTCTGTCACCCTAAACATCTGAATTGATAAATAAAACATTTAAATAAGAAGAAATACATATTAAATATATAGGATAACATAGTGACAAAGGTTATAATATCGATAAAGGTTAATAAAAAATTTATATTGCATTTAAATAACAAATATAATAAATCAATTTAAGCATATAATTTACCATGCACGTAATGGAATGGCAAGTGCAAGAAATGGTTGAATGGTAAAAACATTCGTTGGACGTGATGATAACGATAAGCCTACATTATAAACACGTATGAATAAATATATAAATGCAAGATAAATAATTAATAAGAATGTTAATATTAAGAAAAAATACCGTTATATGAAGAGACTCTGATTTTTGTCCCAAGATTAATTGGCTTTTGCATAATAATATTACAAATTTCAGAGAACTCATCGTGAACAAATCTATTCCACATTGCCAAACGTAGAACCTTTAAACTACAAAAATTAAAAATAATGTTAGATTTACAATAATAAGAGTATTATAAGATATTAACGTAAAAATTATATCAATACAAAAATATATATATCCATACCTTGAATCGACCACGTATATGTCTTGCACCAATGATTTCTCATGGCTTGTGTTAACCTCTCTTGGTGCATTTGTGTTAATTGCTATTTCCAGAATATCTAATTTATAAATTTATTATTATTATTTTATAATAAGAGAAACATATAAATATATTGACATATTTATATAATACGTACCTACTTCTGCATCTGTATCTTTGTACATATCAAGTTGATTTAAAGGAACAATATTATAATCCGACGGTTTAAGCGGCGATTCATCGTATTTAATATTCTCAACAATGGTTCGAGAATTAATTATCCACTAAAGCTCATATGCCTCCCTTCTATGTCTTGCATCTAATGGTTTTACGAAGGCATTAGCAATGTAGTAGGATTGGTACACATTGAGCGTGTCATCACGTAAGTCAATGTCTTTCCCAAAGATGACTGCTTACACGCGATTTCCCTATAAAAATATAAAAATAAAATTTGTTTAATTCTAAATCACAAATAAAACAATGATAAGTAATAAAACAGACTTTTTTAATACCTCAACTTCCATGAGTACCAAATTTTGGTATTTTGTAGGTGAGTTTTGAGCCGCACGTTTCGATGACTTCTCTGCAACAATCATTTTTATTTTTCAATTTATGGTGTTTTGAGTGATATCTTTAATAGATCTATAGTTGGTCCGCATGTTTACAGCAAATAAAGCTGAAAAATTTGAGAAATGTTAATACATAATATAAAATCTATAATATTAATAAAACAAATGAGCACGTTTATAAATAATAATGACGTTAAAAGAATTCAAATACTTACATTATATCACAATGAATTTGTTAATTTCAAGAAATTTCTATATACAATATTTTTTGTATAATTTATTTCACAAACAATATTTGATGTTGGTCTTATAAGCAATTTTATTGAATCAGAAGTTTTAGCTCTTGATAGTGCAACATACAATTGCCCATGGGAGAAAACAAGTTCTGGTAAATATATTCCAACAGAATTTAACGTTTGTCCTTGTGATTTATTTATTGTCATTGCAAAACTCAATCTAATAGGAAATTGTGTTCTTTTAAATGAGAAGCCATTAGTTTTATTTGTCTCCGATAAAAATGGAATTATAAGTATAAAAACCCTTTTACCATTGTAGTGGCCGAACGAGATCTGTGCGTCAATCATATTACGACTAAAATTACAACAAGTCAACCGTGTTCCATTGCATAAACTCTCAGAAGGATTAAGATTTCTAATTAACATAATAGGACAGTTTTTCTTAGGTAACAATTCGTGCAGTGGTAATCCGTTCGGTGTTAATGTATTTAAAAAATCTTCCATAATTCTCTGTTCAGATACATCAACTGTTTCGTCAAAACTATAATATCGTACTATATCGCCAGGGAATTTGTCAATGAGAATAGCATTTATTTCATCAACTGATCGATTTTTTGGAGTTAACACAACCCAATTTGTCATCTCTGTTAAGTAGTTTGAATAGTTCGACATATTCCCATAAATAGCGTCTAACAAAAAACTTAGAGATTCAACATCATTGTTATAAGGGACAATCATTTTTTCTGGAATCTTGATATTTTCATTGATTATTATTGGAGCATTGCCATTGCCCACTTCAATTAGATATCGTGAGAAATCAGATCTAATATGGCTCTCATATTTTCTGTTAATTTGATTTTTTTCAAGATGGACCATACGTAAGAAGAAGTCAAACTTGCATCGATCTGTTGTTCTTTTGTACTCTTACGGATTACAGGTAATACCTGCTGAAAGTCTCCACCAAAAACAATAACTTTGCCACCAAAAAGGAGATCTATATCGTTTACGTCTCGCAACATTTTATCCAATGCTTCTATGGAATATTTTGTAGACATATGTGCTTTATCTCATATAATCAACTTTGTAGGACGTAATAATTTAGCAAGACTTCCTTGTTTGATGACATTACAAGTGCTATCTTTATCTGCATTTAATGGAATCTTAAATCTTGAGTGTGTTGTTCGTCCTCCAGGTAAGATTGATGCAGCAACACCCGATAATGCAGTTGCAAGTGCTATTATATTTTTTGATCTAATTGTAGCTAGAAGTGCTTTGTACAGAAAAGTTTTACCAGTACCAACAGGACCGTCAATGAAAAATGCACCAGATTCATTTGATAGTAAGGTTTGCAGTATTAAGTTATATGCATTCTTTTGTTCGGAATTTAAGGAATTTGATGCAAGTAGGTCTTCTTCTGGAATTGTGACAGTTCGCTCGTCGTTAATTTCTTTATTGATGAAGTCTTCGACATCGTAAAATGTATCAGCAGGAACAAAATGATACATATTTATATTTTTTCCCATAGATTCAAGTGTGAAATCAATACTTTGTAAAACCATCCTTCTAACAGTTGTCAATGGTATATTTGTTGTAAGAAAATATGTAAACATTTCTTTTTCAAATCGTTCCCAAAGTTCTCTTGGATTTGTAGGATTGAAATATGCTAAAATCGTTAAGAAAAGACGTCTTAAACTACTTGGTATTTGATATAGACAGGCTTCTTCTAAACAATCTTCTAAACTGCTATCTTTATCTAACAAACCATGTGAAGTAGCTGCTTCACGATATGTTGGTAGCACAATGCCATTAATTGTTCTTAATTTTTCAAACGATGTTGGTCCTTTAATATAATTTAAAAGAGTAATTCTACATACAACCGTGAAGTGCGTAAACGCCGTGTAACCGCTTTGAAAAAGAGTGAGGTCCACTATTAAAAAAATAATTTTTTTCATGTGGGTCCTATATTTTATTCACTTTTTTCAAAGCGATTACGCGGCGGTTGCACAATTCACGGTTGCAAATATATTTTCTCTAAAAGAATTGTGTTAACATTGATCTATTCGACAGACTTGAGTTTAAAATAGTGTTTAGATTTTGATGTGCACGAAAAGACACTAAATGTTGATTCTCAATGTGTAAATGCAAACTATAAACTAATGGATACATTTTATTAAGTGTGAAATCATATGTTCTCCACATTGCCTCTGGTGGAGTAATCCATCTGCTTGTTTGAAATTGTTCCATCAATCTGTTCGTTATTTTCTTTGCTCATAATATTGAAAGCAATGCGATCGTGTCCTTTATAAATATATTTATATAAATATTTAACAGCTTTAATTGTAGAATAGATCTCAACGTTAATATGACAGTTATATTTGGAAAGAAGGTATGGATTGTACAGAACGACCCATCGGTTGTGTAAATTTTGTCCTCTAATTTTAGCAGTGATTCCATTGTTACGACGCCTATACAGTGGAAAACAATTTGTTCCAACAGTTGTTGTAGGTGCAAATTCTTTGGGGTAATACTTTTACAAATGCCATTTTTTCATGCATATATTGGTTGGATTCAATATTCCGCAAGGACCATGCATCATATGTTTAACCGCGGCCTTATATAAGTGTAAATTATTTGTTCTATCAGGTATTTTTGCTGAAACGATTTCATCAAAAGTTTCAGGGGCATAAATTCTTCAATCTCTCTTAAGTATAATTAGGAAACGAACATGCGGCAGACCTGTTTTTTGATGTTCAATACTGTAAACATATGCTGCAACTTTGCCAAAGATTTGTTGTTTGAACAGATCGATTTTTAAATCTTCTAACTTTGCTCTAAAGATTTTTACGATTAAATCAGGGCGATTTTGAACTTCTTCATGTGGATCTAGTTGTTCTAAAATTTCATTCCAGTTTGGATTGCATGTCATAGTTAAGAAAATGTCAGGTTTACCGAAACGTTGAGCTAAAGTCATTACTTCCATATATCTTTTACGCATATCTCTTGGACCTCCAATAAAATATGAATGTAGGATAATGTGTTTTCCAATTTTGGAAGCGTTAATTTCTCCAATCGAAATACTATCTACAATGCCTTAATATAAATTTGATCTAATTTCATGTTGTTTTGAACGGAAATAATCTAATCTCGATGTTTCTATTTTAATGTACATGTCAACAACAAATTGTTGTAGTAAACGACCAGATAAAAAACTGATTTGTATGTGTCTCTCATTTGTAATCTGAAACAGTAATATTCACGACAAGAAATTGTAGACACTTTCTTCTTCTTTTCCATCAGTATTTGTTCATTCTGAAGAAATTCTTCTGCGCTATTTGAATGTTCAATATGATGTAATTCTAATGTTTGAGTGTTTACTGATATTGTTCCTCTCTCGACTTTTTTGATTTCTTAATGCCAACCCGGGTCACCGAAAGGAAACAGTAGTGGATATTGTAACGAATCATAACAACCAAAATAATACTGAACAATATGACTACCACCTACTTGGTTAAAAACAATAATGTCTCGAACATTTTGTTCTGTACATGTGTCAGTTTCTATCCATATAGCTGCAACTTGTGATACTGACGGAGCATTGTAAACACGTTGGTCTAAATCAACATCTGATCTTATACGAATTGTATAATTTTCAAGATTTGGAATGTTGTTGAGAGTTCGGAAGAAACGACAGTATGGATTAACATCAAGTATACTCATCAACTGAGCAATGATAGAAGCATTCAATCTTTCTGCATCGTCTATAAGGTTGTTTAGCTCATGTTCAGTGTCGTAGAAATATAGTTGTAAATATGAAGGATATCCATCTTCAGGGATTAAGTTGTTAATGTAATGATATATATATCCTTGAACTCTAAACATGTAAATTCATTTGTTCCTTCTACACAAGTCTGCATCAAATTTAACCTCAAAAGATGTGAAAGCGATTTTATTATTGTACGTACGTGCATATGTACGAAAATTTTCAGACTCAATTGAATCAGAGGTAAACAGTTGGTAAAGCTCGTCTGAAAGTTGATTACAACTCAACGCTATTGTCCCGTCAGCATAACAAAATTCATTTGGCTCATGATAAAATCTTTTTGCTCCACAATATTAACATGAAATAATTAATGGTAAATGATTTGGCTCCAAAAATATAGTTTTCGATACTTGTCTAAAACAAGTATTAGCTGTTGGAATACTGACAATACTATTGAACTTGGAAGTTCGTGGCCTTGATAGAGCAAGTACATTTCTATCTATAGTAGTGTTAGAAGCGTGAGTATTTGAAGAAGATCTGATTTCTCTTATAGAAACAATTTCATCATCTCTTGGAGTGTAAGATAAAATATGTTGGAATCTTGTTTCTGTTTTGTTTCTCTTATCTCTAGAGTTTTTTTAACTCTGCATACCTTTCCCTCCTCTTTCAACATATTTCTTCTTTCTTCTCCTCTGATTGAGCAGTATACCAATATTTTTTTGTAGGGTTATTTCTAGATTCTTCACAATTTAGTTTTGAAGAATGTTAGATATAAATTAATAAGGATAGTGTTAATAAGATTTTATTTATTTTTAAATAGGATAAGCCTACCAGTTGGCATTTTTATGATAGTGGCTTGTGAATGTCGTAGCAATTTGAGAAACTAAAGAAAGAAATGAATAATAATTTGTCAAACATCTAAATATACAAAACACAGGAACAAGATTCTAAAAAATAAACAAGAATATAAATATATATATCTAAAGCATAAAGAAATATAATCCAATCAATAATATATGCTCAATATTAAAATTAAATCAAGTAATATAATATGAAGCTATTTAGAATTAAAAATGTAAATAAACATGTGAAATATATTTATTAATTTTAATTAATAATCACAATTTCACATACTTGCAAAATGCTTCAAGCAAATAAGTGCATAAAATATTATACAACACAGACAATAACATCTATTTGTATCGATAGTAATAAAACATACCTAGAGATATGAACGAATAAAAGATCAGTGGAAATATAGCAGAGCAGCAACCAAGAGATTGGGAGACAATAACAAAAGTACAGAAGCAACAATTCTATTGCAAAAAAATATATTATAAAAAAACATAATCATTTTAATAAAATATTATTGTTTTTTGCAATAATTTTTTTTTTCAAATTTTACGAAAATTTGTCATATTGTGTAAACAAAATTGACTATGTATTTAGAAGAGATTTTTTTGTGATTAGAAATAAATTTTGCATAATATTGAAATTGATTTTTTTACAAATTTATCTTTATTAATAATTTTAATATAATTTATTATCAATTTAAAGTTTAACTTTCAAATATATTTGTAATAAGTAATGTCCAAAACTTTTTTTTTTCTTTTAAATTGTCTTTTGTTTTCTTATATTTTCCAACACACTGGTATTCATGTATAGAGAAGAAGACCAGATTAAAACAGCATCGTTTTTAGGGAAAGAAACCCTAACATTCACAAGGGCACTATAAATACATCCTTATGCACTGCGTAGTTTTCGATTTCTCCCTCTCGCCGCCCCTCTTTCTCCATGCAAACCCTAATCTCATCTTCTCTCTCTCTCTCTCTCTCTCTCTCTCTACACGAAATGAGTAGTGTATATCACATCGCGCCTCCAAATTCTTCTTCCTCCCCTCTCCATCCCCTGCTTTCACCAACAGAACCCTAACCTGATCTTCACAACCGGTCTAGTTTTCTCTATGTGGCTTCTTCTCTCTCCCATTCCTATCCTCTACGCCGACAATCTCACCACTTCCTCCCCGTCCTCTTTCTTTCTCCTTTTCTCTCATCTGTATCGCAGTCTCACCATTAGACCACAAAGACTAGCTTCGTTCTTGTCTCAGCCGGATCAATACGAAGAAGGCCTCCACGTTTTGCCTCTCATCAATTTGTTTTCTTCCCTTTCTATATTTTTTTGGTTTTTTTCTTCGTTGATGTGCATTTTTTTTTTATATTTCTGAATGGTTTTATTTCTTTGGGTTTTCTGTTATGTTTGCGTTTTGTACTTACGGATCGAAGATGATTTGTTTTATTTATTTTTAGTTGGTCTATCTCTGAATTTGTTTTGTCTTTAGATCTGAATAGATCTTCATATATTTGAAGAGGTTATGTTCAAATCTGAGTCGTTATCATTATTTGCGGTTTCTCCATAACAAATTTTCATAACAGGTGTTTTTTTTTCCGATTATGTTTATTTATTTTATCTATTCTATAAGATGGAGACCTTCTTCGTGATAATGAAATCTATTTTGTTTATTAAATCTATTTTATAAGATTTATCTATTTCATAATAGATCTCCATAACATATCTTTATTTGTGATTTTATCTATTCTATTTATTTTTAGTTGGTCTATCTCTGAATTTGTTTTCTTTATAGATTTGAATAGATCTTCATATATTTGAAGAGGTTCATGTCCTGATCTGAGCGGTTGTTAATTTTTCTTTTCTTTACTTTTCGTTGATTTCCAAATTTCTTTTTCACTTTTGTTGATTTTTTTTTTCCCCTCTATGGTCTGGCTGAATGTAAATGAAGAAAGAGGTGCAAATTTTTTCTGCCATTCTCTCTAATTTTTTTGTTTTCACTTCCACTCCAATATTTTCGATCTTTTTATTTACTTTGTTTGTTATCTATCTTTCTGTTGCATTTTTTATTTTCTTATTAGGTCTGTTAATAATACTAACATGTTTACTTGTTATGTTTGTTATCATCTCAAATTTCAAAATATGTGATGTTATTGTGTCAGATGTTAATGTTATTTCTTTTTGAGATGTGCAAATTTTTTTTCTATCTTTCTTGTGTGAATTTGTACATAAATGTATGACTATTGATTTTTTTTTTTTTTCATATACATCTTAACACTTCTTCACATATTAGATTTGTATGAATGTAGATAACTTCTTTTGTTTGTTTTATATTTTTCTGTAGTTGTAATTTTTTTTTTTTTTTTGTAAGCGGTTTTATTTGTGTGATTTGGTATTTTGTTTGTGTATTATAACACATCAAATTTTATTTCTCAAGTTGGTGTAGACCTGAGAAATTAAATCCATATTCCATAAAATTATGTAGCCAAGTTTCTTTGTTTGTTGTGTGTTTTTCTGCAGATGTAAATTTTTTTTTTTTTTTGTAAATGGTTTTATTTTGTTTGAAGTTAATGTGTTCTAAACTGTGATATTCATTTTTCTATAAATCTGAACAGATCTCCACATGTCTGACCTTATTTTGTATAGTATCATTTATTTTTTTTTCCTATAAATGTATGACTGTTGACTTCTATTTTTTTTCCCTAACTCAACACATCTTCACATATTAGATTTGTATGGATGTAAATAACTTGTTTTGTTTGTTTTATCTTTTTGTGTAGTTGTAATTTTTTTTTTGTAAGCGGTTTTGTTTCTGTGATTTGGTATTTTGTTTGTGTATCACAGCACATTAAATTTTATTTCTCAAGTTGGTGTAGACATGAGAAATAAAATCGATATTCCATGAAAGTATAGACAAGTTTTTTTGTTTGTTGTATGTTTTTTTGCACATGTAATTTCTTTTTTTGTAAGTGGTTTTATTTTGTTTGAAGTTAATGTGTTCTAATCTATGATATTCATTTTTCTATAAATCTGAAAAAGTTTCACATGTCTGACCTTATTTTGTATAATATCATTTATTTTTTCACACTCTAAACTTTTCCAGACATGTATGTGTATGTATTATTTGATGCATCCATAAAAATTAGTGGAGGCAAGAAAGTTGGAAATATCAAATCCATAAATGTTTAACATTTCTATTAGGAGAGGCATATTTAACTAAGCATAAAAGCAAACACACATACATAATTTATCCCGAGAAACTCACAAATGAAAGACTTGAGTCGACCCAATTTAAAATTTAGAAGACAGCAGTTAGATTTGTGATTTCATCAGATTGCAAACAGTAGAAAATATAAGATATAGCAATTGCTTTTATACTGAAGCACAGGCAGTGAAAGCAGCGTAAAAAAGTAGATGATCTGATATCCCTTGTTTAAGCGGTGGTGAAATTTTAAAATTAAGAAATTTATAACAAGCGATTCAATCACTAAATAACAACAAAAAAGATGGGGAAAAAGAAATCAGAAACAATAAAGAAACCGAGAATCTGATAAATAAGAAGAGAAACGAAGCGGTGGAAGCTGTGTGGAACATCGAAAAGTGATCTAGAAAATGAGAACATAATCGAGAAACAGCTACCAGGACGCAACAGAAAGATCAACAAAAAAGTAGGGATAAAAATGCAAAAAGAGAAACAAATCAGGCACATGGTAGGGAACGAAACACAGAAGAAGGGGTAAAAATGGTAAAAAAACTAAACGAAAGGACACAATAGGAAGATTAACAAAAAAGCAAGGGTACAATTGTAAAAAGAGAGAAACAAATCAGAGACATAGTAAGGAATGAAACACAAAAGGGGTAAAAAGGGTAAAAAAATTAAACGATAGGATATAAACGAGAACAAAAATAAAAAGCAGTGATAAAAATGGAAAAAAAGATAAACCAAGAACTGCCTGCTTATTGACGCTTATTATATATGAGAAAATAGATATTTTATAAGATCCTCAAGTTGGACAAAAATTTAAAAAGATGTGCCGCTTTGTCCATTGTTTAGAGGATTTCTAAGGCCTTCTTAGTATTAAAGGTCCGTTTGGATAATGAGATAAGATAAAATAAATTACGATAGTTTATAAATAGTAATTAGATTATTAATTGAAATTAAATGAGATGAAACTAGATGAGATGGTTTCATCTCACTTTTGTATTCAAACGGGCTCTAAGTAAAACAGCGCTTTGATATCTAAAATTAACATCACACAAAGAAAGTAATGGCTCCAGATAAGTATTTGGCGCAATTGTTTTTGTTCGCCACTTGTTACCATTGTTTTCTTATATCCCATCAAAGGCACGAAGAGGAACAACTTCGGATTCCAGTAGCCAAATTTAAAACGAAAACAAACTCAAAATCCCTTCACTGATGAAAGCCCCCAACAACATTAAGCTTCAGTTGTGTGAAACAACTGCTCAACCTCCGCTAGAGTGCTTTGTGCTTCCAGTATTTCTGGGGCATCCTTTTGGTTCGACTCTTCAAGCTCAGCCTGAAATTTATTATCACATTTAGCAAAATGTAGTTTATAAAAACAATAGCCCCATATTCTTTTTACTTAATGTTCCATATTTTGGAGACGTGTCCACTTTGGTCAAGATACTTTCCTTGTTACTAAATGTGAGCGCCCATTAAGGTTGCTCAATGTGAAGGTCAGAGTCACCAAAATTACGAAACAAAATGGTCATAATCCATAAAAGCTTGATTTTTTTTAGTCCCATACAATCAAAGCTATCACAAGTGTATCATTAGTTGACTAATAGAAGAAGCCTTTAACCTACTGTTGCTAGAGGATAGTTGAATGCAAAGAATCATTCCATTTTGAACCTAGAGTCCAGCTCGTTTGGGTATGTTACAAACCCCACACTAGAGGGTTAGGCCAGGGTTATTAACTATTTATCCAGTACTAATATCATTCACTTCTAAGCTCCCCATTCTGAAACATGTAAAATTTATGATGATCCTGTTGGATACACCTTTAACCTGCCTGTTCCAAAACAAAATCTAATTGCCTAGAACACAAACACCCACACTCACATTACCAGATTGCATTCTATATAAGTGTGCCCAAAACCCACAGCTCGAAGGGGTGGAAGAGTCAGTAATCTACTTATCGGTCCTATCGCAATAATCCATTACAGTCACAAAAATTTAACATAACTGTGGAGTAAGATTCATATCTGCCCCCAAAAACAGTCTACAAATTCTACCTAAAAAGGGCAAGGCATAAAAGACTTGGCATGTCTTTTTGCATACAACAACTTACAAAGAGTTGTATTCTGGTATATAACTAGGGCGACATACCTAGAATGAAAGCAATAAACAGTAATATTCTGAATGCAAACCAAAAAGTAATGACACAATACCAAAGTTCCTTTCAGGTCAGCTAATGAGGCCTCTAGGCGCTTGCGACAATCAGGAATCATCATCCTTGACTCAGCAAGCACATTCTCCTGTTCAAACACAACCAAAAGAGTGCGTCTAAGTAGGATGTTGGAGGGAAATATTAGAATAGAATACACTCTCATTCCTTCAGATGGGTAATAGGGCTTTTCAACAATGAATTACGAAGTATGATATATGTTTTTCTTCTGGAAAATACATTAGTTGAAAAGGCAGCAGCAGCCAAGCAAATACAATTTATTCTGAAGTATGATTTTAGTTTGTCACACCTGTTGCTTAAGGTCATAAGGGTCAGCTCCTTTTTCCTTCATGTCTGCTGTTTTGGCAGCTTCTCTCTCAACCTCTTTCTCATATGAATGCAACTCCTTAATAATTCGTTTACAAGTCCCTGACTTGATTTTCAGATTTCTTATGGTCGCCATAGGAACCTATTGAAGAAAGAATTTCACTGTGATTTGTACATGACAAGAAATCTAGGATAGGCAAAATGCTGCTTGATGATTTTCTTCTCATTTGAGACATTATAGAGTTTACTAAAGATAATCATCACACCACCAAATTATTGAACATCCGAAAACAAGGTTCTAATTTTTTTTGTTTTTTGATAAGTAAGAGGTGGGGCAATAATGAGGCTCTGAATTTACATGCTATCATAAACAAATGTGAGGTTCAATTTTTTGCTACCATAACATTAACTAAACAGAGGGAAAAGTACACTTTGCACTCCCAAACTAGCAACAGTTTTGCACTTTGTGCCCAAACTATCAAAACTGACACTTTGCAACTACAAAATAACATACAATTTGCATCATCTGTCAATTCTAACCATTAATATAGATGAAAAATAGGTCATGTGACACAATCTTGATGGTCAGATCTTAACAAAAGGTGCAAATTGTTAGGTTTTGGTAGTTTAAGTTTACAATGTATCATTTTTGGTAGCTTGGAGAGCACAGTGTAAATTTCAATAGTTTTTTTGGAAGTAAAAGAAAGGTGGTAAAATGATGGCATTACCCCTCGTATGGCAAAACCTATTGTAATTTTGAGGTGCAAAGTATATTTAACCCCTAAAAAGGCTCCCAAATAAAAATATGAGGAAACACAAAATTCTACCATGGTTCCTTCCACGCCAAAAATAAGAGGAAACACAACATGATATGAGTATGCACTGTTTTCTTATATCCCAAGTAGTGCAAATAAGACTCTACTACTCATAACACAAACAAGCATACTCTCTCAATCAGGAATGCAAAACATAAATAAATTAAACAGCAGCATCCTTTCTAAAACAATTGGGCTTCAGAAGGTAAGAATCGAGTTTCAAACATAAAATGCAAAAGAATTGGCTACTTTGTTGGTTTTTTGCATATAGGACATGAGAACCTTCAAATATCCGGCATAGACTGCATTGCATACTTTGTAACTACTTCTATTCAACCATTGAAATGCAACCGAAATGGCTACTTTGTTGTATCCACATCTGTTGTGAGTGCAACCTCAATCATAAAGCATACCTTTCTATTCAATGCCATATCAAAAGAACATAAAAAAAGTTTAAAAAAAAAAAATCAATCGAGTTTTTGATAAAATTCATTAACTGGTGACACATTATCCAAAGGCTACACAAGACATAATTTGCACACTTTTAAGAAACAAAACCCAAAAAAGAAAGAAACCCAGGTGATCCCAATCTTAGATTTCACTGTACAGCTCTAACCCGAGATGAACACTAGTCAGAACTATTCCAATCTTAGAGTTTCCGATCAATTTTACAGCGCTTGATTAAGAAGTATGACTCAAAGAAGAAAGAAACAAAAGGATCCAGTGATTAAAAAATAAAAAAGATCTAAAGAAAGAGAGAGACTAAATAAAACATGGATTCAAAACTCCAAATTAATCTAAGAAATCTAAGTTCAAGTTTTACCCCTGGTTCAAGATTGGAGGAGATTGGGCAGTAAGAAAATACGATGGTGGGCCGCATGGCTGGGCTGTGACAGCTGGATTTTGTCGTGCTTGGCCATGCAAATTGTAGAGTGAGAGTGGGCGTATGAGCACTAATGCTGGGTTTTCTATTTTTCTAGCTAAATTTAAGCTAAAGATGGCATATTGGCTATTCTAGCTAATCTAGTTCTCATACATTCCACATTGGATTATCTATAAGTTTGGCTAATCTATTAAAGTTTTTTTAATATTTCTCCAAAAGAAGTGAAAAGAAATCATCTAGACATGCCAAAGTATATGAAGAAACCACAAGGAAGAAGATCTTTGTTCAGGAACTTAGAAAAATTGACTAGTGAATCAATAAAATACATCAAAAGGTACCAAAACTTACAAAAAACAGGAGTGCCTTTGCACTAAAAAGCTCCGTGCATGCATCAAAATGAACTTCAAAAGCATATGTGTGAGCAATAATAACGATTCAAAGTCTTTAATTCAAGACCAAGCTTTGAGCGTCAAAAAATCCAAGAATGCATCAAAGAGATCAATGGTGAGAACTAAAAACGAGATAAAATGGATTTATCAAATGATTTATGTGGTCATTTATCAAATGATTTATGCGCATTTACATCATAAACAAGAACACAGCATTCGGCCCCTCTATAAAATGCAGCCCCTAGACTTTGAAATGACCAAAATCAAACCATTTTGGGTTTTGTAACAAGCAGCCAGACAGCCATGAAACTTAAAAATTTACAACAAGCTAATGATTTATTGAAGAACCCAGCAATGCAACCAAAACAAGTATAAAAATGTGGGAGAGAACTGCATGCATAAACCCTAGAATACAGAAAAACCCAACCATATATTCCTAAATTTCCAAAGCCAAATCATCACAAATAACAAATTCACCATAAAAAGTACAAAATCAGAAGCGAGAGAGAAGGGGGTGTTTAGAGCGGAAAAAATGGCCAAGAGAGGGAGAGAAATGCGGGAGAGAGGAAGAGAAAACACTGGAGAGAGAAGGTTCGTCTATGGAGTACTTGGAAGGCGGCGGCGTCTTCGAAGAAGACCGTGGCGGTAGGTGCGGTGGTGAATTACTCCGGGTTCACTGGCAGGAGTGACAGGACGCAAGGCTTCGGGTGGACAGTAAGAAACTACGAGAATGAGGTGCCGAGCTCCTCCCTCCCCTTTGGTGGAGAAATTAAGGGTGGGTTTGGATTTTGAAGTGAATTGAGTTGAGATGGTAAAATATTGTTAGAATATTATTATTTATTATTATTATTATTTTGAAATTTGAAAAAGTTGAATTATTTATTATATTTTATATTGAAATTTGAAAAATTTGTAATGATGAATTGAGATGAGTTGAGATGACGCAAGGCTTCGGAAAACGTCTCATCTTATTTTATTATTATAATTTTTTTAATTTTTAATATAAAATAAATTAAATAATTTAATTTTTTCAAATTTCAAAATAAAATAATATTAAAAAATATATTCTAACAATACTTTATTCAACTTTTTAACTTTAATCTCAACTCATCTCATCTTATCTTATTTACGAAAACAAACGAGTCGAAATTAAATTAGAGATTTCTTAATGACCAGATTGAAAAGAGATTTTAATTCATTTTATTTTATCGTTATAATTTTTTTAAATTTTTATATAAATATAATAAATAATTCAAAATTTTAAATCTCAAAATAATAATAATAATAATAATATTAAAAATAATATTTTAATAATATTTTATTTAATCTATTTAAAATCATCTCATTTCATCTTATTTTCAAATCCAAACAAGACCTAAATAAAATTTGGAGAAAAAAATATTAGAAAGAGAACGGGCATTATTCTATTCATCCATGTTTGCAATTGCGCCAAGTAATTTAACTTTTACCTTCGAGGTTTATAACGATAGAGATTAGAGGTATAATCGGTCCGGTCTGATTTTGGATAAAATTTAAAATTGAACCAGTATTTACTGGTTTTATATTTTCAAAAATTGATTACGCACCGATTACCCTTCTAAACCGATACTTTCGATTTTATCGCTTCGATCTAGTTTTTCAATTTTAATAGTATTAATATAGGACATAAAATGTAATTAATATATTAATGTATATTAGTATTAATTACATATTAATTAATTAAAACGAAATGTAATTAATATACTAATGTATATTAGTATTATTAATGTATTATGTATTTATCAAAAGGAATATGTTGAGAATTTATTAGGCCATAAAATGTTATTAATATATATATATTATGTTTAAAACATATGATCAAATAAATTTTCATATTTAAGATTAAAACTTTATGTTATAAATTATAATAACATTATCTTATATATATATAATTATAATATTATATATAAAAATTTATATATAATATAAAAAATATTATATATAATATTAAAAAAATAATTTAAAATATATAATATAGTGAACCGGTTCGGTCCTAAAAAGCATAGAACCGATATCGACCGGTTTTGGAACTAAAGGAATGGGTCCCAGACCGAACCGGTTCCATCATTTCAACGATACATAAATAAAATAGCAATACAATTATGCCTAAGATAATACCAACGTTGTAATTATGTAAAATTTATATAGGTATTTTCACCTATTAAAAGTGTGGAATTACGTTATTCAATATTCAAAAAAGTCCGTTTGATTTCTTACTTTTAAGCTTTTTAATTATTAAAAATTATTTTAATATGCACCAAACAAACAATCTAAAGTTATTATTAAAATGTTTTTAAGGTTATGAAACACAATCATGAATTATAATGAAGAGGCACTTGCAAATATCATGATATGTATGGTACATAAATATTGGCTTCCAAAGAACTGACTTTAATAATAATATATATAACTAACACGTATGACAATCTTAATTTATGATCAAGGTACTTAACTCGCTGCGCTAATTTCTGAAATCTCGCCTCATAGTTCGTCACCTATACGAAGTACTGATGTCACTAAATTTTTAGAAGGACATGTCATAATATTCTATTTAATAGTTAAATGCATAATGTGAGGGGAGTAATCCCTAGGGTTGGGCCCGGGGAGTAAGCCTGGGCCCAAATCTAAGGATAAGATCTGAGCTATGCCAAGTCGTACCAGAGGGCCCAAGAAGAGAAGCAACCAGGCAGAGTACACTGACAATAAGACAAGAAGTAGGGCAGGAAGGTCTGACGCCACTACTGGCCGACAGTCAGGGACATCCCCTGTCCCTGACCCAGTTGTCCGGACACCGCAGAAGGATAAACGTGCCTGACCAGAACCACGCCACATTTAATTGAGAATGGACAGGCATGCCATCCATGACAGGAGCCCGGGGGTCGGCACGCCAAGCCATGCCCCCTGGGGTGTCAACGACAGCAGTAATCAAGCATGGTAGGTCTGCAGGTTAGCAGGGAGTTGGCAGGGACATCCAATCCCAGTACGGAGCCGCACACCTGCTACCTCTGTCTCGGGATTCACTCCGACCAGGTATAAATACCCATTCCCTCAACCAAGATGGGGATTCACACTCTTGAATACTTCAACCATTATCTTCCTTGATAGATTATCTCTCTCTTTCTCTCCTGTGCTGAAACTAACTTAAGCATAAGAGGTACCACAGCCCCCGAACTCCCCATTCTTCATCTCTACAAGAACCAGGTCCGTGCCCAACAGAGTGGAGTTTCTCAGGCCACGAAACACGACATCAACACGACACGTGCTGAGCACGTGCAACATGCATTACGCATGTGCCATATATAGCGCATGTAAGGGTGCACGACCTTCACCAAGCGGAACCTGTAGCCACCGGTGACTCGCTGGTAACCCACTAGTGATGCAACGTCTGTGAAGATAGAACGATGGCGAAGACTTTCGCCGATAACTCACCGGACCGAAGCGCTGTGGGTAGAGAGAAACAAGTTGCCGGAGGCCCACGTGTCGGCGTCTTTGAGTTGACGGGGACCCCACCGGCGCTCACGTCGAGCATAGTGCGAGCAGAGGATGCACGCTGCCGAAGAACCACCAAAACTAGGCGTCCATGCGTCAGAGAGCCTATTGCCGACCACCGTCAAGCTCGTTGGCTTCGTCTGTCACTAGAGTGACAGTTCCCGACCACAAAGATTTTCCTCTTCGCCTATCCTTGCCGCAGTAGCACACCGTGCGAACACTAAGAGCGTGATGGCGAGCACCCCGAGGGAACCAACTCGACCACCACCTAGCTCACCGGCATTTTCTGTCGCCAGTGTGAAAGCCCCTCTACCATAGAAGTCCTAGCAATCACGAAACTTGCATCCTTGCCCAAGCTCACCACGGAAGATGGCGTGATGCATGACAGTTCGCCATACACGCCTTCATAGAGCCTTAGCTAGAGGCCAACGTGCTCGGTGCTTGGTCCATCGGCCTTTTTTGCTACCGCCATAGTGTTGCCAACCCCCAACAAGCTCTAAACTGTTGCTCCTAACCTCCACAACCATCCTCCAACGCAGCAACTCCAGATTGAAACCGTGCAGCTCTGCCGCAGCCAACACCTTCACCAGTGCTCTTCACCACCCTCATGGCGAGCTACACCTCGCCACGCTTGTTAGAGCAGCTCACATGACCCTTGGCAGTCAACCATGGAAACCTCCCTGCCACAGGTCGTAAAACTGCACACCATGGGAGCTCCTCGCTATAGATTGCCGCCATCACCAAAGCTCGCAGCAGAAGCCTTTCAACGTCAACACCACAACGTGCTCACCAGCCCAGCCCAGCCCAGCCCAATCGTGAGCTCGCGGAGCCACCCATGGCCACGCCATGCACCTTCGGCCCTCTTTGTAGCCGACACAATGATCCTCTGCCACCTGTCGGGTTTGCCGCAAAGCTTTATGCAAACCATCACCCTCATGAGCAATGAGCAAGCACGCCAAAAAATGTCGAAGAAAGTTTCTGTCATCGACAATGGGGTCATCACCATGGGCGAGCAAGCTGATGATGACCGTGGGCGAGCAAGCTAGCTGTCTAGCTCTCCATACCCTAACACGGGTCCATTACCACCCCAGCAACGGGCAAGGAGCTCGCCAACCCAACGGAAAGAGGAGCAACCATCCCGCCACAAGCAACTCCTTAGGGCTCAGTCGTAGCCCGTGGGCTATGATTCCCTTCAGGCCCAGCTGCTGCATGGGCCTCTGGTCGCAACAATTTGGAAGGTGTTGCATTTTCCTAATGATAAGTCTTGCAGAAATCACCTCCAGTTTCAAGAAGTTAAGATGCAGCTATGAGACTCTGAGAGTGACAGAAACTCCACTTACTACAAACCTCCTCACCATAGTGGCGGGCAACAAGCATACCACAGGGGTTGGAAGTCGACAGGCAAACCACCTGCAAGTGACTACATGGCGGCATGGACACCCACATTCCCACCATGAGAAGCCACAGAAACCGATGGCGATCATTTATGCCATCGGCCAGCTTCTACAGAGGTGCGGAACAACACAATAAATATGAGGATTCCCACGGTCCCCGCCACCCTAGTGGCAGACAACATCCACACCTAAAGGAACACGACCTTTGGCAGTCGGCAATACTCCCGTCGAGCTCGCCACCCAAGGCTACCAAGGTTCCGTGCCTTGAAGCTCCTCGCCACCCCATGGCGACCAAGGTTTCACGCCACAGAATTTCCTCGCCACCAACTTTGTACACACTTGACCATGGAGAGTTTCCTCACCCATAAGTGCTCCTCTCCCATGACCGAGTGAAGCCACCAGTGCCAACCATCCAGACCGTCAATGATTTTTGGCATGGACTCCAGGTGAGTTAGAAAAGGCAGACAACTTTCCTATGCAAAAATTATTCATCAGCGAACAATTCCAATAATTAAAAATGGAAAACGAGGGCAAAAGAATTCTTGTTTGTCTTTCTCAAACTTCATATTTTAATTTTTACTAACATATTTGGTTTCTGGAGATTTTATCCACTGGAACTCGTCGAGATTCCACAAGAATCCGAGTGGCTACACGCCTCGGGAATATACTTTGCAGAAATCGCCCCCGTGGCACGGAACATAGGCTACAAAAGCCCCTCACAGGTGCCATCCAAGCTTCTTAATCTCTTTGCATCAGAATAGACAGCTCGATATCGATTACGGGCATCCCAAGCATTCATCAATTCTAAAGCATGACCGCCTGCGAGAATCGCCTATGTGTCACCAGCCTTCACCACACTCTAGCGGAATGGCTCAGGTTTACAAATCTCAAACTTGTAATTAGTACCATGCAACTCATTTGGTTTTAGGTGAAGCCTCTCAGGATGGTTGAACTCAGCCTCCCGCCACAAAAATGCAGTTGAGCATCCCCCAAACACCAAAATCGTGTCCCTAGACTTGCGATGAACAACGACCTCACCAAAGTACGACCTCTACAGTTAGCCACCAGTGTTGAGTCCAAAGACTCGCAGTGCACTCAGGTGTGGAGGTCAGAAGATCCCACGACCTCTACAACTAGCCACCAGTGTCGAGTCCAAAGACTCGTAGTGCAAAGAATGGGCATGGAGGTTAGAAGACCCCACGACCTCTACAACTAGCCACCAGTGTCGAGTCCAAAGACTCGAGGTACAACGAATGGGTGTGGAGGTCAGAAGACCCCACAACCTCTACAGTTAGCCACCAGTGTCGAGTTCAAAGACTCGCAGTGCACTCAACAGACGTGGAGGTCAAAAGACCCCACAACCTCAACTGTTAGCCACTAGTGTCGAGTCCAAAAATTCGCGGTGCAACGTATCGGCATGGAGGTCAGAAGACCCCATGACCTGTACAGCTAGCCACTAGTGTCGAGTCCAAAGACTCGCGGTGCACTCAACGGGCGTGGAGGTCAGAAGACCCCACAACCTCTATAGTTAGCTACTAGTGTCGAGTCTAAACACTCGCGGTGCAATTCATGGGCATGGAGGTCAGAAGACCTCATGACCTCTACAGTTGACCCCAAGACCTCTATAGTTAGCCACTAGTGTCAAGTCCAAAGACTCGCAGTGCAGTCAACGGGTGTGGAGGTCAAAAGACCCCACAACCTCTAAAGTTAGCCACCTACTCACAGTGCACTCAACGAGCATGGAGGTCAGAAGACCCCACAACATCTACAGTGAGCCACCAGTGTCGAGTCCAAAGACTCGGGGTGCACTTCTCAAGCAAACGTTGAATGTTTATGCTCACTTCATAACCGGCGCTGGCGGGTTACCTTCGGGAACGGGCCACCAAGCTCCACAACTACCTCACGCGGGTGTCCTTCGGGAACTAGTCGACCGGCTCAACAGTAGCCTAAGATGGATCTAGGGGTCGACAGGCACCCTGATCACTTAAGCACGGGTTCCTACAAACAAACAGCAAAACAAGAACACCAACAACAATTTACACAAAGGGGCAAAAAATTCACTACTACCAACAAAAGCAAAAATGATCATAAAAATACGCACAAAAAAAATCATGAAAATATGCACTCTTCACCGACAATAAACAATCTCTCAAGCAAACATCTACACAAATAAACAAACTCAAACCGAGCCCCGTGCTCGCCTCTACTAGTACATCTTCTGCCAAAGTAGAGCTCCATGCTCACGCCTAATGCGGTTGAGTACATCTCCTGCCAAAGTAGAGCTCCACGCTCACACCTAATATGATCAAGTACACCTCCTGCCTATCTCTCTAAGCTGAGCTCCTCACCGCTTAGCACAAAACAAACATAACATAGGGACCGAACAGTAAACCAAGGACCAAACAGGAAACCAGTGACCAATTTTCAAAATTTATTCTGCAAATTATTGACTTGAAGATTCTCAAGGCCTTATTATACAACAAATCGCCCTTAAGAATCGCGAGAATTTGTAGGGGTTAAATCAATAGCCTATAATTTAGCCTCAAGATAAGACCAAAAATCAAGTTAAGAGATAAAGCCAAGAAGAGATAGGACAAGTTGACTCAGACTTCTAAAAGACTTCTAAAAGAAAAGACACACAGACTCCTAAAAGGAAAGGGACTCAGACTCCTAAAAAGAAAGTCTTTTGCAAGACAATCACTCCAAAGAAATATGAGGAGATCCCATAACGGACGGACTCTCGATAAGCTCTCTATACACAAGATCTCTCTATAGAAGCTCCCTACCCCAAACTCCACTACAATGCCAAAGGATCTTCCCTAAATTCTCCTATAGTATTGTGAGATATGTGAGGCCATAAGAGATTGTAAAAGCACCAATTATAGTGGATTTCATCCCCCAAACAACCTGTGGACGTAGGCATCATGCCGAATCACGTAAATCCTTGTGTCTCTCTTCATTTACTTTTATTGACTTATTTATTATTTATCATATGGATGAATGCAAAGAGTATCGTATCGAAACCCGAACCATCATTGTGGGCCGGGGATAATTCTTTCATCTCTTTCGGTTTCTTGTGCAAATTAAGGCATTAACAGTAGGCTACTAGTTCTTTTTCTAAAGAAAATAATTGAAACTCAGTAGTATTCGGTGAGAGAGAAATCGAGAAAGGGGGAAAAAGTTGTGAGAGAAAAGTGAGAGAAGAAGAAATCAATAGGGAGAGAGCAGGTTCGAGAACTTACCGAGAAGGGAGAGGCCTACGACGGCTAAAAATCCAATCGAAGACTACGACGGCAAAAGTGAGGGAAAATGTGGTGGATCTGGGTGGCTCAACCGAGATTGACGACGGCAGCAGAAGTTTCGAGGGAATAGAGAAGATGTTAAACAATGTTGGGCCGAAGAGATGTTGGAGGCTTGCTATGAGATTTGAGTTGTTGTATCTTGAGAATTGCAAAGGAAAGGAGGTGTATATATAGATGGAAGAGATTGTTGGATGTATTTGATTTGGAGTCAAATAATGGCTTAGTTTACGAGAGTTTGATGTTCAAAGTGTATAAGGGAAAAATCGACTTGATGAAGTTGTGCATGATGCGGACTGTGTGCGGATCTGTTGGGATTGTCTGATTATTTTTTATAAGATGATCTGGCATTGGAAATATGGGGATAAAATAGACGTGTAAAATTTATCCGATCAATGACTAAGATTTTTAGAAGCAACATAGCTTTAGATAACAGTCGGTAGTAAATTTCAAGAGAAGCTTGATCAATGGATTTAGATTCAAACTTAATAAAATCTAAATTGATAATTTAGAAAGAAAATTCTAACTCGAGATTTGACCGCGTTTATCCATTTATTTATAAAGAATAATACTATTCGAGTTTTAAAATGTCTAGCAATTAAGAAAGAACTAAACTAAAGTTACATATTTATTGTCCTAATTTTATTTATTTATTTATCTATTATTATTATTATTATTATTATTTTCTGGTCTGTATGTTATACATAAGCTTTTGACATGTCAAGTTTGAGGGCGATAGTACCTTGCTTTCCTTTCTGTCTACTTTTCATAGTATGCAAAGTCTCGTATGCCACTATGATATTATCTGTTATGAGTCTTCTTGACATGAATGCACTTTAGCTACTTGAAATAATAGAGGGTAGGACATTTTTTAATCTATTGGCTAATACCTTTGATACAAGTATGTAAAGAACATTACATAAACTTATTAGTCTGAACTCACTTACAATAGAATGATTATTAACTTTTGGAATTAAAGGTAGATAAGTAAAGTTACTTCTCACATCTAACATTCTCCCTTTAAAAAACTCAAGATAGCTTGACATATATACCTCCTTCTCCACTGTGTTTCAATGGGTTTGATAGAAACAAACCCCATAGCCATTAGGCCCTGGGGATTTGAGTGGTGTTATTTGTTTCATTGATGCCTCAACTTCTTCTGCTGCGAATTCTCTTTCCAGTTCTGCATTCATAGATAATGTGATACTTGGTGCAATTGACTCTAGGCAAGAAGCCATATTCTCCATAGTATGACTTGTAGACTGGAATATCTCTTTGTAAAACTGAATGAATACATACATTCGAGTTTAACTTTAGCCCTAAATGTTAGGTATGAGGACAAAAATTTGGATACATACATTCTAGTTTAACTTTAGCCCTAAATATTAGGTACAAGATTGTAAGCGAGGACATAGTTATAATCTGGGAAAGTTGCTAGTTTAAAAAATTTAAAACACAACACATTGAGTGACATTAGCATTAGCATCTTGTGAAGCACTTGCACTTTTCCAACAATGCATGGCAAATTTCTAAGATAGATGGAGTGGCTTAGCGTAGATGATATGGTATCTCGATTTAAGAAATGAATGTAATGTCATGCATTGTGGGGAGACATTGAGGCAAAGTGAAGATTGAGAGAGAGATGATTGTGAATATTTCGGACAAGGAAGAGTGGAGATTCTAAAACTCTGTACCCAATCTTTCACACTCATGTCCAAATTGTTTATAGTTCGAATATGGGATTTCAGGAGATTAGGAGATCCAAATTCAAAGGAGAGTAATTGGTGGTTGGGTGAAAGGCGGCGGCACGACAAAACATTAAATTACAAATAATCGAGAGTGAGCATATAACAAGAGAATGAGAGAGAGAAGATATGGGGAGTTTGGGAGGAAATAATCGAAAGTTTGGGTTGTGTAAATGTTGCGCACTTTTTTTAAACAAGAGTGAGGTTCATCATTAAAAAATCAATTTTGTCATATGGATTTCATATTTATTTAATATTTTCAAAAGAAATATGCAGAGTTTCCGTACTCTATGACAGCAAATATCATTTTTTAAAGAGAGTGTGTGGTGCTTGCACAACTCATGATTATATCTAACATTATTTATCTAACAAAATGAGTCATATAAGTAAAATTGTAAGTAAATATAGTACTACTATTTAAAAATGCTTTAAGATGTTTTGAGATGTACCGTTTTATTGAGTTTTGTAAAAGTATATAAGAAATTTTAAATAAATTTATTTTTTAAAAAAATATGTTTTCTATTGGAATTTGTAATAATGAATAAGTGAAGTTGAAAAATTATTTGAATATAAAAGGTAGTTTTTGTTTTTGATTTTTGTGAAATTTGTTTTGGTTTTTGTGTTTTTTTTTTCAAATTGAAAAAAATTTCGACTGAACTTGAAAAATATTGATTTCTTGTTTCGCAAAAGGTCTTAAGTGCATGTTTGAACACCACAAGAATTCTCAAAATTTCATTCCCTAACATTATTCAAACATAAAATATATTTCAATTTTAAATTTTAAATTTTTTCATCTAATCATTACATAATCTTTATTCAAACCTAAACTTCAGTGCAATTTTTATAAACTTTTAAAAAAATTATATTAAAAATCATATTTAAACATTTTTTTAACTTTTTAGTAGTTTTATTTAATTTTTCTCTTTTCTTTTTCAAAATTCAATAAAATATTTCACTCAAATTATTTTACTGAGTAATGATACGCTTACAACTTTTTTATAATTATTTTATAACTCATTTTATAATCAACCAATACAATCACGCTACTTTATTAAAAAACAATTCTCAGACCTACAAAACTACCATCAATTTCAAAGAGAGTTTTAAAATAGATATAAGAGTGGTAATAAAATCATTTTCATATTTCACTATTATTTATAATTGAGTTTTATTACTCATCATTCCCATACACCACACATTATATATTTTTTTTATTTTTTTTTGTTTTATTTTTTGTAAATTTATTGAATTCTTTTACTCATCATTCATATACAACACATTTGGTAAGAAAAAATATATAAATAAAAAATATATGGTGTGCGAAGATGAAATATTTTTTTTTTCATAATTTTTTAGACGATGGTTACAACTTACCGCTGAGGACAGGACCTAGTTGGATAATGTACACCGGGTTTTCGGGTAAGCGCCAATGGGCCACCCATCGACACCCTAAACGGTATCAAAACACTGGATATACACATCCATGGAAAATGTGCAATGCACCGCTCAATAACTCGTTCCTTTTATGCTAAAAAACATGCAGCAGATTCCTTCACGCCTCATGAAGTCTCTAGCTTTTTCTTCACCACCAGGCATCACCATTCGCGAAGAATTTGCTTATTCTTTGCCCAAAGGTCTCTGCATGTTTGTGTGTGTGGTCGGTAGCTTTTCTATTACATTTGCTATATTGGCTGTCGGGTATATTGGCTTTTGGGGTATCTGAACCTTTTGGCTTCTGGGCCTGTCCAAATTTGAGCTATAAACTGGATGTAAAGCCATAAGCTTTTAGCATTAAACATGTTTCTGTGACGTGGGGAATCGAAGGGGTAATTGCAAAATGGAATATGTTGGTTAGGTTGTAGTTTTTCCTTTTCCTCATAAAAATGGCTGCCAGATTCCTTCGGCATAATAGCAATGGCTAACTTTTCCTATGAGTCCAACAATTTGACTGGGATCATTCTGAAGATAATTACAAAAAAACAGCAGAAACAGGTTGAGGAAAAATCTGAAAAAAAAAAAAAATTAGGGAGGCTGAACAAGACAATCCCTTTCTAGTAAAAGGTGCCAATTTGGCCATGTACAATCAGCATCTAACAACACATGGATACTCTTTATATCAATTCCCGACTATTTTATTTTAATTCTAATGTTACTGCATCCCTTCCATGATCCCTTGTTTCCAATGGCGTGTTTCATGACGATGGGCTTGTAATGTTTGAGCTTCAGATGCTATCAGAAAGGCAATTTGAAAGATTCAATTCCCATAGTTCAGTTAAATTTGTGCTTTTCTCTCTCTGTTTTTTCAGTTTCCATTTTTATTCTGAGAATTGAGTAGATCTATGCTATGCTCTTTTAAAGAGTCTTTATTGGTAAGCACTCTTAGGGGTTGTTGACACATGAGTATATTGGTGGCATACTTCTTAAGCTCATCTTTTGTAAAGGGTTCTGGTGGAGAGAAGGAATTAGCTGGGAAATGAAAGGAAGGATAACAGAATTAACTGTAGGTGGCAAAACGGTGCATGACATTTAAATAGAACGGTGCGTTTTGATGAAGAAGGAAGGAAGGCTTGTGTTGAATAAAATAGGGCGTGCGTGTGTTAATGAAGCGGTGCGTTTAGGTAGTGTATGGGGCAACAAAGGACTTAATAAAATGGTTGCGTATTTGATGTAATGTTTGTAATAAATGGTGCGTTTCACTGGTTAGTAGCCGTAGATATAAAGCTTGAACTAGTGAAGTGTATCTTTCATTCTGGATGTTGTGGATTCTTTTGGTGTTTGGAGATTACTCAAAAATCTCTTCCAAGAAATGAGAATTGCTTTCTTGGCTCTGTTCTTGAGTTCTTGAATTGTTTTCTTGAGTTTTCTTGCATTTGTTTGTTATGAATTCTGGTGACTGTGTTGGAGATAAGTAGACCCGTAACAATTGATGTCAGAGAGGCTGATCCTCTCATGGCAGAAAACATGCGATCAGCAGCCTTGAAGGCGCGCAACAGAAAGGTTCATTGAGGCAGCAAGAAGGTATTTTGAAGCAGTTGGTGGAGCATAATCATGTGATCCGTGGAATTACAGGCGGCTCATACCAACTCACTGATATGATTAGGTCTTTGGTAGAAAGTCATCAAGTTAATTATGAGATATGAATCATGAGGAACGGTTTTATGGGGTGGAGGGATGAATCAAGAGGAAAGGGGATCATTACCAAGAGGGGTTAGATTGGATTTCCCCCACTTTGATGGAACCAACCCTATCGGATGGATTTTTAAAGCCACCTAGTACTTTGAATTCCATCAAACATCGGTGAACCAGAGGCTTTTAATGGCCTCTTATCACATGGAAGGCGAGGCTCTTGTGTGGTATCAAGATGCCGTGGATTGTGAAATTTCTTACAAGTTGGGATTCCTTTGTGAAAGCCCTTCAAGTGAGGTTTGGCCCTACAGCCTATGATGATCTTATGGAGGCTTTAACTCGTTTAAAGCAAATGTCATATGTGGTTGTTTACGAGGCATAGTTTGAAGCCTTGTCAAACAGATTGAAAGGATTGTCTGAAAAACATAAACTAAGCTGTTTCATGAGTGGGTTGAAGGATGAGATTCGATTGCCTGTTTGAATGCTCAATCCTATTAATCTGAATGTAGCCTTTGTTCTTGCAAAGATTCGAGAGGAATATTTGTGGGCTTCGAGGAAGTCATGGAGAAGCAGTACAGGAAATGTGGATAAGGGTCATTCTGAAGTAGAGGGAGATAGTGCTAGAATATAGAAGGACAATGTTCCTATTAAGAAGATTTTTTCATCTCAAATGAATGAGAAAAGAAAGAAATGACCTTTATTATCATTGTGATGAGAATTCTTTTTACTTATAAAAATATAGTTATCATTGTGATGAGAAGTGGAGTCTAGCTCATTTGTATAAGAATCCTAACGTGTACTTGTTGCAAGTAGAGCAACCTGTGTTGGAGCAATTATTGTTGGATGAGAATGAAGAAATATCCACTGTTGAGGAGGTGCAGGGAGGTGAGGAAGAAGGTTTAGAAGTTTCTATCCGTGCAATCTCAGGTTGTTCTAATAACAATGCCATGAGATTACATGGATGAATTGGGGCATGTTCTGTTGAGATCCTTGTAGATTCAGGAAGCACTCATAACTTCCTGGATTTATTAGTGGTTCAAGAAGCTAAGTTGAAGACTGAGAAGGATTCCAGTTTATAAGTCATTGTTGCTAATGGGGCCAAGATACCGAGTCAAGGTAGATGTGAGGAGGTGATCCGAATCCAAGGGTCCAAGTTTTCAGTCCCTTTTCATGTGTTGACTTTAGGTGGCTGTGGTATCGTTCTTCGGGTACAATGGCTCAAGACCTTGGGTTCCATCCATTGGGATTTTACAAAAATGTCTATGAGTTTCTGATTGGGAATAGAAACTGTGATGTTGTAGGGAATTAAGTTTGGCAGTGAGTATGTGTTGGTTGGTAGCAAGGGGTTGAAGTCTGATTTTGTTAGAAAACGAGGGTGGTTTTTATAGTTGATGGTTGTGGATCAGAAGTTAGAGATTGACAGTCCTAAGGGTATCATTAGATTACCGTGCATTAAACCAAGAAACATCAAGGACAAGTTTCTTATACATGTCATTTATGAGTTGCTTGATGAACTCTTTGGAGTTAGAGTATTTTCTAAGCTGGATTTGAGGGCAGGCTACCATCAAATTCGAGTTAGAGATGTAGATATTCAAAAGACAACCTTTAAAACTCATGAGGGCCATTATGAATTCTTAGTCATGCATTTTGGCCTTACAAATGCCCTTGCAACTTTCCAAGGGTTAATGAATAACATTTTCAAATCTTTTTTGAAGAAGTTTGTTTTAGTTTTTTATTTATGATATATTGGTTTATAGTTAGAATGTTGTTGACCATGTGTTGCATGTGAGAACTGTTTTGGAGGTGTTGAAGCAGCATACTTTGTATGCCAAATTGTCGAAATGCAAGTTTGGTGTTGAAGAAATTGAGTATTTGGGTCACATTATCTCAAGCAGTGGGGTGCAGGCAGACCCTTCCAAAACAATAGCCATGGTGGAATGGCCTATACCTAGAACTTTGAAGTCATTGAGGGGGTTCTTGGGTCTTACCTATTACTATAGAAAATTCATAAGGAATTATGGTTCAATAGCAGCCTTGCTAACTGTTCTATTGAAAAAGAACTCATTTCATTGGAGTGAAGAAGCTGCCACAACCTTTGAGCAGCTGAAGCGGGTTGTAAGTCATCCTTCTATTTTGAGTTTGCCAGATTTTTCTAATGGCATTTACTATCGAGTGTGATGCTTTTGGGGTTGGGGGCTATCCTTATGCAAGAAGGTCAGCCTATTACTTTTTAATTTTTACAGCAAGACTTTGAAGGGAAAAGCCTTACTATTATCAACCTATGAGAAAGAGCTGTTGTTTTTGCAGTAAGTAGATGGAGGCCTTACTTATTGGGGCATACCTTTAAGGTCAAAACTGATCAATAGGCCTTAAAGTACTTGCTTGAACAGAAAATTGGAACTGAAGCTCAACACAAGTGGATATCCAAACTGATTGGATATGATTTCACCATTGATTACAAGAAGGGTAAGGAGAATTTGGTGGCTGATGCCCTCTCAAGAAGAACTGAGGAAGGATCAGCAACTCTTGCCTTGATTTCCTTTCCAACTCTCATGTGGATAGAGGAACTTAAGGTTAGCTATTCATCATGCCCTAAGGTGTCTGAGATAATTTCCAAGGTGCATCAAGGGCATAAGGGTCCCAAGTATTTTTTTGTGCAATAGGGTTTGTTGTTGAGGAAAGGAAGATCGGTGGTGGTTCCTTCTTCATCGATCCAGGCCAAGATTTTGGAGTATATACACCACAATCCACAGGTAGGACATGTGGGATACCATAAAACTCTGCAGAAGGCAAAGATGGATTTTGATTGGGAAGGTATGCGCAAAGACATCAAGAGATTGGTTAGAGAATGTGAAGTGTGCCTGGCCAATAAGTATGAAACCATCCACTCACCTGGGTTGTTGTAGCCATTCTCAATCCCTAATTCTCCATGGTTAGATATTGCCATGGACTTTATTGAAGACTTGCCCCTCTCAAATGGGTACCCTATGGTTTTTTCTGTGGTGGACATATTGACCAAGTTTGCACATTTTTTCCCCTCTCTCATCCTTACATAGCTAGCAAGGTAGCACAAGTTATCTTTTCTGGAGTTTTAAAACTCCATGGGTTCCCTAAGGCTTGGTTTGTTTAACGAAACCATCTTATCTCATCCCATCTAATCATTACAACTTTCCCAAACTTCCAAACAAAATGCAATAAACAATTCAATTTTTTCAAATCCCAAAACAAAAATAATATTAAAAGATTATATTCTAACAATATTTTATTCAACTTTCAACTTTCGTCTCATCTCATCTCAACTCACTATCCAAACCAGGCCTAAGTCTATTGTCTCGGATAGGGACCTTGTTTTCACTAGCTCATTTTGGAAGCAACTATTTTACTTTCAAGGGACTTCCTTAGATTTCGGTTCAGCATATCACCCTCAATCTGACAGCCAAACATAAGCATTAAATAAATGTTTAGAGAGTTATTTGAGGTGTTACGGCAGCCAGAAACCAAAGGAGTGGAGTCTATGGTTGCCCATGGCTGAATGGTGTTATAACACCACTACACGCTCTTCTATAGGGCTCATCCCTTTTGAGGCTCTCTATGGGTATGGCCCTCCTAAGCTACTGTCCTACATTCCAGGCACCTCTACCAATGATGTAGTGGATTGACAATTGAGGTCAAGGGAACAACTATTGTCTTTGTTGAAAGAAAATATGCATAAGGCTCAACATAGAATGAAGTTTTATGTTGACAGGAACAAAACATAAAGGAGCTTCCAGGTGGGTGATTGGGTTTTTTTAAGACTCCAACCCTACAGACAAAAGACTATATCGAAGAGGCACAGTATGAAGCTAGCTGCAAGGTTTTGCGGGCCCTTTCAGGTGTTGCAGAAAATTGGGTCAATAGCTTATAAACTGAGTTTGCCAGCTTCCTCAAAAATACACCCAGTTTTTTATGTGTCTTGTTCGGAGAAGAAACTTGGGCAGAATGTCACACCATTGCCAACATTACCTCCAACTGATTCACAGGGGCAGATCCAACCTGAACCAGAACAGATTTTAGAAAGAAGAATGAGGAAGTGTGGTAATCATGCATTGACTGAGGTGTTAATCAAATGGGTAGGAGCACCAGTATAAGACAACTCTTGTGAGTCCTGTGGAAGTTGAGGAATCTTTACCCACACCTTGTGGGCAAGGTTCTTTAATGAGGGGGAGATTGTCAAGGCCTTGTGGACAAGTCCCTTAAAGGGGAGGAGAACGTAAATGGTTCTGGTGGAGAGAAGGAATTAGTTGGGAAATGAAAGGAAGGATAACAGAATTAAATGTAGGTGGCAAAATGGTGCGTGTCATTTAAATAGAACGGTGTGTTTTGATGAAGAAGGAAGGAAGGCTTGTGTTGAATAAAACAGGGCGTGCATGTGTTAATGAAGCGCTGTGTTTAGGTAGTGTATGGGGCAGCAGAGGACTTAATAAAACTGTTGCGTATTTGATGTAATGTTTGTAATAAACGGTGCGTTTCACTGGTTAGTAGCCGTATATAAAGCTTGAATTAGTGAAGTGTATTTTTCATTCTGGATGTTGTGGATTCGTTGGAGTCTGGAGATTACTCGAAAATCTCTTCCAAGAAATAAGAATTGTCCAAGAAATGAGAATTGCTTTCTTGGTTCTGTTCTTGAGTTCTTGAATTGTTTTCTTGAGTTTTCTTGCATTTGTTTGTTCTGAATTCTGGTGACTGTGTTGGAGATAAGCAGACCCGTAACATTTTTCCCATCTTATTCTAAAATCTAACATTCATCGTCTGCCATTTACTCTTATGCAATAGATATTTCAAGCCCGTATACCACTTTAGCTTTATAAAAAGTTTGTGTTTTGCCCAGACGTGTATTTATAGTTTCCTTATCCTTTGATGCGGGTGATATCTGAACATCACATCTTATCATCTTTCCCTATTATATTTATACTCCAGATACCATAATTTTGCGAGACTAAACCTTCTGTTACACGGCCATTGCGTTCTTTTTGCCTTGTCCAATTTTAGCAAAGTGTTATGTGTGAAACCGTACATAGATTTGTTTGACATTAGAAACCTTGTTGTTATTGGTTTGTGTTTGGTAGGCGTTGCAACGGTTGTACTAAAGAAGGGGAAGGCACAACTCTTTAAAAAGGGTAGTCCAATGGTGTACAGTGGAGCAGTTGATAGAATACTTGGTAGACCACCACCAAGAACTGGAGATATTGTGCTGGTAGCTGATGGGGCAGAGAAACCAATCGGATGGGGATTGTATAATTCAGTCTCCATGTTCTGTGTTCGGCTTATGCAGCTAGAAGAGGAATTAACAAGGTACTTACTTATTTTGGTTATATCACCTTCACAACGATGCTAAACTGTATCTATATGATGCAGAGATCCTTCATGTGATTTCAACATGAAGAAACTGCTTGAAGCAAGAATAGGTGCAGCAAGAGAACTACGTGAGAGTTTGGGGCTTCCGTCAGCCAATACAAATGCATTTCGTCTTGTAAATAGCGAAGGAGATAGGTATTGACCATTAATTGAACTTGTTATGGGTGCTCTTCCCCCCTCGCTCCTCCCTTAATAACTTCTTCCAAATTCATAAAAGTTTACAGTTTGATTTGATTTTAAGATAAGGGATTTTATAAGCATTCGTGCATAGGCACACATGCTATCCCCATCCACAATATTTTGGACAAGGTTGGTGCGGGCTTAATTAGGTTATGCTGTATAGAGTGATAGACCTTTGGCACGTCAGAGAGGCTGTTTTGTTTGCTCTGAAAGTTATACTTTTATGGAAGATGATTCCCATCTTGTGTTATGTGGTGCATTTGGAAGGAAAATAATGATCGGACTTTCAAGAATTGTGAGGAGACAAAGTTAGAAGTGTTTCTGTAGAACTCTTTTCTCCTGGATGGTTGCTTAATGTCTTCTGTTTCTAGTTATCAGATTTGATACATTTTTTCCTTGTTTTGCTTAGGTGTCTATCCTGTATACTCCCTGTGTACCTGGATTGCATCCTTTTTATTATCAATAAAGTTTAACTTACCAAAACAATTTCTAGCAGCAATGTGAGGCTTTAGGTTTGGCTATGCTTAAGGTGGGTGGCACATTATTATATGGAGTGAAATTAAGTTTATATTGGGGTTGTACCCTTTTTTGTTTTTTGTTTTTGTTTTTTTTTTCTTTTGGGGGGGGGGGGGGCAGGAGGAGGTTTGCAGCCCCGGTGTTATGGTACGGGTGTATTCGGAATTACTATGTACTGCAATAGGGTTTCGTTATATAATCTTTTGGTGTGGTTGGTTCTTTGGAGTATTTTCATTCCCCTTTCTATTTTACATTGAATTGTTTCTGGACATGCTAGTACACTTATTGAATGTCAGTGCTTTTTCTCAGATTGTCTGGATTAATTGTTGATGTTTTTGGAGACATAGCTGTTATAGCATCATCAGCTGCTTGGGTTGAGAAGTACAAACAAGAAATTGAAGCTGGCATCAGTAGGATTGATGAAATTAATCATATATTTTGGAGACCTTCTGTCGAAATTTTGAAAGAAGAAGGAATCAATTTATCAGAGTTGAAGGAAATGCATCCATCTGCTTGTCCTGAAAGAACTAAGGTAGAAAATCCCTTGAAGCATTATACATTGATCATTTGAAATTGTTCTCTTCTGCCAGCTCTTCAATTCATGAGTATCAAGAAGAAATTGCTAAAAGCTGAAATTGAAGCTACTATAGTATGTACTATACTATGTATTCTCCCCAAATCGTACACTCATGGTCCTGAGTCGAAAAATTAGCTTGTTTCTTATGTGTTTTCAGCATGGTGATATCATACCGTCGTGTGCACTATAATATGCATACAACACAAAGGAACCTCCTGTTTCCCAAAAATCTCATACTTGTCAAATCTATCAACTTAAGTATTGTTTGAATATTTCTTGCACAACTCAATAACTATTGTTTGTTTTCATAAGCAACTACTTATCATATGAAGGCTTACATGTCTTGTGCGATGAGAGAGGTGGTTGGTGGCTAGGGACGGTGTTGCCGTCGGTGGCAAGTGGGTGTGTGTGTTTGATGCATAGTGGAGGCGTCCAGTGGTCACGGGAGGGAAGGGGGAGACGGCACAGAGAGAGAAGAAGGGGATGGAATTGGGCTTAGGGTTTTCAGGGACCAAAATGACGCTGTTTTTAGTAGTGGGCTGAGTGGACTTCTAAAGGCTTGGGGTCTATGAGGCAGGCTGTGCTTGGGCCCTCTTTGGGGCTGAGTCACAGTTTTTGGCTGTCTGAGTGGTTTTCCAACTCTCCTTGCGGCAATCGTCAATGGGCACAAGCAAATTGCACAAAAGGCGGTCACTTGCTATAGAGAGAGAAAGCAATGGAGGAGAAAGGGAAACACGGTGAGAAAAGCTTACTGTGGCAGCACGATGGTGGCTGATCTAGTGATTTTTGGGGTTGAATAAGGTGATTGAATGCAGTGGGTGTCTCAGTTTGTACTGGCTTGCTTGGGTGGTGCTAGGGTGGTTCGTGGTGGTCTGGGTGTGAGGGAAGTGGAGGTGGCTGCTGGGATGGTGAACGACGGTGCTATGGCTGATGAGAACGTGAGGAAGTGTCTGGTAGTTTGGCTATGGTGGCTTGCTGTGGGGAAAGAATGCTATGGTTTTTGGGGAAATTGTAGAAGGAGAGGAGATATAATGATAGGGAAAGGGTGTTCAACGTTTCAACTTGGAGTCTGTTATTGGCTATTGTAACGCTAACCTACTGAAGGGTCACTCGGGAGGAGAGAGAGAACAACGAAAGTTTAAAAGCATTGCACAACAGTTTAATAAACATGGGACTTGGAGTGGCTGTGATTGCTAGTGGGCAATTTACAAATTAATCACGTGGTTTATCCTTTTACAGTGGACTAGGTCAATCACAGGGATTCGGTCAATGATGATTTAAAACAAAAATCTTGACTAATAATTTAACTACATTTATTCTTTTAATAAATAAAATTAATAATAATAATCCGAATAAAAAATGAACCGCTTGTTAATGAAATAGAAATCGATAAAAACTCATAATAATAACAATAATAGAATGTTTACAATAATATTTAAAATAAATAAATAAATAAACCAAAAAATATTTTATGGCCTAATTTAGGATCTGTATGTTACACTCAAATTACATCTGGGCCCATACTCCAAATGGACTCGTCAATGGTACTATTGGAGCCCCTTGGAATCATTATAAAGAGCAAGAACTTTTCCCTACCAAGCAATGTGAGATCCAATTCATCACCTATATTTACTCAACATGGGGTATCACAATCTTCTCGCTTATATTCCTGACGTCCTCGTCGGGCCATTCCATCATTGGTAGCATGACTCAAGTGCTGCATTTCTAGTTGGAATTGACTCTTATATCATTTGTGATGCCCCAAGTGAAGTCCTAGCCACATATTTGCCCATACTTCAAAAGGACTAGTCAATGGTACAATTGGAGCCCCTTGGAATCATTATAAAAACCAAGAACTTCTCCCTCCTAAGCGATGTGGGATCCTATTCACCACCTATATTCACTCAATATGGGATATCAGTAATATTGATTTGTCTTAAATAACCAAATTCTAAAAACTAGCATAACTCATTGTTGAATTTTTTTTCTACCATTAGAAATCCTAGTTATCATTTGTGCATGGTCATGATTTCAATTGGCATGTGTACTGGGCCATTCACCTTCTAAGGATCTTCTGATTGAAGAATTATACTTAACACCATGTATTGAATATAGGAAGGTCGTAATGGATTGCTTAGGAGGGAGAAGTTACTGTTCTTTATATTGATTACAGGGGCTCCACTTGTGGCGTTGACTAGTCTTTTTGGAGAGTAAGCCTAGATGTGGCTTGGGTTTCCTTGGGTTACATACTTTCATGGAATCAAAGATTTTGAAGTAAAATAGGAGAAATGATTGTGCTTCTATACTGAATGAGCAGTGATTCTAAGCCAATCTATAGCAGGTTTTATCTCCGTACAACTTGTATATTATTACAGCGGCTTCCCCTTGAAATGTAGGTGCCTTGTCTTGTGGCTGCTAACTTGTGGTTTTTTCCCCTAATGCTAGGTAATGGAAAATGGAATTTTTTATGCAATTTCATTGGATGGGCAGAAGACCGGATTTTATGCTGATCAGCGCGAAAACCGTCAGTTCATATCAACAATTTCAGGTGGTAAAAAAGTTCTTGATATTTTCTGCTACAGTGGTGGTTTTGCTCTGAATGCAGCACGTGGGGGTGCTGTTAATGTCACTGGTATAAGTTTTTCTGACTCATTTTTCTTTATCACTTCATTCTAAATGTGACCTTAATCTATGGTCACGACTATGGGGCTCCACTTGACCATCTCATGTAAATTTTACTAAATACAGATTTGAACTTCTTGAAGCCATTATTGACGTTTGTTTTGAATTTGATTTACTATTTTTTTGTGGCAAAGATCTTTTTCTTAATTGAAATTCATAAAATTTGGCCATGATGGATGAAATTTTTTTTCAAATGTATTTTTAGTTGAATCTGAACAGAACTGTTCCAATTTGAAGGAGTGCAGATTTGGCCAAAGGATTTATTTCACAACTTTCCTAATTCAAAGTAATTGAAACCAACAAACACATTGATTTTGGTGCATTCTAATTATTTTTTCCAATCTGGCCTGTTGCTCATTCTTTGGGATGTCATTTGTCATAATTGGACACAGGAACCTAGCAGTTACATAATTAGAGTTTGTTTTATGAGGTTTAGTAGGGAGGGCTGCAGATTTTTATTTTATTTTTATTGGCACCGGGTGTCCAGGAACAGCTTCTTGACTAATCCCGGAGGTGCACAGGCCCTCGGCAAGGAACTTCCCACAAGTGCACCTCGGATAATTCAAGGGGAAAATCCCCCAGTCCGATGGCCCATAGAAATTGTTTGCACCCAATGGGATTTGAACCTTGGATCTTGGAGGGAGAAGCTCAGCTGGAAGCAATCCTTTGGCTGCTTCTCAAAAGCCACCTTTGATGTACTAGATGTCTTTTTCAAAAAGGAGTTATGTGCACACTGTGCCCCTTTGGTTGGGGCGCTTTGCTTGACCTGATCGTTGTGCCAAGGGCTGGTGGTGCGTTGAGCAGCTCTGAGTTCCGTTCGCTGGGCCCCTGACGGTAGGCTATACAGCAAGACTTATGCTGTGTGCTGCCAAAAACTGCCAACAACCATCTTACAAGTAGCTTTCGCTTTTTAAAAGCTGAAGCATCCCCCCTTACCTGCCCCCCCAAAAAAAAGAGGGCTAAGTTTATTAAAAGATTATAGATTGTTTTCCCTTGTTTCAATAAAATTTTATTTTACTTCCAAAAAAAAATTATAGATTGTTTCATAGATAACAAACTGTGATCATGAACTTGTTGGAAATTAATAATAAGGCAGTTGGCATATGTATTTTTGGAGAAGCTAAAAGGGCCATTAGAGGTTATGAAATGCTTTCTTACAAACAACTCCAACTCCTGGAAAATTTCCATGCTTAATGATGTCGAATCTTTGGTATGGATACACCTATAGTGCATTCATTACCTTGACCATCATATTGTATTGGCTTTTTGTATCATTTGTTAATATGTATAGCATTGCTTTTAGGGGTTCAAGGAGAACTCATCATGTGAGGCTTTCATTATTATTTAATCTTCTCTGTATTTATTCTCAAGAGCACTTCTTGACCAGGACAGTCTATGTTATTCTAGATTCTATTTGAGGAAGTCATTTTAAGATTGCGTGTATCACTAAAGCTAAAGAAGTTTCCTGACTATAAATTATAATATATCTGTATACTCTCAGGGGTTGATACATCTTTGCCAGCTCTGGAGCTTGCAAAAGAAAATATTGTTCTTAACGACATGGATCCAAGAAGAATAACCTTTCTTAGAGAAGATGCAATGGAATTTATGAAGGGTGCTCTTTCTAGGAATGAATCGTGGGACTTAGTCGTTGTCGATCCTCCTAAACTAGCACCACGAAGAAAGGTGACATGCATTGTTAATGTTTATCAATGTGCAATGAGGTTAGGATTGAGTAATTTCATATAAAGAAATAATATCCCAACCCGATTAGGGATAATGTATTTAGTTATTTGTGGGCTTGACACATTGGGAACAACTCGAGCTTTAGATCAATCCAAGAACCAAAAGTACCTAAGTGATGGTTTGAACTGGCTTTATTTTTGGTTGCAGTCTTCAGTGTCTTAGGGTATCTGAACTTTTGTTTTGCTGTCAACTTCTTCTAGAACTTCATACGTGAACTTATGAGCTATTTGCTTGCATGTATTATCCAAATTTCCAATAGATTCGTCGCTGTGATGGCTCCAAAATCTTTATCATCTTATCTCAAGTCAGCAAGTTTTTGAAAAACCGTCAATGGAAATAATTATCCCTAAGGTTGGGGAGGAGTAAATTACTTGCATTACCAATCATATATGAATTCAGCTACTAGTAACTTTCCTCTTAAGCCCCAGTTTATAATTGACCTTTTGGAGATTTTGTTTGGCATGTATGAAATATGATATATGAAGCTCATATTAACATCATCATAATTTTGGATTTTCCTTTTAGTAAACAAGGCGACCTTGAAGAATTTCTTTGGATTTATTTTTTCTATGAATAATTTGGTTGTCTGGGAAGGGGGGACAAGGTTGGATTAGCTTGATTCATGTGGATTGATGCCCATAAGCTGAACAATTAAAAGAAACATTTAAATGTGGTGTTACTTATAAAAAAAAAAAAAAACATTTAAATGTGGTGTTAATAAGTGCTTGCAGATGAGAATGGGCATAGACTTGGCTCCAAAGGTAGAAGCATTCATGTTACCCTTATTTGATAATACTAGGGTTTCAAAGTTAGGTAGCATTCAAAGACCTTTAATTTACATAAATGATGGAAGAAAAAGACTATATATATATATATATATATAAAGCAATCTTATTCAATAGCAAAAGGCTGCAACTCAAGTACACATGAAGTATATAGTAGTAAACACCCAGCTAGGGGATGAGGAAAAAGAACTCAATTTCATGAAATCTAGAAAGCTAGAGAAATGGAAACTATTGTATGCAGCTATCCAAACATTAAGAGAGAGCTGAACATGATAACTCGTAATTCTAACATTGTCATCTCACAATCTTTGGAGGTTCAAGCGTACACTCGAAAATTTTTCTCTCCTTACACTCGAGGAAAAAATGCTGCGTCTTTCCGTTGGTGTTCCTTTCGCTAATGGTGGTTGTAGACCAGTGCTTGTTTCTTAGTTCAATTTCTTCTCAGTTCTTTGTGGTTTTGTGATGGGGACTAGTAGGAATGTTATTATTGATAAAAAATGCTTTGATTTTAAGAAGATGAATGCAAGGTGGTGGAGAATCACGGAGAGCAGCTATTGTGCTGTGAATCACATCTTCATTGATCAAGACTCGTTGGGATGGCTAGCAGCCATGGTGGAGGAAGGTCTGTCTGTTGAGGGAGTTTTCCTCAGGTCGCATAGAAATGGTTCTCAGGTGTTGGTGGTTTAGAGGTAGAGTAACTCTTACAGGAGTTTTTTCTCCTTATCGGAGTTTGGTCAAGAGAAACGTCGCGGCTTACTGATCATACCGGAAGGGAGGAAAGGGATAGGTTGGAGGATATTTCTACAACTTCCTCTGTTTTGGGAAGGAATAACAGAGGAAGCCACCCATGGACGCCTCTTCCTCCACCACAGGGGTACCAGGTCTCCTCTTCGTACAGAGAGGCCTTGTCTCGAGCTCCAAAACCTGCAGAGGGGATAGGAATTTCTTCCTTTTTGGTGAAGACGCGGCTCTGTGAAGACACAAGTTTGGGCAGGAGTCTGTCGGGGCCAAGTTTGGCAAATCTGTTGCATGCTTTGGTTGAGATGGAGACGCAAATGGGATTTTTGCATTTTAATATGGGGATTATTAAATGCAGCGTTGAGGAGGGTCTGCAGAGAGAGAAGGCTACTGTTATGGGCCAGGGAGAAGGCTATTTAATGGGCCGGTTTTTGGACTCCAGGGAGAAGGCTCTTTGAAGGGCAAGAGAGTGGCCTTTGATGGCCCAGCGATTCAACAAGTGGCCCAGTCTCTAGGCAAGCCAGTTTTCAAGTGGCCCAGCGGCCCATCTCGCAGGCCCAACCTGTTCTCCAAGCCCAGTCTGCTTGGAGATGAAGGGTCGCTAACAGTGATACACCACCGTCGTGTGGGCCTCAACCTCGGTGGGTCAGGGGTCGTCGGAGGCGGCGGTGGGTTCGTCGGCAACGTCTGCGGTGCCGGAGTTGGCGTCGATAGCGTTTCTGAGTAGCGCCGGTAGCCCTTTTTTTGCGCCGGAAAATGCACAGAAGCTGCCGTGCACCCTAGAGGGGTCGATGGGGGAGGTTTTATCGGCGAGTTCTGGGGTCCTTGGGAGGGTCGCGACAGAGCCTATCCTGAGCTTGTGCAGGTTTGTTTTGGCACCAGAGTTGGTACAGCAGCAGACGGCTTCCCATGCGTCGGCGATCCAAGCGACGGCACCCACGGTGACGGAGAACCAGGCGACGGCATCCCATGTGACAGAATCCCCCGATGAAGCTATTTGTCCTGCGCAAACTTCAGTGGAGCATGGGGAACTCATGGGTGGGCTACCATCCTTCGAGGTGGCACAAATTTGGTCGCCGGCAAGCTCCCGATGCTCTGGAGGTGAAACCACTTCTGGTGTTGTCACAGTGTGGTGTGTTGGCGTCGGCACAGACAAACAGTGCTTTAGCTGAGTTCTCGGGCTTGGTGGTGACACCGACAGTGCCGCTGGCACCTTCTAGGTTGTTTCCTGTCCCTTTGGCGGCGAAGGAATGGGTCCAGGTGTCGGATCAAATTGGGTTGGAGACGGTAGAAGAACTCAGTGTTTTCGAAAATTCTGGCTCTTTGGTTCTGTTTACAGCTAATAGGGATGGGGAGGTTGAACCTACTCCACTCAACTCCTTTCATCCCAATGTGTCAAATTGGGTTATCTAGAGAGCGATGGACATTAAGCATATGGTAGGAATTTCTTACGGGGATTTTGAAGCTGAATTTATGGCCCTACTTACAACTGTAGAGGTTGTAAATGCTCAATCCAAGTCCGATCAATCCTTGGCTTCGGCCAAAAAAAGGGAAAGATAACTCAAAAGGCTAACATGGGCAATGAAAGAGGATGGGGGTGAGAAGAGCTCTACTAGGGAGCGTTGTAAGCTCCAAGTCAGAAATTTACTTCATCAATGGAAATGAGACATCATATGCTTACAAGAGACTAAGTTGGAAACTATTTCAAGACAAATAGTTCATAGCCTTTGGAGAGGACAACATGTCGGTTGGTCTTATCTACCTTCAAAAGGAGCATCTGGGGAGTTCTAATTATGTTTGACACAAGGGTGGTGGAAAGGGTAGAGGAGTGTGTGGGTGATTTTACGGTTGCTTGCTCCTTTGTTAATCTAGAAGATGGTTTCAAATGGGCATTTGCTGGTGTTTACGGCCCAAATATTGATTCGGAGAGAAGGTTTTTGTGGGAAGAGCTAGCGGGAGTCATTAGTTGGTGGGAGCTACCAAGTTGCATTGGGGGGGGGGGGATTTTAACACATCTCGCTTTCCAAGCGAAAGGTAGGCTGTTTCTCACATCTCTCCAGCTATGAGAGATTTTTCTGATTTCATTTCAGAACAGGAGCTCATGGACATTCCACTATCAGGAGGCTCGTTTACCTGGTCCAACAACCGTGATTGTCCATCTTGGTCAAGGATCGATAGATTTTTGCTAACTCCCGATTGGGAGTCACATTTCCCGGATGTCGCTCAAAGAAGATTATCTCGTTTATGCTCCAATCACTTCCCCATCATGTTAGATTGTGGAGACATCCAAGGGGGTAGAAGGTATTTTAAATTTGAGCATATGTGGCTTAAAACTGATGGTTTTGTAGACAGGGTCAGACAATGGTGGACTTCCTATAGTTTCCAAGGCTCTCCAAGCTTTATTATGGCAAAAAAGTTGAAAGCGCTGAAACAGGACTTGAAGCAATGGAATGAACAAGTTTTTGGTAATGTGCTTCAGTAGAAGCGCTCTCTTATGGAGGAACTACAGGGTCTGGAAGGGGAGGAGGAGGCCAGAACCCTTTCAGAACTTGATAAAATTCGCAAGAATCAAGTAGTTGCTGATCTTGAAAGGGTTACTTTGATGGAGGAGATTTCCTAGAGACAGAAATCAAGGGTACTTTGGCTTAAGGAGGGGGACAAATGCATGAAATTCTTCCATAGGATGGCGAACTCTCACAGGAGGAACAATACTATTGATGTACTGATGGTAGATGGGACTGCTTCTTCGGATTAGATGGTAATAAAAAACCACATTGAATAGTACTATCAACAACTTTTAATTGAATAGCATAATTGGAGACCGAGAGTGGATGGTTTGTCTTTTTCAACATTAGACCAGCAGAGTGCAGGGTGGTTAGAAAGGCCATTTACAAAAAAGGAAGTGGGCAATGTTATTAGAGGTATGGCAAGTGATAAGGCTCCTGGATGGGTTTACTTTGGGTTTCTTTCAAGCTTGTTGGGAGGTGGTCAAGGAAGATATTGATGAGGACATCTCCTCCTATTAATGTTTTAGTTATTTTATTAATGTTTTGTCTATTTTATTTAGGGTTGTATTGCCCTACTATTTACAGACATTTTCTATTTTTGTCATTTTATTAATGTGTTAGTTATTTCATTTAGGGTTTGTGTTGCCCTACTACTTAAAGACATTGGAAGGAATTTTGGACTCAGTAGATTTTGAATACAAAACTGATGCGCTAGCCGCCCCCCCTCCAGTCCCGATTGCTTTCTTCTTCTCCCTCCCTCCTCTCTCGTTCATTTCTCTTCTCTATTTTCTTAATATTCTGTTCTACCTCTTGTCTCACATCTATTCTACATCATATTGGTATCAAGCGCCGGTTCTATTGTTTTCTCAAACAATAGATTAATCCAAACCCGTCCATCTGAGTTCCCTTCGATCCAAGCCAAAGCAAAACCCGTCGAAGACCTCGTCGAAAACTGGGTTCTCTTCAGTGAATCGGCCCTCTCCGATTCTCCATCTCGGTAAGCCTCTCGACCTCCCCGTTACCTCCGTCTCACCCCTCGGCCTCTCCCGAAATACCCAGTACAGAGACACACAGAGACAACAGGTGCAAAAAAAAAAAATATATATATATATAGAGAGAGAAAGCAGTACAGACCTCGCCGAAATCACTAGACTTGAGGCAGACGACGCCGGAAACACAACATTTCAGCTCTGATTCTTCTCCCTCTACCATACATCTAACTCTCCCTCGGGTTCGCCTCTCGCGCGACTTCCAGCGCAGAAAAAAAAAAAAAAAAAGAAAGGGAGTCGGAGTGGTTTCAGCTTGTCCTTCTGCGTGACTTTCAACATTTGTGCACAATTATCGGGCAGAGGGAAGTTTTACTATCTCTTTCTTTGGTTTACACTATCGGTTTGTTTTTGGAAAATGTATTAATTGTTTCTCTGTGTTGCTATTACCGTAGAGAAGTTAGCCAAACCCGCATTTGCTATGGCCAGATTTATTCGACACTTGGATTTCGTTTTACTTCCTATGTCTTGTGTTTCCATTCTCATTTCCATAGCCTGAAGCTTTACTCTCATTTTTGCATTGATTGTCTTTTTTTCAAAAAAAAAAAAAAAAAAGAGATCAGCATTGCTACGTGATTGGACTTGTTTGATTAAGCATTTGTCCATTGCTTTATTATTTTAAACGTCAGTATTATTTGTTTGCCGTATTTTGAATTTACTTAATCCCAAAAAAAAAAAAAAAGACATTATTATTTGGTTCAGTTGATATTTTTCATTGCTTGCATTTATTGTTCATTGATCTCTCCATTGCACTTCATTTAGCGGGTGTTGCATTGCATGCAGTTGCGTAGTGGTCGTCTTGTCACCTCTAGTTCCAGTACTTTTACCATGGACCCTTCCCAATTTGATGCCCTCACTCGGCAATTAGCTCAACTAGCCAATAACCAGCAACATGTACAAACTCAATTAGCGGCTGTCCAAACTGAGATGGCTGCTACTCGTGAGGAGAACAGGGACCTAGCTGCTAGGTTGAACAATTTTGAGGAACTCCCTCATTCGTCTGACAACTCTGAAGTGTCCCAAAATAGACGCCATCGTCGTCGACGAGGTGATCGACAACATGTTAGACATGATCGTGGGGGTAGGGATTATGATCGTGAGCGAGAACGAGACCATTACCGCCAAGGTACTCAATCCCCTACTCGCTAGGAGGAGCGTTTATTCAGAAACATTAAGCTAGAGGCCCCTACTTTTGATGGTCGCTTAGATCCTCGAGTTTTTACTCAATGGATTAGGGATATGGATCGTTTCTTTACCTGGTATAGAGTCCCTGAAGATCGAAGAGTTCAATTTGCTAGCCTGAAACTAACTGGCACTGCCCAACTCTTTTGGGAAAGTGTAGAGGATCTCCTTGAGAGGCGCATGCGCCTCCCGTTGGGAGTTGGGAAGAAATGAAGCGTCGTCTTCAAGAGAAATACCTGCCCCAATCTTACAGGGGTAATTTGTTGGACCAATGGAATGCCCTTACACAGTGCAATCGGCCAGTGACTGAGTATGTCACTCAATTTGATGAATTCCGAATGAGATGTCATATTGTTGAGGATGAGGCCATGACTTTGAGTAGGTTTAGACAAGGCTTAAAAGATGATCTTAGACGCGAGCTTGTCCTTCGGGGTGTTGCTACACTTGACCATGCTTACTCTTTAGTCCGAGACTATGAGTCGGTCATGAGGACTCCGTATGGAACGCGTGGTGACAACCGCCCTTCCATCACCCCAGCGCCCACCCTTTCCCCTAAGTCTCTCTTAGGACCTCCACCATCTAATGTTTCCCCCGCATGGGAAAATAAGGGTAAAGGTCCTGAAATTCCAAGGACTTCCTCCCGCTTACAGTGTTTCAAATGTAAGGGTTTTGGTCACATTTCTTCCAATTGTCCTAGTCGAACCCTAGTCATTGAGGAACATGAGGGTATAGTTGATGAACTGTTAGAAGATCAAGTCTATGAGCCTAAGCTTGAGGAGTTTGATGATTTAGGTGATGATGAGGATACCTTCTTAGGTTGTATCCGAACCTTTCCTGTGGATTTAAGTTTTGTACCTCATACTCCCGACACACCCAGATTAAGTGTTGTACGTTGCACCCTTACCCAACCAAAAGGTGCTGATGATTGGCGCCGTCATGCCATCTTTCATACTTATATCAAAATCAATGATAAGGGTTGTAAAATCATTGTGGATAGCGGGAGTTGCATTAATGCGGTTTCTGTGGCTACTGTGTCCCGTCTTGGATTACACCCAGTGCCTCACCCTCAGCCGTATAGTGTTTCTTGGGTTGATACCTCTTCCATAGCTGTGAAAGAGCGTTGTCTGGTTCCTATCCAATTCTTAGAATATAAGGACCGTATATGGTGTGACGTTATTCCTATGGATGTCGGTCATGTCATTCTTGGCAGGCCTTGGTTATTCGACTTAGATGTGACTATCCATGGTCGATCCAATTCATGTTCCTTTGTGTTTAACGGAAAGAAAATTCACCTTAACCCTTTACCTCCAAAACCTGTTGGTTCACAACAAACAAAGAAAATTGTTGAACGAAAAGGGTTAAATATCATTAACTCTATGGAGTTTGAGCGTGCACTCGTGAGTGCTTCTGTTGTGTTTGCTGTAGTTGTTATGGAGGCTCCTTTGGCATCTCCAATAGTGGTCCCTGATGAGGCCCAATCTTTTCTTCAGGAGTTTCGGGATGTCTTCCCAGAAGACCTCCCTGACCACTTACCTCCTCTACGAGATATTCAACATGCCATAGATCTCGTCCCAGGAGCGTCCCTTCCCAACTTGCCTCATTATAGGATGAATCCCACTGAGCATGCTGAGCTCCAAAGACAAGTGGGTGAACTTCTTCACAAAGGTTTTATCCGTGAGAGTTTAAGTCCTTGTGCAGTTCCTGCCCTTTTGACTCCTAAGAAAGATGGTTCTTGGAGGATGTGCATTGATAGTCGTGCCATTAATAGGATCACAGTGAAATATCGATTTCCCATCCCTAGGCTTGATGATATGTTGGATATGATGGTTGGTGCCACAATATTTTCGAAAATTGATTTAAAGAGTGGGTATCACCAAATTAGGATTCGCCAGGGTGATGAGTGGAAGACTGCCTTCAAGACGAAGGACGGCCTTTATGAGTGGTTGGTCATGCCTTTTGGACTAACCAATGCCCCAAGTACTTTTATGAGAGTGATGACACAAGCTCTTCGGCCTTTCATGGGTAAGTTCCTCGTCATCTACTTTGATGACATTCTCGTTTACAGTAGGACTAAGGAACAACATCTAGATCATCTCACACAGGTTTGTTCCACTCTTCGTGAAACAAATCTGTATGCTAATGTGAAGAAATGCTCTTTCTTCACCGATCGGGTTGTCTTCCTAGGATTCATTGTGTCTTCTACTGGAGTATCTGCTGACCCCACAAAGATTCAGGCCATTGTTGGTTGGCCTGAGCCCAAGACTATACATGATGTCAGGAGTTTTCATGGTCTGGCTACATTTTATTGTCGTTTTATTAAGGGGTTTAGCACAATCATGGCTCCTATCACGGAGTGCATGAAGAGGGGAGAATTTCAGTGGACATCGGAAGCGGCTAAGGCTTTTAAGTTAGTCAAGAAGCGAATGACGGAAGCTCCTGTCATGCGACTTCCTGATTTCTCCAAAGTTTTTGAGGTCGAGTGTGATGCTTCAGGGGTAGAAATAGGTGGAGTTCTTAGCCAGGAACGCCACCCTGTTGCTTATTTCAGTGAGAAGTTAAATGATGCCAAACAACGGTACTCTACCTATGATAAGGAACTGTACGCGGTTGTGCAAGCTTTGCGCTATTGGCGCCATTATTTGCCACCTCAGGAATTTGTTCTTTATTCGGATCATGAGGCCCTCCGCTACCTCAATTCCCAGAAAAGATTGAATTCTAGGCATGGCCGTTGGGTTGAGTATTTGCAAGCTTATTCTTTTGCTTTAAAGCATAGGAAGGGCGTTGAGAACCAAGCAGCTGATGCCTTGAGCCGCCGTATCTCCCTTTTGTCTATCATGAATGTCAAGGTCATAGGTTTTGAAAGACTTAAGGAAGAGTATGAGTCTTGTCTTGATTTTAGGGATACTTTTTTCGCTTTGCAAAGCGGGCAGTCGGATACCACTGATGGTTTCCGTTTGGAGGATGGTTATCTTTTTAAAACCAATAAGTTGTGTATCCCTCGGACTTCAGTTAGAGACTTTATAGTTTGGGAAGTTCATGCCGGAGGTTTGGCTGGACATTTTGGACGTGATAAGACCATAGAAGAGATTGAACGTCAATTCTATTGGCCTAGCTTGAAGAGAGATGTGGCTAAGATAGTTAGCACCTGTAACACTTGTCAATTAGCCAAACAAAAGCGACAAAATACTGGTCTCTACACACCCCTTCCTATCCCTAGTTGTCCTTGGCAAGACGTTAGTATGGATTTTGTGTTGGGACTTCCACGCACTCTGAAGAAGTATGATTCTATTTTTGTTGTAGTGGACCGTTTCTCAAAAATGGCTCACTTTATCCCTTGTAGCAAAACTTCAGATGCGTCTAAGGTCGCTAGGTTGTACTTTAACGAGATTTTCAAGTTGTATGGTCTTCCTAAAACCATTGTTTCAGATAGGGATGTTCGCTTCACAAGTCGTTTTTGGAGAACCCTATGGCATATGGTGGGCACTAAATTGAAATTCTTCACTGCTTACCACCCCCAGACAGATGGTCAAACTGAAGTTGTTAACCGCAGTCTTGGCAACTTATTAAGATGTCTGGTTCAGGAGAATCTTAGGAATTGGGATGTGATCCTCCCTACAGCTCAGATTGCATATAATAGTTCGGTGAATCGGTCTATAGGTATGAGTCCCTTTGAAGTTGTTCATGGCTACAAACCTAGGAAGCCTTTAGACCTTATTCCCATGTCTCCTCATGCTCATGTATCTGTGTCAGCTGAGGCTTTTGTTCAACATCTTCATGACTTGCATATTGAGATCAATAAACAACTTGAGGCCAGTAATGCATCATATAAACTGCAAGCTGATTTGCATAAACGACATGTTGAATTTAAAGTTGGGGATTATGTTATGATTCGAATTAGACCGGAACGGCGTCCACCTGGATCCGCTTCCAAATTGCAAGCACGTAGTGCTGGTCCTTTTAAAATTTTAAAGCGTGTTGGTCCAAATGCTTATATTATTGATCTTCCATCACATTTTGGTTACCACCCTACTTTCAATGTTGAGGACTTAGTTGCTTATAAAGGCCATTTCAATCCCTCCAGTGATCCTTTTCTGCCTCCATCTGTGAACCTTGATCCTGAACCTTTTGTAACTCCTAATCCACTACCATCCATCACAGCACACAAAGATAAAATTGATACTATTCTAGATGAACAGATTGTGTTGACCAATGATGGAGAGGTTCAGCGTTTCCTTGTTCGTTGGGTCAATCGACCAGATTCTGACTGTACATGGATTCCCAGAGAGACACTACAGCAGCTTGATCCAGATTTATTGGAGCTTTATCGGAGCCAGCAGGATCTCCCTTTGGCTGGGTCACCAACCACCTGTTCTGGAGAAGTGGGTAGGGACACCAGATTCAGACCTCCACTCACACGTGTTTATGGCCGTCGGAAGAAGCGTGCTCAACCACTTAGCTTATGGTTGGGTGATTGATTGCAGCCTTAGTGTGACTCATCAACTTGACAGAATCAAGCTTTTTCCACCCCGGGAGAGTTGATGAGGACATCTCCTCCTATTAATGTTTTAGTTATTTTATTAATGTTTTGTCTATTTTATTTAGGGTTGTATTGCCCTACTATTTACAGACATTTTCTATTTTTGTCATTTTATTAATGTGTTAGTTATTTCATTTAGGGTTTGTGTTGCCCTACTACTTAAAGACATTGGAAGGAATTTTGGACTCAGTAGATTTTGAATACAAAACTGATGCGCTAGCCGCCCCCCCTCCAGTCCCGATTGCTTTCTTCTTCTCCCTCCCTCCTCTCTCGTTCATTTCTCTTCTCTATTTTCTTAATATTCTGTTCTACCTCTTGTCTCACATCTATTCTACATCAGATATTATGCGAGTCTTTTTTGAATTTCATTCTAATGCTAGATTTGAAAGGAGTCTCAATGCCACCTGTTTTAGTTTAGCCCTCATTCCTAAAAAGGTGGGGTCTCGGGATGTGAGAGACTATCACCCCATTAGTCTTGTGAATGTGATGTACAAGATTCTTTCCAAATTGTTAGCAAATAGATTAAGCTCAGTGGTGGAAAAACTAATCTCGAAGCTGTAAAATGCTTTTGTCAAAGGTAGACAAATTCTTAACTCGGTGCTTATTGCAAATGAAGTCTTGGATGGTAGATTGAAGTCTAGAGAACCCAGGCTACTTTGCAAGTTAGACATGGAGAAAACATATGATCATGTCAACTGGAGTTTCCTTCTTTACTTACTTGGGAAGATGTGGTTTTGGGGGGAAATGGCAGAAATGAGTAGAATTTTGTATCTCTTCAGCTCGTTTCTCTATCTTGGTAAATGGATCATCGGTGGGTTTCTTCAACTCCTCTCGTGGCCTGAGACAAGGAGATCCGCTTTCTCCTCTACTTTTCTTATTTGTCATGGAAGCTCTCAGCAAGATGATTGAGGGTCTGGTAGGCGGTGGGTTACTGCATGGTTTCTCGGTGGGGAATGGCAATCTCAACATTTCTCACTTGTTATTTGCTAATGACACGCTTATCTTTTGTGGTGCACACCTTGGACAAGTCCAAGCCTTGAGGGCGGTACTCCTTTGTTTTGCTTTTGTGTTAGGTTTGAGTATCAACCTTGCAAAGTCGGAAATAGTGCCAGTGGGGACTGTCCCCGATGTGGAGATTTTAGCTACTACCTTGGGATGCAAGATATCTTCGCTTCCTATAAAGTACCTTGGCTTACCGTTGGGTGCTTCTTTTAAATCTGTAAGGATCTGGAATGATGTAGTTGAAAGGGTGGAGCGCAGATTGGCAGCTTGGAAGAGGCTTTACTTGTCGAAGGGTAGTAGGTTGACTTTGATTAAAAGCACTCTTTCAAACTTACCCACTTATCTTCTATCTTTGTTCCCACTTCCCACTAAGGTGGCTAACTGCATTGAGAAGCTACAAAGGGATTTCTTATGGAGTGGATTAGGGGATGAGTTCAAATTCCACCTGTTTAATTGGTCAATATTTTGTACCCCAATTTCTGGGGGAGGGTTGGGGATTTGCCACTTGATGAAATTCAATCAAGCTCTGTTGGGTAAGTGGTTGTGGAGGTACCAAAATGAAAGGGAGGCCTTATAGAAGTCTGTTATAGACTCACAGTTTAGGGAAGCTTTGGGAGGATGGTGCTCGAATGAGGTACGAGGCACTCATGGAGTGGGTGTGTGGAAAAATATTAGGAGCCTTTGGGGGTCCTTCCGTGGACATGAACATTTTATTGTAGGCAATGGTTCGCATGTCCCTTTTTGGTTTGATATATGGTGTGGTAACCTTTGTCTACGAGATACCTTCCCTGCCATCTTTGCGCTTGCTAGAGTAAAGGAGGCATCAATTGCCGATCTTCTGGTCGTTTCAAACGACACCTCTCAATGGAATATTGACTTCATTAGGGCAATTCATGATTGGGAGGTTGAGTCTATTACGGAGTTGTTTGCGACATTATATTCCGCAAGTATTCCAGGGGGCACCGGAGACAAGTTGCTTGGAATCATTCAAAGAAAGGTATTTTCTCTGTCAATTCTTTTTATCAAAAGCTCACGAACTCCAGATTGTCTATGTTCCCGTGGAAGAGTATATGGAAGACGAAAGCTCCTTCAAAAACAGCTTTCTTTTTCTGGACAACATCTTTGGACAAGATTCTCACTACTGATAATTTGAGGAAACGGCGGGTTATTGTCCTAGATTGGTGTTGTATGTATAAGAAGCATGGGGAGTCAGTTGATCATCTGATTTTACATTGCGAGGTGGTCAAGGTTATATGGGATGATTTTTTCTCAAGAGTCGGATTGTCTTGGGTTATGCCTTGCAGGTTGGTGGATTTCCTCGCAAGCTGGAGAGGTCTATACGACAATTCTCAGGTAGTGGCAATTTGGAGATTGGTCCCAATATGCTTGTGTTGGTGTATTTGGAGGGAGAGAAATGCTCGATGTTTCGATGATCAAGAGAGAACATTGGAGGAGCTTAAAGTTTTCTTTTTTAAGTCAATTGTTCTTTTGGGCGGACTTAGTGTTCATGATTTTCTTCTTTCTATTGTAACCTCTAGCTAGGCGTTTTTCATGTATACGTCCTGTGTACTTGGGTTTTGCCTATTTCTATGAATACAAAATCTTTGATTACCTATCAAAAAAAATCTTTGGAGGTCCAAGCATTATGTTCCCACCAAATACACTACCAGTAACCACATCATAGACAAAGTGAACCATCCAAACCTCTAAATTGCTATGGCTACCTAGTAGACTTTGCCAACAAGCCATCAAGTCCATCTAGGGCTGTAAATAAACCAGTTCGTACAATTGCTCGCCCAATACTCGCTTGGCTAAACTTGAACCGAGCTCGACTCGTAAAAAAAAGCTCGATTGTGAAAGCAACCGCCCTTGATTAGTAAATGACACATACTCGTTAAACTCAACTTGACTCGGTTAAGGCTTGTTTATGCCAGACTTGGCTCATTAGCTCGACTTGATTAGTGCTTGTCCATAAATCATTGAATATATATATATGTATAATTTATTCCTATATATTAATACTCATATATATGCTTCTGTACATATTAAATTTAATAATAAGTATAGTAACCGATCAAAAAAAATAATTAAATATGTAGCATGTAACCCAGTTACTTATACATAGTCATTTATACCTATATATTGAATATAGTCCATAATCATGCGTAAGTTACTTAACTACTTAAGTGATTAAATTATAGTAGCTATTTCATAATATGTATGATAGTTAGTATGTAGGACTTAGTAGTTTCATATACTACAATGTAGGAACCATATAAGAAATGTATTCATAAAAATGTTATAATCTTGTAATTTAATATAAGGTTTATAGATTAGTTGTAAAAATTTCATTAAATTTAATATTTTTTTTTTGTAATTTGGTATTTTTAATTATTCAATTCATTCAAAAATAAATAAATAATATTTAAAAGAGTATGAGCAAAACTCAAGTAATAACTCGACTCGGCTCAGGCTTGTTAAGGAGCATGGGCAAAGATTGATAAAAAATTCGACTCGGCTTGAGCTCATGTTTGATCAACTCAACGAGCTCCCAACTCGAGCTCGAACTCGAGTTATTTGAGTCCAGCTCGACTCGATAACCCAAAAGATCAACTCATCTCAGATCAATTACAGCCCTAAGTTCATCACTTGCTTGGGCATGACCAACACGATCCCAAGGTAATGAATGTCGATGCCCATAGATCCCTGGCCACCTTGCAGTGAATCAGAAAATGATCAATACTTTCTGCCTTTCATGCACATACAACACCAATCCATTGCTTCGACATTTCTCTTATTCAAGTTATTCACCAAGGCTAACATCCAAACAAAGAATGCACCCTTGATGGCGCCTTATTTCTTTAAATATTCTTTGAAAGGAAAGAAGGGTTCACTTGGGGGTAGAGTGCATGTCAGTAAGACTTGACCTTAAAGGTTCTTTGGAAGCAATCTAACAAATCTTATCAACACCACCTACTCTCAACTTGAAAGAGTGCAAACAATTAAAGAATGAAATTGTCGATTATCAGAGATATGCAAAAGTTCGGCTACCGACTCCTCCTTACAGTTAGCATTCTAAACAATGGCAAGAAAGCTATATTCAAAGGCTGATTCCTACACTACACATTGTGCCAAAATTTGATGATAGATACATCTCCCACCTCAAATCTAACACACCATGAGAAATCCCTCCACATTCTCCTAATTTTTTTCCACAATCCAAGACCAAAAGTCTTAGTGACATCATTTGAACACTATACATATTACCATATTTGACTTCCACCACCAATCTTTGCAAAGCTTCTATCTCTGGTTCATCATGCCATACCACTTATCTTACAGAGCTTTGTTAAACAATAGCAGGTTTTCAACCCCCAAACCACTTGAAGAAATCAGGGTGTAAATCCTAGACCCCCCTTTTTTTTCTTGATAAGTAAGCAAATTTTATTGATCAAAGAATAGGCAAAGCCATATACAGAGCTCTAGACAGTAAAATTTGAAGCCACGTAGGCACATTATAGACAAGAAAATCATGTAGGTCCATGCCATTGAAGTCAACTGCAATGGCCCAAGTACAAAGTGTTCTAAAGAAAAAAACTTTCAGCTCCTCCTGCGATCTCTCCTTGTCTTCAAATGTCCTATCATTACGTTCCTACCGTAAACACCACATAATGCATATAGGGATCATCTTCCAGACAGCTTTAATCTGTTGCATGCCTCTTAGACCACTAAACATTGGGTATTTGAACTTATCACTCACTTGAAGAAATCAGGGTGTAAATCCCAATGAAACTTGTAAATTGTTTCACAATAGTTCTCATTAAGTGTCGCAAGTGCAATCCAAAAGTTTTGGTGCATTTGTTGTACTAGTTTTGGGGCCCATAACAATGAGCTCTTAGAAAATCGTCTGTTCACAGTTTTGGAGCATTTTCAAAATTCATATTGTATTTTCTGTGAGAGAATTACCCTGCAAGCGATACACCATTGAAAACCTCTATGTATCTAGTTTTAAAAGCATCAACCGCAGCCCAATTTGGAGAATTTTAGAGAAGTTATGGCAATTTAATCACCAGCTATCTGTGCTGACTATTAGCAATCAGAAGTAGCAAGTTTTGGTAGTCAGCATGTTTCATCTTCCAGAGGCCTTTTCTTGTTCCTAAGCAGAGTTTATGAGTCGTATTAGTTGTGATTTGAATATTTAGTTGTCTTAAATCTTTCCTTAAATATTTGTATTGAGGTTGTTATTAATTAAGTGTGAGAATATTTCATGAGTGCCTACCTGTACTTCAAGAGTTGTTCCAAGTTAGTTCTCTATAGGTCTACAGCTATGTATGAGCTTTTCGGTTTTTTGAGTTTGAATAAATCAACTGTCGGCTTCTTTGGAAGAAGATTTTCTTCTTGTTTAAAGTTTATTCTTGCAATGATGGTGAGTTTTTCTTTGTATCTTGTGCTGGATACCATTGAATGATGCCTGATGAGCATTTTGGTGACTGTGTATTACTTTTCTCGCTTGCTCTCAAAAAAGTCTGGTATCAATGCTGTACTTGTTTTGTTAGATGCTTTGTGTTTGAGTGACAGTTTGCTTCTTTACACATCTTTCAGCCTTTTTCTATTTATTAAATGGGGTAGGGTGTAGAGTTAGAGTTCGAACTCAGGACATCTGATACCATGTGAAATCACCACTTATTCCAAAAGCTTAACCTGATAGTAAAAGGTAGATTTAATCATTTATATTTGTCGTAACATTTTTTAAGTTTGCTTCTGCTCATGGGGTCACTATTCAATTAGGTTTTACAAAGTGCATTAGGCATGTACAGAACTTTAAACTCTTTAGCAATGCGGTTAACAAGGAGAGGTGGACTTCTCATGACCTGTTCATGTTCAGGAGCTTTGACCCAAAGTGGCATGTTTTTGTCTACACTCCAGGCAAGTATTTTTTTCTGTACTGTGTTACCTGACTGAAAATCAATGCTGTGATCAACTTCTCAGTATCACCTTCATTTCTGTAATAGAGAATTACCTGCTACATTTTGTAATCTCGGTGATCCTTCCTCATTCTTTTTCTTTCTTTGGTAATATCTAACTTTTTTATATGAAAGAAAAAAGAGTGACATTATATAAGGAATAATCTAAAACCAGGATGTGGTGTGAAAAGGCCTTTTATGCCCTCCAACCAAAAGCTGTCAGTCACATCAACTTTTTCATCATACCTAAAATACACTCATCCACATAGAATAAAAACTTATTATTTTCTTTTTGTTTTTAAAAAAAACTAATGGTGGCTGCTGGCCACTGAATTCCACCCAACTCCGGTGACCTCTCAGGGTGGTGGCCACCCCAAGTAACGGCCGGAGTAGTAATTAAAGTTGTCTTGAAAATAATTAGCATTAGGGTTTTTAAGAATTTAGTGTTCATATTTTTAGGGTTTTAGAAATTTTCTTTTAAAAAACTTAATTTGGTGCAATTTAGTTTGTTGTAGAATTGGTAGAATTATGATTTCGTGGTGTGTGATTGGTGGTGTAAAAGTCACTTTTACACTACGTCCTAACCAAAGATGCATCTTTATATAAACCCATAATTTAAGAAACTAATACCAAGGCTATATAGTATATACACTGGATGGGGCTATATCTACCTTAGAAAGCCAGCGTGCTGAGTCAGGAACTTGTTCAGGAATAATGATACAGCCACAACCTCTTTGACAACTTTTTTAACAACTCTGCTTTAAAATGGAGGGCATTTTTTATAAAAACATTTGACTATTTAACTGAGTTTTGTTTTTTTATAAAATTCTCTCAATTTAAAGTAGAGTTTTAAAAGATATGTAAAAAAGGTTGTATCTTTATCATTTTCCATTAAACTGGTAGTTGGGAGTAGATTGATAATTGCAAATGCTATGGTAAGGAAAAAGAGTTATGGATTCTCCTTCAACTTTCTTACCGATAAACCCATCCAATAAACTGCAACTTGCCCTTCAAAAAATATATATTTAAAGAAAAGAGGTAAAAAAAAAATGAAGAAAATTTTCAGGAAAAGTAAGAGGAAAAGGTATTTAAAACTGTTCTTGAGGAAGTGCTTGATTCTCTGCTTTCTTACCAATAAATCCACCCAAGAACTGCCATTCTCCCCTACTCTCACCACAAATAAAGCTTAAAATGATGATGATGATAATAATAAAGATATTGGAAGGCCTCCTTGATACAGTACTTTTATATGTGTTCCCTAGTCCTTTTATTTTAATGGAATAAATCAACGGGTGAATAGATTAAGCCCCTTCCACTGAAATGGACTCAGTAATATTACATGTTAAAATCAAGATTTCTTCCCAGAAGTTTTGGCCACAAGTGTGCAGTTTGAGGGGCAAACATATAGTCATTTCTCTTTAATTGGAAGAAGTAACAGGTTTCTCTAATAAACTTTGACAACATCTTTTCTTTGTGATCAGGGTGCTGCATCAATGGCAGGGAGGAAAATTACTGTCCTACGACAGGCGGGAGCAGCCTGCGATCATCCTATTGACCCATCCTACCCAGAAGGTGCATATCTTTCCAATGTTTTCCTAAGAGTACTGTGAATGGAAAGCCATCATCTGATGAAAAGAACAGGAAAGCCGCCGTGAAGTGCTGAATCTAACCCATATAGAGAGGACCAGAATCTTGCAAACATGAATATTATGTAGAGCAACTAAGCCTATCCTGCAGATAGCAAATCCTATCCACTGGTTAATTTCTTATCTATAGCTGCATTTTTCGATCAAATCATAGATGATCATTTAGGTTCTCGCCATCTCAATTAATGTTCTTTCTCACAATCCTTGTCCTTGTAGCTCCTTTATAGCGTTGCTCCCCCTTATAGATGCAGACTTGTATGGGTCTTTAATGCTCATAAAAAACCACCTTAAATGGACTTTTGTGCAACTTATCCAGATTTTTTTCCTTTCTCATTGGAGTTTCATTGGGTTTATGTGTTACCAATGGAAATTAGCCCTCATTTTCCCCAAAACCCCGCTTCCTAAGACAAGCTGGATTTGATTTCTAATTATTTATTGGACCATGAGAGATTTATCAGTTGAGCTAATTGGTACCCACTTTTGTGTTGCTTGTTAGTGTTGTATTTGATGATATTTGAGTTGGAGATTTATTCCCAGTGGAGAACATTATCCAATTCCAAAGGGCAATAGCATGATGCATGATTTATTATTGTTATTATTATTAGAAGCATTGACACATTCTCAGAACAGGAGTCTAGAGTCTAGTTCATGAATACCAATAAATTGCTTTTATCCTTTTCTTTTGGGTAAATCGATCGTTCTGTCTTACAGATTCAAACTCTTCAAAATTTTCACACGAGTCGACTTCCTGAAGAGGTCAAAAGACTCCAAAGAACAACAGTAATTTTAAAGTAATAACATACATGGATAAAGATCAAAGGGACCAACAAATAAGAACGTAGGAGCAGTTACACATGGTCTTAAAACAATAATTCAAAGGAGATTCTCTAGTGATCACCACTTCTTTCACGCAATCTGAGACTACCAAGTACCAACATTAGCAACAGACATCAGATCTCTACTTGGATCCAATGCCCTATAAAGCTGGGAAATTCCAAAAAATCCATGGAATAATAACTAGTCGTGTTGCCGTGTGATTGGCGCAACTACTTTGATTACCGACTTCAGTAAGGTATATATGCAAGACAAAATAGTTAGAAAGAATGCAAAATTTTCCGGGAAAGACCCATCAAGTTCGGGTATGTAAATTACTTAATAAGTATATCTTGCATGAAAAATTCTTTAGCAACAAAGGAATTTCACAAAAATAAACTCACAAATTAATGTGGTTATACGCAGTACGTCAAATTGTAATGCTACTTTTATTGCAAATAGATCTAACATATCATATAAAATTATATCAATTTGTAAGTTTATTCTTGTGAAATCCCTGTTGTTTTGTACTTTTGTTGTAGCAATTCTCATCTTGCATTTGGTTCTCTCATGACACCTAAATGCTGTTGAATTCAAGATCCAGATTTTTAAGCACCAATTACCCCCAAAAAAATTTAAGTTGATGAGATCTTGTGAGTTTAACCAATTAACTAGTACTATTTCAAAATAGTTTCGCAACTTTAGGCTCCCTTGCTATTACTCTTTGTTATCATGTTTATACATTTTCATGGCCTTTTTCCTTCCAGTTTTTTCATGTACTTTTGATAAACCTGGCCAAAGAACAAAGATGACTTTATTAAACCTATTTCAGCGCTCCATGACCATTAATGTCGCTGGCTCGCTGCAATCTGCAACCATAAGAAGCTATGAGCAGAATATGGGTCTCACATTTTTTCAACATGGGAAATAAGTTCTCATAAGAACATCACACAGAGATCCCACCACAAAAAATCATATAGATACATATAAAACCAAAAGAGCAATAATGGTTTAAATTCGAAAACATTGACTGTATCTTAAAATAAAGAGCTTGTTGCATATCTATCCAGAAAATTTATCAACAATCTCAGTGCTGTTCAAGCAAGTATGAAGTGCACATAATATTACATCATAAAACATTGTCCAACGCGAAATGCACGAGACAAGGTATCAGCTGCAGTCCAGAAACTTTCTACCGCCCTCCCGGATTTCTGTTCCATGACAGGTATGAAGGATCACCAAGTCTCCTGAAAATAGAGAGAACAGAAAGTGAGATAAGTTGCAAGAAAACTATTTTGCCCAGGAAGTCCCTAAGATCCACAAACTGCATGGCACAATAATTTTAAGCATCCAGACAAAATCTCATCCAACCTACCCTTCCCATTGACTGAAATTGGCATTGACATAGACTTATTTATTCTGTCATGTATTCCCATTGCTTCAATATCTTGGATTAATTAACCACAAGAACAATAAGAAAATGGGGGCATTTTTTAATTATTGGGTTGGGGCCAATGAAATGAACCTAATCTAGAGCATTACACAGGATATTTGCTAATTTTAAAAGAAAAATATATACATTTTTTCGTAAGACTTCACTTATAAAAAATAAATATACTTTTTAAGGAAGACTAGCAGTAAGATATACCAGAGAATAAATGTGTCTTCATATAACAGAAACAGAGCTGCTACAAAGGATGAGGAGCTATATAAGGAAATGTGGATACACTAGCCAAAGTGGAAGCTTTTTATTTATCTTTCTTCGTTCCTTTTTATTTATTTATTTATTTTATTAGATTAGTTAGTGGCCCTAGGGTGGATGGAGAGATTCAAAAGCTTCTATGTGCCTACATTTGATGCTTTAATCTACATAACTGCACATGCTTGCCTAGCAGCTAGTTGAGAGCCTCATAAGTTCCATGATCAAAAGGCCATGCCCAAATCATTTTGCAATTGGATAGAATGAGGCGAAAAGTTAACTTTCCATTTCACCAAACCCAACAAGTTTAAACCTGTGCAGTCTCTGGATGCTAAGGCAATTAGGCATGGAACACTAGTTGACCCTAGCATGTTTTCCCAGTGACCAGTCAAACACGTGTACAGTAGATTAGGCTGCAAAATAGGAAAGCTCACATGGGGCCACCTACCGACAGCCACACTCTTATAGAGATAAGCAATTTATCACATGGGGCCGACATAACAGGCTGAGTGCATGTTTAAGAAATTTACCTTGGCTTAACAAGATATACTACAGTGAAAGTCAGAGCCAAGACAAAGCACAACCCGCCAACAGTGAGATAAGCAATGCCAAGAAAGTCATTCTTTCCACCAAGCCAGCTAGTTGTAGAAAGCACAAGCTTCTTCTTGCCATTAAAGCTGTATGTATTGTAATTATTCTTCAATATCACTTGTATGATATCATTTGCCTGGAGATCCACCTCTATCTTCCCATACAACTTTCTGAAGGTTGGCAGAGCTGCGGTTCGCATCCAGACAATGAGGTCCTCCTGCTCACTCAACTGTTACACAAAACAGATCTGACCAGGTAAGCCATTTCCCACAATGAATGAAGCAAATTTAGGCAAGACTCAAAAACTACACCTAGTAGCCATTCAAATAAAACAAGGTGAAAGGGCAATTAGAGGTAAATTGTGCATTTGAATTTGTCTTGTAAAATTATTCTGACAGAATGACCATGAATGCTCAAAGGCGGTGCTATTTTAGGTGGGGAGGAAGACTGTCTTTGGATTTGAAAAAGGACTTTTGTGGAAGGGCAATCAGCATTCCTACAGCATCTTTAGCAAGATCAATCAGCAACGTTGCAAAAATCAGCTAGCAGGAGAAGGATTTGAGAGACAGTCTGTTTCTAAACATAGCAAACAAACGTCTCTGATGATTTGTCAGAGTTCCTTTAGAGTTGGGGAGGGTGGCCGAGGAGGGGTAAAGTAATCTTGAGAAAAGTTCCTTAGTAGGTTATGTGGCATCAGGAATTTAAAAAGAAAAAAAATTGACACGTGGAAATTCCTTTGCATAGAGCCTTTTTTTTTCTTTTCTTCTTTCTGTGGGATATGCAATTGGAACACACAAACTCAATATGAATTTTTAGATCATTATTTAATTCACATTATGTTCATACTAGCTTTATTTCTTTATTATTTTCCCTTTTAGAACTTTTAGCTATCTTAACCTATAAGGGTCGAGCTCTTTTGGTTGGTCAGGAAATCCTCTAGCACAGATCCTGTATACTGGAGTGACATCACCTCGTAATGGAACACATTTTCCCTTCAATAATGAATATAAATGCTCCATTTGGTCCAGAAAGTCTAACTATTGTGCACAAATATGATAACGGTCATACATCAACTCTACAAGAATAGAAGTAGTTGAAGGCTTACTGGTACAAGGGGATCAAGGGTGGCACCACCTTTAAGAGTTCCATTCTGAAAGTTGGTAGGATAGACATCTTTGCCAAACTTGTTCTCCCTATCACTCTTCCAAGAGATACCCTTCTTGTTCACAGCCAATGGCTGGTTGTTGCGTGAAAAGCTATATGTGTCATTAAACAAACTCCAGGCAATAAGACCACAAGGAACAATTCGTTGCCCATTCGCCATATCTTCAGGCTTACAAGAGCTCACATCGTCAGCACTTGAATTGTCTTTCAACTGTGCATCACTTCGGCTTTTCACATACCTACATTATATAAATCCATTCGTAATGACCAAAAGTGAACTCTTATAAGAACCAAGTATAAAGATACTGGAAAAAGATTTAAAAGAAAAAAAAAAGTTCACGATATATAGAAGTAATTGCAAAAGGTGAGATCTTGGGGTGTTTCTCTTGTAAGCAAAATAAAATTTTATTGAAACAAGGCATTGCCCAAGTACACAAAAAGAATACAACTGAGAACACCAAGTTCCAAACTAGGAGGAGCTAGATCTTGGGGTATTTGTTAGGGATTCCTACCCCTGCCTGATGTGTTTCTCTTTAAATTTATATTCCCCCCAATAATTGTGAGATATGAGATTGATGTAGCACATAGCTGCCCTCATTCCTGAAGTTGACATATAGGGTGCCACAATGCAAGACACTTTCTTTCATTCTCAAGTCAACAAAGCATGTAACTTTTGTCCTTCGTGTGTCATACTGCAGGAGTTATCAAATATTATCATTTGATCTAATTTTTCCGAAGACTTTATTTGTGGTGGAGTGCCTCACATAGGATCTGATGATTCCGATCCCAACCAAGTACGCAAACATGGGATAAAATTTCAATCAAGAAAAAAAAGGTGGTTCTATAAATGAAAACTACGTGGTCGCGTATTTGTCAATGAGAGAGAACTACTATTAAATCAATATGGAAAGCACACTTGGGAAGGGGGGCAATCTGTGTGAATGCCCAGCCTGTCCCCTAGGATTTTTTTTTTTTTTAATAAATCAACTTTATAAAAAGCACAAAATAGCCAAGTACACAGGACATATATATAAGAAAAAGCACCCAAGTAGGGAGAATAGGGAGAACAAAGAGACATGATATCAAGAGATCGTGCAGACATGCTTAGTTGCTCTTCAAAGCCCACACTCATGCACACAGCCCCATACGCCCACCCGCAACACACCCAGACACTTTTGTTTTGGGTAGGTAACACACCCACACATGCTTAGTTGATATACACATTCTCATGCACCAACAAGCAAGCCTTTGTGATGTTTTTCATACTATTTGAAAAAATAAAATATTGTGGCTCCTTTTTTGGTACCTAACAATGACTACAGTTTAAGATTACAATGTCACAAAAACATATAAGAAGAAGGTGCACTCCTGCACCACAAGTCATCTTTATTGACAAGAATAAGTACAAGATTTTTTAGATGCTATAACTCTAAGTAGCATCAATCATATTAAGCACATTTGGAACATATGACAAAGGCATGGGATGAGTACCTGCGATGATTCTGATAGAAATTGTCGAGTTGATAGTACACATATATAGGATGCTTCATTCGCTTCGGTACCTTCCATTTAAATGATAAAAAATAATAATTTTTTCAATTTTGTAAACTCAGGATTCAAGACTATCACTATAAATAAAACAGTATGCATGCTTATCAAAATAAAAAATAAAACACTATGCATAAGAACATTACATGCCAGAGATGATAAGGTAGCTTCTAAGATCCCCTACTACTACCACCATAGCTGCTGAAGAATTACAGCAGTGGGAATAGCCCTCTAATTAAAGAAAAACAATAGCATAAATGAGCACTTCTTCCAGAGGAAGCTTACTTTTAGAGTTCGGCTGCAAGTTGTATTTTCAGTGGTTTGTATGTATTTGACCTTATCACTTCTTTTCTCCGGTGGTATGCATTCAGTTTCATACCGATCAACAATTTCAACAACCTGATAAAAGGAAACAGATTTCCAAATAAACTATATGTGGAACAGCAAATAAACCACAAAAGATTGGGTCATGCTTAGACATACATCCCGGGAAGCAAACAAGGAAGCAACTCCAATCGGAATGAAGACAACACTAACAAGCAGGAATGCTGAAATCACCTGCACAGAGAGGGTGGAGGGGGAGGAAGGGAGACAGAGATTTATGTTAATGATGATTGTCATGCATACTGATAATGTCCCCTGCCAGATACTAAAACAAGCAATTACAACGCTCACCCATTTTGGTGTAAGAATTGGCTTGCATGCTGGAAGTTCCTGCTGAGTAAACTTAGAATCTGAAATTTTGTAAACGGAGCTCTCTTTAGTCAGTTAAAATTCCAGCCAAGTTTCAGAGGTCGTAAAAAATTACTTTAGCAATATCAGCAAAGATTCTAAAGTAGTTTAAGCATATAATGCTGATCCATGTTCGACAAAAGGAAAATCTTTTGAGGTTAAATCATTTTACCAAGCCCTCCTTCCTAAAGTTTAACTTTTTTTTTTCCGTTAGAAGAGCATTTGGAGATCCAAGGCACCTTTGAGGGTGTCAGTTTCCGGTGGACTGCATCTTTTAGGAAAAAATCTCACTTTGGATAACCTTCATAAGCATCATATTGTAGCAATGGATAGGTGTTACATATATAAATGAAATTAGCAAACTGCTGAGCACCTTCTCAATTGCAACATTTTTTTTTTCTCACTTGCAATATTACAAGAGATTGTAGTGTTTGGTCCTTAAGAGGTTTGGAGTAAACTAGGTTGCCTAAATATGTGGTGGAGCTTTTGGCATGTTGGAAAGGAAGATTTAGTCGGAACGACCTTAATATTGTTTGGAATGTGATCCCTTGTTGTATATTGTAGAGCATTTGGAGAAAACAAAATGCCTGAAGTTCCAACGATTGTGAGAAGAGGAGTTCAGCTTTACAACTTTGGTTTCTTAAGGTCACTTTCTGAGTGGTGTTCTGTTAATGCCATCATTGATGTTTCTAACCTCGTACATTTTTGCGCTCTTTTTCGTTGGCTTTAATGCTGATTGGGTTTTTCCTCTTGTATATTTCTTGTGTACTTGGATTGCACCCTTTGAGCTTATAGCCCAAATGCTTTAATGGATAAAACCAGTAAATTAAAAAAAAAATCCATGCAATTGTCACCCCTACTCGAAGTTTCATTTATTCGACAAAGCCTTCAAAAACTAGCCCACCTTTACTACCTTAGCTTGAAGACATCAAGATCAGCCTATAAGCAGCTTAAAACACCAGCATTAACTAAACACAATTAATCACAAGAAGACTTACAATTACTATGATTGGTACTTTGGAACGTTCCAGCTGTGACAAACTAATTTATTCATTGAAAATACGAAAATATATGAAAATCTCAAAATTCCAAGCAAGAAGGAAGGTAAAAGACTTGATAGGTATAAACCAGTTCTAGGATTAGATTAAAATAACTTGGGTTATCTCAATATATTTTCCTGAGTTCATAGTCATCCATCTTGAACACTAGAAATGTTACTAATTCAAGTCTAAATTTGATTATGCTTGGGGTGGGTGATATTCGGTGAGGTACCTAGGTCACATGGTGTGGGTTTATGGAAAAAATATCAAAGAGGATGGCATTTTTTCCAGTCATACTAAATTTATGGTGGCCAATAGCTCTAGGACTTGGTTTTAACATGACTTATGGTGTGGTAAAAGGGCCCTCAAGGAAACTTTCCAAAACAGTATTGCGTGTGTGCTAGGTGTTTTAATGGTCAATCTATTGAAGTTCTCCAGTGGTTCCCCTCGGTGGAATGTTTTTCGAAGGAACTCATTACTGAGAGGTTGGTGCTTACATTAAGTTCTTTAGTCTCTTGAACTCTACTAGATTATGTCTTGGGGGTGAAGATAAGATTTTTGGCCACCTTCTAACAAAGGGATGCTCGCTGTTCGACATTTTCTTGTATCGATACTGTTCGACACAAGTCCTTACACCTCAAGCAACCACTTCACTTGGAGGAGCATTTGGTTAACGAAGGCACTTCTAAAAGCAGTTTCATTCTCGATGCTCTATCCCTTCAGGTAGCTTCTTTAGATTTTAATAGGCTAATTTTTCATGATTTTCTTGTCTCCTTCTCTAGATCTGCTTTGGTGTTCATTTTGTATACTTCAGGGCAGTTATTTTTTTCAAGAAAGAAGAGAAGGTCAACCAGTTACAAGAATAAAAGCCAAGCTATTAACTATAAAACGAAGATAAACATGAATAGAAAGTTAAATCGCACCTTAGGGACAGAATTAAGTGAAAGCACAAGCATAAAGAGATTCCAATATATGTATATAATTTATATGTGCGTTTTGTATTAGTAAACAAGGCACAGATAATTTCGATCAATAACAGAAAATTGTTAATTTAACAAACCAAAGCAGACCGAACCCCAAAAGGCTCACAGATAGGCGAAAACCGAGCTCATTAACGCAATCAGACACATCGCATGGAACATAAAGACACTGATATCGCACGAAATCCTAAAAACTAAAACATAAACCAAGAAAGTTTTTTGGAAAATAATTCATCTGGGTTCCTCCCAATTACAGTCAAAAAACATATTCGTGAATTTTGGAACTAAAACTCACTCAGATGAAACTTATCTACCAAATTGCAAGTGGATATTTAGGAAACAGACCAAACCTCCGCCCCCCCCCCCCCCCCCGTTAGAAAAAACAAAGAACCATGACAAAAAACAAAACTTCTGAGAGGAAATTACACTTGGGTCGCTTGGAATTCCTCCTGGGAGCTGACGCATCCGCCGATCCAGCGGCCCCCGAGCTCGACGATGCAGTATTCGTACTCATCACAGCCAAGACTGTTTCCTGCTCTGTTTTTTTGTTGAATATCAAGATTTAAAAGGAAGAAAACGACAACCCAGAAAAGGGAGTGAATTAGATTGAAAAAGCCTCGAGATTTCAGACACACAGAGACAGAGAGAGGAGGGTATTCGGTTGTTGTCGTCGCTGTTGTAGTTATCGTGAGGGGGGGGGGGGGGGGGGTGTTGTTTGGCTTTTGGTACTGTTTTGACTTTTGAAATGATGAACAGATAGCTGAATTTTCTCTCCCCGTCTTTCTATAGGAGAGACTCTGGAATTGGTGGTCAAACCAACCCAATACAGCAGACGCGGTTGGACTCTGGAATCGGCAGAGCTGCAGTATTGTAATTTTCTGTTGATTTTTATATGACAGACACAGGATGGGAAAAACAAAAACACAGAAAAATACGCATGATTGTGAAAAAAAAGTCTTGAAAAATCAGAGTTTTATTTTTTGAGATGTTGTTAAGTTAAAAATATGTTTGGATTTCAATTTTTTTTTTACAAAAAAAAAAATACTCTAATTAGTCATTTTAGATTTTAACATCTTAACAATTTGGGTTAATAGGATATATTTTAAATAGTTTTATGTGTTTATTAAATAGTTAATTACTTAAAATGTATTATAATTCAGATTAAAAAATTTAAATGAATGATAAAGTTTTTATAAAATACTTAAAATATGTTTTATATTGATTGTGGGTTTGATTTTTTTTTAAAAAAAAAAAATTGATTCTTGTAGTTTTAAAAAATTCCAAAAGAGATCTCTAAGGCTAGAGGTATGTATATCAAAATATTCCCTCTATCTAAACTATGCTAGTTTAGAGGAAAAAGGTTTACATTAGCACATATTTGTCATGTTATAATCATTTATAGAAATAAATGTATTATATATATTTGCAATTTTTTAAAAACAAAAAAGTGAAAAAAAAAACACACACACAATCAACATGTAAGGTAGGTACAAATTGTGTATTTATGACGAGAAATACTACAAATATAAATAGATTACATAAAATTAAACTCACAAATTAAGGTGGTTTCATGTGATCTGTTAGATCTACTTTACAATAAAAATAAATATACAATCTACACATCATTCTATGATAGTTTTTACATAATAAGTATATGCTACTTCAACGTTTTTCGTTATTAAATTAAAGAGATTAGGATAAATTAATTATTTTGATATATAGATCTAATTACGGAAATCTCTATAAAAAAGAATTTCAATTAAAGAATTAATTTTAAAATCATGTTTCTAATCATCGTATTGACGTGCTTAATATGTTACAGTATCGTTTGAAAAATAAAAATAAAAAACAATCTTAGGGACGAAATATGATACTCCTCCCTTTTCTAAAGTTGTTCGGAATATTCTATTATTGTGTGGGCCCAAAACTTGAAACTTTCTTCATTTTTTAAATAAATAGTGGTAATAAATAAATGGAAACTTGGTTCAAATGTAATCATAGGATAGGGGCAAGTTCTAGATCTGGACTCACCAAGAAGGTGTCAACTTTGTACGCCTGTGGCTTTGAAAACATCCTTTCATTATCTCTTCTCTTTGGCACGTTCTAAGTGGACACGCAACCACATATTAGACCCTCCCACGTATATCTCGATCTGAGTCCCCTGTAACATATTTATAACATGTTTCATATCACATGTTAATGTAAAAAATCGCACAAACCAGAAAGGGAGAAAAAATCATTTTCGATCCACTGCGACGATTCATATCTCGATTGGTGTGATCTAGAGCTCCCAGAGACAATCCGGTACAACTGTACGACATCCATACGTACATCCATGACAATGAAGAGGAGATAAATGTAGAAAAAATAAAAGAAATAAAAATACACAGATTTACTTAGTTCGACATAATGCCTACATCTACGGGTCATTTGGAGAGTAAATTCACTATAATATGATTGTTTTACAATCTCTCATTTTCAATGTACAATGGAAATCGAAGATCTATTTTCTAGTGAAGTTCTTCTCTCTAGAGCTCTCATCCTCTGGTTGAAAAAGTTGAAGAAGAAGTCGAAGTAGCAGTCTGCCCTGAGTCTGGAAGAAATCCCCCATTTTCTTCTACCCCTGTCCTTTTTTACATCACACCCCTCCCTCATTCATGTCACATCTCTCACTTTTCTCCTGACACCCTTTTTTTTTCCAGCCTTTTGCCCCCTCATTTACTCCTCTCTCACTTCCCTCCTGATGAGAACCCCACCCTTAGCCTGAGCTTGGAAGACCATATTGAGCCTGTGATATTTTATCTCCTTTAACAGGCTTTAAAATGAGGGCATTTTTATAAAATGATGTTATTTTTATAAGTTATTTTACAAACTACCCCTCATTTTAAACAAAGTTGTGTAGAGTGTTAGTAAAAATGAAATTCACATGAATTTAAAGGGAGACAAACCGAGGTGATTTAGCCACTATAATCAATTTTTGCGTTATCGAAATTGCCCGCTGCTGGTTGCATTCTCTCTTTTTTCTTCTTTTTAGAGCATCGAATTGCTTGATCAACTTATATTGTGCAGCTTTGACCGCGTGAGCTGACCGTTGCATGGGACATGAAACATGTGACCTTGTATGGCCAAGCAACGTCTGAACATGCATGGTTGACCATTTGTTAGAGGGGGTAGTCGAGCACATACTTGCTTGCCTATGTACATGGCAGGGTGGTTGCCCGCGTGCATGGCCGAGGGGCTTAGAGTGGCTGAGGAGCGGTGCGTCTGAGCAATGACTGAGGAGCTGGGTGTCCAAGTTGAGGTTGAGGAGCCGTGTGTCCGAGCAAAGGGACTCAAGCCGAGTAGTTGCTCAGGCCGAGCACTTAGGTGGCCCTATTTATTTGGCGGGTTGTTGCCTGCTTGCATGGCTGAGAAATGTGCCTGGTCGAGGAGGGTGTGCCCACCACTGGGTGGCCGAGCAAAGTTCCTGGTCGTGGAGGGTGTGCCCCCCAACTGGGTGGCCGAGCAACACACCATGTGGTCGCATACCCTTTGCATGTGGGGTGCAATACGTGCACTGCCACCATGGATGAGGACGCCGGCGGTCCATATGGCCGCCGGAGTCCCTATCGTGCCATAGTGGGGCTGGGGCGAGTGGTTTCTACCACGTGCCATCTCGTGCACATGGTTTGCATGTCGGAGCCACCCCCGTGGGGGGTGGTTGGGGACCATCCCAATGGGGACAGAGGATGCTGGTTGTCCACATGGTGGCCGCCAGAGTCCCTGTCGTGCCACGACGAGGCCAGGTCTATTGGTTTTTACCACGTGCAATCTTATGCATGTGGTTTGCATGGATGAGCCACCTCCGTGGGGGGTGGTCAAGGACCATCTCGGTGGGGACAGAGGACGCTGGCGGTCCACATGGTGCTCGTCGGAGTCCCTATCGTGCCACGACGAGGCCAGGTCGTATGGTTTCTATCACATGCAATCCATGCATATGGTTTGCCTGGCAGAGCCACCTTCGTAGGGGGTGGTTGAGGACCATCCCAGTGGGGTCAGAGGATGTCAGCGGTCCACATGGTGATCGCCGATCCTCCCCACTCATAACGGGCTGCCATGAGCATCCTAGGCGCACGTATGCACACAATGCATAACGTGCACGACCATCGTTAGCTGCCCAGCACGGTGTGGATAGAGACTGTGTTAGACCCCCACGTCGAGTTGTCTCTAGAGATACAGCACATGCCCTAGTCATGGTGGGGACATGCACCTTGGCTAACCCACAAGCATGCCTTGGCTCGTGGAGTGACACGCATGGGGCGCCCAGCATGCATGCATGCCTTGGCCCGTGCGATGGCACACACGGGGCTCCCAGCATGCGGGCCAGCGAAGTTAGTGAGCGCCTGCCCATGCACACGACAATGCTCACAGGCATGCGCCACGCGCTCATGCGCGCAGCACTAAGCCGCACTCCCATGCACACAGCATTGCACGCAGCAGCGCGCCACGCGAGCATGCGAGTTCCAGTGCGCAGGCCCATGCGCACATTGATGGGCCACGTGGCCCTGGGCGCGCCCATGTGCCGCAAGGCCATGCACAGCACAGCCAGCCCACCCAGTGCGCGCGCACACACACAGCCCCTGCCACACGCCAGCGAGGTTAGTGACATGCCTCAGGCATGCCATCCAGCGCGCGGCTCCAACCCGCGCCTTGCAGAGCAGGCCAGTGGCATGGCATCCAGCGCATGGCTCCAGCCCATGCCTTGTAGCCTCAACGCCCAAGCCACTAGCTTGGGCCATGCAGCCAGCGCTTAGGCCACCAGCCTAGGCCATGCAGTGCACACACATGGCTCACCATCAGCAAGTCATGCCGCACCACTTAGCCATGGACCAACCCGAAGACCACCATGCATCGACTTAGCCCACCATGGGCCCATACATGCCACGGCCAAACTTGGTCCATGCCACTATCATGTTATTTATTTATTTATTTATTTTCAAGGGACCTATTGGGGGTTTCCAAGTTGTGTTGCTTATAAATAGGACACCATTTACTTACTTTAGAATCTTTTGGCAAATTCCTAGAGGGAAGACTATTGTTTGAGATATCACAAACCGGTGCCATTGCACTTGGGCTTTTTGGGTGAAATTAATGAATCCCAAAGAGAGAATCACACTTTGCAATTCTTTGAATAAGTGTGATTCGTTTATCTTGTCTTGCAACTTGGTGCAATCCGTGAATTCAAGTTGTGTTTATCAATATATGAGGTTTATTCAATTCTTGTGCAATTCGTGAATCAAGTGTTGAGTTATCTTTGTTTGTTCTTTAGTTCATTCAAGTACTTAAGTATTTTTACTTTTGTTCTTGAGTGTTCTTCATTGTGTTCTTGGTGATCATCTTTATTTTTACTCTTCCAATCCGTCCAATCCATAAAAGTCGACCACCATAGTGTTTGTTAACTTTCCGTAATTGGTTTGCCTCATCAAACCCTACCCTAGCCGAAACACATTATCCTTGCCAAGTCACATTCATTTTCGGCAATCACTTGCCATATTGAGACTTGACCTAGCCTCCACTCTCCTTCCCATATTGGAGTTCCTATAATTTAGGAACCCTAGTTGACCCCATCACATCACCATAATCGGCCATATCCCTTTCCGAATTGAGTTCCTAGATTTTAGGAACCTTTCCTAAAATCACTCAATCAAGCAACCAAGTCAAACCCTTGTGGCCGTCCAACCCTAGCCGCCCATCTCCAAACCCTAAATCAAAACCCTAAACCTAAACCCTAGCCGCCCAACTCCATCTTCCAAACCCTAAACCCTAACTCACAAGTGGCGCCAACCCTAGCTCCACACTAGTGTCGTGCGCCCCCCCCCCCCCCCTTACACCATTGTAGCCCATACAATTCCTTGACCTTTTCCACTATTCCATACACCCATTTTAGCCTAAACACCTAACCTCACCATACCAAAGTGGTGATCTTGGCCACCATTATTCGAGAACTAAGCAAGAGAGGAATGAAGATTCGGTCATCACAAGGTTACCCTTGGTGTGGAGATCATAGTGTTTAGAGACTTGACCGAGGTCCCTAATAGACTATTGGCAGTCGACGTGGTGGCCACAGACAAGTTCATTAGGCTTGTGGCAGGCTTCCACCAGCCTACCAGGTGCGTGGCAACGTGCGCCCGTTGTGTATTGTGCATGGCAATGTGCGTGCCATGCACAGTTGGTGCATGGTCGTGTATGGCACTGTGCACTTAAGTGCATAGAAGTGCACAGTACCCGCCCATGTTCTTGCCTTTCTTTTTGCACAATGCACTTGCAGCTCAAGTGGCAAAGGAGCTTGAGTTCCCAGCCTTAAACGCTGGGTGCATAAAAAAGAAAACACTTAAGTGCACAGTGCACTTAATTGCTTGGGCGAGGAAAGGTTTACTCGCCCAACTTTTTACAATAGTGTTTGCAATAAACAAATAAAAATTGAAAAGCAGGGAATACTTATATGGGAAAAATTTATCTGCTCAGTTTGAGATGACTTTGTAAGCCAGAAAATCATCCTTCTTTCACTCCCGGTGTAGAAAATTAGTCGGATCCCATAGAAGACGTCAACTGTTAATGCTAAAAATCGCACAACAGGTCGGAAGGGAAGAAAAAGTAATTTTCAGCTCGCTGCGACGATTCGGATGTAGATTGGTGTGGTCTGAAGCCCCTGGTGACAGTCCGATGTGGCTATATAGCGTCTGTACGTACATCCATGGCAATGAATAGAAGATAAATGCAAGAAAAATAAAAGAGATAGAGACACACAAATTGACGTGGTTTGGCATAATGTCTACATTCACGGGTCATTTGTAGGGTAAATCCACTATAATATGATTATTTTACAGTCTCTCATCCTCATTGTACAATGGAGATCGAATATTTGTTTTCTAGTAGAGTTCTTTTCTTTGAAGCTCTCGACCTCTTGTTGAAGAAATTGTAGAAGAAGTCAAAGTAACAGTCTGCCCTGAGTTTGGAAGAAATCCCCCCTTTTCTTATGCCCATGTCATTCTTTACATCATATCCCTCCCTCTTTTATGACACATCTCCCCTTTTCCTCTTGACACCCTTTCTTTTCCCCAGGGTTTTGTCCCCTCCTTTACTCCTCTCTCACTTCCTTCCTGATGAAAACCCCACCCTTGGGCTGGGCTTGGAATGTCATATTGGGCCTAAGATATTTTATCCCTTTCAACAGATTTTAAAATAGGGGTATTTTTATAAAGTTGTATTATTTTTATAAGTTATTTTACAAAAAATACCCTTCATTTTAAACAAAATTGTGTAGTGTTGTGAAAAGTGGTGTGTTTATCATTTTTCATATCAATATAAACACCAATAATGAAAATTTTACTGTTAAAAGTACCTATTACCTAGCAGTTCACAAGATGAGAGTGTTAGAGGGAGAACAATCAAATAACAGAAGTGATTCAGCTGGATGGAAGAAAATCTGGAATCTGAGATTACCAAACTTAGTTAAAGTCTTCATCTGGAAAGCAGTTAGTGAGGTCCTTTCTACCAAGAGGAATCTGTACAAAAGAAAAATAATTGAAAACTCTTTTTGCCCAATTTGTGAATTGTTTGAGGAGACCACATATCATATTATGGAGTTGTAGTGCAGCTTCTTATGTATGAGCAAATTCACTGAACATGTTACAGAAATGTGGATGCATAGAAGAAGATTTTTTCAGTGTATTGGAGAAAATGATGACGAGATTACAGAAAAACAAATTGGAGGAAGTTGCTTGTGTTTTAAGAAGGATTTGGTTCATAAGAAATAATGTGTTTGAAGAAAAGTATGAAAGCCACAGAGCCATTTTTATTGGTGCAGAGGTTGACTTGGAGGAGTATCAGCAAGCAAAAGCTTCATCAAGGGAGCAAACAGGTACATCAAACGCAATAAACAGAACCACCAGATGGCAAAAACCAGGTAATGGCTTCTTTAAAGCAAATTGAGATGTAGCTCTAGATGGGAAAAATTCAGATATGGGAGTTGGAGTGGTTATCAGAAATTGGGAGGAAGATCTAATTGCAACCTTATGTATATCTCAGTTCTTTGTTTCTCATCTAATTATAGCATAAATTAATGTCCTATGGAGGCCATGGAGTTTTGCTTGGAAATTGGTCTAAGTCATGTATATTTGAAGGGGATGCTCTATATGATATGTGATTAAGGATATTCAAGGCCCGAGTAGAACTGGTCATGGTATGACCAGATCATTGAGGACATCAAAACAACTTTTAGAGGAAGTGCAAGCTGAAGGATTTAGTATACGCCAAGAGATGAGAACAATGCTGCTCATCAATTTAATTAAGGCCCCATTTGGATAATGAGATAGTTTTAAATGAAAGTTGAATAAAATATTATTTTTTAATATTATTATTGTCTTAGGATTTGAAAAAGTTGAATTGTTTATTATATTTTATGTGAAAATTAAAAAAAATTATAATGATGAGATGAGATGATATAAAACCGTTCTGTTGAAAAATATAGAAGTTTTTTTTTCCTTATGAAGCCTCTGACCTAAAGCCTGCTCATAAGTCTCCAATAACTTTAACAATCTACTCCATTCCAGTGAATTAGCCTTGCAAAATAGTAGCCTAGCATATGCAAAAAATAGATAGTTCATGTGAATTTGACCCCTAGCCAAGGAAACACCAGTTAACTCTCCTGCAACTTCAACTTGATTGAGAAGGTTACTTAGGGCTTCAAAGCAAAATATGAAAAGATAGGGTGATAGGGGATCACCATGTCTAATGCCTCTTGAAGGCTTGAATTTCTTGTGGGGGGTCCCATTTATGATAAAAGAATAAGAGATTTTGGAAACACATATCATAATGAGCTCAATCCACCTAGTAGAAAACCCCATCTTTTCCATAGCAGCTTCCAAAAAAGGTCACTCAATCTTATCATAAACTTTGCTCATGTCTAGCTTCAAAGCCATAAATCTAGCATTCCATTGCATTTGACTTTTCATGGTATGCATAGACTCATAGGCCACAATAACATTGTCTGTGCTCAATCTTCCAGGTACAAAAGCACTTTAAGTAGGGGAAATAAGAACTAGAACAATGGATTTCAATCTGTTTGCTAACACTTTGAAGATAATCTTGTACAATACATTGCAAGAGTAATGCTAGATACAGTCCTAGGGTCCCCCATTAAAAAAATAATTTTTTAATATAGGTTATAGATTTACCCACTTTTTTTAAAGGGAAAGTGTCGGGGCTTGCTCACATTAGGACTACAAATATCATTTATCACATTGCAAAGATTGATGACCTAAACTCAGAAACTTTGGTTGGTTTTGTGACCTTGGGGATTAAAGCTATGTGAGTATCATTGAGATCCTTGGCCCAAGAATCTATTTTGGAAACTTCTATGACTGCTACACACACATCTTGTCCTACTGTTTATCAGTTATTTTGATAGAAGGTTGCGGGAAAGCCATCAGGTCCGTGTGAACTTAATGGATTCATATGAAATACTGCAACCTCAAATTCTGTGTCAGTACAATCTTGAAGAAGTTTGTCATTCATCTCCTTAGTAACAATGGGAGCTAAGGATTGTAAGCATTCTTCTATCCTTGAAGGTTGCAAGAATGCAAATAAATCTTGGAAATAACATTGGAACACAGAGCAGATCTCCTCATGTGTGTGTATTGTATGCCCTTCCCCATCTGAGATGTTGCTTATAGTATTGGTCTTCCTCCTCTAGTTTGCACTCATATGAAAGAGCTTCATGTTCCTATACCCCTCTTGAGCAATCTTTGTTTTGCTCTTTACTTCCATTTTAAATCTTCCTCTCAAGTAGCCTATCCACCTCCTTCATCAAAACGCTGATTCTCACTGTGTGTTCACTCTTATTTGTCTCATGAAATTGTTTACTACGATAAAGCTTAGCATTAATGAGATCTTTTTGGTTCTTAAAGGGCACTTTGCTCTATCTCCTCAGAGTTTCTTTGCATCTTTTTAGGCCATCAATGGTTTCTTTTAGAATGTTTAAAGAAGTTGGGGTACGAGTCCAGGCTTCCCTAATAAGATCATTACATTCTTCCCTTCTAACCCATCTAGCTTCATACCTGAATGGCTTCTTCCTCTTTCTTCATCCATCAAATTCACCATATTAATCAGTATAGGGTAGTGATCTGAGCTTTGTGCAGCAAGTATGCTAACACTGGTTTCAGCATATTGATTGATCCATGCAGAGTTGCCCAATGCTTGGTCCAATCTTTCTTTGGTGAAGTTGCTCCCTTATCTATTGTTGCTCCAAGCAAATCGTGATCTTTGGTAGACCAAATCACTTAAGCCAGACTCTTCAATGGCTTTTCTGAAATCTTCCATTTGCTTATAAGTAGGGGTGTCAATATGTGACACGACCCATGAACTCAACACGAACACAAATACGATACAAAATTAGAGGGTTTGTTTGATGTTAATGGGTTCGAGTAAAAATGGGTTGACCCATTAAGATACGATTTATAAACGGGTTAATCCGCTTAACTCGAAATCAACCCATTTTGACTCGTTTAGATTTTATTTCAAAATTACAATTTTATTATTGTTGAGTTATAATATTGGTATATCTAAATATGTTTATGATTTTATTATTGAGATTGCAATTATGGACTTATACACATATTTGTTATTGTAGAATTTGTAATATTGCTTTTATTATATGTTAACATTTGAAAAATATTGATATTTTTTGTTAGTAGGTAGTCTTATTTTTTTAGATATTGTGGCTGCTAATAAATATAGATTTTAAATTTGATGTGAAATTATGTTAACTAGGTCAAATGTGTTATGCGTATTAGTTCAACTCATTTATATGAAACGAGTTTAAATGAATTGTGTCATGTTGACCTATTTCTAATTTATTATTAAATGGATCAAAACAGATGACACAACACGACCCGTTATCTAAATAGGTCAGGTTAAAATTTGAAAATTTGACACGTTTAGCTTAACGGGTTGGGTTCGGATTGACCTATATAGTAGAATATTTGTAACTTGACACAACACGAATACGTTCCGAAAGCACGATTTGCCACCCCTGCTTATAAGGTCTTAGAGCAGCTCTAGGTTTTTCAGGTTGGTAAAGGATTTCATTGAAGTCTCCCATGCAAAGCCAAGTCATGTTCTCAGAAGGCTTTAATTCTCTCAGTAACCTTTAACTATCATTCCTTTTTTCTGTTAATGGGTTGCCATAGAAACCTGTTAAGAGCCATTTGCTGCCTGTGACTAGTTGTGTAATCTTGAGTGAAATGTGCCTTTGAGTGTAAGATTCAAGTTCAACTTCCATTTGATCCTTCCCTCCACTCCACCCTATACTATCCACTACAAAACTACTATTAAAAACCAACTGGTTCCTTACTTTCTCAGACTTCCACCTGTCACACTTTGTTTCTATGAGGAAAACAAAAGTTTGAGCTCTTTGTGCTCACCAAATAGTGAAGTTCTAGAACTGTTGAGAGTTTCACAATCCTTGACAGTTCCAACTGAGGCAATTCATTACTGTTGGTGGCGCTGCATAACAACCTCCACCATTACCTCCTGAGTTAAACTCCTTGTAGGAATGAGCTTTTTTTTTTTTTTTTTTTTGCCTTTTTGCCTTTTAACAGATGGCATAGCCAATAGCTCCTCCAACACTACTCCAGGATCTCTTTTCTTATAGTCCCCACTATTAATCATAGTAGTAGCATGTTTAGACAAAGAAACCTCTCTAGCTCGTCTCTTCTAGCTAGTTTTCTTTTTTGACACATCAATACAATTATTAGGGGACAAAGAAACTTCTTTGGTGTTGACTATGCTGCAAACATGTGGAGAATTTTTTGAAAGGGTAGCATTATTATGGCCTATATTAGAAGACTCGAAATCCATACTAGCAGGAAAATCTTTACCTATTGAAGGGTCCTCAGGCATTGGCTCGGTGGTAGCAGATTGAGAATGACTTTCTTTCTTAGAGCAATAACCTTTTGTGGACTTCTCTTCATTGTGGCAATCTTCATGAAGTAAGACCCATTTCCCTTCATTTTCTTGGTTTTTGAACCACCAAAATTGTTTAGAATATCTTCATAATCTTCAGTTTCTAAATTAGCTAGAACTTCCTTAGATTGTGCCTCAAATTTCTCCATTGATTCTCCCTTGCTTGTTTTGGATTCATTGCTATCTCTTGCATTCAAATGTTGCTACCGCCAATTGTTTGGTTAGGCCACTTCCGGCCTACCTCTGTATTTTTTGGTTCCATATGCATTGGATTTAGCTGGCTGTACTCGGAGCCAAGGCCCATACTGCATATGTGATCCTTCTGCCAACTGCTTGCCTTGTTTTTGCAATGAGCAGCCTCTTCCCTTGTGCTTCAAGACTTCAAATTGGAAGCAAAAGCTTCACAATTGTTCTTACTTGAAGGCAATCCACATCTGTTTTCCACCAACATCTAACCCCTTCCTTGATCAAGTTGTTTGGTTATGTCAAGATCAACTCTAACTCTAAGAAATTTGCCCCATCCCAGTCCTTATTTGTCCACATCTACCATCAAAACATTATCAATGACAGACCCTATTTGCTCACCAACTTCCTTTGACATACTTGCTAATGGTAGATTAGGGAGCTGAACCTAGAAAGGTTCTTGTGAGAATATAAAAACACTCAGAGTACTTCCTTCAAATTCCTAGAAAGCAACTAGGGATCTATCAAATGACAAGGGCCTTCCAAGCATGATTTTTTCTTTATTAGATTCCATTTGAAATTCTATAAGATATCGATTCTCCCTTACTTCTTTGAATGTTATCCATCCTTTTGGTTTCCACACCTGTGACATTTTATTTTAATCTAAATGCCTCTTTGTTCAGCCTTTTGTCTGTTGTGATCAGTGCCAAAAGGCATTGTTTCTCTCTGACTTTTGATTCAATAACAATTTCTTCCGATAATTGAAACACTTGCTCTTCCTCCTCAATAAGTTTGAGGCCTTTCCAAAGTTTAAAAAGGTCGTCATTAGACATATTGACACTTTATAGAATTGAATTTGAGAGACTCATAAACGTTGTCGTAGCAAAGAAAGTCACACCTTACTCTTGAGAGAAGAGAAGGACCTTGTTGATCCCCAATATACCTTTTTAACTTGGTTCTATTCCACACCCATGTTTTGAGAGCTTGATTGATGGTAGTTTACGATGAAACGTTAAATAATCTAGATAAATGCTTTGGTCACAAAACAACTTCATAAAAAAATTCATAAACTGACATGATGTGATTTGATTTGGTATATCAGATTATAAAATTATTTTTACTATAAAATAGATCTGATGTATCACATAAAGTTATTCTAATTTGTGAGTTTATTTTTGTAAAATCTCTTTATATCAAGCAAAAACCCTAAATATTTTCAATACCATTTAATTTTTTCAATCTCTTAATTAATTTAAAAAGAAGACTGCTAGAGACACAAAGGAATCCCAATCCCACAAACTACGTGGCACTCCCATGTCCGTTGAAATTTTGTTTTCTCCCTCCCTTGCGCCCCACCCCCCTCCCTTCCCACTGTTGCAAACCAGCGTCCCCGTCCCAGCAAATATCAGACGTCGTTTGTCAGAGCCAGCACCAGCAAACCGCTGACATAATCTTGCTGCTCCCATTCCTCTCTGGCATGTACATACAATTTTTTTCCCACTATTTCTCCCTTCCCCCTCCCTTTTAGTGATTTTTCTTTGTAATTTCTTTTAGTTTCTCATTAACCAAACAGAGAACAAGCTGCAAATTCAATATTTTCTTTTCATTTTTTTTATTTTCTCAACAACCAAACAAAGTGAGAAATCTATCGATTTCCTTTTAGTTCCTTCAGAGAGACATACCCGACGATAGAGGGCTGACAGCAATGTCGTCTGGCTGTCTAGGGAGCTCCGGGAAAGGAAAGTGGGGGAAAGGGTACTGGGGCGTAAGGGGGAAGTGAGAAAAAAAGAAAGAAAAGGAAAGTGGGAGAGGGGTATTGGGGCGCAGCCACATGGGGTGAAGTGAGAGAGGAAAAAAAAAAAGGAAAGTGGGGGAGGGGCATGGGTGGGGAAGGGAAATAAAAAGAAAGAAGAAAAACTGAAATGCATAAATGGTAAATATTTGTTCCATGCCTATCTGTTACTCATATGGATAGATACACTAAATGAGTATTATAATATTTAATAATAATATTATAAGATTCATGCCTATCTAATTTTTTTTTGAGGACATACAAATTTGACTTAAAAACAAGTCAGTTACAAATGTTAATAGCTTCCCAGCACACTTTCGTGACTGACATAGTCTAGCCCAGACGACAAATCTCTAAAAACCTAAGTCTAAGAGATCTGTTGTGCACAACTCTGTCCATGACAGAGTTAACAAAACCCCATATCTCGACTAAACGGAGTATGGAGCACTGACCCCACCATACGCACCGCCAAGCGGAGGGGGGACCACTCCATTCGTTAACAAAACCCCATACCTCGACTAAGCGGAGTATGGAGCACTGACCCCACCATAAGCACCGCCAAGCAGAGGGGGGACCACTCCATTCGGACTAAGGTTCGAAAGTACTATTTTTTTAGATTTTTATTTTTCTAGAAAATAAAGATAGGACATAAAATAAAATACAATGAGGAACACTACGTAAAACTGGAAAAACAGTGCACTAAGAGGTTGTTGTGGCGTGTGCAGTACACGCGCTACTCTGGGAGGAAAACGACGGACGATCTTGGAAGTCCCAGACTCTCAGGCTCCAAAAGCGTCGCGCATGGCGTTGGCAGAGGGCTTCTCGATGGCGCGAAGAGTCACGCGCGAAACATTTCCAAGAACTTCAACCCGCGCGTGCAAGCCACTCGTCGTTCCGTTTGGCACCGTATTTGGTGGTCTTGAAGATCGGCGGCTGAGTAACACCATGGAGGGGCACGTGCTGGTCTGTGATCGTCAAAAGCTTCCAGATTTGCAAGTCTCCCTTATTTGGCCTGAAAAACATAAAAACACAAAACGAACCACTACACTGAGGAGGGAGGGAGGGAGGGAGGGGGAAGGGAGCTGTAGCTGCCATCCCCTCTAGCCGATTGATTCATGCCTATCTGTTACTCATATGGATAGACACGAGTATTATAATATTTAATAATAATATTATAAGATTCTTGAATAATTTTTCAAATTTAGAAACAATCTAGCATATAATATTTATGAAAAAGGATTTATATACATTATTTTTTACAATACTTTACATAATTATGTTTTAAATGAAAAATATTTTTATAAAATATCTTATAAAAGTAACATCATTTTATAAAATATCCTATTTTATAATATTATTATGCAATATGTTATATAATGTGTCGCGAGTATATTACTACTCAATTGGAATTAGCTACATGCAGATCTGCTTCCTGCCACGAGTAGCTCAACTCACTTTGAGAGAGAGAGAGAGAGGGAATCGTCGGAGAGGGAGAAAAACTCAGGAAGAAGGCGAATCGAGAGATGAGGGCGTTGAAACCTGTACCTACAAGCATAATGGCAAGCCGATTGACCAACCTTATATCGCGTCCCAAGTCTGTTTCCGCGCGCGCATCATCCGCTCCTCACCTTACTCGCCAGGCAAGCCACCATACCCTTCTCTGTCTATCGGTATTCCTGTATGGTGTATATGTCTATATATGTGTGTGAATGGAAGAAGTATGCATGTCGTGGCATGAAATTTTAGTACTGCTTTCCCCAATTTGGCTGCAAAAAGACGACGAAATGATGTCAGCTCTATTCACTTTTGCTCCGATTCATCTTGTATTTGTCTGGAATTTTGTACGTTTTACTATTTTTGTCATCAAGTCATCGGTATAATTTTCAGATACGTTAATAATGACAAGGGAGTTTTTATATCAGATGAGCACGGATGCGCAGAGTGTTGCTTCTCGGCTCAGTAGTTCCGGATTATTGCGGAGCCAGGGGCTGATTGGAGGGAAATGGGTTGATGCATATGACAAGAAGACCATCAAGGTCTGCCAGAAACTGAACATGTTTGGTTCTTATTGAATGCATTAATCATTGTAGTGAGTTTAGGAGTATGTGCAGATTGTGTGCCGCCACCTCTAGCGCACAAGGGGGAAACTTGGGCGGTGTTTTGGTTTTAATTAACATAGCAACAGCTCGATGCTTACTTCGATTTCTATTTCTTTCTTGCAACGACCAAGAACACAGGATTTTTTTTTTCTTTTGTGATTTTTCTTTTTGTACAAGCTGTTTGTTTGTATGTTAGTATCTCCAACCTCCAAAATATTTGGTGGGTTTATAAATATTCATTTGCTGGAGACTCATGGCAAGTGTTATTCCTGGATATTTAAATTATTGGATTTTGATTCCGAGTACAATGCTTCTACAATTATACCTTAAAGCTCAAATGGATAAAGGTTATCATCATAGACATATATGTATTTATATAAAGGTTTTTTGCAAAAAGTAATAAATCAATATACGGAAAATCCTTCAGCAAATTCTCTTTCTATTTTCTTCTTCAACTGGCTGTCTTGTTTTTGGTACGCTATGAGAGAAATCCTAAATAGTTTGTCCATGTTTTCTTCTTCTTCATCTTCAGTTTCCCTTGAAGATCCTTCAAATCATTATTACGCTGGCAGTCTTCTTGTTGTTAAATCTCCCTTGTATTATGGGGTTAATAACCAAAATAATTCAAGGTGGCTTTATAAAGGGGTCAGATCAGAAGTGAGCACTCTCTTAAGCAGTACAGATCAAGATAGTGATTTATCATAGCTACTCTTTGCTTGTTCTTTTCCGTTTTGTCCAGATAATTGTTATTTTCTCTGGTTTGCTTCAAAGGTGCCAATTTATTAATGAACATCACACACATTCCACGTCTTGGTAGGTTTACAATCCAGCAACTGGTGAAGTTATAACAGATGTTTCATGCATGGGTGGGAGGGAGACGAATGATGCGATATCTTCAGCCTTTGATGCATTTAATCGTATGGAACTTTAAACTGATATGCACTGATTATATTAAAATTTGTACTTGGAGCAAACTCAGGAATATAATATAATCAGTATGCACTGAGTTTGATGATATCTGTGTAGCTTGGAGCAAACTTACTGCCACTGAAAGGAGCAGATTTCTAAGGAAATGGTACGTTTGCTATACTGTAAATCTTATACATCTGGTTCTGTAGCGATTATTCAAGTTCTTGTACTTCAATCCTGTCCAACAAGGCTGGCCAGAAGACTTTGTTCTCTTATAAATTTTCATATTAGTTTGTTCCAAATTAATTTGAAGGTATGATCTGCTAATTGCCCACAAAGAAGAGCTTGGACAACTTATAACCTTAGAACAAGGAAAACCTTTAAATGAAGCCCTGGGCGAGGTATCTCAGTCAAGCTTTTGCTTTCATATCTTTGAGCACTGGCCTTTCGAATTGTATCTTCATGTTTTCCTCATGGACTATTTTTTTGGCTCCATAAGTTATCAATTATTTGCAACATGTTATATGATAGACTCAGTTTACAGGTTAGCTATGGGGCTGGTTTTATCGAGTTCTCTGCAGAGGAGGCCAAACGTGTATATGGTGATATAATTCCATCAACTCTAGCTGATCGTCGGTTATTTGTTTTAAAGCAGGTGATCTTATTCCTTCCCTTGATGTTTTGTTTATTATATCCTTTATAAGATAAATACTTTTTGTACTGTCAAAGTTTGGTTATATATATAACGACTGTTCCTTGCTTGAGTTTAACTTATTTAAAAATGGTGTAAAAAAAAAGATGTCCAAATATTACTTGCGAAAAAAAAGGAGATGTTCAAATGGTAACATTGAAAGAATACTTATAAAAAAAAAAAACATTGAAAGAATAGGGAAATTATATTTTGCACCTTCAAACTAACACTCATTTTGCAATATGGTTGCTAAACTACACTTTTTCATATTGCACTATTACACTTCCATTTCGTTTCTAATTTCACCCTCTGTTAGTTGTTTGGCGATAAAATGGATGGAAGTGTAATTTTCTGAATGTCAAAATGGACGAAATGCCCCCACTTGAAATGGCAGTATTACGCTACTCCACTTATTATTGCACAATGTAATCTAAGTGCATTTTCTTCATTTTACATCCAAAAATGGCACTTCCATCCTTTGTAATGCTATTGACTGGTGGAGGATGCAATTTGAGATAAAATGTAAGTTTGATGGTGCAATGTGACTCAGTGGTAGTTCATTGATCACATTACAAAATGAGTGTTTGTTCGAGGGTACAAAGTGTAATTTCTATCTGAAAAAGGGAAAAGTAAGGATATGACATGACTGTTAGGGATTCGGATCTAGCTCAGATACAAGGCTGAAGCTTCTATGCAGAATTACCTGAGAGTCCATGCTAGTATCCCTGTTTTCCATTCAGTTGACAGTGCCTCTTCTGTCTTAGTAGTGTAGCCCTTCCACTCTCTAAGACCTCTTAGGATAGTGAGGAGTTATTGTATGAAATGATTGCCCTCCTTCATCAGCCATGAAAGCATAAACATGATATGAAAAAAACAAATGATTGTAGCTTTTGATAGATGGTTTTGGCATATATTTTATGTAGAGATTTCTTGCTGTTGCTTTCACGAATATAACAATTGTTATATTCTCATTTGAGACTATATTCTATATACACTCTTTTAAATTTTATTTTGCAGCCTGTAGGTGTGGTAGGTGCAATTACACCCTGGAACTTCCCCTTGGCTATGATTACTCGGAAGGTCTGCTTAATTTAGGATCAGTACAGTCTAACCCTCTGGCGTATCTTTTGTTTGGTATTTTAAGGAGCAGATGACTTTTTTAATAAGTGAATTTATTTTTGAAATCATCTGTTCTGTGTGTCGCTTACATCAGGTTGGTCCTGCACTTGCATGTGGCTGTACTGTTGTCATAAAACCCTCTGAACTTACACCCCTCACAGCTTTAGCAGCAGCTGAGCTTGCTCTTCAGGCTGGAATTCCACCGGTAATTTTGATAATTTATCTGCATGTGTGTGTGTGTGTGTATACACGTATATGCATGGAAACACATGTACTCTCTTTAGGGTATAATTTAAGTTTGCCACCGCTTTGGGCCCTATAAGTTGAAACCACTACAATGCGGCTTCAGATATAATTATAGTCTGGGGATCTGGTACTGCAAACAAGATTTGTAAATACTTCTTGCTCCTGTCATAGTATGGATTGGTTTGGCTCAGGTTGCTATGATTCAAAGTGTTTTCAAATGTTCCTTTAATACAAAAAGTTTCACTCTACTTACTCCAAGATGGTTTCCGAAGATTAACTTATCCTAAAGGTCATTATTCCAATGCCTTAAAATTAACATCAAGGACTAACTAGTTTAAAATATTAAGGAGTAACTAATTAGAAATGTAGGTCAGACTCAGGTTGCAGAGGCATTGGCCTGTGACTTACCAGCCTTTATCCAAACCCCACAATTGAAATTCCAGAAATTGACTTTCCTAATGGTGATTCACATTGGGTTCAGTTAACTTAGCCAATAGGCTGCCATAGTTTCTAGAACATTGCTTAGCCTATTGTTTCTTCCTTACTTGACCATGCCGGCGATTTCTTTGTTGCTTCATTTGTTTCTAATGTTTACTCGTTTTTAATTGTTTAGGGTGTCGTCAATGTGGTTATGGGAAATGCTCCTGAAATTGGGGATTCTTTACTTGCAAGTACACAGGTTTTTTCTACCTTTAATATATACCGTAATCTTCTCTCAATGTGATATCATGATATCCACGTAGAGATAATTGGTTATCCAAGTGACATAACATTACGCGCTCTTGTTTAATTAAACTTATTCAGGTAAGAAAGATCACATTCACAGGTTCAACAGCAGTTGGAAAGAAGCTGATGGCTGGTGCTGCTGGGACTGTTAAAAGGGTATGCATAGGAAATGAAATGAGTACATGTGGTGACCAAAATGAATACTCAAGGAGTTGTCATGTGGCTAATTTCCCTTGTTCTTGAATTTTCTAGGTTTCTCTTGAACTCGGTGGCAATGCGCCCTGTATAATCTTTGATGATGCAGACCTGGATGTAGCAGTAAAAGGAACTGTAAGTTTGTGTTTTTCCTTATGTGCTGATTGTAATGGTGTTGCTTCCCTCTTAGCTATTAGATGAGTTCACATGGATTTGGAGTGAGCACAAAACTTTTTTTTTAATGAAAATTTGACATCAATTTATAGCTGCATTTAACTTTGATGCATTAAAAGAGGTATTTTTATGGTGAATTGGCATTTTTTTTTATGCAGGCTAGTGGTGAATGGATGGATCATTTACTCTTTTTTTATTCCGTATTGCAAGGCTGTTATGCTCTTTATATTTACGTTGCTTGGGGTTCATTGGGTTATTCCCGGGAACATTATTTTTTTTTATAGGTAAAATTAAATTTTATTGAAATAAAGACATTAACGAAGTACACCGGAAGTATACAAGGAGCATGCCTAATTACATCTAGGTACTCGTGAGAGATACAAGCAGGTCATGAAAATTGTCCGTATTACAAATAATGGCCGAAGCCCAAGAAAGTAAAGTATTGTAGAAGAATCGCTTCAGCTCATCCAAAGAAAGCTCCATGTCTTCAAAGCACCTCTTATTTCTCTCTAGCCACAAGCACCACATAATGCAGTGAGGGATCATTCTCCACACAGCAGCTATTTGTGTATTCTCTTTTTGTCTGTTGTAGCCCCTTCTTTTGTCCTGCTGATTGTCTCTCTCTATTGTTTTCTCTTCAGTTGACCCTTACAAGATTTCTATTCACTTTTCCCACAAGCCTCTCAGACCTACATCCCATTACCTGAAACCTCCTTTATGGGTCATCTTTTATATGGTTCCGATCAGCAGATCCTGTTCAACTCGATATAGAGTTAGTTCCCTCTAGGTTCGGATAGCCTAGAACAAGGTAAAAATGCTATTTCCTTTAATTCCAGAGTTTTTCTCAGCTATTTTGACAAGTGTTGAATTGAATTTATGCGAGTGACTAAAACTGTTTGGAGTTATAGGGCCGTTATTATTGGGTTTGGACATGGTTGTTCTTTTGACTAGACCAATATGCTGGTCCCAGAGGTTTGATGTGAGTTTGAGGTGAGGATAGTTTACAGATATTGCCTGATGATCGGAGAGCTGGATTTTAGAAGATGGATATGAATAAGGAAAGAGGGCTGGATCTGATTAGGTTCAAATGTTCTTAGTGAGCACCATTCTATATTTGGGTGGTTGTTGGTTGTTTCTTGAGTTGGGCCTATTAAGGACATGTGCTTGGCATCAAATGGACTTGTGATTGGCATCAAGTGTTTAGGGCTCTTCTATCAATGTTAACCTATAATTTTTGCAGAAGAAAAAACTTTATCTGAAGATGGGCAATTAAGTAAGAACTTTATTAGATCAGAGCATGAGTGGGTGATGGTGTTATTTTCTTTGTTCTTTATACTTTTTGTCTCTCTTAGATTGAGAGGGGGCAAGCATAAAATCTATTGGTTCCCATCCAAAAGGTAGAAGCTCAAGGTTAGATCTTTTTTACCATGCACTCAGCCCCCTGGATCTTTTTGGTGAACTCAACAATTCTTGTTCAATTCCTTTAAACACAGATAGGTAGTTGATATCATTGTTCTGTTCAATGGTGTTTATCCTTTACTTTTTACATTCTTTGTAGGATTGATTATTTTGAGGGTTGATTAAATGAGCAATGCATGTTGTTGCAGCTTGCAGCAAAGTTTCGTAATAGTGGACAAACATGTGTCTGTGCAAATAGAGTTATTGTGCAAGAAGGTAAGGATGGAAAGATACTATTCACATTCTTAATGATCTACCTGGTTGATAGCATTCTATATTTGTCTGCTTGTAGATAGTCGTTAGATATTGTGAGTAAACTATCAGTTTCTAGAGACACAGATACTATGGATGGTTGTGGGTGTGCGCGCACCAATATTGTAAGCATTGTTGCTATGTTTACACTGAACTACTGCTGCATTTTGAACACAATCATAAGATTATATGGTGAAGTTGCTACAACTTTCTACTGTATAGGGAAGTCCTTGGACAAGAAGTCACCAATTTGCATAGCAATTGTGGTTTGGGGAGCCGGAGAGGTGAACCACTAATGAGTGTAGGGCTCCATATAGTACATCAACCCACAACTAAGCTCAACTAACGGTGTAGGATGGTGGCTATATGTGGCCCACATATATGAGCGTTTGGTTGTTGGAAAGTTGAAAGGGGACATGACCCTAGATGGGGTCGAGTGGCTGAAAAAGATTCATAGAGTGGACCTCAATGAATTAGGATTAAGGTTTAGCTGCTTTATATATGTGGGCCCTCAAATATTATCTGTTTGAGCCAAGACGTGTGCCTATGAGGTTCATCTCACGAGAAGCTTTGGGTTTAGTTACTATTTGGTCTTAGCTTTGGTTTTACAAGTGTTTCTTCTGTCTAATAGCCAATTTGTGTGATGAGTTTATGCCGCTGTTTTTGTTACAGTGGGTATTAGGTTGTCACCTATGTCAAGTCAATTTTGTCATTCTAATTACAAAAATCTAGTTGCGTACCTATGCTATGCACGGAAAAATTGTTAACTTCAAGTTTTGTTTCTATTATAATTGTGGATTTTTCTGAATGTAAACATTATTCAGTTATAAATGTAATAAATAATATATATAGGAAAGAAGACAGAGTGTTATAGAGGAAAGAAGACAGAGTGTTATAGAGGAAAGAACGCAAAGTGTTCCAGACTTTTAGCATTTTAAATTGTCCAATATTTTCTGACATGACCTTTTAAATTATAATAAACTTAAATGACCAAATTCTTGGTTATTTAATAAAAGATTGGATGGCGTGATTCAATAGGAGCAAAGTTCCTACTTTTATGTTTGTGTTATAGATGCTGGTTTGGAGAAGTGGGAACTTTGTTCAAAGTAAATGCTATTTGTGGCTTTTTGTATTGGATAAGGAGGTGGCTGTATACCATAAGCTGGTCTTATTCTAGAATGAAAGCAGCACTAAAAAGTGACCGAAGTCGTTGGATAAACCTATTCAATTTTGCCAGTATTGTGCATCTGACTGGTAGAAGAGGTCACGAATTATGCCTCAGTCAACCCTTGATATGATTGATGTTATCAAATTCATTAATTCAAGCTGCCAAATATCAACTGATATGCATGAGCCTATTGCATTCTCTACAGGGTGAGGAGCAAGGATAGACATAGTGTATAGACTCTTTCAGGGTCCATTAATAATAAGAATTTCTGTTGTGCCCCTCCAGTTTTCTGGACATATCTAGCTTGTATCATCTTGTTGAATATATTCATATGTTTGGTGTGCCCTCTTAATTGGGTATTACAGTTATGCTTGGTATGGTTTCTTTTTAATTTTCTGTAATTGTTTGTTAATGGAACATATCACGTTTGGCAGAGAACATAATTCTAACTTAAAGATTGTATATGATGATAAGTTATTAGAGTCTTAGTGGACTGTTAGTTTATACTGGGAACATAAATTAGTTAATCTAGGGGAAGCAATTGGTACAGCATGATTTTATAGATGGGAAAGAGTTGGATTATAAGGGTAAGGAAATGGTAGTAGCTAAAGCACTTGGTTTTGCTCCCGCAGAAATGAACCACTGTTATGCCAAAGAGAAGCTTCTAGACTTGAGTTGTTGAAAATTAACAAAATGTACACAAACAGACAGGCCAATCTAATTTGATCTGCTAATTGGACTACAGATGTAGAAAGACTGTAAGTTTGGAGCGGTTGTAGCGTAAAGTAGTTTTTTTCTTTGATAAGTAGCATAAAGTAGTTTATTTCATGTCCATTTTATCCTCAACAGCCAAAATGTCAAAGGTCTACAGGTTCCTAGGAATTACGATAAAATTTCCTTTTTTGAAGGGTTGTTTTATCCCTTTCAATTTAGTGCATGGTTGCTATTGGATTTTCGAATTGAACTCCATATGATGGATGAATTGTAGTTCGAGATATATTCATATGTTTTTGGTTATCAGCAAATTGCACTCATATTAATTACTTGATGCTTACTAGCCCTTATGGGTTGGTTCAAGTGGTAAGAGCCTTGGCTTGGTGGTATGCTCCCTCTAGGTATAAGGTTCAAACCGGTGGATGCAAACAGTTTGTAGGGGACTAGTAGAATTTCTCTTTGAATTACCCGAGGTGCACTTACAGGAAATTCCTTGTTGAGAGCCTATGCACCCCCGGGTTAGTTAGGACTTTGTTCCCGGACACCCGGTGCCATTAAAAAGAAAAATTACTTGATGCTTACTTTATTCTTTTTCACACTGCACACAATTGTGATAAAATATACATCAGAAAAATATTTGATCAGAAATTCAGATACTTTTCTGTATACATGGTTTTTACTGGTTCATCTGTCTGGATTTTTTAAACAAGTTCGGTTTTCCTTCCAAATATACTGTTTCTATCCATCTGCAGATCACTAGCTTCGCTTTGCAGGTATCTACGAGAAATTTGCAAATGCTTTTTCCAAAGCTGTCGAGAATCTTCTAGTTGGGGATGGCTTTACTGAGGGAGTGGTCCAGGTAGTCTTTTGTGCATTCTGTGTCAAATCCTTGCTATTGAACTCTTTTATTTTCTATATCACATGCCTTGGTCTGGAGATGATATTCCATTTGGTCATTAACTTTTTGTTTCCTCATAGGGTCCTCTAATCAATGAAGCTGCAGTTCAAAAGGTATGTTTGCTTGCAATATTTCCAGTTTCGAACAAATATTGTGATCTCGCAGTCACATGAATTTCTATATTATCTGGCCCCTTTGGTTTTTTGTCTTGCAGGTTGAATCGTTTGTTGAAGATGCAATCTCAAAGGTTTGTCCACTCAGCTATTCTGTTGAATTTAGTAGTTGCTGACTTGGAGTTTGCCATATCTTATTAAAATTATGTTATTATCTTACCATCCTTGGGTGCCTACTACAGAATTTAGGCGTCCATGTGTCATGTGTGAAAGAACCATTCTTACTTGGGTTCTAGTGTGACCTCGGGCAAGTGGAATGAACATTAAATGTTGGTGTTGAGGTTGTTCAATAAGGCTATATTTTAGCACTCCTCCTTTTAAAGGTGTAGTTTTTGGGTTTAACCTGTCATGGATGTGTATATTTCTGGGGTAGGGGTTGTTCATCCTTTGGCCAAAAAGGCTACGTTTTAGTGTTTAATGGATTGAATGGTGTTCTTACTTATGTGTATCATATAGGGCGCATTGAGTAATCTTATTGGAGTTCGCATAAAATAAAATTGGAAGTTGATGATTGGCCAGAAAAATGAAAAAAAAAAACCAAAAACTTTACATGGAAGATATTAGACTATTACTCATCGAAACATTTTCTGACTTTTGGCACACTACCAAATTTGATCAAGGAAGTTACTTGGTGATTGTCAGGAATCAGAATCATTTGGAACAGTGCATGACGTTCAAAATGCAGTCATTTTTTTTACAACAGCTTTTCTCTTTTCCATAACTCTGCAATAATACCATGAGTGAAGACAGAAGATAAAACTCTGCTGCCTCATTCATTGTGGTCGTAACTTGGTGGAAGAAAATAATATATACCTTCGATTTTTCCCTTTCACTTCAAATTAATAGCTGGAATTCCGGAAAGGACATTCAGTTGGGTTTATATTTTTTTAAAATTAGATATCTTATACTCGTATCTTAAATTATGATTTTGTTTGAAGGGAGCAAAAGTCCTACTTGGGGGTAAAAGACATGGTCTTGGCATGACCTTTTATGAGCCGACAGTGATTGGTGATGTCAAGAGTGGGATGCTTCTATCAAGGTAAAAAGTTATTTTAAAAACTAGTATATTTTAGTCATTGCTACCTTTCACATTCTTTATTATGGGGTCAGATGGCAGTTATTGTTGTGCATGCATATTCAAAAGAAGCAATGTTTGATATGATATGGTGAACTCTACCACAGCTGGGTCATAATAGTGAGCATATGGGTGTCATTTCTTTTGAATGTCTAGGACAAGTTTCAAGAGGTAATGTGCCAACTTGAACATGATCTGTTTAGAGTGTTAAAGTTCCAAACCATTTCAAATTTCTTACAGGGAGACATGGCCTGTCTTACCCATTTCATATATGGATTAGAATTTTGGTTCACACAGTTCACCTATTAATCTGACATAAAACTCACCCAGTAATGTCTATAATCTGTTGTGTTGAATATTCTATTTACATTATTGGACGCTTTCCCTCCTGGTATATGCAAATCCAACATCTCTTAACCGCCCAAAAAATGTGCCTCTTAGGCCTCTTTTGGTTACACAAACTATTTTATTTTATTTCATCTCATCTCATCTAATTATTATAACTTTTCCAAACTCTCACATAAAATACGATAAATAATTCAATTTTTTCAAATCCCAAAACAAAAATAATATTAAAAAATTATATTCTAACAACTTATAAAAAAAAATCATATTCTAACAATATTTTATTTAACTTTCAACTTTCATCTCATCTCATGTGTGTAACCAAATGAGGCATTAGAGTATTGCTACTAAAAATTTGGTTGAAAGCATTCTATATAAAGTCAACCTAGCTGTCTGCTAAATTTATTAAAAAGGATATGGTCATTGTAAGTGTTGGCATGGGTAATTAATTGTGTCAAATATGAGCTATTCAATATGCATAAGATGGGCCAACCCAACTTAGGTGCACACAAGATTAGGATTTTAGGTCAAAATCAATCCTACTAACTTGAGCTTTGATTCCAGTCGTGCCAAGAATTGCCCTCTCTAATCTAGATTGTAAGTTTAACCCCCATGGGTTGACTCAAGTGTAAGGTCCTTGGTCTTGGGGGTATTCCCCCTCAAGATCTAAGGTTCGAACCCTTGGGTGCAAATGATTTCTAGGGACTATGTTCATCGGTGAAAAATTGATGGTTTACTTTATCTATGTGATGTGTGTGCATTACAGGGTTAAGGATTTAACCGGGTAAAAGATATATTTCGTTTGCATGGTCCTTGAGGTTCCTTGTCATAAACAAAAAAAAAACTCATGGAAACTACTCACTAGAACTTGGAGTTGTTTTAGGTCATAAATAGAATTTCTCTCATTTGGGCGTGTTATCCTCTAGGGACCATGTTCATCGGTGAAAAATTGTGGTTTACTTGATCTATGTGATGTGTGTGCATTACAGGGTTAAGGATTTAACCGGGTAAAATATATATTTTGTTTGCATGGCCCTTGAGGTTCCTCGTCATAAAGAAAAGCTCATGGAAACTACTCACTAGAACTTGGATGTTTTATGGTCATAAATAGAATTTCTCTCATTTGGGCATGTTATCCTCGATTATTTATTATTGATTAATTAGTGAAGTTGGCGTAGCAAGCTGTATGTAATCACCCATGTCTTACAAATATTCTTTTTCCCCTGCTGCTTTTCAATTCAATTTTCTTTATTGAGTCAATTCAGTTTGCTTGTTAACCAATCCTATTAGCATGATCAGAGAATAAAGTTGAAATTAAATTGAGAGTTGGTGCTTATGGATTGTGAAACATTTGTACATGCTCACTGGATCATGACAATCAGCAATCCAGTATTTTTATAAAAATACTTGTAGAAAAGTATTTTTATTAAGAAATATATCAAAAAAGATTGTGACTTGGGTATGTATATCCATTTATTTCAGTACACTCATTACTTGCTTTCATAGCAGCTGGAGATCTTTTTTCTTCAACGCTTTCAGTCCAAAGGGTAGCTCAAGTTCTTTGTGTTGAATTATTGTGGATGTGTTGTAATTGGACTGTATTTACACTTTGCGGCTACTGTTTTATTCCTTGCTGCTTCTAGAGCACAGATTGTTTTCTCCCGTGATAATGGGTTTCATGAGTAGATTGTTCATGTCGTAGCGGATATTTGTGGGTATGCAAAGTTCTGATCTGGTTATGTACTTAAATTTTTCATCCTAAATCATTTTACTAGAAGGATTTATTTGTTAGTTTTTATGCACTTTTGCATTTTGTATTACTCTAGGGAGGAAGTATTTGGACCTGTGGCACCCCTATTACGGTTCAAAACTGAGGAGGAAGCTATCCGCATTGCCAATGACACCAATGCAGGTTCTTTTCTTGACGTGATACATGCTTTAATACTTTAAATTCAGAACACAGGAAAAACCTCTCTCCCACCCCTCTCCTTCCCTGGTTCATTAGAAAACCATTTTCTCTGCATGCCCCGGTAAAGTTAGTCCATATTGACTCAAAACCTTCTAATTTCCTCACCCAATTTCTTGGTTGGCTGTTTTTCTGCATGCTTTTGTAGGTTTAGCTGCTTACATATTCACAAACAACATGCAACGCTCATGGCGTGTGTCTGAAGCTCTTGAATATGGACTTGTTGGGATCAATGAAGGCATAGTTTCAACAGAGGTTGATCTCATCTCGTACTTACCTACAGATTAAGAAATATTTGTAGATAGCTTGTCACCGGTATGTTTCAATGCTTCAATGCAGGTTGCTCCATTTGGAGGTGTTAAGCAGTCTGGTCTTGGACGGGAAGGTTCCAAATATGGGATGGACGAATATCTGGAAGTAAGCTCACTGCAAATGGGGCCTTTTAATGCAACTCTTCTTTTCCGTTTTTTATTTTGGGGGGCGGGGGAACCGCTTTGCGTGTTGTGTGTCCACTTTTCCCCAATACCCATTAATTCTCAATAATTTGCTACTTATCAAATAATTATCTAACTCATGATGGTAATTGTTTTTTTTCCTTTTTATAGAAGACAACATATACATTTATTTATGTGCATATTTTCTTTAAATGATTGCAAGTGGCTGCTTTTGATATACACCTTAAGGGAGAACTTCCAATCTTTAGGGATTTACAAATTGCTTCTTTGGACCAGCTTTAGATGCTTGTCAGTTCAACCACATTATTTCCCTGGAGTAGAACACGACAGAAAATCAAATCATCCTCCGTGGACTCCTTCATTGAGAACTGTATCCATACATGCTATAATCTGTGTGCAAATATCGATGGCTGTCCCACATGCATTGTTGCTCAATCTATCTCTGTCACAGTTGTCGTTAACCATTGGCGCCTTTAATCTGGTACTAAAAATAGTGACCTGCTTGACAGTCAACAGGTGGGCTTGGAAGCAGCCATCCCATTAAAAATGATTCCAATTGTAAACCACCATAGTCACTGAAGTTGAATTACCAGCAAGATTACCCTATCTGTAACCTCTCTGTTATTCTAATGTATCCAGCTTCATTCTCTCTTGCTGCATAAAGCATTTCTTCAAACTCAAAAGTTGGAATTCAAGTCATCAAACAATAATCTAAGACTGCCTGTAACATATAAATCTCTCCTTTGATGAGTTGCCAGAAAAGCTTCATTTATTTCAGGAAGGATTTATTTCTTACATTATAATTGTGGTAATTTATGCTTTACCATTCCATCACCCTTATAAAGAAGTTCCAACCAGATATGACCCTCACTGTTGAAATCAGGGGTTAAATATAACACATACTAGAAAAAAATGACTGAATTACATTTTAACACAAGTGATGATATGGCGTTTTTCTTGATCATGGTGAAATGCAATTTGCACTTATAATTTGTTGTTATCAAGGCATCTTCTTGTATTATCTGATTCTAAAGTTTGGTGCTTCCTATAAATGCCATCATACTAATATGCTTATACGTGTGTGCTATCTTTTTGAGCCATCTTTTCATACGATTATTGCAGATGAAATATGTGTGCTTGGGCAATATGAACAGTAATTAATGTGGAAGGTCTGCGCTTGGAATGTTGCCTAGCTTACAGCACAATGTTGGACCACCGTTACCTCTTTCTATCGACCTGAATGATAAAATGTCTTAGTCACATTTCAAATATTGGGTTGATGGTGACACTGCTGCTCTTTATCTATCGAAGAAATGAGAGTTGGATCTTGAACTTTTGGTATGCTGTAAGATGAGTAACATATAAATCTTTACACCAAGTATCCAGTGAATTTTACCTTAATAAAACGTTTTGGGTGCTGCAAAGCTGAGATTTGGCAAAATAAACAAGCGGGCCTTGTTTGTTTGTGTGAATCTGTTTGTTTATTAAGTAACAAGTGCATCTTGTAATTGTTTGCACTTGTTATGCCATCGCATTACACTATTTGTCAATTGCCTTTGTGATTACAGGCTCAAAGATGCAGCAGGGTATGTTGTTTTACCAAGCACATTCATGTAGTTGAGCCAATGAAATCATCAGTTATATTTATCTGAATCCCACCAAAGCTGAGTGTTGCATGTGAGATTTTGAGTTCCATTTTTGAAGGTCCCTAAAACTAACCTGAGCATATTGCTGTTCTTTAGGTAGTCATTCCGATTGTTTACCGATGACAAGTTTTAGGCCCTGTTTGGATGCATAAATAGTTTCATCTCATTTCATCATTGTAACTTTTTAAATTTTCACACAAAATATAATAAATAATTCAATTATTTCAAATCCCAAAACAATAATAATATTTAAAAATAATATTCTAACAATATTTTATTCAACTCATTTAAAACTATTCTATTTCATCTTCTATCCAAACGAGCCATTAGAATCTTTTGTATAATTGATTATTGATTTAATAATGATTTTTTTTTTCAGCGTATCTAGCACGTTATCTTTTTGAGTATAGAAAAGTGCTAAGTTCACAAGCAAATCTCACAAAAGAAACTCATAATCTGATGTGATGTGACTTGATGTAATACATTAGATTATGAGTAATGCTATATATAGTCGTGAAATGTGCAAACGCCGTGTAATCGCTTTGAAAAAGAGTGGAGTCCACTATTAAAAAATTAATTTCTTTTCATGTGGGTCTCATATTTATTTACTTTTTTCAAAGCGATTGCACGATGACTGCACACTCACGACTGCAAGTATCATTTCTCCCATGGGTGTAACACTCATTTAACACTATTGAAGTGAAAAATATATATTAGCCATTGAGCAAGTTTGAAACTCAAAATTCGAACCCTAATTTTGGGGTTGGTTCAAGCATTGCAACTACTGGAAAAGAAATCCAGCCAAACCATTGGTAAGTGGTGGTGAGTATGATGTTGGGGTTGGTTCAAGCTAGCATTGCAACCACTGTTCTAACTATTGGCAATGGCATATAGATGGTTTGGAGCCCTCTTAATTCACTTCTACTTACCAAGTTGTGGTACTTAGTCCACTCAATGTGACAGTATCAACATCAATTATAACGAAAAAATGGCAAAAAGGAAAAATAGAATGGTACTTTTCTCGGGAAAATCTTTGGCCTTTTGGCCTAAAAAAGATGAGAAAAATTGGCGTTGTTTGCCTAAATTAAGAGTACAAACTACCAATAATGTGGAATTGTTATTTAATTTTTGCATTTTGAATTGGATGGTGCTCCAGAGGTACTGGTGTGATTTTCCTTTCTCAAAATATTGAAAGGAAAATCAAGCTTCTCACCTCTAAGAAAGGGAAATTGGTAGAAGATAAAAAAATGTTGCATTTACACGAAAAAGTTTACACACTGACGTGAGTTAATGTACTATATTAGATTTACTTTACAATAAAAGAATTTTACAATATGATAGATCACATTAAACCATATTACTATGTATATTTTTTTACAAGATTTTTTTAAGAACAAACATTTTTTAACAGAAATTACCCTGTTGCCCGTTTGAAACACTCCTTAGTCCTTTTATTGTTCTTACAGTGTGGCTTGGGCTTTTGTACTGTAACCCAATTAAACGAGTAGCCCCCCCCCCCCCAGTTGGTGCAATTTCTCTTATTTTGAGCAGCCGTAAAACCTCCCTACCAAACTCAACCTTTGACGACGCCTGGATTTCAAGATATCTTGTATACAACATTCTTATTCTATTTTAAAAAGTAATATTTACGGTCTTGGATAATATTAGTCCCATCGCTCCCAGCTCCTGCTGGGAGTTACCGTTAGCAATTTTTTATTTTTTTTATTTTATATTGTGATTAAAGAAGTAATTTTTTTTAATGATGTTGTGATTTTTTTTAAAAAAATATATATTTGAAAGTGTTAAAAAAATACATGTAAAAAAAAGCAAAAAAAAAAAAACCCAAAATAACTAGCGGGAACTAACGGTGGTTGTAGTGCCGCCTTAAAAATTAAGGAAAATGATACTCTCACCACTGGTTCTTATAGCTCGGTATTACCGCTGTAATTTTTAAATTTTTTTACTTAGTGATTACAAAAGTATTTTTTAATAATATTGTATTTTTTATTTATTTTTTAAATATTTAAAAGTATAAAAAAATACATGTAAAAAATACAACAAAAAAAAGAAAGACCAATTATGCCTAAAGATAGCTCCCAATGAGATCAGCTAGGAGCGGTGGACGTAGCACTGTCCTTACAGTCTTAGAGTGTATAAATCCTACACTCTCTTTAAAGAAAGTGGATAAATATGAAATTCTCATGAAAAAATTATTTTTTTAATGGTAGAATCTACTTTTTTTAAAAAAAGTTTTTTAAAAAGTGCGCAGGACTTGCATACTCTAAGATTATATATAGCATTACTCATCTATTTTTGTCTCAATATATTAACATGACAATATTATTTATTAATCCTTACAAAATTTTCTTAAAAAAATGAGATTTAATATATAGTTAATATACCAAAGTTATGGACAATACCACATCGACAAGAAGGAAAAAAGTGGGATGAGAATATAATATATAACATGATCATCTTTCTAATTTCAATTCGATATTAGCGGGTAACAACCTCTTGTGGTAGAAACTTTTGACTAATATATATTATTAATGAGCAAAAAAAAAAAAAAAAAAGAAAAGAAAGAAAAAGAAAAAAAATCATAAAAGAAAAAGAAGAAGAAGAAGAAACAATGTAAATTAAAAAAGATCGAAGGATGTTTAGGTATACAATAGTTATTTGGTTGAGTTCAGTCCTGCCTCAGTATGTGCATTCCAATCCAAAAGGTTTATATATGAGAAAGGAACTTCATATATTCCCCGGCCACTACAATGAAACTTTGAGGATCCTCAGCCATCACACATATCCATCTATCATTGTCATCATCATCATCCTCATGATCTCACATCCTTGATGTAATCTCTGACTCTATCATCTTATATATGATCATGATTCAATGTAATGCAACAACATGAGTTGCTGCAACAAACACAATTAATGGACGGTGCACCACCCTATCACATGCATCTTTGTAGAGGCCAGAACTATATGGAAAAAAGAGAGAAGCTTTGCAAAGTAATTCAAATTGGACATAAAAATGGGTCCCGCAAACTCACCTTAAAGGAATATATTCATCTTAAAGAATAATTCCCCTAGAGAACATAAAGATGCTTGAAATTCAAGCAAACATGCCCTTAATACCAAGCCAACCCACTTTTCCACTTGGCTTCTAGCGCCTTTGACACTTAAATAAACTAATTAAAAGTTTAATTCTAACTTTGCTTGAATATATTATAGGGGGAGGCTAGCTAGGAAGCCAATGCCATGACAGTAGTAGTACTAGTCTAAAGAGGAATCTCCAAATCTAAATGATTTTTTTTTCTCTCTCTTTTTGCCTTTCTCTCTTCTCATATAGCAAGTAAATCATTTTCATATTCTAAGCAAGTGCATGGCGGTGGGAGAAGGAATTTCTGGAGTCAAAATTATTATTTTTTCAAACTAGCTGCTTGCATTGGCTTTGATTTGTGGACTGTTTTTGTGGGTCCCGATTAAACTTTTCTCTTATAGATGGCACAGAGTCATGGATACTCGTATTTTGATTCTTGAGGGCTTGAAATTTCGATTATTATTGATACTAGCTAGTATATATAGTTATACGATTAAGTAATACATGATGAACTTCTAGATTTTTGGGAGAGGAATCTTCCTTTAATTGTAAAAGAAGAAAGCATCTATTCCCATTTGGATTTGGATGAATAGCATGCATTATATGATCTCCCCTGGATTTGACATCCTTCATCCTTTCATATATATATATATATATATATATATATGCATATATGGGGTTAATTTCCATGAGAGAGAGAGATCTAGAGAGAGAGATGGCTGGGGTATTGTTTCCATGCATGCATGATCAGTAGTAGTAGTACTCATGCATGATATATATATATATATATATATATATTTTAATTACTTTTTTGAGTACAATTACTGCTTGGGTGGGGCTTGTGCCAATTTATTGTGTTTGACCCAATTTTAAACTTTTGTTTGTTATGGTTTGGAAGGGAGTAGTAGGAATGCATGCATGGAAGGACAATCTTCAATTCCACAAAAGTGATAAGGCATTGAGCCCCAACAAACTTTAGAAGTAGAAGGTCCCCCCACTCTTGCATGTCATCAAAAGCTACATTCACATACTAAATCTTTTTTTGCTATCATCTTCTATTTCTAAAGTATTACCACAGCCCTAAAGTAATTACTTCCATATATATCTTTTTGTTTTCCAGTGCTACCACCTACCTTTTCCTCATCCTCATCCTCCACATCTATCTATATATATATATATATATATATATACAGATCATGTTTCAGTTTAGAGAGGGTCTTTTATTTAATTTCATTATTGTAGCTTAATTAATGGCACATTATAACTATAGGGATTATATATAGGCAGGTTGCTGGATTTGCTGTTTTCTTGACATATATATATATATATATATATATATATATCTATATATATATATTATTGTAGTACGTAGTCGTGCACTTTGTAATTCTTCTCGGAAGGAAATGGTTAATATCACAACACCTGCTGTACTTTGAGACTTTCTGCAACATACAGTTCTGCTAGCTGCTAGCTAGTACTAGTACTTCTGCTGCATGTATATGAATATATTACTGTTGCTGATGTGATATTAATAATGCCGGCCTGTTAATAATTTGTGTCAGCTTTCTTTTTGCCTTGTAATTATTGTATCAGCTTGTATCTGGTTAACGATCGATTGTTGATATTTGTTAATTTTAAAGAGTTTTCCTTCTCATCGTTTAATTTTTATTTAATTTTGTTATCTTAAATTAATTAAAGTCTTATATTTATCATCTATATATACATCATATGTTTAATAAAAATAAATAAAAAATAAAAAAATTATAGATAATATATAGTGTAGAAATAATGAATAAAATTCTTGATGTGTAAAGCATCTACAAGCTAGGGTGTACACATGCCCCATGAAATTCTAGTACTATAATAACCGCAATTACGAAAAAATAGTAATTTAATTATAATATATATAATTTTTGAAGTAGGAGCTGCTCCTTCATGCATTTTTCTCATGTTAATTGTCCCTCAATTCGGTAGTTTTAATTTTAAAAAATAATTTGAAAGTTGGTATCAATAAATAATATTATGCAATTTGTTATTTTAAAAGCTTGCCTGAGATACTTTAATTTCTATCGATCGCCTATATAATTCTGTCTTTTTTGTCTCTCTCTCTCTCTCTCTCTCTATATATATATATATATATATATTATTATTAGAATAATTAATAATTAAAAAGGCTACGTTCATATATATATATATAAATTACTTTACAATCAGCCAGACGTACATTGTGCGGATCTATGCATCAGTTATTAATATTAATTAACCACCAGAAAATTACTTAAGCAATATAGAGACAAAATTAATAACATCTAATAAAAAACTTGTGTCTCCTAGCTACCATGAAATGGCTCGATCTAATACGTGTCAAAGTTACATTAATGTAATTTAAATGAGTGTAAGGGCATATATATGATCATAAATTATATTTTTGCAGGAAGCAGCTTAAATAATTTAAAGCAGTAGCTAGCTAGCTAGCTGCTTGATATACTGATAATCTAGCTAGTCATGTCCAAACTGGGAAAATATATATATAGAGATTTAGAATATAATAATGAAAAAGCTAATTAACGTACGTACAATTAATTAATTAATTAATATCATGAGATCATGAATTAAGCCTTTATATAATAAACACCTGCTAATTAATTAATGATATATGAGAAAATTAAGCCCTAGTTTGAGATCAAGTTTGCTACCTTTTAATTATAAAACGAAATCACGAGATCGAAGCTCATGAGCTATTTTAATTAAGCATGCAGTAACCCATGCATGCATTCAGCTTGGAGGACTGCTATTTATCAAAAGTTGTCTAAAAAGTACTAACACTTAATTAATGGATAAAAGACAAGCTAACATTAATTCATTCATTGTACTTCTCCAATAACCAATTACTAAATTTCTGATTTTTAAAGGTTGAAAGATATAAAATATACCTGAAAGTAACTTAACCTACAATGCATTTAATATGCAGCTAATTTTGTACAAAAATGTAAGTAAAACCATATAAGAATCCCCCCTCAAGAAAGAAAAATCTAAAAAAGAAGAAGAAAAAAGAACTATATATATATATATATATATATATACTAGATGATGATAGAGATCAATGATGATCTAGATCATGATGTCCCAAAACCTAAGTTTTCTTGATCTGTAGCATGATGAAAACCTTTTTATTGGTAATGACATAAAGCTAGCATGTCTTTGCGTTATGGGCTGCATCATGATAAGTGATAGATTTGTGGGTTCATAATAATTAAGATAAAAAGGGGTCGTACGTACTACGAAAAACAGAAGGATCGAAAATGATCTCATGCATGAGTAGTAGTACTAATAAAAATTTAGGTTTAAAATTATAAATGCATGCATGGCGCCATGCAAAAGATCAAGCATAGTTCCTGCAGTACCAAAAGAAAGGCTAATTAAAGAAGTAGTACTAGTGCTTCATATATATTGCCCATCATCATGATTGCATGCGGGGTCTCACTACTCCCGGCCCGTATCTTTCATGCCAAAAAAGCTCACATGCATATATGCAGCTGCATGCATGGTACAGGAATACAATTCAAAAGATATACATGACAACCTTTTTTGCTGATCATATATCTCAAAAGACTTACCATATATCCATCTACGTACTCTCATAATACAGATCAAATAGAAATAAATACAAAAGATTCCCTCTCATCTCCAAAGTAACCAGTGGGACTAAGACTATTTCTTTCTTTTGAACATTATATTTTCTCTCAAGAAAAACCTTTCCCAAGTTAGTATATATAGAGATGCTCCTCGTGATGAAAATAACTATTTGTGATCAGAATAGACTCATTTTGGTAAGAAATAATTATTTTTGTACAAAATAACTGATAAACTTATCTCAAACCAATCATTAATGAGACCCACTACTTTTTTAATTTCTCATAAAAAAGTTAAACTCATCTCAACCTACTTCATACATTTCAATCTAAAAAGTTAAACCCATATCAACCTAAAAACATTAAACCCATCTCTGTAGGACCTAAAAAATACTATTATTCACAACTGAACAACTCAACATCCAAACATAATCTAAGTCTTTTTTTAATCTTTTTTTTCCCTTCTCACTGTTCACTTTTATTGTACTGTTGTGGCTGCATTGTGTTGATCAGTAGCACTTCCCCAACCTCTTTTACTTAATGAAAATCTGCCTATTAAAAAAAAACCCAGAGAGATTACATTTTTGTAATCCTAATATATAATTGGCACGAGCAGTATATATTCCATATATATATATATATATATATATATATATATATTCCCATTTCTCATGAATACTAGACAGTATGTATAACATGAGTAGTACTAGACATGATGAGTATAGAGTGAGAAAGAATCTTTCCGCAAAGGAAGGCCCCGGACATTAGAAATATAGATCGCATTAAGCACTTTAATTCTTTCTTTTAATAATATTCTTTTACGGAAGGTTAGCTGCTTCTCCCTCACTACGCTTTCTATTAGAGAAGCCAAAGCCAAATTAAGCTCCAAAGCCCTCCGCCATCTTCTTCAAAAGCGCACCCTATTCTTCTCTATTTGCATCGCATTTGTTCTTGAATCTCTTTGGTATTCCCAGAAGCCCTCAGAGAGAGAGAGAGAGAGAGAGAGAGAGAGAGAGAGAGAGATCATGTTCCAGCACAAGAAGCCCTCAACTATGAATTCTCATGACAGACCCATGTGTGTTCAAGGTGACTCTGGTCTTGTCCTCACCACAGACCCTAAGCCCCGCCTCCGGTGGACTGTCGAGCTCCATGAACGATTCGTTGATGCCGTTACTCAGCTTGGAGGGCCAGACAGTACTATTTCTCTTTCCCATGGCTTTTCCTTTTTATATACTATACGGCCGTAGTACTTTAATTTCCTCCTATATCTTCAAGCTTTGTTCATCATTTTATTAATTCTATTGTTTTGTTTTTCATCTTCTGATCTTTTTGAATTTGCAGAGGCAACACCCAAGACCATCATGAGAGTTATGGGTGTGAAAGGTCTGACCCTTTACCACCTCAAGAGCCACCTTCAGGTCTGAATACAACAATATCTCATTCTTCTCTTACTTTCTAGCAACACCTTTTGTTGTGTTCCTGATATTTGGGTTGGCTCGATGACAATTTCTTTTCCTTTTCTGGTTTTTTTCATTCTTTTCTTAACTTGATCAGAAATTCAGGCTTGGGAAGCAACCCCATAAGGAATTCAATGATCACTCGATTAAGGATGGTATGAGATCAGTTGATTCTTCGCTGTAGCCAGGGTTCTTTTATATATATAGTTCTAGAATATTACGTATATTAATTGTTACATAATTCTATACATACCACGCATACCTAACCTTTGTCGTTTGTTTTCCATGGCAGCTTCATCTTTAGAACTTCAACGAAATAATACTGCATCGTCATCCAACATAATGGCCCGCAGTATGAACGAGTACGCATGCATCAATTTATTTATTTATTTTTTCTTCTGGTACCATGATAAACGATCGAATTTATTGGAAAAAGTTGTTTTGTTTTGTTTTTTTTTCTTGGTAATTTAATTATAAATGTATCGCCTAAGTTTTTCTTTTGATTCCTCTTGGGATCGATGGGGGGGTTTGGGTTTACTTGTATGTGTGAAACTGTATATAACAGTAACTCACACATGGTTGATGCGATTAGGATGCAAATGGAGGTGCAAAGAAGACTGCACGAACAATTAGAGGTAAACAACAATTTTCCAAACAGCTTAATTATCTCATGATCTATTGATCTTGACTTTCACTTCATACATTAATTAATGTTTCTCCAAGTCAAGCTAGCTGCCATAATTACATCCTATATTATGGATTTTTGGTACATAAATATGACAGGTGCAAAGACATCTTCAGCTGAGGATTGAGGCCCAAGGAAAATATATGCAAAGTATATTGGAAAAGGCTTGTCAAACCCTTGCTGGTGAAAGCATGGCATCTGGAAGCTACAAGGCTAATATTGGAAGTCAAGGCCTCCCTGACATGGGAGTAATGAAAGACTTTGGTTCTCCTCTCAACTTTCCATCTTTGCAAGACCTTAATATATTTGGAGGTGACCAACTTGACCTTCAGCATAACATGGAAAGGCCACAACTTGATCATGGATTCATGCAAAACAACGATAATATTTGTCTTGGAAAGAAAAGGACTAGCCCTTATAGTGGTAGTGGAAAGAGCCCCTTAATCTGGTCCGACGATCTCCGGCTGCAAGACTTGGGAACAGCTCCATCTTGTCTTGGGCCTCAAGATCATGATCCTTTCAAAAGTGCAGACCAAATTCAGATTTCACGGCCATCCATGGATAGATCAGGCGCGGACATCGACTCCATATCAGATATTTATGAAACAAAGCCTCCACTCCAGGGTGGTGGTGACTCTATGGGTGAAAAGAAATTCGAAGCATCTGTAAAGCTTGAAAAGCCATCTCCACGAAGGGCACCACTTCCCACGGACAGGATGAACCCTATGATCAATGCCGGTGCCATGCCTCAAGGAAGAAACTCACCATTTGGGTGATTGTAAATCTTTAATTATAATTAGATGTAATTGACTTTTAAGCTATGAGATCTAGGGTTTTGGTGCTTGAAGAATAGCAGTTAAATTAGGGTTTCAACTAAAGAAACTATGGTATAATGCCTTGCATGGCAGATCTTATTTAAGACGTTATTGTTATCCTGACTGGTAATTAAATTGGTGTTTTATTGTGAATCAGGTAAGTTCTTGATGCTTCTTTCTTGATTGCTCTAATTATATACTTCACACAACACACACACACACACACACACACACACACATATATATATATAGTTCATATATTGAACTAGTTATATACATTAGTTGATGCTATTCATGATGCATGCAGTTTGGTTATTTCTTCTTCTTCAGCCAGCAAACTTTCAGGTTGATGGCCGGCATGGAACATTCCATGTCTGAATTATTAAGCATAAAAGAAAACTTCTTCCAAATTTCTTGTGGAAATAGATATTACAAGTACCCTTTAAAATACAATCAGGACTGGGTGCAGTAAAGTTTAATTGGTGCATGTTGGTCACGATTTATCTGATTATTGGGGCTTCAGCTTTTCCTTTCATGTGTTTGCATGAAGATCAAGGACCAAAAAACAAAGAAAAAGGAAACTATATGCAATAGTTTAGTACTCATTATAAGATCTTAGTCCTTATATATATGTTGTGTGTTTTTTTCTCTTGTTTTTTAATTAATACCTTGCCTGTATCTATCTTGTTTGCTCAAGTGGCCTTTTTTTGTTTTTTGGTTAATCTTACGAATGCAGTAACCTTTTCTAACTGTTTGCTTTTAAGTTAGTTGCTCTGTATATGGTAGTTAGTCCTATGATTGGAGACAAAACTACTGGGAAATATATATAAATATATATATATATATATATATATATATATATATCAAACCATGCATGACACCCCACCCATCAAAGGCAAATATAGGGTTTTGGGGAACACATACCATAGCAAAAAAAAAAAAAAAAAGGGGAAAAAAATGAGAAGTTTATACAATCATGAATCATCTGCTATATATTTAGTAAAGAAAAAACTGAAAGAAGGTAGCTACTTTCCTTGAGTGCAAAACATTCTCCTACAAGAAAACCCGACAAAGAGGATCTATCTTTCATTCTCTTTTATCTACTTTGGTACTCCATATTCTTCACGTATCAAACAAAGAGGGAAACCGGAGTAGCTGTCATCATTACGTTTGCTTACGAAGTCCCTCGATCTGATGAAATCTCTGCAGGTTTCACTACTTATTAATCTGATTAATTTGTTAAAATATAAAATAAATAATAAAATTTATCTCTTTCCATGAGTTTAAACTTTTAAAACAAGTCGTGATTTCACATAATATCAGAGCAGAGGTCTTGAGTTCGAACCCTGACTCTACACTCTATGTTATTTAATTAAATATTCCACGTGTTGGACTACCTATTGAGAATGAGTCTGGCCAACACGTGAAAGATTGTTAAGATATAAAATAAATAATAAAATCTACCTCTTCCTATGAATTTAAACTTTTGAGACAAGTAGTAATTTCATAAATTTAAACATTAGTATGGTGAAATAATATTATAAGCCCCCTGATAATTAAAAAACCTTGCAAGTCAAACACCTCAGTAGTTTAATTTCTAGTGGTTTTTTCCGATACATTATTGGAAATTAACAACCTCTCGCATTTAATTCCTAGTCTCCGACACAATCCTTAATTTCCGTAGTTTTGGAAAAAAGTTTCATGTTTTGGATAAAATTAGTAGAGCCCTAATATTTCATAAATAAAGTTCATTGCCACCCATCAGTTAATTGGCAGCTTCCTGGATCGGACCTACAAATGGTGACCCCTTTTCTTTTTATTTAATTTGTTACAAGAACTATCTCTCTTTCTCTCTCTAAATCTACGATATAAATTAATTGGGTCCATGCAGAGGCTACTCTCTGTTGAGGGGAAAAGCTGGGGGGTTCCACTTGCTTTATTGGTTGCAGAGAAAATGTAGCCACTGCAAGTTGGCAAGAAAGCACCCTCACTCCAAAAACACTCAGAGAGAGAGAGAGAGAGAGAGTGGAAAAGCTAATAAAGCCTAAAGGGAATGAAGAATACAACGCACTCCCATGCGTGCAGATATCGAGGAAGCTTCTACCTTTATGTGCACAAAGCAAAAGAGTCCTTACTCTGCATTAAAAGCTGATGGTGCATGGTTGTGGTTTCCTTATATTACGAGTTACATGCAGTATTTGAGTTATTGTTTACTCAGAAAAATCAGATCAGATGATAGGGTTATGAGTATCATGCCAATATAAGCCAAATGATTCAGTAGTACTGCACATTCTTCCATGCAAACGTAAATCATTTTCAGCTCCAGTCAAGCACTTTGGATTCTGCAGTCTCCTCACTCATTCGAAAACTTTGGGTCTAGTAAACTAGCTATTTCCCTATAACTAACAATACACAGTACAGAAGCTTCTTTTGCTGCCCCTAGCCCATCTCTCTCTCTCTCTCTCCCACAGTTGGAGACTACTAAAAGGTTAGTCAAATTACTACAAAAACAAGCTGATAAACATTTTTTTTTCCTTTTCCTTTCAGGAATAAAAGAAACTGATGATGAGAAAGAAAAAGGCAAGCCTCTACGTTGTCAATTAATCTTTGATATCTTTGCGTCCACATGATATATTTTCCATAGGCTATATATTTGAGATATATCACTCGCAATTATTTAAATTAAAAGGCATGATAAAGGGTTAAAACATAGAGTTTCATGTTAGCAACAGAGAAAAAGAACAAAGATAGAGAAAACTTTAATTTTAGAAGTATAAACTGGTTATGACATGTGTTAGTGTAAAATAGTATGTTTGCAAACTCATTGTCAAAACTTGCATGTACAGATAATTAAGTTGTAATAATTAATGTTGCATGAGTAAGTTTGGGTTAATTAAGTTGGATAGACACACATATGACAGTAGGTCGACTGAAATCTGCAACTTTTGATTTGTGAGACATTGGCTCAAGTGACACGTGGAATTAACCACAATTCAAAAGGTAAGGGCTATACGTGGAATTAACCATTAATGTACATTAATGGTTCGAGCTGTGAATATGAAAATTTCCAATATTTTTAATAGGACCTATATATATATTTTTCCTGATTTGTGAAGAAGATGGTGAATTAAGACAACAGAAAAGTAACAAGAGGCTTTTTGAGAGATATGCGAATTAGCCACTATTGAAACCTTTTCTTATAAACTTGTATTCTATTTACAAAAGATAGGAGATGTTATATAAAATATGAAAAATTATATTCATAAGCCTGTGTGGAGTACACACATGCTTATTGCTAATGCAGCAAGATTTAATTTTGTAAAGAAAATTTATATATTTGAATCTAGCAAATAAAATTGTGCAACATTAATAACGTGGATGATGCATTCTCCATACCGGCTTGAAAATAGAATATCTCATAAAATATATATAGTGGTACTAAATTGAAAGGAGAGATTCCATTTCATAGCTTGCTTAGCTCGATTGACCAATGGAGAAAATATTGCAACAGCTGCTAGAATATTAATGGAGTACATATATATATGACTTTCCAAAATTGTTAGCACTGATTGGCTTTCCTTTAGGGTAGCAACAACTATGAGGGTTTTTCTTTTACTTAATATGAGTTACCATCTTCTCCTGTGACAGGCAAAGCTCTTGGTGGAAAATGTGCTTTATCATACCCCTCCCTTCAAGCTGGAGTTCAGTGGAAATAAGACTCCCAGCTTGATTTAATATGACCGAAACTGATCTTTTGATAGGGGTTTGGTAAAGATATCGACTACTTAAAGGGTGGATGGAATACTTCAAGAAATTACGGCACCATGAGCAACTCTTTCCCGAACAAAGTGGAGTTCACTGTGTTTGGTGTGGGTGTGGAACATTGGATTGATAGTCATGTGAAGAGAACTATTATTGTGGTAGAAAAATGTGTCACAAAGGCCAATGCCGCTGAAATGATAGCTTAACCATGTTAACTCTGAGGTAGCCGCATCTGTTATAGCCCGAAATTCAGCTTCATCACTAGATTGAGAGATTGTGTGCTCCTTGTTTGAGACCCAAGAGATACAGTTACCTCCTAAATAAATTTGATAGCTGGTAGCTAGCAGTGCGCCAAGTGCTCAGACATCCAACTCGTTTTGAATAAAAGAAACCATAGAGATCAAGGGATGAGTTAGAGATTAATTGAAGGCCATAATCCTATCACCTATGTGGTGCCCCCAATCCCCCTTATAGAAGTACACGGGGATCGAGACACCAGGATGGTGACAACACGGTCACACATCCCATCGAAGTGCCAGTGTGTGTACATGCAACGGTGTACAATTAAAATAAAGCAGCGGAATTAGTCAAGTCTACTATGTACCAGAATTTAAATACAACTAAACATCAGTAGAGGTTTAAAAATAGTTATACAGTCATCCAAAATAAAGTTAACACATGTCCCGAAAATACAATAAGCAAGTAAAATAATAAAACCAGTGATCCCAGATCACTCCTCGGGCGGAGCCGTCTCCTCAGGCTCGCCCTCCTCCTCATCTGCATCAAAATCTGCGTTACCACAGAAGGGTACCGCAGGTAAGTATGACCCAAATAATCCTCAAGAAATAAAATGCATTTAATGCAACCAACATGCATGCATATGATGAAATATGCATTTTTCTCAAAACATCATTTTCCCCGAAATGACAATTTCCAACACACGCCAAAGTCTCATTGGCCCAAAAATAATCCGTAAAACATTTTCCCAGAAAATGGTTTACACAAAATCCACGCACACTATTTTCCCAGAAAATAGCCAATTTAATCATTTATTAACCTATGCACCATGGCCTCCCCTAGGGACCATCCGCACGTCCTGGCTTCGTAGCGATGCTCAGTTCCGCGCCCAGCGCGTACATGGCCGAGCACCCACTACGCAACAAGCGATGCCCAGTTCCGCGCCCAGCGCGTACATGGCCAGACATCCTCTAGTCCCCGCCAGCAGAAGGACCACGGAGTCGGCACGAATCTCTCGTCCGATCCCATCATCGCCCAGCGACAATCCAGGGGACGTTACTCAGTTTATTCCGCTCCCGAGTAACCAGAGGAGCTCCACCGAGATAATACCCCATCTCGGCTTGGGGTCGTGATACACACGCACCCAAAAATATTCTCACATAAAAACACAATTTCCAAATCACACATGAGCATGAATGCACCACACGAAAACCCAGTTTTCTTTACAAACATGATCATGCATGAAATAATGAGATGTACATGTACCAACACCAATCCACAACCATCAATAACCAAACCAATCAACTCCAACCAAACACTCCAACCAACAAACCATCTGACTCCCGTACTCCTCGGACTCAGTCCGACAAAACCAATCAATAGAATAATACAGTGAAATGTGTTAGTGCAAAAATACATTAAATTCACAAGAATTCTTTGGAGAAATACTTACAGTGCAATATAATAATTTCCGGAGGATCACGAAACTGAAAATGGCAACGTCTGAGCAACACCACAGTGTAAAATACACTGTGGCCGTGGGTCACAGATGCCCACTTTTCAACGAAGACAAACGAAGACCCAAAAATGGTAGGGTAGGGCCTAGAGAGGTCGGTGAAGCCAATGGTGGTGGTGGTTTGCCGTGGGTGGCGGCGCAAGGGGTGGTTTTAGGCCAAATATACCCAAATCGGAAATGTACTTAATGTGGCTTCACCGGTGACGGATCGGAGCTGGGGTTGGGTCCAATGGGTTGCCAAGAGGTCGGGGATGAAGTGGTAGGAAGATGGTGGCCGGAGGTGGAGCGACGGCGGCGCTGGAGCGAAAGTGGCGCCGCGGCTTCGTGGGTCTCGTGGTGGCTACCGGTGGCACGAACGGAGGTGAGATTTACGGGGAGGGGTCGCCGGCGGCAGGGGAACACGAGGGGACGGGCGGTGAGGGTCACCGCCGGCTCACGGCGGCGGGCTGGGTGGAGGCCGAAGTCGCACGGGGAGAGAGAGAGAGTTGGGTCGCGCGCGGGAGAGAGAAAACCGAAGGAGAAATAAGGAAGAAAAGAAAAGAAAGGGAAAAGAAAAGGAGGAAAGAAAAATAGAAGGAAAAGAAATGAGGTCCAATCCTCATAACTTGGGTCACAAAAATGATCCAACGGAAACGATTTTAAAACCACAAGTTAAATAAAATAATTTAAACGTAATGGTAAAGTCAAATTGAAATAATGAAATCCCGCAGTAATTAATTTAAATATTAAAAGCAATTTAAATGCATAACAATAAATAAATATTAAGAAAGCACATAAAAATAATTTGCACCAAATTAAAATCACAGAAATAAACTCACTAAAAATCCGACCAATTTTAAAATAAGAGGATAAATCTTTAATAAATAAAAATAATCCTTCAGTAAAAATACACTAAAATACGGGGTGTTACATCCTCCCCCCCTTAAATAAAATTTCGTCCTCGAAATTAGCAAGGTCAAATATCAAACTAAGACAGGATTAAGATTCAAGTAAGAGCAAACTTAGAACATACCGTCCAAATTAATCGAACAAGTAGGGATATTGTTCTCTCATATCAGCTTCTCTTTCCCATGAGAAATCTTGAGCCAACGGATCACCCCATGATACCTTCACCAACGGTATTGTCTTGGACCTTAATCTTTGCTCTTTCCAATCCACAATCTGAGTTGGAGCAACTTCATAAGTAAGGTTAGGTTGTAGTTGAATGCGTTCAGGGTCCACAAAACGTGGCTCTTGCTGTCCAAAACTCTTCTTCAATGAGGACACATGAAACACATTATGAACATCCCCAAAATAATCTGGCAAGGCCACTCTATAAGCAACAAGCCCAACCTTCTCTATGACTTGAAAAGGGCCAACATATCTAGGACTAAGCTTTCCTTTCTTACCAAAGCGCTTGACGCCTCTCATAGGAGATACTTTAAGATAAACCCAATCACCTTCTTCAAAAGATAAGTCTCTTCTTCTTGTATCTGCGTAGCTCTTCTGGCGACTTTGCGCTTCAGCCATCTTCTTCCTGATAAGCTGAACTTGGTCCTTCATTTCTTGGATTATCTCAGGCCCAATTACCTTACTCTCGCCGACTTCGTCCCAACACAAAGGCGATCTGCACTTCCGTCCATATAAAGCCTCATACGGGGCCATCTGAATGGAGGAATGAAAACTGTTGTTGTAAGAGAATTCAATGAGCGGTAGGTGATTCTCCCAACTTCCTTGAAATTCCATGACACAAGACCGCAACATATCCTCCAGAGTCTGAATAGTACGCTCTGATTGGCCGTCTGTTTGGGGGTGATACGCAGAACTAAACTTCAACTTAGTGCCCAATGCTTCCTGCAAACTCTTCCAGAAACGGGACGTGAACCGCGGATCCCGATCCGACACGATACTCTTGGGTATCCCATGCAAACGCACTATCTCCTTAACATATAACCGAGTCAACTTACCCAAAGAGTCAGTATTATTAATAGGTAAGAAATGGGCACTCTTGGTCAACCGATCCACAATCACCCAAATTGAATTCTTTCCACTAGGAGTCCTCGGTAAACCCACAACAAAATCCATGGAAATATCATCCCACTTCCACTCTGGAATTGGGAGAGGCTGGAGTCTACCAGCAGGTCTCTGATGCTCAGCCTTCACTTGACGGCACGTGTCACATTTCTCGATAAACAAAGCGATGTCCAGCTTCATTCCTTCCCACCAGAAATTTCTCTTTAAATCTCTATACATCTTTGTGCTTCCTGGATGAACTGAATAAGGAGCCGCATGAGCTTCTGCCAAAATCCGCTCTTTAAATTCAGAATCTCGGGGAATCACTCTACGATCCCGAAACCGAAGAATACCATCCTTATCCAAGCTGTAATGCAAGGGTCCTCTAGACTTCCTGACTCTTTTCCTGATAGCTAACAATTCAGGATCCCTTCTTTGAAGAGTCTTCAATTCTTCAAAATCCACTACTCGGACATCCAAAACTGAAGATAGTAATTCCTCTTGCTGAGAACTCTCAATAAGAAGTCTCCTCATTCCATAAAGGAGAGAGTCCAAATCCGATGACTCTGCTTCATCCGCTTGTTGAGACTTTCTACTCAAAGCATCAGCAACTAGATTTGCCTTTCCTGGATGATACTTGATCTCACATTGGTAGTCGCTAATCAGCTCTAACCACCGTCTCTGCCTCATATTGAGATTCTTCTGAGTAAACAAATGCTTCAAGCTCTTGTGGTCAGTAAAAACTTCACAGGCTTCGCCATACAAATAATGCCGCCAAATCTTAAGCGCAAAAACTATTGCCGCCAACTCCAAATCGTGTGTGGGATAATTCCTTTCATGAACTTTCAGCTGACGAGACGCATAAGCTACGACCCGTCCCTCTTGCATAAGAACGCATCCCAACCCGAATTTGGATGCATCACTAAAAATCACAAATGGCTTGTGTGGCTCCGGAAGTGCCAAAACTGGTGCCGTTGTCAATCTTCTCTTCAACTCCTGAAAACTTCTCTCACATTTGTCCGACCATACAAACTCCACATTCTTCCTTGTCAAAGCAGTGAGAGGTCCGGATAGCCGAGAAAAACCTTCCACAAATCTTCGATAGTATCCAGCAAGTCCCAAGAAACTTCGTATCTCACGAATTGTTGAAGGGCGAGGCCATGACAAAACAGCTTCCACTTTACTAGGATCCACAGCCACCCCTTCTTGGGAAATCACATGCCCAAGAAACTTAACTTCTTCTAACCAGAATTCACACTTGCTTAGCTTAGCATACAACTGATGCTCTCTTAATTTCCCAAGTGCCAGACGAAGGTGATAAGCATGCTCTTCCAAGTCTCGAGAATAAATCAGAATGTCATCGAGAAATACCACCACAAAAGAATCCAAAAATGGTCGAAACACCCGATTCATTAAATCCATAAAAGCGGCAGGAGCATTCGCCAACCCAAAAGACATCACTTTGAATTCATAATGTCCATACCTTGTTCTGAAAGCAGTCTTGGGCACATCCTTATCCCTTATCCTCAGCTGATAGTATCCTGATCTCAAGTCAATTTTCGAAAAGACAGCTGCTCCCTGAAGCTGGTCAAACAAATCATCAATCCTAGGTAGAGGATATTTGTTCTTAATAGTCACCTTGTTAAGCTCCCGATAATCTATGCACATTCTGAGTGTACCATCTTTCTTCTTGACAAACAATACGGGCGCTCCCCACGGCGAAGTACTCGGCTGAATAAATCCCTTATCGACCAATTCTTGCAATTGAATCTTCAACTCTTTTAACTCCGCCGGTGCCATGCGGTAAGGAGCCTTATGCACAGGAGCCGCCCCAGGTTCCAAATCAATAACAAATTCCATATCACGAACGGGAGGCAATCCAGGTAACTCATCCACAAACACATCGGGAAATTCTTCCACCACTGGAATTTCCACTAAAGATTTCTTCTCAGATGATGTAGACACGACTTGAACCAAAAAAGCATCCGCCCCACAAGCTATATCTCTCTTAGCTTGAACTGCTGATATAATTGATGGTCTTGCCTTTAACTTACTTCCCACGAATTCTAAATAATCCTCATCCGAGAGTTGAAAACCAATTACTCGTCTTCTACAATCAATATTCGCAGAATAGCGATACAGCCAATCCATTCCCAAAATTATATCAAAACCAAGCAACTTAAATACAATCAAATCTGCATCCAGTGTCCTTCCACCAAAATCCAAAGGACAACCCAAAGCAACCTTGGAACAACACACAATATCGCCATTGGGAAGAGCCACAACTAAAGATTGAGGTAGAGGTTCTATAACCAAATTGCACATCCGTGCAAACGTGGCAGACACAAACGATTGGGATGCCCCAGAATCAAACAAAGTACAAGCATAAAAATCATATAGACGAACTCTTCCTGAGGCAAACACAACCACCAAACAAATTCATAAAATCCAACCACACCAAACATTAATTCGAAATAAAACAGCTAAATACGTACCAGTAATCACCCCAGCGTCGTGGGTCTCTGGAGCCTCATAGTCCACATCACCAGGAGTCATTGCATAAACCCGGGCTTGTACCAATTGTCTCTGGCCGCCCCTTCCACCTCGACGACCTCCTCGCGCTCCTTGCCCTCCTTGAGCTAACATAGGACACTCCCGAGCAAAGTGACCCGGCTGGCCACATCTATAACACTGAATTCCTCTTTGACCGCAGTCACCCTCATGGGCTCTACTACATCTAGGGCACACTGGAGTCCGGCCTCCTGCACGAACACCGGAGGTTGTCTGAGAACGGGCCCCGGTCCTCTGAACAAATTTCTGAGGCGATCCAGAACTACTCCCCTCACCAAGGTAACTCCGCCTCTTCTGACCAGGAGGGGAGCCTACTCCAAAACTATTTTCCCGCTCTGCAATGCTGGCCAAATCCACTAACTTCTGAAATTCCGTAATCTGAAGGCAAGCCACATGTCGGCGTATCTCGGGGCGCAGCCCCTCCATGAAACGCTCAACCCGCAATTCTTCGGTAGCAATAAGGTGAGGAGCGAACCGTCCAAGCTCCATAAACTTTCTTGCATACTGCTCAACAGTCGTGCCTCCTTGAACCAAATTATTAAATTCTCGAGCCTTTTGTCGCCTCACCGAAACAGGGAAGAATCGATCATCGAATTCTTTCTTAAACCGCTGCCAAGACACAGCAGCCAAGGACCCCAACTCCATCTCTAAAAGTGGCCGCTTGGTCTCCCACCAATTCGCCGCTTCACCTTGCAACATATAGCTTCCAAATAATACCCTCTGGGTCTCAGTGCATCCACATACTTCGAATGTTCTTTCCAGGTCTTGAATCCACCTCCTAGCTCGCATTGGGTCCTCCTCCCCAGTAAAGGCAGGAGTCCTATGCGTCAGGAAGCGCTCATAAGTGCACCCAACTTGGACCGCTCTATTTGGATCTACTTGAGGCGGTCGGAAATTCTGTTGTAGGAACTCCGTCATCCTATTCAACGCCCTCGCCATGGCATAATTCCCATCACCCCTGGGCAGCTCATCCTCAGGCACATCAGCTTGTCTCCTTGGTCTCACCATATTCCTGTCATAGAGCAATCTCCAACCCCGCTTAAATCCAGACAAAACCAAACTCAACCAAAAGCAACGTAAAATACAATAAGATAAAATATATTTAAATAAAATCAAATAACATAAAAATAAAATACCAATAAACCCATAAAATAAAATAAATAGCTTAACTTACAACACTAAAAAAAAAAATAATATTATTAAAAAAATAGTAAAACAATTTCTGGTACTAACCTAAGGGACATGTGGTTTTACCCAGAGCCGAACTGCTCTGATACCACCTGTGGCGCCCCCAATCCCCCTTATAGAAGTACACGGGGATCGAGACACCAGGATGGTGACAACACGGTCACACATCCCATCGAAGTGCCAGTGTGTGTACATGCAACGGTGTACAATTAAAATAAAGCAGCGGAATTAGTCAAGTCTACTATGTACCAGAATTTAAATACAACTAAACATCAGTAGAGGTTTAAAAATAGTTATACAGTCATCCAAAATAAAGTTAACACATGTCCCGAAAATACAATAAGCAAGTAAAATAATAAAACCAGTGATCCCAGATCACTCCTCGGGCGGAGCCGTCTCCTCAGGCTCGCCCTCCTCCTCATCTGCATCAAAATCTGCGTTACCACAGAAGGGTACCGCAGGTAAGTATGACCCAAATAATCCTCAAGAAATAAAATGCATTTAATGCAACCAACATGCATGCATATGATGAAATATGCATTTTTCTCAAAACATCATTTTCCCCGAAATGACAATTTCCAACACACGCCAAAGTCTCATTGGCCCAAAAATAATCCGTAAAACATTTTCCCAGAAAATGGTTTACACAAAATCCACGCACACTATTTTCCCAGAAAATAGCCAATTTAATCATTTATTAACCTATGCACCATGGCCTCCCCTAGGGACCATCCGCACGTCCTGGCTTCGTAGCGATGCTCAGTTCCGCGCCCAGCGCGTACATGGCCGAGCACCCACTACGCAACAAGCGATGCCCAGTTCCGCGCCCAGCGCGTACATGGCCAGACATCCTCTAGTCCCCGCCAGCAGAAGGACCACGGAGTCGGCACGAATCTCTCGTCCGATCCCATCATCGCCCAGCGACAATCCAGGGGACGTTACTCAGTTTATTCCGCTCCCGAGTAACCAGAGGAGCTCCACCGAGATAATACCCCATCTCGGCTTGGGGTCGTGATACACACGCACCCAAAAATATTCTCACATAAAAACACAATTTCCAAATCACACATGAGCATGAATGCACCACACGAAAACCCAGTTTTCTTTACAAACATGATCATGCATGAAATAATGAGATGTACATGTACCAACACCAATCCACAACCATCAATAACCAAACCAATCAACTCCAACCAAACACTCCAACCAACAAACCATCTGACTCCCGTACTCCTCGGACTCAGTCCGGCAAAACCAATCAATAGAATAATACAGTGAAATGTGTTAGTGCAAAAATACATTAAATTCACAAGAATTCTTTGGAGAAATACTTACAGTGCAATATAATAATTTCCGGAGGATCACGAAACTGAAAATGGCAACGTCTGAGCAACACCACAGTGTAAAATACACTGTGGCCGTGGGTCACAGATGCCCACTTTTCAACGAAGACAAACGAAGACCCAAAAATGGTAGGGTAGGGCCTAGAGAGGTCGGTGAAGCCAATGGTGGTGGTGGTTTGCCGTGGGTGGCGGCGCAAGGGGTGGTTTTAGGCCAAATATACCCAAATCGGAAATGTACTTAATGTGGCTTCACCGGTGACGGATCGGAGCTGGGGTTGGGTCCAATGGGTTGCCAAGAGGTCGGGGATGAAGTGGTAGGAAGATGGTGGCCGGAGGTGGAGCGACGGCGGCGCTGGAGCGAAAGTGGCGCCGCGGCTTCGTGGGTCTCGTGGTGGCTACCGGTGGCACGAACGGAGGTGAGATTTACGGGGAGGGGTCGCCGGCGGCAGGGGAACACGAGGGGACGGGCGGTGAGGGTCACCGCCGGCTCACGGCGGCGGGCTGGGTGGAGGCCGAAGTCGCACGGGGAGAGAGAGAGAGTTGGGTCGCGCGCGGGAGAGAGAAAACCGAAGGAGAAATAAGGAAGAAAAGAAAAGAAAGGGAAAAGAAAAGGAGGAAAGAAAAATAGAAGGAAAAGAAATGAGGTCCAATCCTCATAACTTGGGTCACAAAAATGATCCAACGGAAACGATTTTAAAACCACAAGTTAAATAAAATAATTTAAACGTAATGGTAAAGTCAAATTGAAATAATGAAATCCCGCAGTAATTAATTTAAATATTAAAAGCAATTTAAATGCATAACAATAAATAAATATTAAGAAAGCACATAAAAATAATTTGCACCAAATTAAAATCACAGAAATAAACTCACTAAAAATCCGACCAATTTTAAAATAAGAGGATAAATCTTTAATAAATAAAAATAATCCTTCAGTAAAAATACACTAAAATACGGGGTGTTACATCCTCCCCCCCTTAAATAAAATTTCGTCCTCGAAATTAGCAAGGTCAAATATCAAACTAAGACAGGATTAAGATTCAAGTAAGAGCAAACTTAGAACATACCGTCCAAATTAATCGAACAAGTAGGGATATTGTTCTCTCATATCAGCTTCTCTTTCCCATGAGAAATCTTGAGCCAACGGATCACCCCATGATACCTTCACCAACGGTATTGTCTTGGACCTTAATCTTTGCTCTTTCCAATCCACAATCTGAGTTGGAGCAACTTCATAAGTAAGGTTAGGTTGTAGTTGAATGCGTTCAGGGTCCACAAAACGTGGCTCTTGCTGTCCAAAACTCTTCTTCAATGAGGACACATGAAACACATTATGAACATCCCCAAAATAATCTGGCAAGGCCACTCTATAAGCAACAAGCCCAACCTTCTCTATGACTTGAAAAGGGCCAACATATCTAGGACTAAGCTTTCCTTTCTTACCAAAGCGCTTGACGCCTCTCATAGGAGATACTTTAAGATAAACCCAATCACCTTCTTCAAAAGATAAGTCTCTTCTTCTTGTATCTGCGTAGCTCTTCTGGCGACTTTGCGCTTCAGCCATCTTCTTCCTGATAAGCTGAACTTGGTCCTTCATTTCTTGGATTATCTCAGGCCCAATTACCTTACTCTCGCCGACTTCGTCCCAACACAAAGGCGATCTGCACTTCCGTCCATATAAAGCCTCATACGGGGCCATCTGAATGGAGGAATGAAAACTGTTGTTGTAAGAGAATTCAATGAGCGGTAGGTGATTCTCCCAACTTCCTTGAAATTCCATGACACAAGACCGCAACATATCCTCCAGAGTCTGAATAGTACGCTCTGATTGGCCGTCTGTTTGGGGGTGATACGCAGAACTAAACTTCAACTTAGTGCCCAATGCTTCCTGCAAACTCTTCCAGAAACGGGACGTGAACCGCGGATCCCGATCCGACACGATACTCTTGGGTATCCCATGCAAACGCACTATCTCCTTAACATATAACCGAGTCAACTTACCCAAAGAGTCAGTATTATTAATAGGTAAGAAATGGGCACTCTTGGTCAACCGATCCACAATCACCCAAATTGAATTCTTTCCACTAGGAGTCCTCGGTAAACCCACAACAAAATCCATGGAAATATCATCCCACTTCCACTCTGGAATTGGGAGAGGCTGGAGTCTACCAGCAGGTCTCTGATGCTCAGCCTTCACTTGACGGCACGTGTCACATTTCTCGATAAACAAAGCGATGTCCAGCTTCATTCCTTCCCACCAGAAATTTCTCTTTAAATCTCTATACATCTTTGTGCTTCCTGGATGAACTGAATAAGGAGCCGCATGAGCTTCTGCCAAAATCCGCTCTTTAAATTCAGAATCTCGGGGAATCACTCTACGATCCCGAAACCGAAGAATACCATCCTTATCCAAGCTGTAATGCAAGGGTCCTCTAGACTTCCTGACTCTTTTCCTGATAGCTAACAATTCAGGATCCCTTCTTTGAAGAGTCTTCAATTCTTCAAAATCCACTACTCGGACATCCAAAACTGAAGATAGTAATTCCTCTTGCTGAGAACTCTCAATAAGAAGTCTCCTCATTCCATAAAGGAGAGAGTCCAAATCCGATGACTCTGCTTCATCCGCTTGTTGAGACTTTCTACTCAAAGCATCAGCAACTAGATTTGCCTTTCCTGGATGATACTTGATCTCACATTGGTAGTCGCTAATCAGCTCTAACCACCGTCTCTGCCTCATATTGAGATTCTTCTGAGTAAACAAATGCTTCAAGCTCTTGTGGTCAGTAAAAACTTCACAGGCTTCGCCATACAAATAATGCCGCCAAATCTTAAGCGCAAAAACTATTGCCGCCAACTCCAAATCGTGTGTGGGATAATTCCTTTCATGAACTTTCAGCTGACGAGACGCATAAGCTACGACCCGTCCCTCTTGCATAAGAACGCATCCCAACCCGAATTTGGATGCATCACTAAAAATCACAAATGGCTTGTGTGGCTCCGGAAGTGCCAAAACTGGTGCCGTTGTCAATCTTCTCTTCAACTCCTGAAAACTTCTCTCACATTTGTCCGACCATACAAACTCCACATTCTTCCTTGTCAAAGCAGTGAGAGGTCCGGATAGCCGAGAAAAACCTTCCACAAATCTTCGATAGTATCCAGCAAGTCCCAAGAAACTTCGTATCTCACGAATTGTTGAAGGGCGAGGCCATGACAAAACAGCTTCCACTTTACTAGGATCCACAGCCACCCCTTCTTGGGAAATCACATGCCCAAGAAACTTAACTTCTTCTAACCAGAATTCACACTTGCTTAGCTTAGCATACAACTGATGCTCTCTTAATTTCCCAAGTGCCAGACGAAGGTGATAAGCATGCTCTTCCAAGTCTCGAGAATAAATCAGAATGTCATCGAGAAATACCACCACAAAAGAATCCAAAAATGGTCGAAACACCCGATTCATTAAATCCATAAAAGCGGCAGGAGCATTCGCCAACCCAAAAGACATCACTTTGAATTCATAATGTCCATACCTTGTTCTGAAAGCAGTCTTGGGCACATCCTTATCCCTTATCCTCAGCTGATAGTATCCTGATCTCAAGTCAATTTTCGAAAAGACAGCTGCTCCCTGAAGCTGGTCAAACAAATCATCAATCCTAGGTAGAGGATATTTGTTCTTAATAGTCACCTTGTTAAGCTCCCGATAATCTATGCACATTCTGAGTGTACCATCTTTCTTCTTGACAAACAATACGGGCGCTCCCCACGGCGAAGTACTCGGCTGAATAAATCCCTTATCGACCAATTCTTGCAATTGAATCTTCAACTCTTTTAACTCCGCCGGTGCCATGCGGTAAGGAGCCTTATGCACAGGAGCCGCCCCAGGTTCCAAATCAATAACAAATTCCATATCACGAACGGGAGGCAATCCAGGTAACTCATCCACAAACACATCGGGAAATTCTTCCACCACTGGAATTTCCACTAAAGATTTCTTCTCAGATGATGTAGACACGACTTGAACCAAAAAAGCATCCGCCCCACAAGCTATATCTCTCTTAGCTTGAACTGCTGATATAATTGATGGTCTTGCCTTTAACTTACTTCCCACGAATTCTAAATAATCCTCATCCGAGAGTTGAAAACCAATTACTCGTCTTCTACAATCAATATTCGCAGAATAGCGATACAGCCAATCCATTCCCAAAATTATATCAAAACCAAGCAACTTAAATACAATCAAATCTGCATCCAGTGTCCTTCCACCAAAATCCAAAGGACAACCCAAAGCAACCTTGGAACAACACACAATATCGCCATTGGGAAGAGCCACAACTAAAGATTGAGGTAGAGGTTCTATAACCAAATTGCACATCCGTGCAAACGTGGCAGACACAAACGATTGGGATGCCCCAGAATCAAACAAAGTACAAGCATAAAAATCATATAGACGAACTCTTCCTGAGGCAAACACAACCACCAAACAAATTCATAAAATCCAACCACACCAAACATTAATTCGAAATAAAACAGCTAAATACGTACCAGTAATCACCCCAGCGTCGTGGGTCTCTGGAGCCTCATAGTCCACATCACCAGGAGTCATTGCATAAACCCGGGCTTGTACCAATTGTCTCTGGCCGCCCCTTCCACCTCGACGACCTCCTCGCGCTCCTTGCCCTCCTTGAGCTAACATAGGACACTCCCGAGCAAAGTGACCCGGCTGGCCACATCTATAACACTGAATTCCTCTTTGACCGCAGTCACCCTCATGGGCTCTACTACATCTAGGGCACACTGGAGTCCGGCCTCCTGCACGAACACCGGAGGTTGTCTGAGAACGGGCCCCGGTCCTCTGAACAAATTTCTGAGGCGATCCAGAACTACTCCCCTCACCAAGGTAACTCCGCCTCTTCTGACCAGGAGGGGAGCCTACTCCAAAACTATTTTCCCGCTCTGCAATGCTGGCCAAATCCACTAACTTCTGAAATTCCGTAATCTGAAGGCAAGCCACATGTCGGCGTATCTCGGGGCGCAGCCCCTCCATGAAACGCTCAACCCGCAATTCTTCGGTAGCAATAAGGTGAGGAGCGAACCGTCCAAGCTCCATAAACTTTCTTGCATACTGCTCAACAGTCGTGCCTCCTTGAACCAAATTATTAAATTCTCGAGCCTTTTGTCGCCTCACCGAAACAGGGAAGAATCGATCATCGAATTCTTTCTTAAACCGCTGCCAAGACACAGCAGCCAAGGACCCCAACTCCATCTCTAAAAGTGGCCGCTTGGTCTCCCACCAATTCGCCGCTTCACCTTGCAACATATAGCTTCCAAATAATACCCTCTGGGTCTCAGTGCATCCACATACTTCGAATGTTCTTTCCAGGTCTTGAATCCACCTCCTAGCTCGCATTGGGTCCTCCTCCCCAGTAAAGGCAGGAGTCCTATGCGTCAGGAAGCGCTCATAAGTGCACCCAACTTGGACCGCTCTATTTGGATCTACTTGAGGCGGTCGGAAATTCTGTTGTAGGAACTCCGTCATCCTGTTCAACGCCCTCGCCATGGCATAATTCCCATCACCCCTGGGCAGCTCATCCTCAGGCACATCAGCTTGTCTCCTTGGTCTCACCATATTCCTGTCATAGAGCAATCTCCAACCCCGCTTAAATCCAGACAAAACCAAACTCAACCAAAAGCAACGTAAAATACAATAAGATAAAATATATTTAAATAAAATCAAATAACATAAAAATAAAATACCAATAAACCCATAAAATAAAATAAATAGCTTAACTTACAACACTAAAAAAAAAAAATAATATTATTAAAAAAATAGTAAAACAATTTCTGGTACTAACCTAAGGGACATGTGGTTTTACCCAGAGCCGAACTGCTCTGATACCACCTGTGGCGCCCCCAATCCCCCTTATAGAAGTACACGGGGATCGAGACACCAGGATGGTGACAACACGGTCACACATCCCATCGAAGTGCCAGTGTGTGTACATGCAACGGTGTACAATTAAAATAAAGCAGCGGAATTAGTCAAGTCTACTATGTACCAGAATTTAAATACAACTAAACATCAGTAGAGGTTTAAAAATAGTTATACAGTCATCCAAAATAAAGTTAACACATGTCCCGAAAATACAATAAGCAAGTAAAATAATAAAACCAGTGATCCCAGATCACTCCTCGGGCGGAGCCGTCTCCTCAGGCTCGCCCTCCTCCTCATCTGCATCAAAATCTGCGTTACCACAGAAGGGTACCGCAGGTAAGTATGACCCAAATAATCCTCAAGAAATAAAATGCATTTAATGCAACCAACATGCATGCATATGATGAAATATGCATTTTTCTCAAAACATCATTTTCCCCGAAATGACAATTTCCAACACACGCCAAAGTCTCATTGGCCCAAAAATAATCCGTAAAACATTTTCCCAGAAAATGGTTTACACAAAATCCACGCACACTATTTTCCCAGAAAATAGCCAATTTAATCATTTATTAACCTATGCACCATGGCCTCCCCTAGGGACCATCCGCACGTCCTGGCTTCGTAGCGATGCTCAGTTCCGCGCCCAGCGCGTACATGGCCGAGCACCCACTACGCAACAAGCGATGCCCAGTTCCGCGCCCAGCGCGTACATGGCCAGACATCCTCTAGTCCCCGCCAGCAGAAGGACCACGGAGTCGGCACGAATCTCTCGTCCGATCCCATCATCGCCCAGCGACAATCCAGGGGACGTTACTCAGTTTATTCCGCTCCCGAGTAACCAGAGGAGCTCCACCGAGATAATACCCCATCTCGGCTTGGGGTCGTGATACACACGCACCCAAAAATATTCTCACATAAAAACACAATTTCCAAATCACACATGAGCATGAATGCACCACACGAAAACCCAGTTTTCTTTACAAACATGATCATGCATGAAATAATGAGATGTACATGTACCAACACCAATCCACAACCATCAATAACCAAACCAATCAACTCCAACCAAACACTCCAACCAACAAACCATCTGACTCCCGTACTCCTCGGACTCAGTCCGGCAAAACCAATCAATAGAATAATACAGTGAAATGTGTTAGTGCAAAAATACATTAAATTCACAAGAATTCTTTGGAGAAATACTTACAGTGCAATATAATAATTTCCGGAGGATCACGAAACTGAAAATGGCAACGTCTGAGCAACACCACAGTGTAAAATACACTGTGGCCGTGGGTCACAGATGCCCACTTTTCAACGAAGACAAACGAAGACCCAAAAATGGTAGGGTAGGGCCTAGAGAGGTCGGTGAAGCCAATGGTGGTGGTGGTTTGCCGTGGGTGGCGGCGCAAGGGGTGGTTTTAGGCCAAATATACCCAAATCGGAAATGTACTTAATGTGGCTTCACCGGTGACGGATCGGAGCTGGGGTTGGGTCCAATGGGTTGCCAAGAGGTCGGGGATGAAGTGGTAGGAAGATGGTGGCCGGAGGTGGAGCGACGGCGGCGCTGGAGCGAAAGTGGCGCCGCGGCTTCGTGGGTCTCGTGGTGGCTACCGGTGGCACGAACGGAGGTGAGATTTACGGGGAGGGGTCGCCGGCGGCAGGGGAACACGAGGGGACGGGCGGTGAGGGTCACCGCCGGCTCACGGCGGCGGGCTGGGTGGAGGCCGAAGTCGCACGGGGAGAGAGAGAGAGTTGGGTCGCGCGCGGGAGAGAGAAAACCGAAGGAGAAATAAGGAAGAAAAGAAAAGAAAGGGAAAAGAAAAGGAGGAAAGAAAAATAGAAGGAAAAGAAATGAGGTCCAATCCTCATAACTTGGGTCACAAAAATGATCCAACGGAAACGATTTTAAAACCACAAGTTAAATAAAATAATTTAAACGTAATGGTAAAGTCAAATTGAAATAATGAAATCCCGCAGTAATTAATTTAAATATTAAAAGCAATTTAAATGCATAACAATAAATAAATATTAAGAAAGCACATAAAAATAATTTGCACCAAATTAAAATCACAGAAATAAACTCACTAAAAATCCGACCAATTTTAAAATAAGAGGATAAATCTTTAATAAATAAAAATAATCCTTCAGTAAAAATACACTAAAATACGGGGTGTTACATCCTCCCCCCCTTAAATAAAATTTCGTCCTCGAAATTAGCAAGGTCAAATATCAAACTAAGACAGGATTAAGATTCAAGTAAGAGCAAACTTAGAACATACCGTCCAAATTAATCGAACAAGTAGGGATATTGTTCTCTCATATCAGCTTCTCTTTCCCATGAGAAATCTTGAGCCAACGGATCACCCCATGATACCTTCACCAACGGTATTGTCTTGGACCTTAATCTTTGCTCTTTCCAATCCACAATCTGAGTTGGAGCAACTTCATAAGTAAGGTTAGGTTGTAGTTGAATGCGTTCAGGGTCCACAAAACGTGGCTCTTGCTGTCCAAAACTCTTCTTCAATGAGGACACATGAAACACATTATGAACATCCCCAAAATAATCTGGCAAGGCCACTCTATAAGCAACAAGCCCAACCTTCTCTATGACTTGAAAAGGGCCAACATATCTAGGACTAAGCTTTCCTTTCTTACCAAAGCGCTTGACGCCTCTCATAGGAGATACTTTAAGATAAACCCAATCACCTTCTTCAAAAGATAAGTCTCTTCTTCTTGTATCTGCGTAGCTCTTCTGGCGACTTTGCGCTTCAGCCATCTTCTTCCTGATAAGCTGAACTTGGTCCTTCATTTCTTGGATTATCTCAGGCCCAATTACCTTACTCTCGCCGACTTCGTCCCAACACAAAGGCGATCTGCACTTCCGTCCATATAAAGCCTCATACGGGGCCATCTGAATGGAGGAATGAAAACTGTTGTTGTAAGAGAATTCAATGAGCGGTAGGTGATTCTCCCAACTTCCTTGAAATTCCATGACACAAGACCGCAACATATCCTCCAGAGTCTGAATAGTACGCTCTGATTGGCCGTCTGTTTGGGGGTGATACGCAGAACTAAACTTCAACTTAGTGCCCAATGCTTCCTGCAAACTCTTCCAGAAACGGGACGTGAACCGCGGATCCCGATCCGACACGATACTCTTGGGTATCCCATGCAAACGCACTATCTCCTTAACATATAACCGAGTCAACTTACCCAAAGAGTCAGTATTATTAATAGGTAAGAAATGGGCACTCTTGGTCAACCGATCCACAATCACCCAAATTGAATTCTTTCCACTAGGAGTCCTCGGTAAACCCACAACAAAATCCATGGAAATATCATCCCACTTCCACTCTGGAATTGGGAGAGGCTGGAGTCTACCAGCAGGTCTCTGATGCTCAGCCTTCACTTGACGGCACGTGTCACATTTCTCGATAAACAAAGCGATGTCCAGCTTCATTCCTTCCCACCAGAAATTTCTCTTTAAATCTCTATACATCTTTGTGCTTCCTGGATGAACTGAATAAGGAGCCGCATGAGCTTCTGCCAAAATCCGCTCTTTAAATTCAGAATCTCGGGGAATCACTCTACGATCCCGAAACCGAAGAATACCATCCTTATCCAAGCTGTAATGCAAGGGTCCTCTAGACTTCCTGACTCTTTTCCTGATAGCTAACAATTCAGGATCCCTTCTTTGAAGAGTCTTCAATTCTTCAAAATCCACTACTCGGACATCCAAAACTGAAGATAGTAATTCCTCTTGCTGAGAACTCTCAATAAGAAGTCTCCTCATTCCATAAAGGAGAGAGTCCAAATCCGATGACTCTGCTTCATCCGCTTGTTGAGACTTTCTACTCAAAGCATCAGCAACTAGATTTGCCTTTCCTGGATGATACTTGATCTCACATTGGTAGTCGCTAATCAGCTCTAACCACCGTCTCTGCCTCATATTGAGATTCTTCTGAGTAAACAAATGCTTCAAGCTCTTGTGGTCAGTAAAAACTTCACAGGCTTCGCCATACAAATAATGCCGCCAAATCTTAAGCGCAAAAACTATTGCCGCCAACTCCAAATCGTGTGTGGGATAATTCCTTTCATGAACTTTCAGCTGACGAGACGCATAAGCTACGACCCGTCCCTCTTGCATAAGAACGCATCCCAACCCGAATTTGGATGCATCACTAAAAATCACAAATGGCTTGTGTGGCTCCGGAAGTGCCAAAACTGGTGCCGTTGTCAATCTTCTCTTCAACTCCTGAAAACTTCTCTCACATTTGTCCGACCATACAAACTCCACATTCTTCCTTGTCAAAGCAGTGAGAGGTCCGGATAGCCGAGAAAAACCTTCCACAAATCTTCGATAGTATCCAGCAAGTCCCAAGAAACTTCGTATCTCACGAATTGTTGAAGGGCGAGGCCATGACAAAACAGCTTCCACTTTACTAGGATCCACAGCCACCCCTTCTTGGGAAATCACATGCCCAAGAAACTTAACTTCTTCTAACCAGAATTCACACTTGCTTAGCTTAGCATACAACTGATGCTCTCTTAATTTCCCAAGTGCCAGACGAAGGTGATAAGCATGCTCTTCCAAGTCTCGAGAATAAATCAGAATGTCATCGAGAAATACCACCACAAAAGAATCCAAAAATGGTCGAAACACCCGATTCATTAAATCCATAAAAGCGGCAGGAGCATTCGCCAACCCAAAAGACATCACTTTGAATTCATAATGTCCATACCTTGTTCTGAAAGCAGTCTTGGGCACATCCTTATCCCTTATCCTCAGCTGATAGTATCCTGATCTCAAGTCAATTTTCGAAAAGACAGCTGCTCCCTGAAGCTGGTCAAACAAATCATCAATCCTAGGTAGAGGATATTTGTTCTTAATAGTCACCTTGTTAAGCTCCCGATAATCTATGCACATTCTGAGTGTACCATCTTTCTTCTTGACAAACAATACGGGCGCTCCCCACGGCGAAGTACTCGGCTGAATAAATCCCTTATCGACCAATTCTTGCAATTGAATCTTCAACTCTTTTAACTCCGCCGGTGCCATGCGGTAAGGAGCCTTATGCACAGGAGCCGCCCCAGGTTCCAAATCAATAACAAATTCCATATCACGAACGGGAGGCAATCCAGGTAACTCATCCACAAACACATCGGGAAATTCTTCCACCACTGGAATTTCCACTAAAGATTTCTTCTCAGATGATGTAGACACGACTTGAACCAAAAAAGCATCCGCCCCACAAGCTATATCTCTCTTAGCTTGAACTGCTGATATAATTGATGGTCTTGCCTTTAACTTACTTCCCACGAATTCTAAATAATCCTCATCCGAGAGTTGAAAACCAATTACTCGTCTTCTACAATCAATATTCGCAGAATAGCGATACAGCCAATCCATTCCCAAAATTCTATCAAAACCAAGCAACTTAAATACAATCAAATCTGCATCCAGTGTCCTTCCACCAAAATCCAAAGGACAACCCAAAGCAACCTTGGAACAACACACAATATCGCCATTGGGAAGAGCCACAACTAAAGATTGAGGTAGAGGTTCTATAACCAAATTGCACATCCGTGCAAACGTGGCAGACACAAACGATTGGGATGCCCCAGAATCAAACAAAGTACAAGCATAAAAATCATATAGACGAACTCTTCCTGAGGCAAACACAACCACCAAACAAATTCATAAAATCCAACCACACCAAACATTAATTCGAAATAAAACAGCTAAATACGTACCAGTAATCACCCCAGCGTCGTGGGTCTCTGGAGCCTCATAGTCCACATCACCAGGAGTCACTGCATAAACCCGGGCTTGTACCAATTGTCTCTGGCCGCCCCTTCCACCTCGACGACCTCCTCGCGCTCCTTGCCCTCCTTGAGCTAACATAGGACACTCCCGAGCAAAGTGACCCGGCTGGCCACATCTATAACACTGAATTCCTCTTTGACCGCAGTCACCCTCATGGGCTCTACTACATCTAGGGCACACTGGAGTCCGGCCTCCTGCACGAACACCGGAGGTTGTCTGAGAACGGGCCCCGGTCCTCTGAACAAATTTCTGAGGCGATCCAGAACTACTCCCCTCACCAAGGTAACTCCGCCTCTTCTGACCAGGAGGGGAGCCTACTCCAAAACTATTTTCCCGCTCTGCAATGCTGGCCAAATCCACTAACTTCTGAAATTCCGTAATCTGAAGGCAAGCCACATGTCGGCGTATCTCGGGGCGCAGCCCCTCCATGAAACGCTCAACCCGCAATTCTTCGGTAGCAATAAGGTGAGGAGCGAACCGTCCAAGCTCCATAAACTTTCTTGCATACTGCTCAACAGTCGTGCCTCCTTGAACCAAATTATTAAATTCTCGAGCCTTTTGTCGCCTCACCGAAACAGGGAAGAATCGATCATCGAATTCTTTCTTAAACCGCTGCCAAGACACAGCAGCCAAGGACCCCAACTCCATCTCTAAAAGTGGCCGCTTGGTCTCCCACCAATTCGCCGCTTCACCTTGCAACATATAGCTTCCAAATAATACCCTCTGGGTCTCAGTGCATCCACATACTTCGAATGTTCTTTCCAGGTCTTGAATCCACCTCCTAGCTCGCATTGGGTCCTCCTCCCCAGTAAAGGCAGGAGTCCTATGCGTCAGGAAGCGCTCATAAGTGCACCCAACTTGGACCGCTCTATTTGGATCTACTTGAGGCGGTCGGAAATTCTGTTGTAGGAACTCCGTCATCCTGTTCAACGCCCTCGCCATGGCATAATTCCCATCACCCCTGGGCAGCTCATCCTCAGGCACATCAGCTTGTCTCCTTGGTCTCACCATATTCCTGTCATAGAGCAATCTCCAACCCCGCTTAAATCCAGACAAAACCAAACTCAACCAAAAGCAACGTAAAATACAATAAGATAAAATATATTTAAATAAAATCAAATAACATAAAAATAAAATACCAATAAACCCATAAAATAAAATAAATAGCTTAACTTACAACACTAAAAAAAAAAAATAATATTATTAAAAAAATAGTAAAACAATTTCTGGTACTAACCTAAGGGACATGTGGTTTTACCCAGAGCCGAACTGCTCTGATACCACCTGTGGCGCCCCCAATCCCCCTTATAGAAGTACACGGGGATCGAGACACCAGGATGGTGACAACACGGTCACACATCCCATCGAAGTGCCAGTGTGTGTACATGCAACGGTGTACAATTAAAATAAAGCAGCGGAATTAGTCAAGTCTACTATGTACCAGAATTTAAATACAACTAAACATCAGTAGAGGTTTAAAAATAGTTATACAGTCATCCAAAATAAAGTTAACACATGTCCCGAAAATACAATAAGCAAGTAAAATAATAAAACCAGTGATCCCAGATCACTCCTCGGGCGGAGCCGTCTCCTCAGGCTCGCCCTCCTCCTCATCTGCATCAAAATCTGCGTTACCACAGAAGGGTACCGCAGGTAAGTATGACCCAAATAATCCTCAAGAAATAAAATGCATTTAATGCAACCAACATGCATGCATATGATGAAATATGCATTTTTCTCAAAACATCATTTTCCCCGAAATGACAATTTCCAACACACGCCAAAGTCTCATTGGCCCAAAAATAATCCGTAAAACATTTTCCCAGAAAATGGTTTACACAAAATCCACGCACACTATTTTCCCAGAAAATAGCCAATTTAATCATTTATTAACCTATGCACCATGGCCTCCCCTAGGGACCATCCGCACGTCCTGGCTTCGTAGCGATGCTCAGTTCCGCGCCCAGCGCGTACATGGCCGAGCACCCACTACGCAACAAGCGATGCCCAGTTCCGCGCCCAGCGCGTACATGGCCAGACATCCTCTAGTCCCCGCCAGCAGAAGGACCACGGAGTCGGCACGAATCTCTCGTCCGATCCCATCATCGCCCAGCGACAATCCAGGGGACGTTACTCAGTTTATTCCGCTCCCGAGTAACCAGAGGAGCTCCACCGAGATAATACCCCATCTCGGCTTGGGGTCGTGATACACACGCACCCAAAAATATTCTCACATAAAAACACAATTTCCAAATCACACATGAGCATGAATGCACCACACGAAAACCCAGTTTTCTTTACAAACATGATCATGCATGAAATAATGAGATGTACATGTACCAACACCAATCCACAACCATCAATAACCAAACCAATCAACTCCAACCAAACACTCCAACCAACAAACCATCTGACTCCCGTACTCCTCGGACTCAGTCCGGCAAAACCAATCAATAGAATAATACAGTGAAATGTGTTAGTGCAAAAATACATTAAATTCACAAGAATTCTTTGGAGAAATACTTACAGTGCAATATAATAATTTCCGGAGGATCACGAAACTGAAAATGGCAACGTCTGAGCAACACCACAGTGTAAAATACACTGTGGCCGTGGGTCACAGATGCCCACTTTTCAACGAAGACAAACGAAGACCCAAAAATGGTAGGGTATGGCCTAGAGAGGTCGGTGAAGCCAATGGTGGTGGTGGTTTGCCGTGGGTGGCGGCGCAAGGGGTGGTTTTAGGCCAAATATACCCAAATCGGAAATGTACTTAATGTGGCTTCACCGGTGACGGATCGGAGCTGGGGTTGGGTCCAATGGGTTGCCAAGAGGTCGGGGATGAAGTGGTAGGAAGATGGTGGCCGGAGGTGGAGCGACGGCGGCGCTGGAGCGAAAGTGGCGCCGCGGCTTCGTGGGTCTCGTGGTGGCTACCGGTGGCACGAACGGAGGTGAGATTTACGGGGAGGGGTCGCCGGCGGCAGGGGAACACGAGGGGACGGGCGGTGAGGGTCACCGCCGGCTCACGGCGGCGGGCTGGGTGGAGGCCGAAGTCGCACGGGGAGAGAGAGAGAGTTGGGTCGCGCGCGGGAGAGAGAAAACCGAAGGAGAAATAAGGAAGAAAAGAAAAGAAAGGGAAAAGAAAAGGAGGAAAGAAAAATAGAAGGAAAAGAAATGAGGTCCAATCCTCATAACTTGGGTCACAAAAATGATCCAACGGAAACGATTTTAAAACCACAAGTTAAATAAAATAATTTAAACGTAATGGTAAAGTCAAATTGAAATAATGAAATCCCGCAGTAATTAATTTAAATATTAAAAGCAATTTAAATGCATAACAATAAATAAATATTAAGAAAGCACATAAAAATAATTTGCACCAAATTAAAATCACAGAAATAAACTCACTAAAAATCCGACCAATTTTAAAATAAGAGGATAAATCTTTAATAAATAAAAATAATCCTTCAGTAAAAATACACTAAAATACGGGGTGTTACAACCTATGTTCATTGAAGATAGTAGAATATCCTTTATAGATATCTTATCCTCAGCCGGCCTGACCTTACCCATGCGGTGAACTTTACCTGTTAATTCATGCATCAGCCAAGTCAAACACAACTTCAAGTGATCAAAAGTATTTCCGTCGAAGCTCAAATTGTCGCTAAAAAATATCCTTTGCGGCGAAAGTAAACTTGTTACTAAATTTCGTCGCAAATGGTGCCATATGGTGATTCCAGGCACTTTAATTTGTATTGTTTGGAGGGATTTCATATGATTGAATTCTTGGTGATAGTTGTGGATTTGCACAGTTTGGCCATTGAGGAATATCTAGGTGTGGTTTCGGGGTCAGTTGATGTTATGAAGGGGTATGGTTTTTACGTGTAATATAAAAATGAGTTTTGTGTAGTTATATTAACTTGAGCATTTTTGAAAAGGTGAGGATTTGGTTGTGCAGTGGTTGTGTTAGCTTTGGGCTAAGTGAAACTAATTGGAGCAAATAGATTGGATAGATGGGCTTGGCTAAATTCGGGTCATAGGTGAATTGGTCTTTAAGTGTGTTTAATGTATATGGTTGTGAGTTGAATTATGTAGTTGTTTGGGGTTGTGTTGAGTTGACGGGTTGTTTTGGATTTATATGTTGCTATTGGATTGATGTTGGTTATTTGGGATTGATATTCTTGGCTGTCTATATTGGACACGTTGTGATTATGCAATGTTTGTGTTTAATAGATAAGTTGGATATGGTTTTATTGGATGTTCTAACTTGAAGCTATTTGGCAAAAGATTGGCAATGCTAACTATGTTTTGTAGTTGATTGACATAGAGTATTTTTGGAGGCTGGAATAGTTTAATGTACGGTATTTTCGCTTTTATATTTACTTGGTTGTGGCAGCTAACATCTTTTGAATGTCTTTTAATTTTAGAGGAGATGTAAAGTTTCAATGCAAATTCCATTATTTTAATTTTTCATTATCCATCATTTTAGTTTAGAGGAGATGTACAAACTCATTAAGCTGAGTTATTCTTAACCCATTTCAAATAAGTGAAGTTTACATTTAATACTATCTTCTTATTTATTTTATTTGAACAATGTTTAAGCAAAGACAACCTGCTTCAAACAAAAATTGAAGCTTGTTTATTAATGTGGATGGAAGTCAAATGGAAAGAAATCGTTCTAAGAAATAACACAACATCATGGTCGAAGTTGGCTATATGACATGTATCCCCCTGGGACATCTGCTAGGTAGGCAACCTTTTATATAGTTTTCTGCAGAATATTTATTGGTGATACCTCTCTCAAGAACTTATTTTGTACATGCATATTTATATGTGAAAACTACATTGATGGGGTATTAAATTGACAAATTTTTGTGCTATTTTTTTTTTTAAAATTTTCGATCTAAACTTGTTAGCTAAAGCACAGATACTCTGTTATATATTCCCACTACAACAGAAAGGGTCTTTTGGGACCAAAATTTTAGTCCCAAAAGACAGCCATTTCGTCCCATAAAATGTTTTGGGACGAAAAAAAAACCGTCCCAAGCTTGTGCCAACAACACTGTGCCAAAAGGTATATTGGGACGAAAATCATTATTTCGTCCAAAAAAATATCTTTTGGGATGAAATTGAAGGAAACCGTTCGAACACGTTCGAACGGGAATTTCTTTTGTCACGGTTGAAATTCGTCCCAGAATATCGTTCGAACGAAAACAATTTTAAGTTCGAACAGTAGTAACGTGTTTGAACGATTACAAAATATGTTCGAACAAACATGAATTCGTTTGAACGGCATGAACGTAGCTTTGCGTTCGAATGATATAAGTTATGTTTGAACACTTCGGAGATAAATGACGTTCGAACGTTATGTGATCGTTCGAACTCAATGAAAATAAATTGCGTTTGAACATTATGTTACCATTCGAACGTTATTTGTTCGTTCGAATGATAACTATTAATTTATTTAAAGTCAATAATAGAAAACCAAATAGACATTCATAATATTTGAAAAAATACATTAGAAACTTTTTAACACTCACAAAAGTTTTATAATAAGTGTGAACTAAATAAATAACCGTGAGACGGGCATTGTTCGTACATAAATAGATAATCACAAAATCTGTACTAAAAAAACCATCAGTTGCTTGGAGGCCTGTATTGTTGTATAAGCTGTTGCATTCGGAGTTGCATCTGTCTTTTGAACTCTTCTTGTTGTTCTTCATGTTGTTTGAGGCCATCTCCATATCTGCTTGTTTTGCTAGTTGAGCCTCTAACTCATGCTGCTTTGCAGTCAATTCTTCGATTATGAATTTCGCATTCTCTAGCGCTATAGAAGTCATAGATGCATTCCCAGAAGAAGAGGAAGAGGGAGAAGGCTTTACAAAGCGACCCAAACCCCTCAAATATCTTGAACGTTGGTCCAGGACTTGTGTAAAAATATCAATATCACTTGTTGAGGAATTTTGATCTGACGTAGATTCAGCACGTAGGGCAACCATTTTATCCTAGACATATATAAGATAAAGAATTAATATCGTCATAAATACTCTAATATATTTAATGAAAACAGGTTATAATACTTACATAATTTTCACGGGCATCAATATGAGTCCACTCTCCATTACGATCAGTGTGCGATGCAGCATATAATTTTGTGAGATCATAATTGGTATCTGAATCTTGCTACAATAAATGTGTTAATATATAAAGTCATTATGATTCATCCAAATAATTAACTATATCAAATAAAAAAAGCAATACAAATTTCTTAGAGAGACGATGGAAAGATCTTGAGCCTGCATGATGATTAATTTTTCAATTTTGATCTACTTGTTTTGTTTATAGAACTTCGGTCCTGTAAATAAATTAAAAATATTATGAAGCGAAATGACAAATAGGACAAGTAAAATAATTAAATTTAATTATACCTGATATGATGGATCCTCAAATATGTCACAAAGTTTTCCCACTCAGAAGGTCGGACATCCTGAAAAGGATGTTGGCATGCATCTTCCTTCTTCTCAAACTTATTATAATGCTCATGACACCCGTTCGGGATTGTAAGATCATAGTCGCCAACCTATGATCTATTATCTGTCATGTCCAACAAAATTTCGGCAGCATCTTCCCATAGTTCTCCAAATATGCTCATTTGGTTGTGTGCACTGACGATTAACACGTCGTTGCACCATCACCGAAACTGCATATCCGGAGAACAATGGATGAATCTACCAAAATCATAATGTTGGATGACAACAGATATAGTTCGATAGTTTGCGAGAATGATCTTACAATCACAAACTATCCACTCTGGACAAGTCAAGAGTTATCAATCAAGCATTCATCCGGATTGATAACTCTTGAACAGGTCTAAGGTGTATTTTGATGAACAAACAATGCAAGATATGCTAACATATGTCAAACAATAACAACATATTATTTATACAACAATACAACAAAAACATAATTAGTAGGTATTATTTAAAGATTTAATAGCATTTTAATTTAAATATTAATTTTATTAATTTAGAATTAACTATTTAAGTGTTATTAAATCCTAACTATATTTGTATTTTAATTTAAAGATTTAATAGTACATATAATTTACAAACTTCATTTTATTAATTTAGAATTAACTATTTAAGTATCATTAAATCTTAACTATTTTATTTTAATTTAAAGATTTAATAGTACATATAATTTACAAACTTCATTTTATTAATTTAGAATTAAGTATTTAAACATTATTAAATCTTAACTATTTTATTTTAATTTAAAGATTTAATAGTATTTTAATTTAAATATTAATTTTATTAATTTAGAATTTAGTATTTTAGGGTTATTAAATCTTAACTATTGTATTTTAATTTAAAGATTTAGTAGTACATATAATTTACAACTATCCTTATATATTTGTATTCTAATCGTAAATACATTGATGTATAATTTACGTTCAAACGGTGCTACACTATGTTCGAACATAACATACACGTTCGAATGGTAATCCTAACCCGTTCGAACGTGTTCATTCCAGATTTCAGTCGTCTTCAACAACCGAAAACCCCATTAATCCGAGAATACAAATTTCTCATAGCAATACAAACAACAATATCAATAGCATACAAATTTCTAACATTGTAAAATATTATATTCAAACCAAAATAAGAATATAAAAAGCATACCTGAGTTTTTAGAGATGAAAATGCAAGGAGATTAGATTATATGCCGTGCGAAGGAGCTCCCCAACAAGTAGTAATCCGAGAATAATTGAGTGAGATGTTAATATTTTGAGTTTGGGGGCTAGTTTAAGGAAGAATGGCTATGGTTCGCGAAGGGGCTGATTTGTTTCGTTGCTCGTGGCATGTGGGAGGAGAGCGAGATTGTGAGGTTCTGTCGTGTATTTGTAGAAGATTTCCTGTTCGAACGGTTATTTACTAACCGTTCGAACTTGAAAATATTTAGCGGGATAAATTCCCTCCTAAATAATATGTTCGAACGTTAATGGATGCATTCTCGCTCGATCATTAACTGTTCGAACGTTATTTTTAACAGTTCTAACGGTTTGTTAAATGTTTATTAATATTTTTTTTAACACTATACCTTCAAATAAAAGAACAACATTAATATATATAGACATATTAGATGATACTATAGTTTAATAACATAGTAATATCATATTATAATATATAATCGATAGTGTTATCTAATTAGACTATAACACAAATATATTATGTTAATATATTAGACTATATATATAACATATATATAGTATCATATATAATGTCATCTATAGTACTAACATAGATAGTGTCATCTAATTAGACCATAAATACTTAATTAGTATCTTAATATATTAGACTATAGATAACATATATATAGTATCATATATAAAGTCATCTAATTAGACTATAACTAAAATAATAATATATTAATATATTAGTATAATATTTAAATGTATTGAAGTGTACCGTTCGAACCCTTTTACTAACCGTTCGAACGGTATTGCATAAATAAGTTCTCGTGGATAGTCATTTTCACGGACGTTTGAACTATTAACAAAACTTCGTTTTCTCCAAGTGAACTGTCCATCTCCGTCGTTTAAAGCCGCCGTCGCCACCGTGAACAGTGCCCAATCGAAGCCTCTTTCTCTAAGCACGGGTATGCTATTTTTCTAACTATTTTACCGTTTAAATTTAGGTTTTTGATGGATTATTTGTTTAAATTAGGATAAAACAATTTATCCATCAATACTCACAGTAGATTTGCTTAAATCCATTGTAGGAAGGTTTATTTAAGTCTCTTTCAATTTGTTTGTTGAAAAATTGATGGAATCGAAGGATTCCATGGATTTCAATGGCTGAGTCGACTCAACGAAGGCGCTGAGTTAAATTCGCATACCGTTCGAACGGTACGATCCAAACAAGTAGTAGACCATTCGAACGTTGTTTTATACGTTCGAATGGTATACCAGTCAAACAGGTTTGCATACCGTTCGAACAAAATAATTAATTTTAGTAACATTAGTGAATCGATGTTTTTATTCCATATTGTAGTTCTATTAAATCTTTATGAGAATAGATATTATATTATAATTAAATTAATATAGAAATTTATCACATTTTATTAAATATTAATTTCTATTAAATATTAATCTAATTAATTTTAAATAATGTGATATTATTTTTATTAAATTCTGTTGTTCACAATGTCTCACTTTATTAAATAATATTCGTATGTAATTTAGTGATTAGTTATTTATTATATTTTTATCGTTAATGTATTGATAAACTCTTTAATTGTAAATTTCAGGTTGATTAAAATGTTTTCTTCTAGGGCAGGACGTAAGCGACGCAATCCAGCTGAAACTAGTATCAATCCAGGCAGGGAGAGGACTGTTTCAATAGAGCGACAAGTGAAGCTTTCTAACTTCCAAAGTCTTGTCTGGGAGGGTCATTTCCTGCCATCAGTCTTTAGTGAACGTGGTTGGGGACCTATCTTAGAGGAGCGGGAGGAGTCATGGGGGACTGTCTCTTATATTGACATTGTTTCTGAGTTCTATAGAGAGCTTGGTGGTGCCAGCCCAGATGACGAAGGGGCATACAGGATCTCTGTCCGAGGAGTTTCAGTTGTATTTTCACGGGACGGACTCGCTGAGCATCTCGGTATTCCTAGGCTGCCAGATGCATATCCGAACGTGGTGCTTAGAGAGTCTGATCCTTCAGCTGAGGCGGAGACAGCTGAGGAGGAGGCACCAGTTTATAAAGATGAGGTCGATACCCTTGCTGATCATGAGGTGTGGGATTTGGTTGTTGGTCCAGATGCTCCCCCGTATGACGGGACAAAGAGCATCAAGCAGGCATATCTATCTTCTTTCTTCAAGATCCTGAATTTGATAATTGCCAGTAATATTGACCCTCGATAGCACAAGACAGAGGTTGGCATTGACTGGACGAAATTAATGATACGGGTCGCTCGTGGTATTCCTATCGACCTGGTGGGGTATATATTTGCTAGGATTCGATCAGAGTCTCGGTACATTTTGACGAATATACTGCCATTCGGGATCTTGATCACCTGATTTCTATTATTTGCCGGTGTCGTGCCTGATGTTGTCGAGTGTAAACGGGAGCCGATGGAACCGATCAACAGCACCACCCTCTCATGCAGCACAGGACACTCGAGACTGCGTCTTCGTGGACAAGTTCCAAACCCGGTTGATCCTCAGAGAGATGCACAGCCAGGAGATCACGAAGTATCGGCCGCTGGGACATCCAGACAGACTGAGGCATCAGTACACAGCGCTACTCGTGAGGACATGGCCGAGGTCGTGCGTGCAGCGATCAGCAGACAGACATCAGCGTTGATCGATGCAGTGCGTATGGAGGTCCGTTCTGCTGTATCTGAGTTTCGTACAGAGAATACTGGTACCATCTCTGAGTTACATACGAAGTTTGATGCCATGTCTGCGACTCAGGTAACCATCAGTACTCGACTGACACATATAGAGAAACGCTTAGCTGCAGTCAAGGAAGTATGCAAAGATTTGGCGTCTTAGTACTTTCTATATTTTATTTATTTATTTATTTTGTTTTTAGAATGGACAATATTTAGTGTTTTGTAAATTTAGTATTTAATTATGAATTAGTATTAGTTTATATTTTCTAAACTAATTATTGATTGATATTATTCGTATAATTAAATTGATAAATTTTTTATAATTACTAGTTAATATAAATATAATTCTAAAAAAAAAACATATAATCACCATTCGAACCATGAAAATAACGTTCGAACCGTATTGATTCATCATTCGAACGGTGAATATTGTAAGTTCGAACGGTATATCAGTTTCCCGCTATATTAATGTTACTTAATGCGCCAAATTGCACGTTCGAACAGTGCTGATTTATCATTCGAACGAAAAATTGTTCGTTCAAACGTAATGCAGTTTCCCGCTATAATAATTATACTTAACCTGCCAAAATGTACGTTCGAATAGTGCTGATTAATCATTCGAACGGTTAAAATTGAACGTTCGAACGGTGGAATAATTTCCCGCTATCATAATATTACTTAACACGCCAAAATGTACGTTCGAACGGTTAAATTTAACCGTCCGAACGTTAAAACATTACATTCGAACGATTTCATTATTAGGGACAAAATATTTCGTCCCTAATTATACTGTTCAAACGCGTTCGAACCGGTTTTGTTCTCCCGTCATTTTTTTGGGACGAAATCTGAAATTCATCCCAAAATCTCACTTTTTGGGACGATTTTCATTTCGATCCAACAGAAAATCGTCCCAAAAAGTCTTTTTTGTTGTAGTGTCCACATTAACTAATACTAGTAACGTTTTTGTTCAATGCCCATTAGTTTCATTTCAATATGGAATTATATTAGCAAATATAGAAAGAGAAGCAGAATTTGATAATTTTCAAAATACACACTACTACTAATTGCTTCTTCTTGACTCTTGCAGAATTTGGACTTGCTCCTTTTGTAATTTTGAGTATGTAATACCATCAATTATTTACATCTACTTCCAACTTCTAGAGTGTTTGTTTTTCTAACAACGCTGAATCTTTAACTTTATGTTTGTGTTTTTCTTTTTTATTTTTTATGGTTTCATTAAAGAATATTGTGATAAATGCTTATGAGTTAGCACCAAAGCATGGAAACCAATATTTTCGAAACCATCATTATTCATAGACTAGGCCAAACCTTAACACAATTGATATTCTAACACAAGTGAAAAAGGGGATTGATTTTTCAGACTAGTTTTCTATCACTGAAACGTATAATTTTTCCTCATTTTATCCCCTGCATCTTTTATAGATTAAATTAGGAATGTAATATATATCATCAAGGAAGTTTATGGATATCATTTAGTAAACTCTTATCAACATTGAAGTTACTTTCTTACTACATTGCAATCTAATTTCGTTTGAGCATGGGGGTATACTTGATTTGAGCATTTGTGTGAACTAATAATGGCACTAACTACCATTGAGATTTTGGTTTCTCCCTACTCTCTTTCTTCAATTTGTTGCCTACGTAGTCAAGGAACTGCTCCTAGAGGGGAAACTTGGATCATCATCTTTGTAGAAGTATAACTTTGAGGAGAAAATTGAGAAAATAAAATCACTTGTGCATGGATTATATGTAAATGATATTTTTTGTTTTTTGTTAGTTTTTAGTTTTTTGCCATGTATACATATTTATGCTATCATGTGTTTTATGATTCTTGAGTTTAGATGAATATTTCATATACATGCTTGTTGCCTTCCCCCTTTCATTTCCTTTGATATCTTTAAAATTTTAATTTGTTTTATAATAATTTGAGGGGACATCGAAAATTTTTGCAGGAACTCGATACAAAGATTTCTGCTAGTATGTTGTACTTGATAATACATGCTTACAGGTTTTGTACTTTGATGTGCCTTGAGAAGTATAAAGTTGCACACTTAGAATATAATATAATTGCTTCATGAATTGTAATCAAATATATATAATTGCTTTTATGGATTTTAATATATGTAATTACTTAGAATATAAAGCAAGTATTTTGTGTAATTGTTTTATAGATTGTAATATAATGTAAGATGTGTACTCTTTTTATGTATCTTTTTTTCAATACTATTTTTATTTTATTTTGTAACATACTATTTCCGGCAATATATTATCGTCGCATAAATTATTTGCAACCAAAACAAATTTAGAACATATTTTTTGTGGCGATACAATCGTCGCATAAAATTATTTGTGACAAAAAAGTGTATTATAAAAGACTTTTTCCAACGAGATAAAATGACCAGAAACATTATACCGGCCATAATTAATCATGGTTGGTACATTTTTGCGATTAAATTCTAGGTTATTTATGTCGAAATATATCTCCAGAAATGTGGCGCCCCCGACCCCCATATAAGGAAACACAGGAATCGAGACGCCAGGATGATGACAACATAGTCACGCATCCCAACGAAAGTGCCAAGTGTGTGTACATGCAATAGTGTACAATAAAAACGCAGTGGATAATTAAGTCTACTAAGTACCAGAATTTAAATACAATCTAAATATCAGTAGAGGTATAAAAGCAGTTATACAGTCATCCAAAAATAAAATACAATACAGTAAAATAAAATAACTAACAAGTGATCCCAGATCACTCCTCGGGCGGAGCCGTCTCCTCAGGCTCGCCCTCATCCTTCTCATCTACATCAAAATCTGCGTTACCACAAAATGGTACCGCAGGTAAGTAAAACTCAAATAACCACGTAATGAAAATGCATGAATGCAACCCACATGTATGCATGTGATGAAATATGTATTTTCCTCAAAACATCATTTTTCCCGAAAATGATGATTTTCCAACACACGCCAAAATCCCATTTGGCCCAAAATATCCGTAAAACATTTTCCCAGAAAATGATTTACACAGAAATCCAACACACTATTTTCCCAGAAAATAGTTCATTAATCCATTATTACCATATGCACCATGGCCTCCCCTAGGGACCACCCGCAAGTCCTGGCTTCGTAGCGATGCTCAGTTTCGCGCCCAGCGCGTACGTGGCCAGACATCCTCTGGTCCCCACCAGCAGAAGGACCACGGAGTCGGCACGACTCTCTCGTCCGATCCCATTGTCGCCCAGCAACAATCCAGGGGACGTTATTCAGTATATTCCACTCCCGAGTAACCAAAGGAGCTCCACCGAGATAATGCCCCATCTCGGCTTGGGGTCGTGATATACACACACCCAATAAATCATTCTCATATGAAAACCCAATTTTCATAAACACATGAACATGAATGCAATACACGAAAACCCAGTTTTCCTTTACAAACATGATCATGCGTGCCAAATGCAATGTACATGAACACAATATCCAAACCAACAATTACCAATCCAATCAAATCCAACCAAACAACTCCAATTACCAATCCATCCGACCCTCGAACTCCTCGGACTCAGTCCGGCATGTTCAACCAAAAATAGTGAAACGAGTTAGTGCAAAAATACATTTAAATCACGAAAGTTCTTTGGAGAAATACTTACAGTGCTATATAGCAATTTCCGAATGATCACGAAGCTGCAAGAACTGACGTCTGAGCAACGCAACAGTGCAAAATACACTGTGGCCGTGGGTCACAAACACCCACTTCCAAACGGAGACAAACGAAGACCCAAAATTGATAGAGTAGGATCTAGGGAGGTCGGTGAAGGTTGGCCGTGGATGGCGGCGTGGGCGGCGGTAGAAGACCAAAAACACCCAAATCGGAAATGGGGTTGGTTGTGCTTCACCGGTGACGGATCGAAGCTGGGGTTGGGTCCAATGGGTAGCTAAAAGGTCGAGGATAAAGTGATGAAGAGATGGTGGCCGGTGGTGGCGCGACGGCGGCGCGCGAGCACAATGAATGCCGCGGCTTCAAGCCGTGCGTGGAGGCTCACGGCGGCTCAAGGGAGGTTGGAATTGATGGGGGGTGGTCGCCGGACGGTGGGGGAGCTGTTGGGCTGGGCGGTGCAGGCCACGGCGGCGCGACGGCGGTGGGTTGAGGGTGAACGACGGAACACACGGGAGAGAGAGAGAGGGAGGCAGCTCGCGCGGGAAGAAGAAGAAATAAGGAGGAAAAGAAAAGAAAAGGAGGAAAAGAAAAATAGAGGGAAAAGAAATGAGGTCCAATCCTCATAACTTAGGTCACAAAAATGATCCAACGGAAACGATTTCAAAACCATAAGTTAAAAAAAATAATTTAAACGTAATGGTAAAGTGAAATTAAAATAATTAAATTCCACAGTAATTAATTTAATATTAAAAGCAATTTAAATGCATAACAATAAATAAATATTAAGAAAGCACATAAAAATAATTTTCACCAAATTAAAATCATAGAAATAAACTCACTAAAAATCCAACCAATTTTAAAATAGAGGATAAATTTTTTGAATAAATAAAAATAATCCTTCAGTAAAAATACACTAAAATACGGAGTGTTATAGGAAATATCATGATTGTTACTGTCCAAAATTGAAATCGCTACAAAAGAGCATTTGTGACTTGTTATTATCGACCATGTAACGATGAAAACAAATGGTCGGGAAAAGCTTTTTGCGACACATTTTCTGCTTTTTCGACGATTTTAGATGCAGCAAAAGTGATATTTCTTATAGTGATATTAGATGTAATAACGACATGGAATGGATCATGAGCTCATAGCTTAGGCTTTTGGTTCACATGAGTGCCTAGGTTTCAACTTACATTGGAAGCATTGAATTTTTGTCGTAAATAGATTTTGACGAAGAAAAAAATCGTCGCACATTCGTCGAAAATATCTCATCATTAGAAGTTATTAATGACGACAAAAGCACACCGTTGTGAAAGATACCACATTTAGCGACTACAATTTCGTCATAAGAAGGGGTCATACTTGGTCCCAAAAAATCTCATCAAACCAAAATTGTCGCAAAAACTAACTCAATTGTGACGAAATATTTGGTCCTCATTAATATTAGACAATTAATGTCGTCACAGATATGAACATTGTAACGACCAAAATAACTGTCACTAATAGAAACTATTTGTGAGGAAGTATTGTCGTTGCCAAGCTAATTTTTGTCGTCAAAATTTATTTATCACAAATAATACAATAAGAAGCTGGAGTCTAGCATCGGTGATGAGTTAAATTTGTCGGTATTTTTTACTATTGGCGACAACTAATTCTCGTCACTAAACACTATGAATTAGAATTAACGACAAGTATTTATCATCATAAATTGTGACATGCATTTAGAATTAGTGACAAATATATTTCATCACGTATGATTGCACAATTCTCATTGTTTATAAATAAAAGACCAAATAATCATGAATATTAAGAAATACTAATAACAAATTCTAGTGATACAGCAAATCGTATAATATTAAAATCATCATTTAAATCTAGTACCATTGTTCATAAAAACACTCAAATAAAATTTTTTCTTTGTAAACTAAAATAGAAATGTGAAATTGAATGTTTCTTAAGAAATCTCTATGAGTCTCTAATTGTGCCATAATTTCTGAGAGGTGATATGCAGCAACTACTTTGCATTAGATACTAATTAATCCAATGGCTAATTAATCATCTATTGTATTATATATGCTTTGATCCGTCGTCGACCATGCATGTGGTCTATTTCTCAAAGCCTTGTCATTACATACATGTAACAGAAATTCACAAAATATGCAAGTTCAAAGATATTGGGAAATCATGAGAAAAAAGATTCTGAAAATAAGTAAAACTTAATAAAAAAATGATCACTAATTATATAGATATATCAATTCTTTAATTTGTTGCATGGTACATATATATTATATCATACGATCAGATCATATTTATCCTATTTTATTTGCGACACTTAGATTTGGTAACTTTTTTTTTTTTTTTTTTGCTGGGCATGTTATTGGATATACAGAGAATAGAGTTCTAGATCTCTTCCTAATTTGATTTGTCTTTCTTTTCTCACTTTTGACCCCCTAATGGGATCATTCTGTAACTAGTCGACCATATATGATCAAGAATGACTTTCAAAAACATGACTGATATATTATATTGCACAGTTCAAATCCAGTGAGATTAATTAGTTGCTAACTTACTAGAAACCAGAAATATAGTTTTTAATTATTTTGTTTACAGAGATTTTTAGCGATTGAGAATCAGGTTAAGAGGATCTTGGAGCTAGTACTAAACTTCATGCATACCCACATAAAGCTAGCAAGCAATAAGTCATAATTAAATAAGCATCCAAACGAAAGTAGCATTAAATAAGCTTTCGTTTGGCATTAAATAAGCACACAACCAGGAAAACCACTTTTGGAATAATGGGATTAGACATTAACGGCGATAAAAAATCAGTAGATCATAGCAATTACCCATGACCCCACATTGTATTTTTAGGAAACACAACACGTTCCACTTGGAGTAGTACTAGTTAATAAGAGTACTAACTATCACTAAGAAATGGGTCTATCCGAGATGACCCATTAATTTATCCCAACTTAATAATAATAATAATAATAATAATAATAATAATAATAATAATAATAATAATAATAAAGGTCGACCCACGTACATATGTGATAACATAAGCACATGCATATCTCATCTATGTTTTTGTTAAACCTGATCTCCAACTAATAAAATCCAAAGAATGGAATGTGTTAATTATCTTCCTGTCATTGACATTAGAGTCAATGGAAAAATATTTCATAAAGTAGGAAATAGGTTTTACGGCAGAATTTCTAAGGAATGAAACCATGAGAGGCACCACAAACCATAATTAAAGAAGATGAAGCTAATTAAAAAGTACATCATGGTATATCAAGATATAGTTAAGGAAAAAAAAATTAGAAAATCATAATAAGATTAAGATTTAAAAAAATTAAAAATTCAACTTACATGCTCCTTCACCACTCGACTGTGTTTCATGCACTTGACTACCAATTGTTGCTGAGTCTATTGGCAATGACCTCCACATAGAAGAAGATCCTTTGTGAAAGGATCATGGTTGATCCGTATGAGCACCTCTTGAAGTCAATCGAGATGATTGTCCTCCACATCCTCGAGTAGTAGTTGAAGTCATAATTACTAAGAAAATATACATACAAATGCTTCATGATATAGATTCAATAGAGATATTAGTCTTAAACAATTGGAAAAGTAAGAATTAGAAAAATTTATAGAGATTTACCTGAAAAAGATAAAGTGATCGATGGAGTGTAGTAGTAATCAAGATAGAAAATGATTAAGAAAGTTTAAGGAATACATACAAAAAAAATACAATGAGAATTTGTGGAAAAAGAAACTAAAGGTCTAAGAAATTATACATACAAAAAAACTGTTGTGAAAATTGGTGGGAGATGGAAATAAAGACAAGGAATAAAAATGTGAGATTTGGAGGGAAAAAATAGAGGCTAAACGAATGAACATTGCCGAATTCCTTTTTATGTTGAATTTGTCAACCCACTCTCTTGATGAGAAAATTAAGGAGTAACGTGCCATGCATTTTTCGCTTAATTCAATCCATTGTTGGTTGTTATCTATAGAGAAAGTGTAGGGATTCTTGATGTGCTACTTTTTTAATCCGTTAACTCAATACATGATCAAATTGGATGCCATTTTTTTCCTTCATATTAACTCCTATGCCATTTTTTTCTTATTTTTTTCTCAAACGTAATCCATGTTTTCCTAAAATCTAGATATAATGTTCACAATCATTTACTTTTGGAACCAAATAAGAAAATATGTATATTAGTTTCAAAGGACTAGTGTGGCACATCATGAAACTTGAACTATAAAATGTTAAAATTGTACATACATTTTTTTTTATATTGATTAAAAAGATAAAACCTTCCAAGTTTATTCTAAAAGTTAAAAATGTACATACAATTTTTATATTAATTAAAAGGATAATATATGTCACCAACTTCATACTTAAAGTAAAAAATGTGCGTATAATTTTTTTATATTGATTAAAAATATAATACATGCCCAAAAAAAAATCAAAAGTCTATGTACATTTTTTTTATTGATTTAAAAAGATAACCATTTTCCAACTTCATTTAAACTTTTTAAAATGTACAATTTTTTTAAATTTTCGAATGGAGTTGGAGACATATTATAATTTAATAATTTCTTAATCAATATAAAAAATGATAATATGTCTCAACTTCATTCTAAAAGTTAAAGTGCATATACAATTTTTTATATTGATTAAAAAGATTATATGTGTCTAATTGAAAATTAAATGTGTGTGTATATTTTTTTATATTGATTAAAAAGATAATATGTGTCCAATTAAAAATAAAAAGTGTACATACATATAGTATGTGCGCTTTTAACTTTTAGAATGAAGTTAGAGACATTATTATTTTAATCTATTTAAAAAAATGTATGTACACTTTTTATATTGATTAAAAGATAAAACTTTCCAATTTCATTCTAAAAGTTAGAAGTATACGTATAATTTTTTGTTTTGATTAAAAGGATAATATGTTTCCAACTTTATATTAAAAGTTAAAAATGTACAATGTTTTTTACTAATAAGAAAGATAATATGTGCCCAATTAATAATTAAAAGTGTATGTACATTTTTTATGAATTAAAAAGATAATCAGTTTCCAACTTAAATCTAAAACTTAAAAGTGTGAGTACATTTTTAACTTTTAGAATGAAGTTTGAGACATATTATAATTTAATCATTTCTTAATCAATTTAAAAAATGATAATGTGTATCCAATTTCATTGTATGTACAATTATTTATATTGATTAAAAAGATAATATGTGTCCAATTAAAAATCAAAAGTGTGCATACATATTTTTATATTGATTAAAACGTATACTGTTTTATATTGATTGAAATAATAATAACTTTCCAACTTCATTCTAAAAATTAGAAGTATACGTACAATTTTTTATGTTGATTAAGAAAAGTTTATATTATAATATGTCTAAAAATTAAAAGTGTACGCCCATTTTTTATATTGATTAAAAAGATAATGCGTCCAATTAAAAATCAAAAGTGTAGGTATAGTTTTATATATTGATTAAAAGAATAATATGTCTCACACAATTAATACTCTCAATAGAACTAATTTTTTTTCAAGAAGAGGGACGGTACCCCTAATTTTATTGATAACCCTCTCTTATGGTGGAGGAATACATTTCACAAATGGGGGAAGAGCTCTGAGAGTTACATAAATCCCTAAACCAAAAACCCTTGCAAATAGACTAATCCATACAATAATTGAATAAAAAAAACTAAATCTATTGTATTACTTAACATTCAAACATTATTTTTATAAGAGAGAGTAAATACCTAAATTTGGTATACAATAAAACATATTCATCATCAATATATGTATTACTCTTAGTGACCAAGAATTCTTCCTTTGCATAGAATTGATTATCAGAGTCTCCTTACTTGTTGGTGTTGCTATTTTTGTCCTCATCACTAAGATACTCATTAATAATTGTATTGTTGGTAAGTAATACATAAACATATTCAGATGTCACATCATCTCCCAACAGTGGAGCCAATTCCCCCTCATCAAGTTCCATAGATGCATTAAACCTGAAAGGTTGATCATTTTCCTGATATACTTTAGTACCAGCCGCTTCTCCATCTTCTTCCTCTACCATCAGGGGTGCATCATAGATGTTCTTATTAGTAATTTTATGTACCACTTTCCAATTACCTCCCAATTCAGTATCATTGAGATAAAATACTTGTGATGCCTGACATGCTAAGACAAAATGATTGTCTTTATACCAAACACGAGATTTATTTATACTTGTAAAATGATTGCCTATTTGTATTCCTGTTCTTTGTTTTCCAATATCCCACCAATCACATTTGAAAAGGTATACTTGATAACCTCCCATGTAATGTAGCTCCAAAATATCGTTTAAAACTTCGTAAAAATTAACATAATTTGCTTCATGTTCCCCTTTAACAACTATACCACTACATTGTATGCGCCGATTTCATTCATATTCCTTAGTGTGAAACCTAACACCATTTATGATACAACCACTATAGAATGCAACTTGTGAATCAGGACCGCAAACTAGTGCATATAATTGATCAGACACCTCAGGTGCATTCTGACTATGCAAATGTTTAATCTATTAAAAATAATGCAAAACAAACAAAACATAATAATTAACAAAATAATATTTTATGGATTTTATTCAACACGTTAGAAATATCGCCATGTTGCTAAAAACATACTTACACGTTGTTTGAATCACTTTGGAAATTCAACTTCATGTCTACAATACACATTATTTGTACATCTTGCTTTGGTCTCTTCATAGTGTTCACTACATATAAAATTTATATCAATACGTGACATAATTTCTAACTCAAATGCATGTGCAATTAAACAAATCATACATGATTTACTTACTTTAAATAAAGCTCAATTTCTATGCAATTATTTATCACATACTATTGTGCAATTGCAAAAAATCGTTCATCTAAGCTGTGAAGTGTTGAGGATCCCAATGGATGAGCATTCTGAGAAAAAATAGACAAACCGCTGCATTCGTTCCCTTGCCCAATATCAGTATTTCGCTGATCAACACGATTAAATCTTGTCTCAACATCATGAAAATACATGGAGCAGAATGTTAAGTATTCGACATCAATATATGTTTGCGCAATTGACCCTTCTAGACATACTCGATTTCGTACATACCTTTTGAGTTTGCTAAGAAACCTTTCAATGGGATACATTCATCAAAATTGCACCAATCCTGCAAACAAGTGGTAGATGAATGATTAGGTGTATCATTATATAAAAAAAAGCTGGTAGAAATATCATTTCGAATTTGCAAAGAATGATGACAATGTTGTTTTCTAGTTGCTTCAAAACATCCAAGTTTAACATACGTGAACATAGTTCTTTGAAAAAAAAACTTAACTTAATCAATGTCATCTTTATATCTTTACATAAGTACCCACAGATTGCAACTGAGAGTAACTGTTGTAAAAAAAATGACAATCTTGACTTTTCATTCCTGACATCCTACGATTAGCAACGTTCACACACTGAGAAATATTTGAAGCATAACCGTTAGGAAAATTCATAGATTCTATCCAAACACAAAAGTTTTTTCTCTCATCACTTGACAATGTTAAGGATGGACGCGTCATTAAATAAGAATTGTCATCTTCTTTTAAGTGTAGTTCCTTCCTGAGACCCATGTGATACAAATCCTTTTGTACTTTGATTGTGTCCTTTGTCTTTCCCTCTATACTCATCAACGTTCCTAGCACATTATCACAAATATTCTTTTCAACATACATGATATCCAGGTTGTGTCTTAATTTCAATGTTGACCAATTTGGTAACTCAAAGAAAATATTTTTTTTGGTCCAATTCAACTCCTCTACTGCACGTTTTCTCTTATTTGATTTTCCAAATTGCACATCTCTGACATTCATAATATATTCTAACACATCATTGCCAGATAATTCATGAGGTGTCAATCTATACTCTTCTTTACCATTAAAAATAGTATTCTTTTTTCGCCAAATATACTCCAGTTGCAAAAAACAATGATGAGCCATATAACAATGTTTTTGCCTATATTTCCACCATATAGATTCTGTCTCCTCATTATACATTGGACATGCTAATTTCCCTTTGGAGCTCCATCTGGAGAGGTTTCCATATGCAGGAAAATCGTTTATTGTCCATAATAATGCTGCATGTAATCGAAACGTTTGCAATACTGATTCATCAAATGTATCTACACCTTCTTCCCACAACTACTTCAACTCATCAATCAATGATCTCAAATACATATCAAATTCATTTTATGGGTGCTCTAGGTCCAAGAATAAGTAAGGTCATCATGAAGTACAGATCTTTCATACACTTCCAAGGAGGTAGGTTATACGGCATAAGTATTACCGGCCACACACTGTAAGATGTACTAATGTTACCAAATAGATTAAGACCATCTGTTGCCAAGTCGATTATTGCGAGACTCTTGAGCAAATCATTGATGCAATTTATCAAATTCTTTCCAAACCACAGAGTCAACTAGATGTCTCAAATTATTCAAATCCTGAACTCGTTTTTCTCTATATATATGCCATCTCATATACTCAGCTGTCCTTTTTGACATAAATAACTTTTGAAACTTTCGGTTCAATTGAAAATACCGCAACACCTTATGATAAATTTTCTTGTCTTTTGTTTTCATTGTCAATCCATCTTGGTTCTTTGCATATAGGCCGACACTTTTGACTACTAGCATGCTATTTAAAAAAAAATACACAATCATTTTTGCATGCATCTATCTTATCATAATTAAGGCCCAAACATCGCCTTAATTGTTTTGCCTCATAGTATAACTTTGACAACGTCTCTCCATCGGGAAGTGCCTTTCTCAACAGGTCGATCAACATGTCAAAGGAATTATTACTCCAATTATTAATTGTCTTCAAATGGAACAACCTTACAATGAAAGCCAATTTTGATAACTTCACACAACCTGGATAAAGTTTTAATGTTGAGAATCTTCTCACAATTGTTAAAAATTTCTATTTCTCACTTCTGGCAATGCGGGACCTTAGCTAGTGGAAGACTCTCCTACATTAGTATCGATAAATGTTCCCATGTAAACATCATCTAATAGTTCTTCAACTTCGTCAATATTTTTTGTCCAATCATTCTCATTAGCATTGTCACGAATTTGATTTTCATTCCATGTTTCATCTTCTCCATGAAATATCAATTACATGTAATTCTTATCAATTGTTTTAATGAATAGATAATCTTCCACCACATTTATAGTACTATAATACCCATTCTTACACTTAACACATGGACACTTGATCCTGCCCAGTTTGTCTGCATGACCACGTGCAATATTAATAAATTGGTTTACCCCTTCTACATATGTTGTAGAAAATCTATTAGTAAGATGCATAAAGCTTTTGACCATTTTGTTGTACCTATAAAATTTTTTACAAACAAATCGAGCTCAACTAAATATAAAAGCATCAATTTTCATTATCATGGAATATAATACCGTTCAAACTATTTTTTAAAGAAAAATTCTAAGGCACGTTCTTATTCTTTTAAAATATTAAAGTCAAATAATAAATTATATTTATTAAAATAAAATTTAAATTTAAAAGAGAAAAAATAATTATTTCAAAATTAATAAAAATATAATGATATGATTAACACTACTTAATTGTGATAAATCTTTATTTAAAGTAGTAAAATTATGCACAATTCCAATATTATCATTCTCAATTGATTAAGATAATTCAAGATCATGAGAAAATTATGATTGAAACTATATCCATAATTCTATCTCTATCAATTGACTTGAAGCAATAACAATTAATCATTGAACACAAACAATTGGGAAAGAAATCACATCTCATAATAATAAGGTTTCATCTGCAATCTTAGTTAAGAATTCATATAGACATGTTCTAAAAAATAAACTAAAAAATCTGAATATAAATAAAAATTAAAATAATATTTAAAATAATTAAGTGAAAGAAAAATAACACTTACAGTACTTCTAGAACATCAAGATAGCAGCAAGATTGTTGTGAAATTTTAATTGTACTCTCAAGTGCACAAGTCGTACCGAAGTATAGTTTTAGCAAGAACGAGGTTAAATCCACATGGACTTGTAACAACGTAGAAAACCAATTAAATATAAACCAAATAAATTGTAATCTAGTTCAGAAAAATGAGTTGTCAAATAAAACAAGAAATTAAGAACTAAACAATCAATTAATCAAAGCTAGAAATAATTAATTTAATAAACTAATCACAATAAAAGAGCTAAAATAAATTATAATGATGCAAATTAATCTAAAAAACGATTAAACTATTAATGGAGAATGAACTAAAGTTTTGGAATCCACCTTATTAATTCATAATAATATATTTTTGAAAATTGATTCTTCCCGAATATCTACATGATAATCTAGAATTCAATTTGTTATCATGAAAAATAGAATGGTTGAAGCCATTTTTTAAGAAAATATCTAAAGTATGCATGTTCTTGTTCGCTCAAAGATATAAAATCAAATCATCACTTGTATCTATAAAAACAAATCACAAAATATATAAGATTTTATTTTTGACAAAATTATAAATCAGGCTATCAATTGATTAAGATTATTCTGTATCATGAGAAAAACATGATTGAACTCATATCAAGAACTCTATCTCTCAATTAATATGAAGTAAGATAATAGATCGTTGAACACATAAATAACTAGAGAAAAAAAATCAATCTCATAAATAATACTACTATATATATAATCATCAATGAGGTCTCATCCTCAAACTTAGCTAGACATATTGATAAAAACAAATTCTAAAATTTGAATGTAAATAAACATCAAAATAATATTTTAAAAAAAGTATAGAAAAATAATAATTACATACCATAAAACGTAAACGTTGTTATAGAACCTCAATTTTTCTTCTCTTAAATCCGTAATACTCCTGCAATGCAGCCTTATTTCTTTTTTTGTTGGGTTTTGTTCGGCATGCAGATCAGTGAGTGTGCTCCCTCTTTGCTACAGTTGATCTAATTATATATCAAAGATTCAAATCCACTCCGTTCCGTTTTGTTCTCTGCCAAGCTACCAACTCTATTTTTTTTTTCTTTTCGTAATTAAGTGTCCTATCTCGTCTCTTTCCTCTTTTTTTTTTCTTTTTTTTTTCTCTCTCTATCATGCCTCTTTCAAGTTTGCTTCTTTTATTCTATCTTTTCTTATCATCAAGTCAGCATTCATGTTTCGTGCTCCCAGTCCCAGCCTTCTGTTTCTCCCTTTTTTTTCATTTCTTCCTTTTATGTTAACGTCCAAATTAAGTTTATCTTTTTGCTAAATCCTGTAAAAAATAAATACATATCTCAATACTAATAAAAACATAATAAGAATTAATACTACAAAGTTATAATAATGTTTTATTTAAAATAATAAAATTATGCACAAAGTTATTATCAAAGATCGAAAGAGAAACTCTAGACCATTCTCCTTAATTCACTGTACAATGAGTGTAGTAGTTTTTATTCCTCGCCGTGTTTACGTTGTGCGGTGCATGAACCCCTCATAGAGGCCATACACACCCTTTTTATACATTACTCTTATGTCCCATATAAGTAGTAGAATCATATTCTTTTACTTTTACTTTTCTATTTATAGGAGATAGAGATAGAACTCAATTACTTTCTCAATTGGCGGGAAAATTTTCCGCTCATGTATTTGCGACCAATATAAATGACGGTATAACTTTGGTCGTTAAAAGTGAAAACATCGACGAATTTAAAATTTTTCTTACTGATGATCAACCCCTAGTTACGAGTTTTATATCGTCGCTAAAACATTACCTTTTGTGAAGATAAATTGGATAGCAAAAGTCAATTATTAGACTATAATTGACAAAAAATTATAGTTTCACTAAAACTTATTATTTATGTCAAAATGCAACTCATTGGCAATATTCTACTGCAGCAAAATTATTAGTGATGATTATAGTCGTTGCTAGTTCTATAATTATCGTCGTAATTACTTTCTCATTTGGTGAGAAATTCTCCCGCTAATGTATTTGTGACCAATATAAATGACGGTACAATTTTGGTCATTAAAAGTGATATCAGCAACGAAATTAAAGTTTTTCTCATTGAAGATAAACCTTTATTTATGAGTTTTATATCGTAGCTAAAACATTACCTTTTGTGAAGATAAATTGGGTCGCATAAAATCAGTTATTAGACTACAAAGGACAAAAAATTATATCTTCACTAAAACTTATTATTTATGGCAAAATGACGTTTACCTATTAAAAAGAAATCATTTATGAGAAATTGCAACTCGTTTGCAATACTCAACTGTAGCAAGATTATTAGCAACGATTACAATCATTGTTAATTCTATAATTGTTGTTACAATTACTTTCTCATTTGGTGAGAAATTTTCCCACTTATGTATTTGTGACCAATACAAATGACGGTATAATTTTGGTCGTTAAAAGTGATATCAGCAACGAATTTAAAAATTTTCTCACTGAAGATAAACCTTTAGCTACGAGTTTTATATCGTCGCTAAAATATTACCTTTTGTGAAGATAAATTGGGTCGCAAAAATTTGATTATTAGACTAAAACTGACAAAAAATTACAGTTTTACTAAATCTTATCATTTATGACAAAATGCAACTAGTTAGCAATATTCTACTACATCAAGATTATTAGCAACGATTATAGTCATTGCTAATTCTATAATTGTTGTCACAATTACTTTCTCATTTGGTGAAAAATTTTCCCGCTTATGTATTTGCGAACAATATAAATGACGGTACAATTTTGGTTGTTAAAAGTAATATCAGCGATGAATTTAAAATTTTCTTCACTAAAGTTAAACCTTTAGTTACGATTTTTATATCGTCGCTAAAACTTTCGTCAGTAAAAGTGATTTTTCTTGTAGTGATATTTGTACTGAGAGATAAAAGACTGCCAAAAATGGAATGACTTCCATGTCCAAGAAAAAGAAGAATTAGACTTACTACAAGTGAAGCATGGAAAGAAAAAAAGTACTAAATCTATGAAATCATGAACACATGATCAATAAATTTTAGATAGGAAAACACGAGATTATTCCATGTAGACAAGTTCTTTAAGCTGACCATGCAAAAATGAGTATTTTGACATCTAATTGAGGAACGGACCACCCATTTGATGTAGCTAGTGTAGAAATTACAACATAAATTGTAGCGGGGTTTAATGACCGAAGTAAAAACCTTTGGTAACATCAATACCCCCTTGTTGGGAAAAGCCTTTCGGTACTAAGGGCACGCTTGAACAAAGTTACAACACCAAAGAGTCCCAAAATTTCCAAGATTCCCAAGATTTCTCACAACTTTATTCTCAAACATCACTCAAACACAATATTTCTCTATTTCAAATTATAAAATTTTTATATTCTAATCATTACTCAAACACAAAAATCAATATAAAATATTTTACAAATTTTAATACAATATTTATAAAAAAATATTTCTATTTAATTTTTTCACTCATTTTTCAAAACCTAATAAAACATCTTTAAAAAAATTATTTCACTACTATTCACAAAATTTTGAGATACTCCAAGCATGAAATGGTCAATGTCGCCATTAGAGTTGAGTTTTGGTTTAAAATAGACAAGTAACAAGAGATATTCAAAAGAAGATAGAAAAGTAACAAAGGCTTTCTATAAAACATGAGAAGCCATTGTCGAGACCTTTTCTATAAAAGATAGCTAGAAGATGATATGCAAAATATATGCAACAAGGAGAGATTCCTTCTCATATATAGCTTGCTGACCAAGAGCTTGGTTGACCAATGGAGAAAATATTGCAACGGCTAACATAGTATTAATGTATATAGCAGGTATGACTTTCCAAAACATGTTAGCTAGCATGCATTGACTCACTTTCCTTAATGGTAGCAACAATTATGAGGATTTTTTTGACTTGATTTGAGCATACCTTGCTACAATCGAGGAGTCATGAATCCATTCATTTGAGGATGATGGCATGGATGATGAGCCCATTACCTTAATAGTGCTAAAAAGTTCAAGAAATCCTTTTTAAAGAGTATACATTGAGGAGAATTTTCTTGGGCCTATTGAGTCATGGACCCATAAATTTAATTTATCAGAGCCCTTCAGATAATCTCATTACATGAACTGGGCCTACACTTAGATTAGATATTGTTATTCGACCAACAGGCCCATGTTTTATAAAAGCTAGATTGATTTTATTGGGCAGGCGTGGCCCACGATATATAAAGTCTTGGAAAAAGCCAGATTTAAGCCGAAGAAGGATGACAAACCCACAAACTCGGGGCTTTTACGCAGATTAATTTATATCATGGGGAAGAAAATCCGATATGTAGGCCAAAGGGTTATTATAAATCTTCTTCAATACGAAAAATCATATATAATTTGCAATGGCTAATACTCTATTATGTAGGAAGGATAGATCAGACGTAGTTTCTTAATTGGAAAGAAATGTATTGATTTCTTACCACTGACCAAATTGCATCCTGACCCTTAGGCAACCTCAGTAACCAGCTTGATGCAAAATCTATAGATGTATGATCTAATTTCTATGCATTGGCAAATAGACGTTGAAGGAGTTCTGGGATCATGATATCTTACCACTTGATGCTTCGAGTTCAACAACTTTTCAACTCCATGTTGTTTTGTGGGTAGTAAATGACTTATGATAGTCTCTCAAGGTAGAGTACGAAGGAAATGTTGGCATCTCCAAGCTACCTTAAGAAAAAGTAATCTAAAGATTAGTATGTTATGGGATATTTGTTGTCTCACGATCATGAATGGCAAAGAAATTGAGCCTAGGTCACTACTCAAGGAGTTGTTTAGGTAGGAAAGACTGGTATAATTAACAAAGTTTGGAGATGTTAAATTAGGTTAATCTGAATTACCTTAAGTGGAGCAGAATTCTTACAAGCTCGAATGTTTGCTTGTCTTACGGTCCAAGTACATCAGATTGTTGTGATTGCATCTCTATGTTGTTATCCAAAACACACACCAACGATGGCAAACAAAGTAAAAAATATGCACACCATCAAGCACACGACACACAATATACGTGATTCGGCAAATTATTTACATCCACAGAGCTGCAGAAATCTTATTAACTAAAGGAGATTACAATCACTCAGTCTCAAATCACACTCTCTAGAAATTTTTGCTTTCTCACACAATATGCACTCACTTGACAATTGTTCTCACTCAAAATATGCTAAAAATCGTACACAATGAGTCAAACATTACATATTTATAGTAAATAGCACTGGAAACCCTAATATGGCAAAAATACATCATTCGCTCAAGCGACGTGTCGAGCGCGCTACGGGTGAACAGCCAATGAACATTGGCTTGAGCAGGGTGTCAAGCATGGCTCGAGTGAACACTAGGGTTTGTGTCTCGCTCGAACCCACTGTCGCGTGAGACTCGAGCAAACTCACAGGTTGAGCTTCGCTCGAGCGCAAGGTCGCACGAAGTCGAGCAAACCCTCTATTTCTCAATTTCCTGCTCCCATACCAGTCTCCACATGCAACCCAACATATGTCACTTCGAAGACTACCTGTCACGCTATGTATTTTGGGGCGATCCCTTTAACCTGAAATCCATAATAATAAGAACGTAAATATAAAAAGTCTACCAAAATTAAATGTCTCAAAATTTATTCCAAGTAAAATAAATTAAACACTAGCAAAGTTTCTCTTAACTCAAACGAATCCATTTATGCCACCTGGCACTTTTCTCACATTTTTCTTATGACCATGGCGCATGCCATCTATTTCAACTATCACAACCATAAAAGTCATTTTAAAAAAATGAAAATAAATGGGTGAGTCCTCCGACTCAATAAATAGTAAACTTATACTAGTGTGTAAACATGAGCCAGTTACAGAATCCTGAAACAGATAGTTCACAAAAAAAATATGCCAGTGGTATTTTCAGAAGCATTTCATTACAACAATAATATATACAAAAGACCATAGGCACAAGCATATTAAAAAACATCAGAAACAAAAACAGAGGCCATGTTTACCTCTTGGCAGGATGTGCATATCTGCAGTTACCAAAGTAGAACATAAATCACCTTGTCACCAAGGTGATCATACTTAGAATAGATGCCCACTATTTTATCCCGTGGCAGGGCCAGATGCCACTATTATATCCTATGCCAGGGCCGGAGGTTACTGTTATATACCGTGGTAGGGCCAGAGGCCACTATTATATCTCGTGGCGGGGCTGTAGCCACTATTATATCTTGTGACAGGAGTTGAAAATCAAAGCAGAACATAATCTTATGTTTCAGGGTTTTCAGATACAATGCGATGACAAAAATAGTATACTGAATAGATAATATCATATAATCGGATCAAAATTACAAATTTCATATTCACATTCTATGTAGTAGAGAAATAGAGTACAAAAAATGTCTACACTAGTCATGATAAAATGCACAGATACAAATAATAGTGCAGAAAATGACCGAGCTTGTTTTCATAACAAAATATGCAAGTTTTTAACAAAATCAACCTCAACCAAGTTTTGGCAAAGTCGAGCATAAGAGCACTGATTACCTAAAATTTTTAACATATTTGAATTTACTCACAATAGTGCAAAGCAAATATTGATTATCACCTAAACATAATTACCACGAGCCTGAGTTAACAAAGTTGACCATTGTTTTTAAGAAATAAAATAAGTCATTCCTAAACCCCATCAAATCTCTAGTGACCCAGAATACAGGCCTCGCTTGATTACACAAATAAGATGAGATGGGATGTGAAATCTGTGAATAATAGTGAGATAGTTTGTGAATAGTAGTGAAATGATTTAAGTTAAGATATTTTATGGGGTTTTGGAAAAGAAGAGATAAAAAGTTGAATAAGAATATTATAAAATTAAAATATTGTTAGAATATAATTTTTTAATAAAATTTTTGTTTTGAGATTTGAAAATTTTGATTATTTTTTGTATTTTGTTTGGAAGTTTGAGAAAGTTGTAATAATTAGGTAATGATTTGATAAAATATTGAAAAGTTAAAAATTTAAGATAAAAAAATGTTTGTATTTGAATCATATTTAGATGTGAAGATGAGATAAGATGGGATGAGATATGTTGAGACCATCTGTGAAACCAAACAGAGATGATAATTTTGTGTTTTGTTTGAAAATTTTGTGTTTTGAAAAAATTGAATTGTTTATTATATTTTGTATGGAGATTTGAAAAATGTGTAATGATGAGATGAGAATTTTGTGTTTTGTCTTGTACCCTAAACCAGCCCCAAATGCACTTGAAGGTTAATTCACTTATAACCCATATTTAGTAAAAACTATTTATCCAATTCTATTTCTTCCGATTAGCTACACCTAACCCAAAGTACTAACCATTGTACAAACCAAAGTCTCACATTTTAAAAATACTTGGGTGAATATAACTACACAAAGCTCACCCTTATCTTACATGTAAAAATTTTACCCCTTCAATCAACTGACCACAAAACTCTGCTTAATATACTCTACAATGGCCAAACAATACAAATTCACCATAAATCCGCTTTTCAAAGTCAAACTAAATTACCAATTTCCACCCTGCCCTTAACATCCAACAAACCTCAACCCACGGACTGAACAAACACCATCGCAGCAATTGCAATTTTCCAACTAACCATACATCTCACCTTAAGAGATGGACTGTATTGTAGCAGCTGAACTCGACATTTGGTACGATGTACTCCAAGTTGGGTCTGGTGGAGGTTGCAATAAAGTGTAAGGGAAGGAACTAACAGCGAGATGGAGAGTAAATAAATGGAGCCAAAGAGGCATAAAGAGTAAACCCATAGAGAGAGAGAGAGAGAGAGGAAAGGTTACAAGCGACAAACTAAGGGTAGGGAGATGAAGTGGAGTGCGACAGGGCTCCATGCTGCAGGGGAGCCTGGGCGATGATGCACAAGAGAGAGAGAGAGCGACGGGATGGAGAGTGAACCCGAGAGAATGAAGAATGGGTGGGGAAGAGGGAGAGAGAATAGGCAACAACAGGAACGTTGGACAATGGGATGGATGATATGCGGTGTCGCATGGCGGGAAAGGTTGCAACGAAACCAATGCAGTGACAAAGAATGATGGTCCCCAAACATCTACATAAATTAAATGCAAAGGTCCTGGAGACCTATGAACATAATTTTTAAAGGATAATTGCCGACACTTGGCAAGAGGACAACTAGTGCAAAAAAAGTTAGATTGAGAGGTGAGAAATGGCAAGCACTTGGTCTGCAAAATATGTGAAACAAGCAGAAGGGAAGGATGGTCAAGATGGTGATGCCAGTGAGCTACGGTAGTCCTTTGTCTAATAAGAGCAATAGGTTCAGACTTGAGAGGAGTTGGAGATGGAAAAACATAAAGGCCATTATGTGTTGGGCCTTTGAGTAGAGGAGTTCCCGTCTGGTTGTCCTTCACAAGGAAAAAAGAGTCATGAAACTCGAAAAATACAGAGTTGTCACAGCAAAATTGATTCACATAGATAAGATTTTTTGTAATTTGAGGAACATGAAGCAGATTTTGAAGAAGAAATTTGGAGTTAGAAGTTAAGAACTGAGAATCACCAAAATGTGTCACAGAAAGAGGTTTGCCATCGCCAACTTTAATTTGTTCATCACCTGAGTAAGGCTTGGCAGAGATGTTGAGATTTTGCATGTCGGAAGTGAGATGATTTGTAGCAGCGTAATCAAGATACCATTGTCTATCAAGGAAGGATTGTGCACTGGTATAGTGGGCAGAGAAAGATTTTGGAGGTTCAAACTGATATGCTTGATTGAACCTGTGATAGCATTGCAGTGCAACATGCCCAACTTTGTTGCACACCTGACAAGTGGGTTTGCTAGAGGATTGGGGAGATTGTTGGAAGGATTGAAAGGAACGGCCAGCTCGATTCTGTCCGCCTCGATGACCTTGACGACCACCCCGATAGTTACTTCGACCACCACGTGGGGAAGCGACAGTGGTGATGTTTGCAGAGGGTTGAGGAAGAAGACCTTGGTGGATGGAGGTGAGAGAAACTCGACTTTCAAATGTAAGGAGAAGGTTGAAGAGCTCAGCAAATGTGATAGGAGTTGGACGGGTAGTAACAGAAATGACAAAGGCTTCAAACTCAGAATTTAGACCATTGAGGATGTAGGAAACCACTTCAGAATCTCTTAGTGGTTCATCGGTAGCAGTCATGGTATCGGAAAGGAGACGCACTTTTTGATAGTAATCAGTAACTAAGAGAGAGCCTTTTTTGAGGTTGGTTAGTTGATGGCGTATTTGAAAAATTTTGGCCTGAGATTGAGAAGTGAACATGGTGTCAAGATTGATCCAAAGTTCACAGGATGTGCGAGAAGCAATGGTTTGGGCAAGAATAGGTTCGGTGAGAGATGAAAGAAGGGCACTAAGGAGATCTGATTTGTGCAATGCCACTGGAGGTAAGTTGGGTTTGGCTGGGGTGGGGAAGAGAGTGATGAAAAGGGAGAAGAAGTTAGAAGTACTGGAGGTGGAGGGGGAGAGGAGCCATCGATGAAGTGGTAGAGTTCTTGGCCATAGAGATAGGGGATGATTTGGGCTCACGAAAGGAGGTAATTGTCTGAGCTTAACTTAACGAAAACAAGATGAGAGAAATTGCTTGGATGATGGAGGGTGGGGGAAGAACTTTTTTGGAGGTATCCATGGAGGACGTTAGTCCTTTTTCTGCTCTGGTACCATGATAGAGTTTTGAGAAGATGAATATTTGATTCTCATTGATTTACAAAATAATAAAGTGGTGTTTAAATACATGGCTAGAATATCATAATCGTTGTAGGAAAAATAGTAAGCGGCTGGTATGCACGCTGCTGTATAGAGAATATTGCAGAGTTTGTTACAACAGACACCTTGCCAGAGCACTACACAATATTTTTCATCATAACAGAATCAACACACAGCCAACCTAGTACTCTACGTTACTCCTGAACCTTCTGGAAGTTTGGCTGCTGAGATGAAAATTGATGGATGAGTTGCCTTTGAGCTGGAGGTGAGAGTGGTCTGCTCAATAAAGAACAATCGAAGTGAGGGAGATTGAATTAGACATAAAGCGAGGTGGGGTGCAGTGTCGAGGAGGGGTGGTGCAAGGCAGAAGAAAGTCATGGAGGTCGGCAACACACGACGATTGTGATATGACATAAGGAGATGAGAGAGACTGAGAGATTGAGGGAGAGCGACATGACGGATGAGAAAAACAACCGATCGGCGAGAGCGGCAACGACTTGTTGCATCCAACGAAAACAAAAATTGTAGGGGGGAGAGAGAGAGAGAGAGAGAGAGAGAGAGAGAGAGATGTTGGGGCTGCTAGTTTGTTTGTAGAGAGGAGAAAAAGAAGTAGGGGATGGGAGCGTTAGAGAAGAGATGAGGATTTAGGGGGATATATCAGTTGGGCTTTAAGTGGGTCTTAGGCTTCTAATATGTCGGATATTACACTCCTCACCACTTATAAAAATCTCGTCCTTGAATGGTAGATACTTCAGAATAGTACAGACTGAGTGACAAATGGGATAAGGTGAGCACGTCTCTGCAACTTTCCTTGGGACCAAACCCCCAATCTTTCTTCTTATGAGAGTCTCTCATGTGGCATTTGGCCTTACTTCTAAGGTTAGAGGATATGACCTGGAGATTCGTATTCCTTCTTTCCCAGGCGTATGCTTGTGTGATGTTTCTAATGGAGCATGGGCCTTAGGTACAATATCGTGCTACCCTCTAAGCTCCTTTGAGTTACCTCGAAGTTCTCCCATCTTGGCACTGCCTATTACTCCCCGGTCAACACGTCCTTTGCTTGCTTGGCGTAGGGCAAGCCTTCCTTTGTCACCCTATGTTGTCCCGCATCTGCTAGGCTCTATATACCCTGTTGCTCGCCTCATTTCCATCTCGTCTGCACGTTGCACGCCTGGCTGCCTCCTTATCGCTAGCATTTTGCTTGCATGAGGGGATTTCTTCACTTGATTTGACACAAACCTCATAGCATAGGACTTGCACCTCCTAAAACTTCATCTAACATTACTACTTAGAATATGAGACATTGAGGCTAATATCTTTACAATGATGGTACACAAAGTACAAAGTACTCATTTTGGCAAATATAATCAAGGGGCATAGGATGAGAAACAGAACTCTCTTGCTTCTTCCATCTCAGAAACCTACATGAGTTTTTTTCTCCCATCGGCAAAAATCTCTCATCTTAGAAACCCTTGCTTCTTCTTTTGCTTTTTCTCTTGGTGGCGCAAAGTTAGAAACGGCCGGAACAAAAAGCCAGCCAGAGGCTTTTTCCATTCTTCTACTCGTCCTCTACCATCTCTCAAACCCTAATCTTTTGGTAATGCTTTCTCTTCACAAAATGGTGGACGTGCCTCAATACATTTTGTTTATGCAAACGGTGGTATGGTTGATCTATGTGATTTTGAAATTTTGGATTTGAGGAAAATTTGGGTCTGGAAAATTTTGGGTTTCTGGAGAATTTGGGTTTCAATTGAATATTTGTGGGCGGTACCGTGTTCATTTTCAAGAGTGGTTGGATTTTACTATTACCTCCGGTGGGATGCATATTTTTGAAATCACCATACTATATCATTGGACAGAGGATGGGATGCATATTTTTCTTGATTACTACAGAGTATCCTTTCAGGTGAGCACCGTTAATTTCTTATTATTCTTAATATGATCTTTACTCCCTTTGTTTCAGGTTGATTGCAGTGATATTCTTTTTTTTTTAAGCCAATATATTAAAAACAGCATAGCTATGTATCTATATAAGTTGATAGTGCTAGCTAGGATGATTGTCCAAGCAGCTCCTCGATCTATACTCCTCGATCGCGCCTCCGCAAACCTCCTAAATCCCAACAAAAAAATAAACAGAGACCACCTGAAACAGACAGCACCTTAACATGTTTGCAACCTGCTATTCTAAGGGGTGTGATCACCAAACGGTGTACCCCTTGGAATTATATCCTCTAACATGGTGATAGTTCCCATGAGGGGTGATGTTTAAGGAAGTGTCAATAGGCACAACCTTTTGATTTAGTCAAAAGGTTGTATGTGATTGGTAAAGTGTCAAGAGACACAACCTTTTGATTTAGTCAAAAGGTTGTGTCACTCCTTAAGGTTGTGGCCTTTGGGTTACCATTGGTTTACCAATGGTTGTGCCCTTTTCAATAGGTTGTGTCACTCCTTAAGGTTGTGGCCTTTGGGTTACCATTGGTTTACCAATCCAATGGTTGTGCCCTTTTCAATAGGTTGTGTCACTTCTTAAGGATGTGACCTTTGGGTTACCATTGGTTAACCAATGGATGTGCCTTTTACCAACCGGTGCATGATGGCCTATAAATAGGGGTCATTGGTGCACAAATGAAATCACTCAATTCCCTTTGTTCATTACCAACTTGGGGGACAAATACCCTCACGGGAGTGTCACCATATTGTCGTAATTCCGCTTCTATTTGTTGTTTAATTTCTCTACAGTGGTATCAAGAGCTTGGTCATGTCAGAGGGAATTTTATCACGCATTACAAAGACGATAAATAGGCAAGTGCTTGGTTTGGCAACCACACTTGCATATTTTAATCATCTTCGTTTGCTTGAAAATCCGAGAGAGAAACTCTTTCAGATCACGGTGGGAGGTTTAGAATATACTGATAATCTTCAAAATTTAGTAAATTGTTACTATTTTGAAGAAAATTATTGGTATTATTTTACACAAAGGAATAGTGAATTAAATAGCCCATTTGCACACAAAGTCACTGTTTCGGCCGGCCGCGGAGCCTCTCACCGCCGCCGGACTTCGCCGACCTCGGGAGCACGTCGGAGTCGTTGTCGCCGGCCACCAACTGGTCGGACTGGAGTGAAGACACCAGCTTCACAGACGCTGGAACGCCTTTGCGCGAGGTTGAAGACGACCTAGGATGAAACGAAACCGTTTCGTCCAACGGTCGTCCAATTCGAATCCGGGAGGGGCTAAACGACAGTGTCGTTCAGCCCGTAGATCCAAACGACAACGTCGTTTTGTCCAACGGTAAGGAATTTGAAATTCCACTTGGACTAAACGACATTGTTGTTCAGCCCAAGGAGCAAAACGACAATGTCGTTTTCGGCACTGAAGAACCACAACAGACACCTCCAAACGGCACCGTTTCACGCCCTTCGAGCCGAGCCGCAAGCCAATTTCTGAGCCGAGCCGACTATCGAGCCACCTCCAGAAGCCGATCTCCAGAACCCGGCTTGAACCGGCTGAACCGGTTCACCCGGTTTCCTAAACCAGTTCAGGGCAGAATTTTTCAATCGGGCAGTTTGAGATCATTTAAAGCCCGATTTCGTCCGTTCAAAAGCCGTTGTGCTCCAAATTTCAAGCCAAAATATTACAAAGCCCCTGTTGGTCGAAATTATCACCAGAAATTCTTTGAAAAAGGTGAAACATCAAGGAAAGGTCGTGGATATCCTCGATCGGGGCGTCACTTTCATTATTCTCCTTATATAAAATATAATAGGAGAATTTCTAGACTGCCACATTGGATTAAATCCAAAGGTTATTATTACTAATTAAGTTTGTAATAATTTTAATTTTTCACAGTTGAACTATTGTATTTAAATAGTACACATTTATTATTTCTACATTCTTCTTGTTGATTAATTTTTTAAGGTTTATTATTCATGGCACGAAGAAAAGTATTGATCCCTCGGGGATAGAAAAATTGAATGGAAGAAATTTCCGGGCCTGGAAAAGGCATATAATTTTTCTTCTAACCCATGAAAAGACATTATATACATTAACAACACCAAAGCCATGTGAAGAAATTGTAGAAAATGATGAAAGTGAAAGTGGAAGCAGCGTTTCAAATGTAGATAAATTGATAGAACACAATGCATGGGCAAAAGCTTTAATTTTGCATTGCATGGGTGATCACATTATTCCTTTATTTGAAGACTATGAAACTGCTAAAGAAATTATGGATGCAGTTGAAGCAAAGTATGGTTTAAGGTCGGATACTTATATACAGTTATTATTGGATAAGTATAACCGGACTTGTATGAAAGAGAATGATGATATTGGCGATCATGTACTTCAAATGGAGTTGATGGCGAAAGAATTAAATGATGCCGGTCATCCTCTCACTGATAAAATGCAAGTTACAACCATACTAAATAGTCTTCCTTCATCTTGGGATCACATTATTACTTCTTTAACACAGTGGAAATGAAGTAACAATGATATCGCTTCCAGTACATTTAGTACTTGAAGGAGAAAGGATGAAAAGAAGGAATAAAGATGGTGAATCATTCAATTTATTAATGGCTCAAGATAAGCGTTCTACACAGAATAAGATGAAGCCAAAACAGTTCAAGAAAAAGAAATGGTTAAAAAGAAAACAAAATAAACCATTTTCTGGAAACTGTTTTAAGTGTGGAAAGAAGGGTCATTACAAATCACAATGTCCTAACAAAGGAAAAGCACAAGAAAGCAAGGAAATTGTGATGACAATCTCAGAAGTAATGCTAGTGGAACCAGTGACAGATTCATGGTGGGTTGGCTCTGCAGCGACAAGACATATATGTAGGAACAAAGATATTTTTGTCAAACTTGAAGATAAACAAACTGGAGAGCACAAAGTCTAGATGGGCAACAATACATATTACGATGTCTTGGGGCAAGGTACATGTAAATTCAAAGTGAATGGTTCCATTATTTTACTTAGTGATGTTCTATATGTACCTAGTATTCGTAGGAATTTAGTATCTGTGCATGTACTAGATCAGAAAGGCTACACAGTTGAGTTTAAGTCTGGAACCGTTGTAATAAGTAAGGGAAATGTGTCAGTGAAAGGCGTGAAAGATCACAATATGTATGTACTGAATGTTGATATTAATAAAGTACCTATTTATGAGTATTTGAATGTGTCTACAGATTGTGCATATTTATGGCATTTAACATTATGTCATATAAATAAAAATAAGAAGATCAGAATGTATAAAAGTGGATTAATACCACAAATAAACTCAGATAATTTTGATATATGTGAACCATGTATCAAAGAAAAAATGAGTAGCAAATCTTTTTCAAAAAGTTGGAAATCCACGGATTTACTAGAAATTATACATTCTGATGTGTGTGGACCTTTTAAAACAAAAACTCATAGATGAATGGAGTACTTTATTACTTTCACTGATGATTATTCAAGATATGGGCATATCTATTTACTCAAGCATAAAGCTGAAGCAATTGAGAAATTTAAAGAATTTAAATTAGAAGTAGAAACCCAGTTGGGTAGACCCATTAAAAGTTTGAATAGTGATAGAGGAGAATTTGAAACTTTAGACAATTTCTGCAAATTGAATGGTATAAGACATATTTATACTATGCCATATAAACCTTAACAAAATGGCATTGCAGAAAGGAGAAATAGAACTCTATTGGATATGGTGCGATCGATGATGGCATATGCTGATCTATCAATACATTTTTGGGGTGAAGCATTATCGACTGCTACATATATATTAAATAGAGTTGAAACTAAAGCGAAACCTCTTACACCTTACGAATTATGGACGAGACATAAACCAGACTTAAGTAAGCTCAAAGTGTGGGGTTGTAAGGCACAAGTGCTTATCCCAAGGCCACTAAGGGATAAATTAAAAAGTAAAACCTGAGAATGCAGGTTAATTGGGTATGTAGAAAACGGAAGTGGCTACAGATTTTATCATTCTGAAAAAGGATTGATAGAAAGTAGGGATGCCGTTTTCTTGGAAAACACGAACCTTTTACTCCTGTTGATCATATAGATTTATTAAATGATTTAGAGAATCAACGGATCTCCATAGAATCTGACAATGAAAATAATGATATTATTCAAATCCAGAATAATAAAAGAAAGTAAGATGAAAATCAATCTTCAGGCATTGATGTTGGAGACAGTGGGAGTAAAAGATCCAGAAGACCATCAATATTATTTCAAGATCATTATGCACTAAATACCAGTTTGGAAAATTTAGATAATGATCCTGAAAATTTTTCTGAGGCAGTCAATAGTATTGATTCAGATAAATGGCTTGAGGCCATGAAAGATGAAATAGAATCAATAAACAAAAATAATGTTTGGGAGTTAACAGATCTTCCAAAAGATAGAAAAGCTATTGGCTGTAAATGGGTTCTCAGAAGAAAATTTAAAGTTGATGGCAGTTTGGAAATGTACAAAGCAAGGTTAGTGCCCAAGGGATATACTCAACAACTAGGTGTAGACTTTGTGGATACATATTCGCCTGTGGCAAAGTTCACATCCGTAAGGATCATCATGTCCATTGTTGCCAGGATGAATTTGGAATTACATCAGTTAGATGTAAAAACAGCTTTTCTCAATGGTGAATTAAAAGAGGATATCTTTATGATTCAACCAGAAGGATTCCAAATTAAAGGACATGAAGAGAAAGTCTACAGGTTGAGAAAGTCACTGTATGGACTTAAGTAATCTTCAAGACAGTGGTACTTGAAATTTCACCAAGCCATTTTGGAAATGGGATATGAAATGAGTCCACTAGATCACTGTGTATACATATGGAAAAATGATAATCAATTAACATTATTATCATTGTATGTTGATGATATATTACTGGCAAGTAATTGTCTAGATATGATGCATGCAACAAAGGAATTCTTGAAATCTAAATTTGAAATGAAAGACATGGGTGAAGCCGCTTATGTTCTTGGTATAAGAATTTCTAGGGATAGAAATTCAAATCTATTGTATTTAGATCAAGAAAAATATCTAGAAAAAGTGCTTAAAAGATTTGGTATGGAAAATTGTAAATCCTTAAGTACGCCTGTTTGCAAAGCTCATATTTTAAATAAAAGTATGTGCCCAAAAGATGATGAGGAAATAAGTGAAATGCTTAAAGTTCCCTATGCTCAAGCTGTGGGAAGCCTCATGTATGCAATGACAAGTACCAGACCAGATATTTGTCATGCAGTTGGTTTGGTAAGTAGATTTCAATCTAATCCAGGTAAAGAACATTGGCAAGCAGTGAAGCATATATTGAGATATTTACAAGGTGCCAAAAATTTGAAATTGTGCTTTGGAAACAGTGATCTAGAATTAATCGGCTATAGTGATGCTGATTTTGGAAGTGATGTAGATGATAGAAAATCTATAACTGGATATATATTTCTATTTGGTGGAACAACAGTTTCTTGGTTAAGTAAGAAACAGGGCTGTGTTGCTAAGTCTACTATGGAAGCAGAATATATTGCTTGTAGTACTGCAGTGAGTAATGCGGTGTGGATAAAACACTTTGTTGAAAGCTTAAATTTGGATATATCCACAGAACCAATCAATGTGTTTTGTGATAATCAGTCTGCCATTTCTTTGATAAAAAGTGGAACACAGAGTTCCAAGGGAAAACACATTGATGTGCATTATCACTATATTTTAGATATAGTGGAAAGAGGTGAGGTCAAGGTTAATTTTGTTTCCTCGACCGAGATGGTAGCAGATTTAATGACCAAAGGTTTATCTCTGGAGAAATTCAGAGAACATGTGACTAGAATGTGATTGAAAGAAATCTAGGTGAGGTCAACATGCATAACTCAAGAAATTCTGGGGACGCCTAGAAAATTGGAGTTATGAAGATACCCAAAAATGAAAATTTTGGTCATTTGTAAAGTCACTGATAAGGTGATCAAGAAAAACCTCAGGAATGGACTTAGGGTGAGTACTTGATAAAATTTCAGTGCAGATTGATTAATCAAGTAAAAGGTTGATCATGGTAAAGTCGCTGATAAGGTGATTAAGGAAAGACTCAGGTGAGTAAGTACTTAACGAAAATTCAGTGCCATTTACTAAAGTTTTAGTGAAATGTGATTTGATTACCCAAGTAAATGGTTAATCATTTGCAAAGTCGTTGATAAGGTGATTAGGGAAAAACCTCAGGAATAGCCTCTAGAGGAAGTACTTAACGAAAATTCAGCGCAGGTCGATACATGTGTTATGTATTCGGCTGAAGTCGTCAATTGTGACAGAGGTATAGATTGTTGATCCAGTCATGGAGAATTGATGTCGTTCACTAAAATTTTTTTAGTGAAATGTAGTCACCCCTAATATGTGATCAGTGGGAGCACATATGGTAAATGGTGTGGTCAGATAAGGTAATGACAAAAACGTGTGCACGTAGAGGCTTGTCATGCTCTGACGCCGATCTGCAAGAGTTGCAGATGAGAGTTGAGTAGTGGAAAGCTCATATTGGTACCAAGGTAAAATACTCAACTGGATCATCACCGTTTTGTGTGATCAAGTGGGAGATGTTATTCTAAGGGGTGTGATCACCAAACGGTGTACCCCTTGGAATTATATCCTCTAACATGATGATGGTTTCCATGAGGGGTGATGTTTAAGGAAGTGTCAATAGGCACAACCTTTTGATTTAGTCAAAAGGTTGTATGTGATTGGTAAAGTGTCAAGAGACACAACCTTTTGATTTAGTCAAAAGGTTGTATCACGCCTTAAGGTTGTGGCCTTTGGGTTACCAATGGTTTACCAATGGTTGTGCCCTTTTCAATAGGTTATGTCACTCCTTAAGGTTGTGGCATTTGGGTTACCATTGGTTTACCAATGGTTGTGCCCTTTTCAATAGGCTGTGTCACTTCTTAAGGATGTGACCTTTGGGTTACCATTGGTTAACCAATGGATGTGCCTTTTACCAACCGGTGCATGATGGCCTATAAATAGGGGTCATTGGTGCACAAATGAAATCACTCAATTTCCTTTGTTCATCACCAACTTGTGGGACAAATACCCTCACGGGAGTGTCACCATATTGTCGTAATTCCGCTTCTATTTGTTGTTTAATTTCTCTACACAGCCAACGCTAATGCTATGGGTAGTGAGAAGGAATTTCAGCACACGGTCATGACCCTTGCTCTGTTTCGGTTTGCAAAATCACAGTAACAGTAATATTATATATGGCGGGAACAACTCCTATTTAATATACGAGACAATTATTTTCTATCTTAGCGTTGGAAAGATGGAGAAAAGTTGATAGTCTTTGACTTTTTCGATATATTTTTAAAACTTATCACAAAGATGAGTTTTTTCTTCATAAACTTTTTCAGTCATGTAAAATATGATTTCTATATTTTTAATTTTTTTTCACACATAAATTACGTGAATTGTAATTGCAAGACAAAGTGCGCCCACAGCCTCATCATTTCCAAAACCTTCAAATTTTTAAAAGAAATTATTTCATTTGGATATTAAGATGAGATGAAAAGAAATGAAATAAATTAAAAAAATATGTGAATTTGTGAATAGTAATTATATATTTGAATTGAGATGAGATAGTTGATTTTTAAAAGTTTTTACATTTGAATGTAAGAGTGAGATGAGACGGTTTTTACATTTTTTGAAATTTGATAGTGGTGATTCCACCAATTATTGCATAGGATTTGTAATAATTGAAGATTATTTATAAATATATCTTATATTAACAAATAAAAATTAATAAATTACATACCCATAAAAATATTAAAATCACAAAATTAATATAATTATTTTTTCCGGAATTTCGATTATTAAAAAGTTCGAAAAAATTTAGATTTTTATTATAATATACATCATTCTAATTATCAATTACAGAATAAAAAATTTTGTACATCATTTTTTTACCAAATCCATTATTTCATTTAAATATTATAAATTTTGGATGGATTCGAAGAAAGATTCGAGCATCTTTAGTGAAAAAGTAATAATAGTAGAAAAAGTAATAATAGAATATTGAATAGTAATAAAAAGTAGTTGAAAAGTAATAAATAATAGAAAAAGTAGGTGAAAAGTAATAATAAAGTAAATAATAGTAGTAAGAGTGTTTGAGAGTACTTGAGGTACTCTTGGTTGCCAAACTAGACTGCATAAGTAACTGAGATGCGGGACTGTTTACTCGACCCGGCCCGACCTGAAAATACACATTTTCGACCCGACCCGAAAATGCAAGTTTCCGAACACAAAATTCTCAACCGGACATGTTACCAGATTTTCTGACCCTAAAATATTTCCGAAAACGATTCCGATTTTCAGGTTAGCTATGAACATAAAAATCACTCTCTTGTTATTTATTTTCCAGTTAGCTCTGAAGCCCTTTTCTCTTTCATGTTCTCTGATGAATTGCGTGCCTCTCCAGCCAGTCCCATCCTCATCACTGAAGCTCTTTTCTCTTTCATGTTCTCCGATGCCTGCCTCTCTGGCCAGTCCCATCCACCATTGCAAATTTTGGTAAGCAGTACTTTTTTGCGCGTGCACGTTTCCAATATGCCTGCAAGCGTGCATCGCTATCATTTAATCCCGCGGTTTGGAGCAAGACAAGAAACATAAAGAAAAACAGGTGATATATATATGTGTGGAGTAGCATATAAAAGAGAAAATCTACTCAGCCTCCTTCTATCTCTTCAACACTTCACAAATACACGTCATTTTTTCTTTTTTTTAGACTTCCGTGAGGTTCAATTTTCTTTTTTCACCCACCCCCTCTTTTGATCTACTCTCCCCCCCCCCCTCCCCTCCCCTCCCCTCCCCAATCTCTCTTTCGATCTACTCTCTCCCCCCTTTCGATCTGCTGTTTCCCATCTCCTCTTTTCCCTCAATCACCCATCCCATTTTTCGTACACCCATAGAACTTTTGGATCTCCTCTCCCTTGTGGGCCGCTCCTCCTCTGTGGGAATCTCCTCCTCTCCATGCGCCACTCCTCCACCATGCGAATATGTCCCCACAACATGGCAAACCTGTGCGAATCTGGCCCTCTCCCTACCCATGATTCTTCCTTCAAAGCCGGTAAGCATGCTTCCATTCGGTATCTTATTTTTACTCTCATTTTTATTTTACTATTTGTTTAGGCAGTGGTAGGATTTGTCTGGGGTCATTCCTGATTTTTGTGTGTTATTTGAACGCTGATATTTTGATTTGATATGGAAATTAGCGTCTGGCAGCGCATTATTTTTTGGATTGTTTTTTAATATTATGATCAGTAAGATTTATGTGGTTTGTGATTTATTGGGGTTAAGTGTTTGGACAAATAATCAACTAGGATTTTTTCTTGAAAATAATTTTTTCTTGAGTTTAGGGCGGCAAACGGCAAACCATTTAACTAGTTTCTTTTGAAAAAAAAACTCGATAACAGTTTAAGTGTTGATGATAGATTGCGAAGAGTTGGTATTCCTATTACTTCCAAGTGTAATTGTTGTGAGCAAGGAAGATATGAGGATTTAAATCATGTTCTCATTGTAGGTGATGTTGCTTTCGAGATTTGGAAGAGGTTTTCTGTTATCTTAGGCGTGCCATATGACCCAAATAAATGTTGGTTTGAGTTGGTGTTTCTTTGGTTTAGACGTGCTTCTAGCAAGTCCTAGGTGGGTTGTATTTTGGGTCTTCTTCCTTCTATTTTTATTTGGAAGTTGTGGCAACACATGTGTAAGGCAAGGATGGAAGGTAAATGCATCTCGGCGGAAGAGATTTGGAGGTCTATTTGTGTGTGGATAGGGAAAGTGCAAAGTAGTTTGCCTAAATTTACAAAGATTGCCTTTGCCGATGAGGAAAGGCTGAGGGATTTGAATATTCAGATTATTCCGATTAAATCTGCTCAAGTTAAATTTGTTTGTTGGGTGAAGCCAAGGCATGGAAGATTTAAATTGAATATTGATGGTTGTAGCCTTGGCAATCCGGGGAGTTTAGGTGCAGGGGGTGTAATTCGGGATTTGCATGGGGACATGGTGCTTTCCTTTTCGTGCTATCTTGGGGTAGGTACTAATAATCTTGTTGAGTTGCAGGCCTTGTAAATAGGGTTGAAATATTGCCGTGCGTTGGGTCTACAACCGGTGGACATTGAGTCTGATTCATTGGTATGTGTATCCTGGGTTCAGAAGAAGCGTTGTGGGGCCTGATATTTAGAAGACTTTTGGGAGGAGGTTACGAGATTGTTCGAAGGTGGGAATTCTGTTATTGATCATACTTATCGAGAATGAAATGCTTCGGCTGATTATTTAGCTAAAATGGGAGCTCAAGGTTCGACCTATGTTTGGAGATCTCTTTCGCATGTTCCAAAACATCTTATAGGATTGATTAGCACAGACAAATTGTCCTTGCCTTATTTGAGAGGTCATTGAGTTGATGTTTAGTGTAGGTCTCTTGTGTTTTTTTCCGGTATTTGTTTTGTTTTGGTTAGGTTAGCCCCTTTCGGCATACTGCGTTTTGTTATAATCTTTTTGATGTTTGAAATATAACCACGGTATTCCTCCGCCATAAGTGAGGGTGTTTTCTTAATAATTATGGGAAGGGGTCACTCATAGACATGTGACCCTAACTCTTTAAAAAAAAAAAATCAACACTTTTCCCGTTTAGGATTGAATTAATGTTCATGAGTTGAAGTCATGTTGCTTCGAGATGAACAGTGGCCTTGCAGATGGTAGCATATATATATATATATTGTCAGTTCGTCCATACCACACAATAGTAGGGACTTCCTTGCTAGTAAAGTGGTCATATCATCATTCTGAAGCTTCCTACTCAGTGCATCTACTTAATAGCACAGATCATCCATCAACGACTATAGACACAAATTAAGACTTACCAAATGAGATGCACCTGTTATGGAAACAACCACACACAACAGCTTGTTCGAGCTTCAGGTAGTTTTGAGCAAAGTGACCTTGTTGCCACATCTGAAGCAAATTGTCATCCCCCATGATGCATTCTAAAAGTAAGTCTTCCCATACATATTGTAAGTGGTGGCCACTGCTCTTTGGGGGTTGACCGATCTCCACTGCTATCTGCTTGGCTCCTGAACTAACACTTGCTTTCTTTGTTAGGCTATCTTCATTGGTAGCCATGGGAAACAACCATTTCCTTTGAGTGATGGCCAATGGGATCTTGATTCTAAGCTCCCTCTCACCAATCAGGCTTAACTCCACTAGCCTTTGGAAGCTTTGGATCTATCAGCATGCTGCTTGATTGCAAATTATGGGTTGTAACCCTTATTGGAGCTCTTTTGCCTACATTGCATTGGTAGAGATCAAGTGTGGAGCAAATCTTTCAACCTTAGCATCCCTAGCAGTATACTGCTCCATTGTGATATCCCCTTGCACCTGCACAACAATTTCCCAATCATTATACTATTTCAACATTGTAGGAAAGAAGTACTCATCAAAATCTCTTTTGAATTGCTCCCATGTAGCAACTGTCATATTATCCAGTTCTAGACTTAGAAGTTGTTTGGTATCCATCAAATACTTGCCTCTTAGTGTGGGAAGTGGCCAACATATTGGACTTTCTGATCCTCCATTCAATTGTAGATCTTGAATATCTTATAGAAATCAATCATCCATTTGTTCGCCTTCAACCTCTTAGTTCTCAGGAAGCTTTGGTACTGGTGAGAGCACATCCTCTCATATGGGCAACCACTGTGCTTTGTATATTATTGAGGGTGTTATAAACTCTGCTATCCTTGTTGACATAAATGTTGTTGTAGCTATTGCTGCTAGTGTATCAACATGTATGTTAATTGTAAATGTAATTTATGTTTGGCTAGGATTAGATGAGTCTTCATTTAATTTCAAATTATGGATGAATGTAATTTTAAAATTATGGATGAATTAATTTTAAATAGGACTTTAGGATTGCATCCGATAAGGATGAGTATTTGAATAGAAGTTATCCGATAAGGATAAGTGTTTGTAACTCTTATCAAATCTTGTTTATATTATAAGATAAGAGTTTACAAGAGTCCTATATATGTTTCGAGTCTAAGAGTCAATTGAAGAGATAAAGATGCAAGCTTTATTGAAGAAATTGAAGCTGATTTGAACTTGATGCAATCCAGAAGAAGTGATCCAGTCCTAGATGTTCACAAATAGTTAGTAACGTATCTGACTGAGATTCTGGATAAACCTGTCAGCAGAGTCATTCTCCAAATCAATCACAGCATTGCCTATTTATAGAGGAGTCGACTAAGGGTTTTAAAGTAGACTTGAAGAGCACATATTCACAAGTATTGAGAACTTGAAGATCTGGGTAGAACTTCAAGAGATTGTGCAAGAGAAAATTCTTGAGAGAAAGATTTTCCAAAAAGCTCAATTCGTGGGATTGAGTGAGAGCATACTCCAAGGGGGAGTTGCCATGTTCGAGTTCAACCCCTAGAGGTTCCAGTAGGAAAGACAAAGATTGGAGAGTGTCAGAGGTTTTGACTATCTACTGCGGTAGAAGACAAGCGAGTAGCGTGTTTTGGGTAAACATGTCTAGTTACAAAGGTTTTGTAAATGTCTTACTTGTAGTACTCTCAATCGATAAAATTGGCTTTCATGAGTTTGGTTGCCCCTTAGGGTTTTAGTTTTGAGGAGTTCTTCAAAGGGTTTCCCATCGTAACCAAATTATTGTATTAATGCTTTGAATATTTTATATTGGTTACTAATCCGTGCTAATAGCTGTTGTTTAGCATTAACGTGCATAATCAAGGGTACTCGGGTAATTTCATTAATCGTGTTATGGCTTTTGTCATTGCGTGACTCCGGTCTTGTTCTGGGTTAAGCGTTGTGGTAACCAAGTCTTTGTCTCCATCCTCTTCCTCTTCCACCTGGAGGCATACGTTCTTTATGCCACAATACCAAGATATGGTGTTATTTTTAGGAGATTAGACGTGCCTCTACTTCTATTAGATATTTCGCACATTCAAGCCTAGATCTTTCTAAGATTCAAATTAAAAAGTCTGCTACATCTATTCTTAGCAGTACATGGATTTATCCATAGAGGTAATTCTTTTATACCACGTGGGACGTATCTAGCTTCTTGTTACTAGGAAATATGGTAACTGAGGCATTAGACATGGAATCCAACTTGCATCTCATATGATGCAGCAGGTACAAGTTGAATGATGCTGGACTACCTCAAGAAGGTAGGCCAATGCAAATGTGGTTGAAAATGTGAGGATTCCTCACATTGGGGAAATATTACTCATATATAAGTATTTTGGCCATAACTTTGGTTACGGGTATCAGAATTGTGAATATGACCCGTTTTCGGAAAACTCTTTTTGGTGTACACCATCATCGTCACCAGCTATGCCTTTCAATGCCATTTTCAATCCCAAAATTAGCCGTTTTCTTCCCTGAATTGTCAGTTTTAGTTATTTTTTCTTTTATGGAAACCTTTCACTATCAGGGATGATTTTTATTCCGATTTGAGCTAGGTTTTTTGCAAGAATCTTATTTTATTACATATTTTAATTTTATAAAATAATTGAGATTTTACTTTTTCAACAAAGATTCTCAAAATCTCATATTTCCTTAGCAATTTGAGCTCGGCTTGTGGGTTTTAGAACCATTTTTTCAACTTTTTTGAATAAACCTTACTCTCAGAGTATTATCTCTGTTTTGCATATTTTTTCAATGCCAATCTCTAGTTTATGTTGATTAATTAGTCATAAGAATAATTCATATTTTACCTCGGCGTCAGTTGGCATTAGAGCTTTGACATTTTCTTGGTGTGATTTATCATTAGTTTTCATGGATAGTTGTAGAGATCGTGGTCAGCGTGGGTAGGTTTTGGATGAGGAAGCCCCTCATCGCGTTCGAATGTATAGCACATGATGATTGTAGATTTGTAGAGGCAGATAGCAGAATAGACCTAATGTCTAAGGTGCAAAACTTGGAGGGTCAGATGGATGATCAAGATTTTGACTCCAATTTTGAGAACTTGTGTCACAATCATGCTCTGTTTTGGGATTATCATGGTAGGGAAGAGCATCATGGAGACCTAAAATTCGCATCTTCTTGGTGGGAATAGTTAAAATGGTCTTGGAAGCAACAGGGCAAGTCGAAGATTGGCGATTGGGAGAAGATGAAGAAGTAGATGAATGGTCACTTTTTGCCTTTCGGATATATTCAAACCTTGTTTCAATGATTTCGCACTTTGAGGTAGGGAACAAGGTCCATTGACGATTACAACAAAGAATTTTATCTGTTGGTGGCATGGAATGATCTTTCTGAGACTAAAGAGTAGATGGTACCATGGTACTTGGGTGTTTTTCAGTAACCTTTACATAAAGTCCTCAGCCTCCACTCTCCGCGGATTATTTTTTAGGCCTATTAGTGTGCTCTGGTCATAGAGAAGTAGCAAACTAGGCGACCTGCGCCTAGCAGTGATTTGAACACATGGGGAATTCGTCTACATGAGTCTTGCCCTAATTCACAACCAACTTAGGGTTAGAGTTCAAATACCACTAATATTTGATGTTTCAAATGCGCGGAGCAGAGTCATCGGGCAACTGATTATATAATGTCTGCTAATAAGAAAGGCAAAAACCTTCTGATTAACAAGGATGGCATGGAGGACATTGGAGAACCCATATATGATGAGGAGGATGATCGTGTGGATATTTTGTATGGAGATGGTAACAAGACTCTCATCGTTAGAAAAAGCTTCGCAACTCCCAATGGTGATTCTAGAGAAAACTGGCTGAGAACTAATATTTTTCATACTAACTATACTATTTTTGAGAAGGTTAGTAAGCTAATCATTATTATTTGCAGTTGTAAGATCGTGGTGTCTGAAGAAGTAGTTCAAAAGCTCCAACTCAAAATAGATCATCACTGGAAGGTGTACAAACTGCCGTGGTTTAAGAAGGGCAGTGGGGTCATAGTCGCCCGGTGATGTTTGGTCTCTTTCTCAAACGTCTGAAGAATTGTTTTGATAATGTATGGTATGAAGTGGTGTCCATGGATGCTTGCCACTTACTGTTAGGCAAGCCTTGGAAGTATGATAGAAGTGCGGTTCATGATGGGCGCAAAAAATGACTATTCCCTTAGCACTAAAGGGACAATGGTTGTCTTAGTACCTCATAGGGAGGGAGTTGTTCCTGATCCAGAGGCTGAAAGGGAAACAATCTTCTGTCTATGGCAAGATTCTGGGAGGAGGCAGAGAAAGGGGGCATGGTGTTACGTCTTGGTGCCATGTGATGATCGTGGTAGAGGTGATCTTGATTTACTACTTGAGGTGCAACATATGCTGTCTGAGTTTGCAAATTTAATGCCGGAGGACCTTATCCTTGGCCTTCCATCAATGAGAGATATACAACATCAGATTGACTTGGCACTAGGTGCTATCTTGCCCAACAGACCATCATATTGCCTTAATTCCAAGGAGTTTGAGGAGCTGCACCGCCAAGTATTGGAGTTGTAGGTGAGAGGCTAAATCCGTGAGGGCATGAGCCCGTGTGCAGTTCTTGCCCATTTGGTGCCCAAGAAAGACGATTCGTGGCATATGTGTGTAGATAGCAGGGCCATTAACCGGATGACAGTGAGGTACAAATTCCCAATTCCTGACCTGGATGACATGCTGGATCAGTTGTCAAGCTCTAAGGTCTTTTCAAAAATTGACTTTAAGAGTGGGTATCACCAGATCAGAATACGTCATGGAGAGAAGTGGAACACAACATTCAAGAAGCAATATGGTCTATACGAGTAGATGGTCATGCCTTTTGGACCGTCCAACTCACCTATTGTGCTCATGTGGTCAATGCATTAGGTATTAGAGCCGTTTATGGGGAAGTTTGTGTTGTTTACTTCCACAACATCCTTATATATAGCTTGATGTGGGAGGCGCACATATAGCACTTAGAGCTGCCTTGAGATGTTGCCAAAGGAGTGTCTGTTTGATAATCAGAATAAGTGTTAATGTTTTACGACTTCTGCCACATTCCTTGTATTTGTTGTTTCTATTGATCTTGTTTGTGTAGATTAGTCCAAGGTAGAATCCATTTTGGAGTGACCAATGCCCAGGACCCTTCACGATGTGCAGATTTTTCATAGATTGGCGTCCTTCTATTGTCGATTCATTTGAAGTTTCAACACTATGATTGCTCCCATCACGAGTGTCTCAAAGGCCGGACATTCCAATGATTTGAATAAACAAAGACCATTTCCTAACTGGTCAAGCTCACGATGATAGAAGCAACTGTCAAGTTGCAAGAAAAATTACTTCACATAAGACTTAAGTTTTATGCCATTGTATAGTCCCTAAAGCACTAGCGACATTATCTAGTGAAAAATGAGTTTATTTTAATCACTAACCAAGAGGAGTTGAAGTACATCAATGAACAATAGAAGTTAAGTAGGCGACATACCAATTGGGTTGCCTATCTGAAGGAGTTTACGTTCTCACTAAGGCACCAATAAGGGAGATTGAACCTTGCAGATTATTTGAGCCGAGATGTATCACTCCTCAATACCATGAGCACCAAAGTGGTAGGTTTTGACACCTTTAAAGACTTGTATGCAGAAGATCCTTCTTCAGAATAATACTTATGGAGGCAACTGAAGGGAAATAGAGTGATTTTCCTATACATAACAACTTTTTGTTTTGTGGCCTACAGTTAGGCATTCTAGATTGTTCTATGAGAGAGCACATTATATGGGAGTTACATGGGAGGGGGTACTTTGGGTGAGACAAGATTCTTACTTGGTAAGATTCTTACATGAGGAGGGTCTTCGTTTCGATTCTTGCTTGGTAAGATTCTTATAGTGGGTTTATCTCCGAGTCGTCAACTTTTTCCTTTAATGGAAGTGTTTCGCTGTCACTTTTAGAGATAATTTTTATTCCAATTTGGGCCTGCATTTTGGAAAGATTCTTATTTTATTACGTATCTTACTTTTATGCAATAATTGAGTTTTTACCTTTTCGAAAAAAAATTTACAAAATCTTGGATTTTCTTAGTTATTTGAGCCCAACTTGTGGGTTTTAGAATCGGTTTTTTGCCTTTTATTTTATTTTATTTATTTATTTTTTATAAAACTTACTCTTAGGCCTGGTTTGGATAGAGAGATGCTTCAATCTCATCTCAATATCCAAATACCACAAACACATATTTTTTAATTTCAAATCTTCAACATTTTCTTCTACTCATTTCCTTATAATTATTACAACTTTTCCAAACTTTTAAACAAAAAATAAAAAATAATTCAACTTTTTCAAATCCCAAAACAAAAATAATATTAAAGATTATATTTTTATTCAACTTTTTCTATCTTTTTTCAAGAAATCCCATAAAAAATTTTAACTTAAAATTATTTCAGTACTATTCACAAATCATTTCATTACTATCACATACTATCTCATCTAAACTTACTATCCAAACCAGGCCTTAGAGTTTTCTCTCTATTTTGTATATTTTCTCAATTTGAATCCCTAGTTTCTATTGATTAATTTGCCATCAAAATAGGAGAGGCAAAGCCCAACCCCCACCAAATGACGTCGTTTTGGCCCCTGAGAAAAAAGCCCTAATTGCTTCTCCTTATTTCTTTTCTCCTCTTTTCTTCTTCTTCTTCTTCTTCTTCTTCTTCTTCTTCTTCTTCTTCTCTCTCTCTCTCTCTCTCTCTCTCTCCATTTCCTTCCCCGATGACTCCCTCACTCCTTGTTCCTCTTAGTTTCTCTCTTACCATTTGCTCTCTCTTTCCATAGTGAGCGTTCCGTTGCTGCAATTCCCATCTTCGAGGGTTCCTACTTCGTCACATCAGCCACCCTTCCCACACTGTCTGTCTAGCCTCTTCAACCGTGCATAGAAAACTCCCCCATCTTCGACCATCGCCCTCTTTAGTCTCTCGGCCCCACTCACTCGCCATCTCTCTCTCTCAGATCCTTCCATCGCTGCCGTTGTGCTGCCCTCGACCCCCGCTTGTGATTGTTGGACGGTATTCAAATACCCCTAGCACATTGTGACAACAAAGTGTGTGCAAACATACAATACAAGAGTGTGCTGTTGATTCGTAGCGGAAAATATAATTAGGGCAGACATTAATTCTAACAGTACCAGAATATATAAAATTACATCACCACGCAAACATCCATAAGCCAAAAGTCTTCTATACTCGACATAAAAATAATACAATCATCCAAATTAAAAATCAAGCCAACTAATAACACTTGTTACAAAGGGGGCAAAAGACCCCAATCCTCAATCCTCAAACGGAGCCGGACCTCCAAACTTGTACCCATCCTCTACATCAATGTCTACGATTTTGCGGAGCGGAATCGCAAGTAGGGACACCATAGTGAGATTTCGCAAAATATGAAATTTCATAGAATTATAACATTTATAATTTCAAAGTATTGGTATAAACACATTTCTCGTACAAGACACCACACACCTGAAAATCACGTTTTGAATTTAACAACAACCATTTGATTAAGGTATGCACCATGGTCGCCCTTATGGACCATCAGCACACTCTGGCTCCCATCGTCACATCACTGGTAACGACCGTGCTTGTGACTTCGTAACGGGAGATGCCAAGCTCTGCACCTGGTGCATATGTGACCAGGTATCTTCTAACCAGCGCCAGCTGAGAGTCAATGACTTGTGAGCATTACTATCTCGTTTGAGCTCGTTGTCGCCCAGCGGCAACCCAAGGGACGTCACTCAGTTTTACGCTTTCTAGAGGAGTTCTACAATATAATGTCCCATATCGGCTTGGGGTCGTGATATGCACGCACCCACAAAATCACTTGACACAAAACCATCAGTTTTTCCAATTTCCAGCTTACAAACACAACCAAAGCAAAATTTCATGATATTAATGATATTAACAGTTATAATGCAGCCCAAACATGCAATAGTTAATTAGTTAATGACATGGCAACAACATAAAATATGTAATAAAACAAAACACATTATCTAACAAGCAAATCCGAATCATCACAAAAACTACAAAATTCATTCCCAACACTTCATGGGACCCTCGAGCATCACCTAGATTCACAACTACTACAATTCAATCACAACGCTCCACAGGCCTTCAGCCACTTCACAAGTTCACAACCATCACTACAGATCAATCCTAACACTTCACATAAATAATTCAATCACAATTCACAACCAGACTGCACAAAACATAGTTTCATAATTCTTTATACTATAGTTATTTTAAAATCTAGTCCGAAAATCACTTACAGTGCAAATAGGAAATTTATGGATGATTGAAGTGTCTTGAACTTAGCGGCTGGTCGTGGGTGTTCCCATTAACAGGTTACGCGGTGGTTGGATTGGTGGATTGTGGTAGTTTATCTGTTTCTTTGAAAAGCAACAATTATGATTATGAACCTATGCTACGATCATGCAGTTGAAACGTTTTGTAAATTGGAAGGGAGCAATGACAGAGGCAGAGTGGTCGACAGTCTATGTTTATATAGGGAGGCAGCTATGTGTTAGAGAGAGAGAGAGAGAGTTGAAGGGTAGAGAGTGATGGGATGGAGAGGGACTAGGAGGGGTGGTTGGTGGCGACAGAGTTGGTGGTGGTGGGCTAGAGTCATGTCAGTGACTCATAGAAGGGAAAGACAGAACACGGTAGTGCTCATAGAGAGGGGAAGGGAGACAGGAAGGGTGTTTGAGGTAAGGGAAAGTTGAGAGAGAGACAGAGTAGCTCAGGTGATGAAAGGTGGTGGACAGCGATGGTGGTCCTCACGACATAGCCGAAATATAAAGTGTGAGAGGGAGAGGAAAGAGAGCGCAAGAAAGGAATGAGGGAGAATCGGGGGAGGCAGATCACAATGGTGTGGTGTGCAGTGGCGCGAATAGTAGTCGGTCGGCGGATATAGCACAAACAGAGACCACCGATCTGAAACAGAGAACAAAGCATAAGAGGGATAGGGAAGGTGATGTTCGATGGAGGAGAGACAAAGCAAAATCTTACCGTGGCGGATTTGGGTACTTTCCGGAGTGATGGGTGGCAAGAACGGTGCTTTCAGAGGTGGAACTGGCTATGGTAGAGGGCCTCGGCTCAAGTTGTTATGGATAGGTTTGAGGTGTTAGGCTGAGCTTCCATCGATGATTGATCCATGGTTGGGTTTTTTGCCGTGCACTAGAGAGAGAGAGAGAGGGAGAGAGAGAGATATCGGCCACTTGGCCTCGAGGTCAGTTGACAGTGGTGAATCTAGGCATAGGAGCACGTGTTTGCTCTATTTTTCAGTTTGTTGAACAACAACATGGTTAGCCACGGAAGGTACTGCTCGTGGTGGTTGGGTTGCTAATTGGCGATCCCTTGTGACCTGGTGTTGCTGTCGCTGAACGTGGACCACTATGCTAGTTATTGGAAGTAAACCAAAGGAGAGAGAGAGAGAGAGAGAGAGAGAGAGAGAGAGAGAGAGAGAGAGAGATGCATGCAACACGGGTTGCAGAGAGGGAGAAGGGTTCGTGGAGGGGTACGGTGCAAGAAGAAGGTAGGAGGGGGAGAGAGGAAGAAGAAAAAAAAGTTTAGGATTTTAAAATGATCAAAACAACGCAGTATTGGGTAGGGGCTGGGCTTCCAAGACGTGGGCCGATGGGTAGGGCCCTCTAAGGGCTTACAAGCTTGTATTTATTTATTTATTTATTTTTATTTCACAAGGGTTGTCCCCCTTTTTACTAGGTCTCACAGCCACTCCTCGTCGGTTGATTTTTCCCCACTCATCTTTCCCAGCCTCTCTCATTCCCTGTGATTTCTCTTTCCCCCTCCTGCTTTATCTCTTTCTCTTCTTTCCTCTCCCTTGAGATTTGACGTCGCAGCCACCGTCCATCGCCACTGTACAACCTTGAGTTTGGGCAAATCTGCCACCACCCATGTCGTCTAGCTGCCGTTACGCCACCTCACGCCAATAGCCTTTCCTCCTCCCTCATATGTCTCTGTTATTCATTCCTCTCTCTCTCGGTCCCAAAGCCCATAGCTTCTGGGTTTGAGACCCATAGCTTCCTCCTGAATTGTGTTCGTCCCTTTCTCAGAGCGTTTTTTTCCCATCTCAAACGGTGACTAAGCTTTTTTATTCTTTCTTTATCGCTAAAACCTATTACCGTCTCAAAGTTCTAATAGTCTACATACACACATACATATAAGTTGTGATTTTATGTATATAAATGTTTTGTTATGCTTTGTTAGAATTATTCATGTCCACAACGGTTGAATCCCTCACAAGTCCATATTTCTGTAAATGATTTCGCAGATGAAACACTTAGAGCTGAAATTAAAATGTGAGAGTAATGGTTGGTTCCTTGCCTGATCGGTGGCTGATGGTGGTGGAGGAGAAGATCTACTCAACTCCGGCAGATGGAAGTTCACTCGAAAAGAGACCGTGCATATTTATATGGTAGGTGTATTGAGTTTTCCAACAATGTATTGGTTGAAGGTGGTGGACGAGGCCGACAATGGTGGAGGAGAAGACCACTGCTACTCCGGCGGATAGATATAAAAAAGACAAAGCGAGGAATGCGAGGGAAATTTGATGAGAAATTATTTTAGATTTCATATTGATGCTTTTTGACCGAAAATGAACAACATGGTCATTTTAGCCATTCAAACAAATGACACTTAAGCAGAGTGCGCAGGGACTGTAATATGGGGACTGCATGTAGGCGTACTCTTTTTTATTTTCTTCCTACATGTACTTTAAGTGTTAGAATTTTGTTCAGCTCCCCTGAACATAGATTTTGATGCAGAGGGAGGGTATGATGAGGGGTACGACTAGGGAGGTCTGGCTTTGCTAGAAGAGTGAAGATCGAGGTTACTCCCCCTTTGTGATTAAGTGTTGTTTTTTGCCCTAGTAATTATTGGAGGACTATAATATTTTTTTGTCTATGGTTTGAAGACTTGTGGCTTATGGGTATTAGTATTGTGATGTATTTTAATTTTTTTGTTACTATTAATTAGATTTTATAGAGTAAATTTTTATTTTCCCTTGAGAATTAACTACACATATTTTTAAGTAGGGAGCACACACTATATTTTTCACATTTTGCAAGGGGTCAATGACCCGTGTGGCCGACATCTCTGCATCATGGCTACCGCCAAATCACAAGCGGGGGCTAAGGGCGCCATAGGTGGTATTAGAGCTTTTACTGATCTGCGTAAATCCATAAGCCACCTAGGTAAAATACCATAGTGAGGCTTTAATCATAGTTTTGTAGGCTTGAAATTTGTGTTGTAAGACGTGGGTCTTTAACAAACCGTTTAAATTTTCAGTATTTTAGGCATGAATCTTATGTATTGTAGGGTTGACCTATTAGCAATTAGCCTTGAATTTGAGATGTCTAGGTTTGAAGGATATCGACATGTTCGGGTTGGAGAGCATGACATTATCCATTGTTGAATGGGGCTAGCGTGCTTTAGTAGTCCTGATCACGAGTCGCACTAGGCCATTCACACTAGGCCGAGCCTCCTCTCCTTCGTGCTGTGTCTCCCAACGTGACAACCGTTTGATGGCATCGTTGAAGGTGAGATATCCACTGAACCCATTCCTTCGCCTCTCTCCCACATTAAGTCTCACTCACACTTTCTCTCTCTCTCACACTCAGAAGCCCACTCGTCATGTCCAGGCCGAGCCTTCTCTCCCCTTCTCATTGTGCCTCCTGCGGTGTGGCCTCTATTTGATGGTGTCGTCTCAGGAGAGATATCCACCGAACCCTCTCCTTAGACTCTCTCTGACTCTCTCTCTCTCTCTCTCTATGGAAGCCCTTGCTTTTTCTGTTCCCATGTTGATATGGTAGGCAGTGCCACTATGTTTCTTTTGAAATGTATAGATCTAATAAAAAAATCACAATTATTAGCACCATAAGTTTCTAAGAAACTAACTAAAATAATGATGCAAATCGTTTTGTCTAATTATCATCCTAAGTATCTCAATTAAATCCAAGAAGTTCTGGTTCACTTAAGGATCATAAATCGACTTTGCTCTTGAAATGAAATTCTAACTAGTTTAATCCATAGAATTTTCTATGTTTCTATTAGATCAATGGTCCAAAATTATTAATAATTCTTTTGATTTAAATATTCTTTTGGGGTATCACATCACATAAGTACCAATGAGGAATCACCCAATCCATTCAACATGAGGAATTTGTCTACTCGGTCAACATGTGAACTCATTCACCAAAACAAACTAAAGGGTAATAACTCTACCTGGTCAACACATAACAAACGACAACATGCATGATCAACACTACAAGAGAATGCATTTTTTGGGACGAAAAATTTCATCCCCAAAAATGCCATTTTCATCCCAAAAGAGTTTTAGAGAAAAAAAAATTTCGTCTCTATTTTGTCCCAAAAGGTTTTTAGAGATGAAATTTAAGTTTCATCTAAAAAAATACTTTTAAGGACGAAATCAGGCCGAACCGGTCGAATGTGTTTGAACGAGAATTTGTTTTGGGGATGAAACATTTTCGTCTCAAAAACCCATTCAAATGACACAAGTACTATTTGGACGGTCGAGTAGCTGATCGAGTGTTATCGAATTTTGATTCAAACTATGAGAATTTATTTGATCATGTTCGAATGGAGCAAGTGTTTGAACAGTTTATTTCTGTTTGAACCGATATATTTATGTTCGAACAAACAGAATCTGATCGAACACCATTGTTAAACGTTCGAATTGAAAAAATCTGTTCGAACAAAAGATTCAATATTTTTGTTCGAACGTTGTATGGTACATTCGAATGATAACAAATGTGTTTGAACAAATTATTATTTGTTTGAATGTTTAAACAAATATTATGTTCGAATAGAAAATTAATCTTTTCAAACAGGATTGATGGTTTTCAATTCATTCGAATGGTTTTTGATTGGTCGTTCGAACGACAACGAAAATGTGTTCGAAGGGTAATAAATTGAAAATTACCGTTCAAACGGTACTCATGATACAATAAGCTGTAAATTCAAAATAAGAAACTAATATTAAATATTATAATTAAAACATCACAATTGTTCAAATGTTGCATTAAGTCAGAATAAGTCAAAAGACAACTAAAAATAAGTTCTAGGATGGTGATGGCATAGATTTTTGGGACATCATTAATTGTCATTGTTTGAACATTTTCTGGGATTGAATCTTCAGCTTCTTCTGCATGTTTTGTTCTAATCTCACATCTATATCCGCTGTCTGATCTAATTGAGTTTGCAACTCTTGTTACTTGGGCCTGAAATGCTCGATCTCGAGCCTTGCTTCCTCTAATTCCTGAGAGTTGCTATTCGATCTGACTTGAGAAGAGGATGATGTTGAGAAAGGCTTCATGTAATGTCCTAAGCCCCTCAAATATCCATAACGTGGTTCAAGAACCTGAAAAAAGATCTGAATATCGTTCACAAATGATTCATCAAATGGAGCCGCAACATTTTCCAAAAGTGATACCATCTTATCCTATAAAAATCATTAGAGATAGTATAAATAACAAAAATATTATTTGACAATACAAATAAAAAAACTAAATTTACATAATTTGTTTCTGCTTCGCGACTGGTCCAAACACCATAACGATTTGTATGTGATTTAGTATACAATTGGGTTAGATTATAGTCAGTAGAACTATCTTGTTCCTGCAGAAGAAAATCTATATTATAACTTTAGTCACAATTTTTGATATGTTAATATTTAACGGGAACTAATATAACGTTACCAATTTTTTTGATAGTCGATGAAGAGATCAAGAACCTGCATAATAGTGTATCGTTAAATTTTCTCTATTTGTTTTGTTGGTTGTACTCTGTTGTTACAAAAAAAGAAACAACATTATCACTATATTTGTTTAATGCATATAACATATACGATAAAGAAAGATAACAACGAAATTACTTGATATGTGGGATCTTCAAACATATCACAAAACTTCTCCCATTCGTTTGGTAGCATGTATTGGAATGGATTTTGACCTGCCTCTGTTGCACTACTGAACTTCTAATAGTGTGCATGGAATCTACCTTTGTACCTCTAGAATGCATTGGATATCAGCTCATCAACCGTTAGTCGATCCTCTCACCGGCCAAAATTAAGTTCAAACTCATCCTTAAAAAAATTATAAACAATTAGTCCAGATACAAACTAATAATAAATTAAGTAACAATTTATACTTAATTATTTTCTAAGTAGCTTATTACCAGAAAATGATTTTTGATGTAATCCTTCATATCTTGGGAAACTTTAGCCTAGGAGGATGTAGTCATCAGCGCATATGTGTGGGTAAGGGTACCAACATAGGAAACAAGCCAAGCTACCAAATCTCCAGAGTCACCGGTGTGATTATCAAGAATATTAAATTTAATTTTTCCCTCTTTTCCTTACTTTCTCTATGCAGATACCTCTAGTAGCACCTCGACCTTGACAATGGCTTACAACAATTATATAGCAAATAAAACACAATATATATAAAAAAAATTATTTTTAAAACATTATTACTTAAATCATCACATAAAATCAAGTTTCTATGTAACATACCTTGTTCTGGGTCTGATGATATTGGTCCACAATCGAGTTGCTTTGTCTTTGAGAGGAATATCTATTTTAAACTACAACCCGAGGACTCTCTCTACCCATGTTATGAAGTAAGGCAATTACGAAAATGTTTCACCTTGATCATCACAGAGAATCCCTCTAGCCATATGAAACTTATGGCAACATGTCGTAGGATTGGCGCGGGGACTCCTCAACCCGTCCATGATTATCAGACATATGGTAAGACACGACACTTGGAATCACATCATCTCAAATCATTTCAAAATCATAACTTAAAAATATCCAATAAATATAGTGTAGAAAGAATTCACTTTTATGTAAGAAAGAGGTGAGATACAAAATATACAAACCCTAGTAAGTCCTTGGGTCCTTCCCGTAGTCCTTCCCCTAATAAGAGTCTCCCACGTGGCACTAAGACACCCCTCTAAGATCATATGATATGGCCTGAAGGTCTGTAATCTTTCTTCCACAAGCTTACTCCAAATGTGACGTTTCTGATGGAGTAAGGGCTTATGGGTACGACACCTGCCACTCTTTGAGCATCTATGTGTCATCTCCGAGAGCTCTCATGTCTATCTCGAGTTTTTCCTTGCTCATAGGGCTGTAAAAAAGAGGGTGAACCGGTAAATCGACCGAACTGGAGTGTTTCGTCTGGTTTCGATTCCTAAAAATCAAAATAAGTCTGATTCCAGTTTTGATTTTTAGAATACCGATTCGAATCGGACCGTACCAATAGATATATATAATTTTTTATATTATATATACAATATCTTTTATATGATTTTTTATATGATATTATATATATATATTATGCTAATTGCTAATTAATCTAACATAAAATTTTAATCTTATTATTCATGTCTATTAATCTTATAAAATAAAATTAATATAACATTTTATCTAACATAAAATTAATCTTATAAATTTTGATATGACATTTAATTATGATATAACATAGATTAATCTTATCATTTATAATATAACATTTGAATTTTGATATAACATATATATTTTAATTTTATAACATAAAATGAGGGATAGGGGTCAATCAGTTGCTAAAGTTTTGTCAGAGTATGATTTTGTTTATCTCTAAAATTGTACTGGACCGAAACCGGAAAAATTGAAAGTTTCAGTTTCAATAGTGAATTGGTCCGGCATCAGTTTTTAAATTCTTAAAATCGGTGTATACCGGTTCGGTTCTAAAAAATGTCCAAAATTGAACTGAACTGGACCGGTTACACCCTACTTGCCTGTTGCTCGCCCTTATACGGTCAGCAAATCATTTGCTCACTTGATGTTAGGTGAACCATCCTTTTTTGTGGGATGTCCCACATCTGCCAGGCTCTCTACAATGTACTGCTTACCTTACTCCTTGACCGGCTACACGTTGCCCGCCCGACTGCCTCCTTGTCACTAGTATTTTGCTTGCAATAGGGGATCTCTTCTCATGGTTCAGCGCGGTCGTCACACTCCTCCCTCTCTGAGCCTCTGTCAACTCCACTCTCCCTCTATCTCATAGTCTCTCTCCCTTCGCCCTCTCCATCTCCGCTAGGCTTGAAAAATGAACTAGTTGGTCCGGTTTCGACAAACCGTTTTCGGCCCAAAAATGAAATCAAACCGACTAGTTTTTTATTTGTCCAAAACTGACCGAACCAAATGACTAGAGGGGAGAGAACCATCCTACTTGGTTCTGTTTGGTTCAACAGTTTGAGTGTCGATTTTGGGCTTGTAATGATATTGTAGGAGTGCAATTTTAAATTACATCTAAGGATTCATAAGATCTACTAATTGTTTGGTCATCGAGAAAAGGGAAGGAAATGAAAGAATAACACAAGTTCTAAATCGATCATTGGAAATGAAATTACAGCTTAACAATGCTAAAGAACATATTTTAGATTCAACCAAAAAATGACACAAATATTCAATGTAAGTTATGTAACTTATCAAAAATATTAGAAGGTTTGAAAGATGAGAGAGAGAAAGAGAGAGAGATGGGACGCGAGGGAATGAGAGACGGCATCGGGGTGACGAGGCCATCGAGTTGACTGTCATCGATGGATAGCCAAACAGTGGCTTGAGGGAGAATCGAGAGAGGTCTAAGATATGAGAGAGAAATGACGTTGGAGATTGCAAAGGAGAAATGAAAAAAAGGGAGAGGGGAACTCGGGTTAGGGCTGAAGCCCTAAACCAAAACGATGTCGTTTGATGTATTAAACCAAAAATACAGTTGTAGTTATTTTTTTCTAACAAACTATGATGGAGGTTCCAAAATCTAACAGCTGATTCTAGCCGGTGACGGTCAGTTCCAGCAGTTTCTATTCACCCTTAATCTCCGCCACTCACTATCTTCTTCTGTGAGATTGCCGGTTGCTGACCACCACTCCAACTCTCACCAGCCAAATTCCCATCCCCTCTACCACATCCCACTTTCCCTCCCTATCTCTGCCCTTGTCACTCTCTGCCATTCCCATTCTCTCTCTTATCCATAGCACTCTCTCCCTCCCTCCTCTCGTTTTGGCTAACGGCCACCCATCTCCGTTGCTCCTCTCTTGTGCTCTCTGTCTATCCCTCATGCTTTCTATCCCTGCAACTCAAACACACACACACACACAGTCTCTTCCTTCACCAGAGACATCCACAACCATTTGAAGGACCACTACATCACCAGCTGATGGGAACGATCACAACCAGCAGTAGAGCTCAAGACCCCTCGATCATCCAAAAATTCTACCTCTGCACAGTTAGTGCCATATGAAGTGTTGGGATAAATTGTGTAGCTAGTGATGTGTCTGAGTGCCATGTGAAGTGTCGAGATGAACTGTGTAGTTTTGTGATGTGCCAAGTATCATGTGAAGTGTTGGGATGAACTAATTAGTTTTGTGATGTGAACAAGTGCCTCTAAAGTGTTGAGAACATTCTGCCCATTTGTTCATTTTTCTGCGTAAGTATTGTGGTGCTATTGATTATTAAATATTGTTGTCATGTCGTATTGAGGGGATTTTTCCGACATTCACATTGTTTTTCAATTGTAAAGGTATTGGCATTTTCCACTACAGCTTGTGAATGTGTGTTGGAAACCCCCTCCCTTGCATTGAATTACATCTTATAAATATTTGAGGTAGATTTCCCCTCGTGTATTGTCAATCATCATGCAATTATTTACTGTATTTTTTTACTATCTTATAATTGGTTTCCATTTGCTGATAATCTTGCCATCGAATTTTGATTTATGTGTGTGAATTGAATTCTATAAAATTGCCAAATTTTGAATTAAAGGGATTTTATGTGATGTGTGTGAGTATCACGACCTCAAGCAAAGATGAGGCATTATTTCGGTGGAACTCCTTTAGTCACTCGAGTGCCCTTAATACTGAGTGACAATTCTTGGGTTGTTGTTGGGAGACAATGGGCTCAAGCGAGACGATAACACTCTCAGGTTGACATCGTTGCCTCTCTACCGGGGGAGGCTAGAGGATGCTTGGCCATGAATGTGTCGAGCATGAGACTTGGCATTGCTTGTAACGAATCACACGCACCGTCATTATCCATGGTGTGGTGAAGGCAGTGAGAGTGTGTGGATTGTCCATTTAGTAGAGACTATGGTGCCCAAGTTTAAAAATTGGATGTTTTAAAACTGGGTTTTTGAGTCTGTTTCCAAGTTGTTTAGGTGGCCTGGGGCCCTTGAGCGAGTGGATTCTTTTAGGATGTTGCTTAGAAACCTGTAACTTGGTACGTATGATTTAATTTTCTTTGCATCTATAAATTTCATATCTTCATTTCCATTGGACTTTCATCTTTGAGTTTGGTCTTAGTTTCATGTACCGAGATTTTGCGAAATCTTACTATGGTAGTCCCACTGCGATTCCGAGGACAATTGTCTCGCTCCTCGGAACCATAGATTTTGATGTAGAGAAAGCGTTTGGAGGTGGTTTTGAGTATGGATATCCGACACCGCCAAAGGATTGAGGATTGGGACTTTTTTCCATTTTGATGACGTGTTGTATTTGGATTTTATATAGAGACCAGATGACTTTAATATTCTTTTGTCTATGGTTTAAAGACTTGTGGCTTATTGATATTAAGGTTGTTTAGTACGGTTATTCAAATGTTAATGACTACTTTTTATTTTCCACTGTGAATTAACTGCACATATTTATTGAGCAAGTTAGCACACACTTTGTTATCACAATATGCGAGGAGTGTATGACCCGAGTGGCCAACATCCCGATGTTGCGGTCCTTATCGAGGTGGGGGCTGGGGGCGCCACATTTATGCCAATACCGATTTAAAGGTTATTTCAAAATGAAATTATAATTCCTATAGATTATATTATAGATTTTCTATGAAGTACTAACCTGTTCACAATTGATTTCTTTGTCTCCAATCAACTTTTGTTAATTTAATGGGTTGATTCTATGAAGTAAAAGAAAAAAAAACTAAGACCAAGTTGACCAAAAAAATATCTAGTTAAGTTTTCAATGACAATATTATGATATTGATATGCCAAGACAATTGGATTCTTATAATGTGTATACATTATCTGAGTTATACAAAGGTCGATTAAGAATTCCAAAAAAAGGAAAAGTTAAAAGATATATCATCTAAATGACAGCATGATTCTTTTTGTGTTAATTTGTTTTTGTTACAACTACATGAATATGCTATATAATTTTTTTGTTCTTGGGATTATATTAGTGGTGAAGGCGAATTTGAATCACCAATAGTACCAGAGATTGTATTTTCGACAAGGATATATGATACTATTTGTGTTGACGACAAACCAGCATTCTCTCTAAATACCCTATGCAATTGATTGAACTTTATTAAGTTTGGTTTGGATAGTAAGAACCTTCTATCTTATCTCATCTCATCACATCTTATCTCATATCCAAACACCATAAAAGCAAAAGTTTTTTAATTTCAAATATTCAAATTTTTCATCTAATCATTACAACTTTTCCAAACTTTCAAATAAAACAGAAAAAATAATTCAACTTTTTCAAATACCAAAACAAAAGTAATATTAAAAAATTATATTCTAATAACATTTTAACTTTATAATATTTTTATATAATTTTTTATCTCTTATTTCCCAAAATCCCATAAAATATCTCAACTCAAATCATTTCACTATTATTCATAAACTATTTCACGATAATTCATAGATCATCACATTTCATCTAACTATCCAAATGAGGCCTAAGTTACTTGAAACTAGTAATAGTCACCGGCCCATACAACAACATGCATGAATACAGCCGCTTCGAATAATGCTCATTAAATGGGTTCCAAGAAGGGCCACAAATATATTATGAATGGAGTGACTTCAAGGGGAAATAAATACACAAAGGTTGAGCTGACGTGGCACTTGAAAAATTTTCTCTCGAACCTGAGGCGATTAGGGTTGCGAATTTGAATGGTCCCAACCACAAGCCCATCGGCTGTGCAGGGGGGGACAGAATGGTGATTTTGATCAGCGAGCGACGGCGAGTCTGGAGAAGAGGGTGGGTGCGGTAAACAGTGGAGGTAGGGGCTTCGTGGAGGTGGTGATGGATCGTCCTCAGATCCTTCCTGAGGTTGAGATTGCATTAAGAGACCCGAAATTCGCAGATGGAGATATGCTCTTCCTTTTTTTTCCCAAGCAGAGATTAACAAATCGACTGAACCCTTCCGTTTTTTGTGGTCTTGAAATTCTTGCGAAGAAGGCCCTCGCTAGATCATGTTCGCGGGTACATCAAATCTCGTTGGGGGTTGAGATCTATGCCGGTTGTTGGGCAGTTGAGGAACCCTCGGAATCTCCTTGTGTGTCTATCCAACAAGGATGATTTTATCTCGATAATGACTCGAGGAAACTCTGAGATATCAGGAGCGCCGTATCGAGTATTTCATTGGACACCGGATCTTGTTGAGGAATAAGACTCTCTGCTGGTTCCAGTATGGGTATCCCTTCTAGGTTTGCCACCGAATTTCTTGCATGAGTCTATATTGATAACGATTGGTAGCGGTTTTGGGAGGTATTTGAAGCCGGACAATGCAACGGCGTGTGTCACTCGGCCTAAGGCGGCGCGCATTTGTGTTGAGATTGATGTATCTAAACTGCTGAGGAATGTTTTCTGGTTGGGAGTTCTGGGCTTGCCATCTAGTCATCGTCAGGAGGTTCTATATGAGGGGATTCCTATTTTCTGCTCTTTGTATAGAAAATAGGGGCATGAGGAGAATCGATGTGGTCGTCGACAGTGCGCACCTACAACTGGAATTGGGAAGGAGGATCAAAATGAGGGAGGAAGAGAGAGGAAAAAAAGGTGTGGAAAGTAGTGGGGAGTAAAAATATTAATGAGGAAGTGAGGGCAGAGGAGACGGCAGAGGGAGTGGAAAATAAAAATGTTGAGGATTATGTGAGGTTGGTTAAAGATCAGCTTTGTGTAAGGAGACAGGAAGAGATTTTGAATAAAGTTAATCAACGTAAACGGGGAGTGGAGATGGCTGAGGTGGGAGTTTTGTATGTTATTGATAAGGGAGAGTCTCGAACTCAGAGATATTTTGAGGAGGAAACGGGGAGTGGCAGTTTGAAGGGTGATTCTGAAGGAGGTCATAATGTACAATTGCCTTTGATGAACACAGGGTCGCCTAGTTGGTTTGATATTTCAGAAGAAGAGTCGGGATTATTACCAGTAAAGGAGCAGTTAGTTGCTCTTGATGCAGTAAGGAAAGGGTCGCCTCGGAGTTCGTTGAGAGTGGTGGATGAAGTCCTTGAATTTAAGTTATCCAGATTCGCGAGTGTAGGGGGTGCTCGAGAGGACGGTGGAATTATTAAATGGTGTTCGTCGTCTGAGGGAGAGCCGGATGAGGTGGTGGAAGAGGGTGCCGGTAAATGTTTTGATTCGGACTCAGAGTTGGATGTTCCTCTAAAACGGCTATGGAGGGTGAAGAAAAAAGACCAGTTGGGTGCCATGGAGAGAAGGACTCGGTCCAAAAAAATTTTAAAATTTTGTTATGAAGATTCTTATATGGAACATTAGGGGGATTGTTTCGATGAAGAATAGGCTTCAGCGTATTTTGAATAAAAATAAACCGTTGGTGGTGGCGATTTTAGAGCCTTTTCTTTCTTCAAATAAATGTCGGCAATGGGCGAGGTGGATGCGCCTCTCAAACTTTGTGAATAATGCTGAAGTTGGTGGTAAAGTTTGGTTGTTTTGGGATGATAGTTTGGATTTTGAGTTCATTTCAATGACTGATCAAGTTCTGCCAGGATTGTTTGTGGGTGGGAATATGAAGGTTTTGGTGTCCATTGTATATGCAAGTTGTTTTCAGAGGAAGCGTAGGGAGTTATGGGATTATTTCTGTGATCTAGATGCGGATGGTGGGCCGTGGTTTGTGGGTGGTGATTTTAACATTGTTCGTAGTGATGAGGAGAAATTCGGGGGCTTGTTACGAGCACCTCGGGCTAGAGAGGATTTTAATTTGTGTATCAAGATTGTGGGTTCATTGTGATTCCTTCAGGGGGGGAATAAATTTTCTTGGTATAATGGAAGGCTTGGGGGAATGAAGATTTGGGCTAGACTAGACAGGGTCTTGGTAAATTCTTTGTTTCTTTATGCTTTTGGAGATGCGATTATGGAGTATCTTTCGAGAACTTCTTCGGATCATTGCCCTATGTTAATTTATTTGGAGACGGAGAGGAGGAGTGGGATTAAATATTTCTGGTTTCAACGGATGTGGGGGTCACATGAGGAGTTTTTACCGCTAGTCCGGGAGTGTTGGACTCAGAGGGTTGAGGGTTGTGCTATGGTGAGGGTGAGTAAAAAATTGAAACGAATGAAGCTGGTTTTGAGGAGGTGGAGTATTGAAACTTTTGGGAGAGTTGAAGTGGAGATTAAAAATGTGGAATCAAGAATTAATGATGGGACTCAATTACAATCGGCAAAAGAAGTGCAGGATGAGGCGGTAATTTTTTTCCAGAATTTGCTCGTAGCGGAACCAGTAGATATCGATGAGGAGTGTTTACGCTTGTTAGAGTCTATTATTACCAATAGAGAAAATGAGATGCTTTGTGCGCCTCCATCCATTGATGAAGTGAAAGCTGCATTATGGTCTATTCCTCAGGATAGTAGTACGGGACCCAATGAATTGTCGGCAAGTTTTTTCATCCTTGCATGGGAGATTGTGAAGCAAGATCTTTTTGACATGGCGACAAAATTCTTTGAAGGTATTCCCTTGACAAATTTTTTTGGTGCTACTAACATTATTCTAATTCCAAAGGTGGATGTTCCAGAGGGCTTTGGTCAATTCATGCCTATTAGTTTATGTTCGGTGGTCTATAAAATCATGGTTTTTAGATTGGCACCAATTATTGGGGGAATTGTTTCGTCTGAACAGGTAGCCTTTATTCGGGGTCGTAGTATTTTTGATAATATGAGCATTGCTCAAGAGCTTGTTCATGGTTTGAATCGGAAGACGAGAGGGGGCAATGTGATGATTGATATGGCGAAGGCTTATGATCGGCTAAGGCGGTTGGGCTTTTCAGAGAAATAGAGGTCTCTGATTTTTAACTCGATTTCTTTTCCAGTTTTTTCGGTTATGTTAAATGTGTGTAGTAAGGGATTCTTCAAGTCATCGCGTGGGTTACGTCAAGGGGACCCTCTTTCCCCATATTCATTTATTTTTTCGGAAGCGTTGCTCTCTCGGATGATTCGACATGATTTCAGATTGGAAAAATAAAGGCATTTAATTTGAATGAGGGAATAAGGATATCTCATTTGCTCTATGCGGATGATCTTTTGATTTTTGCAAACGGTGGGAAGGTTTCTATTCAAAATTTAATGGGGGTCATTCGGAAGTATGAGAGTGTATCGGGGCAGCTTGTTAACCCAAGTAAGTCTTCTATTTTGTTCTCAAAGAATTTTGTCTATGGTCGTAAGAGACAACTACTGCAACTTTCGGGTTTTATAGAAGGGGATTGGCCTTGTGTGTATTTGGGTATGCCACTTTACATTAGAAGAAGGACTTTGAATATGTTTGACCCTTTATTGGCAAAGGTTCAGTAAAAATTAGCGGGTTGGAAGAGTAAATTACTTTCTTTTGGAGGTAAATTAATTCTTATAGAGCATGTTCTTTCTAGTATGCCCATACATTTGTTGTCAGTACTGGATTTGCTTAAAGGAATTTTTGCTAATTTGAAAAGCATCTTTTCGAATTTTCTTTGGGGGTCTAGTGCGGAGAAGAAAAAAAGGAAATGGGTATCATGGCATTGTATTTGTTTTCCAACGGATGAAGGAGGGTTGGGTGTTCAGGATCTTGCGAAGGTCCGAAAGTCTTTATTTTTGAAGTTTGCCTGGAAATTAATTTTGGGAGGATCCCTATGGTCTGATTTTTTCAGGAAAAAATACATTGGGGATGGTTAGATTGTAGTGCCGAAGGTGCAGTAAAAGGTTCTATTTTCTGGAAAAATATCATGGAAATTTTGTCGTTGATGCTCAAGTGGTCGAAGTGGGTAGTTGGAGAGGGGGTTGCAAAATTCTGGTTTGATGATTGGATTGGAGAGGGACCGATTGCAGCTTCTTTACCAGTTGTGGGTGATCCAAACTTGCTTGTACATAATGTATGGGAGAGGTTGGGATGGAAGCTGGAGGTAGCTCGGCAGTTGGTGGATGAAAAAATGGTGCAGAAAATCTTGCATTCAAATGTGCGGGTTAGGGAATGGAGAGATGTATTGGTTTGGTAGCATTCAATTGATGGGATTTTTTCTACTAAATAGGCATGCCAACTTATTAGATCTCGTGGAAGTTTGTGTCCTTGGAAGAAATGGTTATGGTAGGATCATGTGCCAAAGAAGATGTCATTTTTGTGTTGGCAGGCACATCAGAATGTAGTCCTGGTTGACGATGTTATTCAACAACTTGGTATTCCGGTTGTTTCTAAATTCCAATGCTGCATTGCAAATAAGGTTGAGACCTTAGATCATGTGCTTTGCTGTCCATTTGCCAAGTTCACGTGTATGGGTTGATGTGATGAATGTGTGGTGGTGTCACAGGTATGCTGGCTTCATGGTATCGTTTCTATTCTCATTTCATGGGCTCTTTGGATAGCTAGATGTGAGGCGCGCATGGAGGGTGTAGGGTATGATTGGAAGAGCATCATTCAGATGGTGAAATGTTTTATTTTAGATATATTAGGAGGATGGAGATCTTTTAAATCAATGGGTGAATGTGATTTGAGAATTATGGAAGCTCTAAATTGTCTAGTGGTGCCCATTCAAATAAGGCCACCAACGTTAGTTGCTTAGAAACCTCCTTCAAGGGGGTTCGTCAAACTTAATGTGAATGGGTGTTCTCTTGGCAATCCTGAGTTGGCTGGTGGGGGGGGGGGGGGGTGTGATTCGGAATGTACAAGGGAAGGTGCTTGGAGGTTTTGCCCATTGCTATGGCCAAGCAACAAATACCATTGCTGAATGTAGAGCCTTCGTAGATGGCCTTTATCTTTGTCAACAATTGGGGTTGAGAGATGTGTTGGTGGAGTCAGATTCTAGCGTGGTGGTGGGTTGGTTTATCACATGAACATGTAAATATTGGTATCTGTGCGATTTTTGGGAGAAAGCACAATCTATTATTTCTTCTCTGAATGTTCAGTTTAATCATGTGTTTAGGGAAGCGAATATGGTTGCTGATTTTTTTATCAAAACATGGGGCTAATGATGTAACTTGAGATCTTGTTGGAGAGGAGTTTGGTCCGGGGAGACTTATGGGGCTTATATGTACTGATAGAATGGGCTTATCTTATGTTAGACGTTAGGAGTATTGGGAGATTGGTGGTTTTTTTTTTTTGTTGTAATATGGTGATTCCTCTGCCTTAGTGGGAGTTTTTTAATAAAATATAGAGGTGTTGTCCTCCTTCAAAAAAAAAAAAAAAGAATGGAGTGACTTGATCTGATGGGCTTAATGGGTTGCGTTTAAGTGTAAAATGCATTTTTTCCCCCTCAAAAAGTTTATGGAGCTTATGGACTGTGCAAATGAACAATATCCATTTAATTTAATTAATGAGTATTTTGGTCACGTTGATGAATAAATTCATCAAAATGCTCCATGTTTTAAAGAAATGGATACTGTCCATTCATTGTGTCCAATAAAATTTGTGTTTTAATTAGAAATTAATCCTCTAATGGGTTAGATGAAAACCTTAATTTCCTAATGAGTGAGCTTGGTCATGGTGGGAGCAGTTAGCTCCTGGCTTAAGACTTAAGAGTGGTCCAAACAATATAGAATTTATCGGCATTCATTTTGGGCCTAATTCACCGAAAACAACGATGGGCCCAATAAATGAACCAAGCTCAACAAGCTCCAAACTAGGGGTATGCATCCAGACCTGATTTCTTTTTTCATTCAGTCTGGAACCCGAAATTCCAGGTGAATTCGGGCAATTATCTACCTGGGTTGGACCCAGGCGGGTAGAATATTATTCTACTTGCCCGGATCCAGTTACTGATCTGATTATTGAACCGGTTATTTGTAATCGGGTGTTTTTTTAAAAATAGAATTTTTGTTTCAAAAAGACGTCGTTTTTGTACATACAAAACAACGTAGTGGTTGTAATGTTACTGGATATGTCGGTTTAACATGCCGGGAGTAAATGTGTTGTTTATGTGTTTGACAAGTTGAGTTAAGTTGTGTTTGAATATGTGAAATGCATGTATAACATGCCAGGAATAAGTTGTGAAAAGTAGTGAGCTTGTGGTAAAGGTGAAGTCAATTTGAGGAGGTTCGACAAAACTTTTGGGATATTAAGTGTTGGAATTTTTGTATTGTTGAAATTTTAAAACCGAGGCACCATGGTGAAGCATTTGTTAATTATGGGTTGTTTATAAACTCAACTGATTATGGGCTCGTACTATGCTATCGTTAGGATTGTAGAGTTTCTGTTAATTAAGTTTTTGTGTTTTATTAACGTGTTAGTAAATATTTTGTAACGCCACGATCTTGGAGGCGTCGGAGAGTTACTCCTCGTCACTTAAAAATATGTCTCAACCATATAGTCATAGACTCCAAAGTTCTCAATGACACATAAAACCCACTATTTCTAATCAACTACTTCAATATGATAAATCTAAATACCACAAAAATCTCAAATTAAACAACAACCTTCCAGAATACCAAGTTGACTATGCAAAACATAACTATTGAATAAAATCACCAATAACCAAAATACCATCTTTGTACTTAATCCACTATGCTCATGTAGCCTTATACATGATTTCTAATCTTGATCCCCAACTGTACCATCAAAATTATTTGAAAAATATTATGGAGATAAGGAATGAGTTATCAACAACTCAGTAAGCAGATAACATATACTATTATGTAAACATGAGTCTTTACAAAGTTCGGAATGAAAACAAAACACTTTTTATTTCTATATGCAGATCTCAGAAATGTGTTATCAGAAAATTAAAGCGACTTTTCAATCTTTTCATACACAAAAGCTAACTGTTCATATTCAAAAATCCTTTTCATATTGAAAGACCATTTTCATATTAAAAAAAAAAACCGACTGTTCAAATTCAAAGATCTTTTTCATATTTTAAGACCATTTTCATATTTAAAAACGCTTTGGCATAACATAACTGAACATTTTCATCTGATCATATCATATCGTATCGTATCATATCATATCATATCATATCATATACCATGTTTAATTCTCGTGGTATGGTTGTGCTGTCACAACCCCGCCTCGGGAAGGGCGGGACCGCGACGTACGTGCCTGTTCTTTTCCTTTCATTTTCATTTTCTTTTTCTAATAACATGTGATCAGCATGAACATGGCACACGTGTACTCTAAATTTCTGATCTAATAAAAGGGAACACTTGATAGACATTCTATTCGAACATTCGTCCATAAAAGACTCTCAGAGTCCATACGTTCATAAAAACATAACCTATCATCCATAAACATAACTTTTCTGGTTAGGGAAGGTCCTAAGCATCTGCCTATCCCTCTGCAGTAGTGCCTTGCTCCCCAACCTTTTCATCATTACCTGGATGTTTAAAACATTTAAAACAAAAGTAAGTCGAATACTCAGTAAGCAGTACAACATGATGTTAACTTATTAATCACATAATCTTTTCTTTTGAAAACATGCATACATAAACATTTGCTAATCTTGACAATACTTTCATGCATAACAGTGTAAGGGATAAGCCATACTTTCATGCATAAATATTTAAGGGACAACTATGCTTTCATGTATAAACATTTTAAGAAATAACCATACTTTCATGTTTTACTTTCTCTGCCGGTACACACTATTACGCCCTGTGTGTTGGGGTTAGCGGTCTTCCTTTGGACCTGGATTCCGCCCATGACTACAGATTGGGAATCCCTTTCAGTCAGGGGGCAGCACTGAGTGCACTATCAGTACTACTTACCTAGCATTGCAATCTGTTCATTCCTTTGGTACCATTTTCATTCATATGGCCGTTACGTATCTTCATACATTAAAGCATTCATTCATTCATTCATTTTAGTCATTTCAGTCATTTTCATTTAACAGTTCATTCATGGAAAACATCATTTAAAAGCATGAACTTAAACATCATCTTTTCATTTAACAGTATATTCATGAAGAAACATCATTTTAAAAGCATGAGCTTAAATATCATTTTTCATGGCATCTATAAAGCGTCAGTTCATAGGGACAATTTAACATCAGTTCATAGGAACATCTTAAAACGTTTTCTTTGCATCATTTAAAGCATCAGTTCATAGGGACATTTTAAAACACTTTTTTCGCGTCATTGAAAGCATCAGTTCATAGGGCATTTTAAAACTCTTTTAAAGCATCACTTGAAGCATAAGGCATGAGACATTCATTACCTTTCATTTGCAATCAAAACATTTTCATCATCTTTCTTACTCCGATGCACATGCATTTTTATGAAAAAGATACATTTTCATGTTATACTACATACAGGAATAATCAATAAGTTTATTGAGAGAGCATGTATGGAAATCTCATGACTTAGAACCTACGTGCATGCATTACCTTATACACATACACACAATTATAATCGATAGGGTGTTTAACAAGGGCTACCAAGAAAGGGCTTGTATATACTATATTCATTTACTCTTTTCTTTAGAAGAACATTTGCAGTAAGAGAGAGAGACATTCTTTCACAAAGAGAACTTGGTATAAGAAACATGGTCATAGCTACTTACCACTATACTCCTCGATACTTCCATCATCAATATAGGTCCTATTTCAATAAATAACATAAGCGTGTTAGTACTCATATAATATTCTTTAACCCTCCATTTAAAAGAGAAATCGACAATATTACAATCTAACGTCTTTTCTATGCTTAACATTAACCCAAATGACTACTCTTCACCTCGACTTATAAGAGAAATAACTTAAGTGTTAAGACATGCTAGCTGTCCATGGAAAGGTTATTTTAAAAGCTTACATGAAAAGTAGTTAAGAATTCATAGGCTTCAAGCAAGGTTTCTTTGGTTCAAGCTCACTTTGGGTTATGGACATTAGGAGATAAAATCTGGAATTCTCGACAATGGGCTTTAAAATAGATTTAGGCATCTCAAGTAGGCTAAACAAGCATAGGGAACATGCCCTTTAATCAACTTGTAGTCCCTCATTATAAAAATGTTAGCTCATCAATATTTTGGACTCTTGGATTAGGTAGAATTTAACCAAACGAGAGACAACATAAATGGGCTATTTTTATGGCATGACATGGACTTAGGAATACTTGGACAGCTTTTCATATCATAATACCTCATGCACAATTAATCCCTTATATCTAAACTAACTAAGCTATAACCTATTCACATAAGCAATATATTATATAGTTTAGATAAAACCTCCCATTTAAAATTAAAGTAGTATAAAGTATAGTAAAGTTACCCATTAAGAAACTTTAAAACCTTTAAACACTTAAGTTTATGATTTACTCACTTAATACATTTCAAAAGCAAGATATAAAATTATAGAATCAAGCAAAACCTCTAAACCAAACCTCTAGCATCCTAAAAATAAATTACCAACCAAACCTTAACACAAGGCACATGATACCAACATATATAATTTAAAATCACTATAAGCACCACCTATGATTAAACCAAGTTTAATAACAACATAGCATTTTAAAAATATAGGAAAATACATAGCAAAACAACTATAATACCATTCGGTTTGAGCCAAAAACAGGGTATACATATTTATTTGTAATATAGGAAATTAACTATATCAAAACACAAGCTAAAACAACTTAGTGAGCTTCCAAAATCACATTAAAAATAAATAATTCAAATTAGGATTTTTACCTTAAACTCTTAGCTCCTTTCAAGAGGCAATATAGAGGACCAAATGGTGGTATAGTAGTGTGGATGAAGAGCCAAAATAATAGAACTATTTTAACCCCAAAACCGAAACATTATGGGTAAGAAAATGGTTAAACTTAAAACCCACATGTAAATCATACTAGAGAATAAATTAAAAGTCTATTTCCTTCAATATTTCACCATTTGGAAGATAGAATCAAGCTCTATTTCCAAGCTTTAAGGCAAAAACCAAAAATGAGTAGGGAGGGAGTATACTCGTATGGCTTGGAGAGGATGAGAGAAAAATATTTTTCTTTGTCCCTTGCTATGGAGTCACAAGCTTGAAGATGATGAGAGGAGTTTGGTTTCTTGAAGAACAAAAGAGAGGAGAATAAGAGCTTTAGCTTGGAGGAGAAGGTGCAACTTTTTCTTTCTTTTCCTAAGTGTAGTCGACAGGTTAAGGGGACTAAATGGGCTAAATTTTAACTTTTCTCCTTTTTTGTGTTGCTTTGACCGATGGGTGCAAAAGAGAGAGAATGAATTTGTTTCTTCTCTTGTAAACCAACGTGTAAGGGATAGAAAAGGAAATTCTATGGCTTACTTAGGAAGCTTACATCCAAGGAAGGAAAATGGATTTAGTTGATTTGGTCAAAACTTATAACATAAGCTTGGGAGTTTGATGGTGGAGATCTATCCACCTCAAGGGTAATTTTCACCTACCAATCCAATGGTAGAGAATAATTGGGTAATTTCTTAAATAAATAAAATTAAAGGGTTTAAGGGAAAATATTTCAAAGTCTAAAAAAATAATACCCTTGATTTATTTTAATAAAGCATATTTTTAAAATAAAGCATACTCATCTTAAAATAAAATAATTGAAAGTAATAAAAATCTTTATCTCAAAATATTTAATTTAAGGAATTAATAAAATGACGTAAGGACCTACGTAGTAGGACTCGGGTATTACATGTGCTATCCCCAATGGCCAAACTAGACAGTATCATATTGTGAAACTTCTCATTTTTCAATCTCAGAGCCCTGAGTGTGCACACAAGAAAGAACACATAAAAGACCACTTTGTTTCCAAAGCACTCATATCATATCATGTTGATACCAACCATATCACGTGAACCAGTATCATCATATCATAACCATATTTAGAATCAGAATCAAAATAGTTAGGTATGCCAAAGGTTTTTATATCTATATCATATCAAACTACGTGCTGAACATATTCATATCATTTTCATTTGATAAAAAACAGATCCAAATAATTTCCATATCACATTTCAGAAACATGTCAAATATTGCTCATATCTATACTATTCATGTCAAAGCATTTCTTTTCTCTTTCATACATATCTCATGAGTGAATGAAAAACATATAATGAGGTTGTTTTTCACCTTTTCTTTTTAAAGAAACATGCATATTTTTACAAACCAACCTCAGTTCATTTCTTTTTATGCAAATCTAGCATAGGAACCCCGCTTACCTGGACTTTTTTAGCTTTTCTGAATCTTCCACAATCGTCACCTATATGGAAGACTTAAGGTTACTAAACTTCTAAAATGACTGCTAAAACTCTCCATATACTAATTAAATTCATACTACGGAAAATAACTTTGATAAGTATCCAGTTATCAGAAATCTAATAAATACCATTATCATTAAAAATAATCTTAACTTATCATAATATAATTTTATCAAATATGGCAAAACAACTTAGATTCATTTCGAAAATTAACTTAATCATATTTAAAACTCATATCTCTATAAACTATTATTAAAACAATAATTTAATAATGCCAACATATAATGTAGTGGGAATTCATAAATTTCATAAGCAATAGTAATTCATATGACATTCTGAATCATATCTAATTTAAATACCATCAAGGACTTGTATCATATAATCGGCTTAGTCTTTAAAAATAGATTAAATACTTCTAATTTACAACTTAATAATATACTTATATCAAATTCAAATAATGTAACAAGCAAAAAACTCATTTAATAAAATTAAAAATCTTTTTATTTACTATTGAAAGTAATGTAATTATACTTAAAACAATTTCTTCAACATGCTTTCCAAATGCTATACGACAAGGGATTAAAATTAACATAATATAATTTAAATCCTCATTTATTTTCTTTATACGATCTTATATTAAAACACAGCCTTAACAAAATAAGTATAATATATAGACAATGACCCAAAATAGAACCCTCCTAATAATAGGGATGTTTTAGGAAACATCATAAAATGCATGGGCAGATTTATGGGAATAAAACATAACACTACCGTGCGATGGAACCAAGCTCACCGTGAGGGAAACTCGTGACAACGGATTGGAGCGGCACTGGGTGGATGTCGACAGTGGCGCAGCTGGGTGTGGCGGCAGGGCACAAAGAGAGGGAGAGTGAGAGAGAGAGAGAACACAAAGAGAGAAAGAGAGAGATCATGGCATAACAGGAAAAGAACACTCACCGAAGGAGAGCAGGGAACACGTGAAGATGCCGGGGGCTGGGTTGGGGAGATACAATCATGGCAGTCTCCTCCGTGGCAGGCGGTGGAGTTCAAAGAGAGGGAGAGAGCATGACGACCATGCCAGCAAGGAGTAGTCGAGAGGGGTGAAGGTGCTGTGATGGTGCAAGGTGTGTGTCACGGTGGTGCTGCTTGGTGATCCATGGTGGTACGTGAGGAGATGAGCAGCATGCTTGGGGTGGCGTTGCTTTGTTCTATGGGCTTAAACCAGAGCAGTTTCAGTTTATGCTTCCCACAAAGGTTAGTGATGGTTGGTTGGGAGCGATGGAGCTTCATTGCCTTGGGGTTCTCGATGCAAGGTTGAGGCGGCGGAAAGGGCTGATGAAGGCTTGAGTGCACGTTAAGGTGGCTTGTCTATTGCTTCCTAGACGTGAAGGGCAGTGGTGCAAATTTGTTGCTCGTTGATGTTGTAGTGCGCGTAGCGATTGGTTCCTATATGGGGACACAAAGGTGTTGGGCTGTGGAGGCAGTCCTGTGGTGGTTGGATGGTGGTGTTTCTAGGTGCCTTGCGACATGGTGCGGAGAAGCTAGATAGATAAAGAGGGAGGGCGTGAAAGCAGTGACAACTATGCTAGCCTGCGCACAAGAGGGAGAGAGATAAAAGGATGGGATGAGGGAGAGCAGTTGAGAGATTAGGACATGCGTAATAGGGAGGGAGAAACCGTTTGGTGGAGGAGAGAAGAGATGGATAAAAATTAATAATAATAAAATAGTAACCAAGAAGATAAAATAATAGTAATAATAAATATAAATATAAATAAATAAAATAAGAGTGTACACGAGTGGTTTTTCCTTAGCATCAGAGCTTCTTTATGGGCGTGGGCTAAGATTGGGTCTGGGTGTTACATATTTTTTCTAGCTAGGTTGTGATATTGCTAGAGTTCGAGTTCAAGGCTCTGGTAGTACTCTGCAAAAGTTAGGTAAGCGAGTTCCTACGCTAGACTTTGTATAAAAAGATTAGACTGAGGTTGGTTTTAAGAAAAATATACAAATTTTGTTATAAAAAGAAAGATTAAAAATAACCTTAGTCATTTTATCTACATTACTCATGAAAATTCAAATAAGAAGAGAAAAATATTTTTCTATCATGATTGATGTAAACATGAGCTATTTTTTATATATTTTTTTTTAACTTTGCAAAAAGAGCGAATATGAAATCTGAAAATTTGTGAATAGTTATGTGAATATTCTTTGAATATATTTTGAATATGTGAAAATTATCTGAATATGTTCAGTACTCTATTTTGATATAGTGTGGCATCTGAAAACTTTTGGCAAGACAGTATGATGCTGTATCTGATTCTGTTTTTGGTTTAGATCCAATAATTCTAATTCTGTTATGGTGTGGTACCAACATATATGTTCTGCTCTGATTATGGCCTTGCCACGAGATATAATAGTGGCCTCTGACCCTGCCACGGGTTATAGTAGTGGTCTCTGTTTGAGTGCACTCCATTTTGGGGACAAAGTAATTTATGTTCTGTTTGGCTATCTGTAGATACACAACCCTACCACGGGGGTTAAACTTGACCTCTATTATGATATGATGCTCAGTTATGCTATGCCAAAGGACTTTCGAATACGAATATTTTAAACTATCACTATGATATTTTGATAACATATTTTGGTTCTACATTCTGAAATTAAAATGTTTTGTTCTGCATTCTAAAATTCTATAAATGACTCATGTTTACATACTAGTATATGTCATCTGCTTACTGATTTTTTGATAACTCACCCTTTATCTCCACAAAATATTTCTGATTTTTTTGATGGTTTGGCTGGGAATCAGGACTACGAAGCGTGGGCAAGATTAACTGAGATAGGTGACTAAGTACTTAAGGGTACTATTATTGTTAGAGGATTTTATTTGGTAGATTGGATTCTACCATGTTTATTTGATTTATTGAGACATTGATAAATTATTAAGACTTGTGGAATTGCTGGTTCATTATGCTGAAGTTATTGAGAGATTGTGGAGTTGTTGATTTATTTTATTGGATTATTGCATTGATGACCTTATAGAGGAATATATGTAGTTGGTTGAAATAGATGAATTTATGTTTATGGAGCCCTTAAAATATCTATTTGTATTGTGAAAGACAATTTTAAGTGATAGGTAGTGCCTCTCCGACCCATCAGAGATGGAGCATTACAACCCAATAACTTTCCAACAAATTATTAACGACATATGAAAGACCAAGAGATCTCTCTCTATAGCGGTACACTAGTCATTAGAGAAACTATCTATAGGATCTGGATTTGGCCAGCATTGGCAAGTTTGTTAAAGTAAAATAATCCAAAAGAATTTTTTGATATTTTATCACAAACTGAAATCTAAATCCTAACCCTTAATTCATCACACTCCTCATAGCTTGTCTACTTGAAAGTTGCATTTAGTTCCCATTTAAGTGAACTCAAGTCATTTCTTCTCCTCCCTTCCTTACTATCTTGAAACAATACAGAGCATAGTTTTAGGGTTTATGTCAAGCCTATCAATGCTTCTTTCAGTTAATGTCTCCCCCTTCATGTCATCAACACTTGTACTCCAGTTAATATATATTTGTTGATGTTGTATTTTGCAGCCTGAACAACTCCACCGTTCTGGGTTGCTCTGTTCTTGCAATGAAGGGGAGAAATGTAGGCTAGGGGTGATAGGGGGGATACCTTCGATGCCTAAGTCAGTTTTGATCTTGTGTGCACTTCTGATTAATGTATATTTTAGAGAGTTTTCTCCCCGATGGGGGGGTATATTTATACTTGGTGGAGGTGTTCCCTTGACAGGCTGTTTGTGGTCTGTCGCTCCTTATCGAGGTCGTGTTCTCCTGCCAACTCCCTACCAGGTGACAGATGGCTATACCTTATCGTGGCGACTGCTGACAGCCCTGGGCCTCTGTCGTGATGTGCCCACCTCCATTCTTCATTAATGTGGTGTGGCCTCGGTCAGGAACTCCCACCTCCAAACTCTTGTCTAGTTGTCTGCGCTCGAGTACCTGGGTGTCCCTGGCTCTGTGCGTACGACTCGTCGGCCAGTTGAGGTGTCGAGCCTCCTGTCCTAATCCCATGCTTCACGCGTGCCGCTCCCCCTTGTGGGCTTCATGGGCAGTTGTCTCTCTGGCCCGGCCCAGTTCACCCCATCCTCACACAGACTTTGCTTCACCGGGCTGTTCTTAGGCCCACTTGTACCTTGTGGACTAGGCTTGCTCAATCGAGCCCATTACGGGGGACAATCCTCCTTCTCAATACCCCGCGAATTCCTACCAATCATGTATGGTGAGAATTCTAAATATACATTCCGCCTTTCTCGGGTGATTTCTTCTAATATACATTTGGCACCTTGCTTGATTGACCAATGCCTCCCCTTTTTTAAAGTCCTAATGAAGGCGCGGGAATGGGACACCAAGTGCAACCAGGCATTCGGGAACCTAAAGAAATACCTTGCCCACTAGTCGTTTCTCAGTCAAACCGAACCAGGCGAGAAATTAACGGTGTACCTGGCCGTATCGTCGCACGCCGTGTCTGTCGTAATAATCTGCAACACTGAAGAACGACAACGGCCTGTCTGTTACATGAGTCAGGCATTCTAGGGAGATGAGGTCAGATACCCCCAGGTGGAGATGCTGGCATTTGCATTAGTGGTCGTCGTAGAAAGGCTAAGGGTCGTACTTCCAAGCCAATCTGATGAGGGTGCTCACCGACGTCCCCCTTGGGAAAATCTTGTAGAAGCCCAAAGCATTCGGTCTCCTGACGAACTAAGCAATCAAACTAAGTGAGTTTGACATAGGGTACCTTCCCCACATGACCATGAGGGCCAGGTGTTGGCGGATTTTGTAGTAGAGTTCATTGACTTCCAGGAGGAAATACAAGTTGCACCTCAGGGAAAGCCTTAGCAGGTCTACGTCGACAGCTCATCCTACCAGGCTGGAGGGGGTGTAGGGGTCACATATTCATGGAGCTCGGCAAGGAGCACAAGTACGCGATAAAGCTCACCTTCAAGACAACTAACAACGAGGCCGAATACGAGGCACTACTAGCAGGGATGTCGTGGCAAGGTTGCGGAGAGCCACTGAAGTCGAAGTAAGGGTTGATTTCCAGGTAGTTGTCAGCTAGCCATCGGGATAATTCGCCACAAAAGGCAAAAGTTGAAGAAATACCTCTAGCAGATGCACGAGGAGCGCGACCTCTTTTGCTACTTCCGAATCCAACAAATCCAGAGAGGAGAAAATCGGAAGACAGACCTGCTAGTAGGGACCGCCACGGGACATGAAGGGCCCCCCTTCTCGAGCATATAAGTTACCCGGACAGACGAGGTCCCGGCCATCGGGATGGTGGTATTAGTCATCTCTTCGGCTCCACTTGATTGGGCCATGGACATCATGAAGTTCCTTGATAAAGGCGAGGTCCCAGACGATTATGAGAAGGCTTGGAAGGTCAGGAATCGAGTTGCGCAGGGCACGCTGCTAGTAGGAATTCTGTACAAAAGGGATCTCTCCGGACCATTCTTGAGGTGCGTCTTACCACAAGAGGCCAGTACGTACTGGCCAAGATCCATGAGGGAATATGCGAGAACCATTTGGGTGGGAGGGCCTTGGTTGCAAGAGTGACACGAGCTAGGTACTATTGGCCCCACTCTCTCCGAAACGCATAGAGCTTTGCGAAGAAGTGCCCAAAGTGCCAGGATCACGCACTCGTGCCTTACTGTCCGCAAGAAGAACATGGCATCGATCGTGTCCCCGTGGCCTTTCACACAGTGGGAATTGACCTGATCGGCCTGTTTCCCGCGGGCAACGGCTGGGTAAAGTTTGTAGTTGCGGTAGACTACTTGAAAAAATGGGCCAAAGCGGAAGCATTGTGAAGTTCCTTTGGAAGTCAGTAGTCTGTTGGTTCGACATCCCCCAAAGCTTCATATAGGACAATGGTCGGCAGTTCGACTGTTCACATTATCGGACATGGTGTACAGAACTAGGCATCGAGGTCAAGTACTCTTCTCCGAGGCATCTGCAGGCCAATGGGCAGGACAAGTCAATCAAAAAAAACATTTTTAGGCATCTTGAAGAAAAGAATGGGGGATCAGAAAGGAGGATGGGTTGAAGAGCTCCCAGGGGTACTATGGGCCTACTGAACAAGTATCAAGACCCCTATGGGAGAGACCCAGTTCGCCCTCACCTACTGAAGTGAAGTAGGGATCCCAATAGAAATCGGGGTGCTCACTTACCAAGTCCAACACTTTGACTCATGCCTCAAAGAGGAAGGATTAAAGGAAAACCTAGACCTCCTGGAAGAAAAATGGTAAGAGGCTGCGGCACAAATGGCAAGCAACAAAAGGAAGGTAGAGTAATACTTCAACAAAAGGGTCAGGCTGCGCTCCTTCAAAGTAGGGGACCTAGTGCTAAAGTAGACCGGGGTGACCACTCAAGAGGAGGGAGAGTTAGGCCCACAATGTGAAAGACAGTACGCAGTAACGACCAGCAGAAGACCTAGTTCCTACTGCCTTAAGGTCGATAAGGGTTGTGAACTCCCCCACCCGTGGAACGCTGAACATCTCAAGAAGTATTGCCGATAAATCATAAGCTCACCTATGGATGTACCAAACGGGCTTTATGAATGAAAAGTATGAACGTTCACTGCAGCTCGCCTTTGTTAGAGTAGGAAACCGAGTCTCAGGACTCGCCGAGAAGCACTGGTCGGTCCAGAGCATCCTGAAGCTCTACCCATATGGCCACTCGGATACAAGTCCCTTGAGTTGTCGAACTTCATGATGCAAGCCGAGTCTCAAGACTCGCTGCGAAGCACTGGTTGGGCCAGATCATCTTGAAGCTCTTCCCACATGGCCACTCGGACACAAGTCCCTTGACTTGCTAAACTTCATGACCCCAAGCCAAGTCTCAGGACTCACCGCAAAGCACTGGTCGGGCCAGAGCATCCCGAAGCTTTTCCCACATGACCACTCAGAAACAAGTCCCTTGACTTGCCGAACTTCAAGACGCAAGCCAAGGCTCAAGACTCACTGTGAAGCACTGGTCGGGCCAAAGCATCCTAAAGCTCTTCCCACATGGCCACTCGGATACAAGTCCCTTGACTTGTTGAAATTCATGACGTAAGTCAAGTCTTAGGACGTCTTGCGAAGTACTACTCGGGCCAGAGCATCCCGAATCTTTGCCCCCATGGCCACTCGGACACAAGTCCCTCGACTTGTCGAACTTCGTGACCCCAAGCCAAGTCTAAGGACTTGTTGGGAAGCACTGGTCAAGCCAAAGCATCCCAAGTTTTGCCCACATGGCCACTTAGACACAAGTCCCTTGACTTGCCAAACTTCGTGACCCCAAGTGGATTTTCAGGACTCGCCACGAAGCACAGGTCGGGCCAAAGCATCCCGAGCTCTGCCCACATGGCCTCTCGGAGACAAGAGCCTTGACTTGCTGAACTTTGTGACCCCAAGTCGAGTCTCAAGAGTCTCCACAAAGCATTTTTCAAATCAAATCCCAGGACTCGCCATGAAGCACTGGTCGGGCCAGAGCATCTTGAGCTCCACCCGAGCTGCAAAAAACAAAGAGAGAGAGAGACATACACACAGATGCAACCGGAAAAGGGGGAGAGAAAAATACACGGCCCAGAAGGCAAGAAGTTTAAATGACATATATAAGTGTACATGGGTTACATAAAAAAGCCCTACCAAAAAATGAAAGAAAGGAGAAGAAAGAGGAAAGTCTGGGCATGTGCAGACATCATGGGGTGGAGGAGCATCTATGAACACTAACGGCATCACGTCCTTCCTGATGGCTTGAGCATTGGGTTCCAAGGAGGCCAAGTTCAGGGTATTAAGATTGATCGTTGGGTGCTCTCACAGGTAGTTTTTTAGTCACTCGAGGCCCTCCATATCTCCGTACCCCAAGGCATTATCCCGAACAGTTTGGGCGCCCCTAAGTTGGGACATGATCTCTCTCCAGTAGGCATGACTAGCTGTTAGGCTGGATTCTAGGACTGAGATACTAACATCTCAGGCCAGGATAGTGTTGGTCGCGGCCACGAGCTTTGGTCGAAGTGGGAAAGCCCAGCTTCGTGTTGCTGCACGAGGACCTTCAGTCGGCAAATCGACCAAGTTTGTCCGAAGTGCTAGAACAACTGTAACGCCCCAATGGAAGGCCCAAACCACATGGCCTATACTCCAAAAGGACTAGTCAATGATACAATTGGAGCCCCACTAGAACCTTATAAAGAGCAAGAACTTCTCCTTCCCAAGCAATATGGGATCTCATACACCACATACCCTTATCCATATCATATGGGGTATTACAATCTACCCCCCTTAAATTCCCGATGTCCTCGTCGGGCCTGTCCATTGTAGGTGGCAAGGCTCAAGTCCCACATTTCTGGTTGGGATAGTCTCTGATACCATTTGTAACGCCCCAATGGAAGGCCCAAACCACATGGCCTATACTCCAAAAGGACTAGTCAATGATACAATTAGAGCCCCATTGGAACCTTATAAAGAGCAAGAACTTCTCCTTCCCAAGCAATGTGGGATCCCATACACCACCTACTCTTATCCGTATCATATGGGGTATCACAATCTACCCCCCTAAACTCCCGACGTCCTCGTCGGGCCTGTCCATTGTAGGTGGCACGGCTCAAGTCCCACATTTCTGGTTGGGATAGGCTCTGATACCATTTGTAACACCCCAATGGAAGGCCCAAACTACATGGCCTATACTCCAAAAGGACTAGTCAATGATACAATTGGAGCCCCACTAGAACCTTATAAAGAGTAAGAACTTCTCCTTCCCAAGCAATGTGGGATCCCATACACCACATACCCTTATCCATATCATATGAGGTATTACAATCTACCCCCCTTAAATTCCCGACGTCCTCGTCGGGCCTATCCATTGTAGGTGGCACGGCTCAAGTCCCACATTTCTGGTTGGGATAGGCTTTGATACCATTTGTAACGCCCCAATGGAAGGCCCAAACCACATGGCCTATACTCCAAAAGGACTAGTCAATGATACAATTGGAGCCCCACTAGAACCTTATAAAGAGCAAGAACTTCTCCTTCCCAAGCAATGTGGGATCCCATACACCACCTACCCTTATCCATATCATATGGGGTATCACAATCTACCCCCCTTAAATTCCTGACGTCCTCGTCGGGCCTGTCCATTGTAGGTGGCACGGCTCAAGTCCCACATTTCTGGTTGGGATAGTCTCTGATACCATTTGTAACACCCCAATGGAAGGCCCAAACCACATGGCCTATACTCCAAAAGAACTAGTCAATGATACAATTAGAGCCCCATTGGAACCTTATAAAGTGCAAGAACTTCTCCTTCCCAAGCAATGTGAGATCCCATACACCACCTACTTTTATCCATATCATATGGGGTATCACAACAACAGCTTGAACAGCCAATCTTTCTCTCCCCGAAACTTCAGGAGCCTCATCCGCGCCGACTCCAACTTCTCCTTCTGTCCTCGTAACTTCCGGTAGACCTTGGCATGCTTTTCCCTGAGGTGCACGCACTCCAAATGCGCTTGGGAAAGCTTCTCCGTGGTCCTACGAAGTTCCTCCTCCACAAGCTTCTTCTCGGCGCAAAGCTTTCGGCCTTTGTCCCGTAGTAGCTTGTTGCGATCCCCCAAGATATTGAGGTCCTCCACCAGGCTGTTGTTGTGATACCCCATATGATATGGATAAGGGTGGGTGGTGTATGGGATGCCACATTGCTTGGAAAGGAGAAGTTCTTGCTCTTTATAAGGTGCCAATGGGGCTCCAATTGTATCATTGAATAGTCCTTTTAGAGTATAGGTCATGTGATTTGGGCCTTCCATTAGGGCATTAAAATGGTATCAGAGCCTATCACAACCAGAAATGTGGGACTTGAGCCATGCCACCTACAATGGACAGGCCCAACGAGGACATCGGGAATTTAAGAGGGGTAGATTATGATACCCCATATGATATGGATAAGGTGGTGTATGAGATCCCATATTGCTTGGGAATGAGAAGTTCTTGCTCTTTATAAGGTTCCAATGGGGCTCCAATTGTATCATTGACTAGTCATTTTGGAGTATAGGCCATGTGGTTTGGGCCTTCCATTGGGGCGTTACAGTTGCGCTCGAGGGCCAACTCTTCCACCTCCCTGCTTGCCGTGCAAACCTCCATGTGGGCAAGGAGGGCAAAGGACCGAAGCTCCCTATTTTCCTCCTCGAGCTTCCCACGCTCCTCCACGATCATGTCCGCCAGTTGGTCCGCAACCTATCGCAAGCAACGTTAGAAAGAAGAAAGAAATCTCAGAAAGGTGAAAGAAGTGCAAACGAAGGGTACCTGGGCAAAGAGGGGCCTTAACTTCTGAGCCTCTCACTCGATTGGCTCAGCTCGAGCCTTCTCAAAACCTGGGCCCATCACCTGGGCACTCCCCTCCTCGGCCTGGGGGGCAGACCAATGCCTACCAATTGCCACGAAGGGTCAGGCACGTCCAAGATAGGCTCAGAGGAGTGGCTTACACCGGGACCCTCCGGAACTCCACTAGCGACATTAAACTCCGCGTGCTCAGATTCAGGCTCCACCAATGTCGTCCCCTCTAGTGCGATAGATCCTGATGAGGGCTCCCCGGTCATTGCGAGCACTTTTTGGTCGAGGGGCCGACCTTCACCTTTGGGGAACCTAGCTCAATCGTGGGCGTCACCGGGGGGGGGGGGGGGGGACTGTAGCTCTGTCAGGCGTCGAGTAGGAGTCAACAACTGGCTCCGGAGAGCGACTAGGAAAAGCCGACGAGATTGATGCCCGGTTGTCACTCAACTCCACGATGGAAGGAGAGCTTGGCCCGGCCTCCTCTAGGCCGGCCATCCGTGAGCTTGGCCTGGCCTCCTCTAGGTTGGTTGTTTGTGAGCTTGGCCTGGCCTCCTCTTGGCCAACCTTCTACGAACTCAGTCTGGCCTCCTCTTGATCGACCATCCTGGAACTAGCAAGGGAAGAGAGAGCCCCCGTTGCGGCTGACAGGAAAAAAGAAGGAACGGTCTCCTCCTGTGCAAGCGACTCTTCAAAGGAAAGGAACGCCTAGACCTCCAGTGTGGGCTTGCAGGCTGCAAATATGATGAAGGAGTTGAAAAAGGCAGCCCAAAGGTCATCGTCACCTTCCTCTTTGGTGACAGCATGACCCGAGGTTGATGTGGCCGTGAGTGGCAAGGGCCCTGGGTGCTGCACCTCCTGCGCAGGGGTTCGATGGGAGGAGGAAGCTAGGACCTTAGAGCGATCGAGTTGCCCACCGTGCTGGGAAACAGGATGGGGCCTCGAGCTCACAACACCGTTCCCAGACGCCCCGCTGATATCGTCCCTGCCCGCCCGCTGCCGCTTCTCGCCACCAAAGCCTGCAGGAGGGCTTGAGTGGCTCTTCCACCCCTTAGGCGAAGAAAGGTCTCCCAAGAAGTGCCGATCCAGCATGTACGAGTGGTCAGGGGCGGAAAGAAATCTCTAGCAGCACCACATCGATTTTCATGTCAAGAGGTTGCACCGCCACCCAGGACAGCACGACAGTCACCCTGGCCTCCTCCCTTCTGCTCAGCCAGATGGACATGCCCTTTCTGTTAGGCACGTACGACCAGATAGCCCGGATAGGGAACTCTTGGTGAACCAGATCCCCCTTGGGATACTTCCATCCCGAGCCTGAGACGAAAAAGAATCAGCGGGACCAGTCCTTGATATAGGAATGCTACCTCTCCAGCGTAGCAATGCGCATCTCAGTGGAGCGCATCTGAAAACTGCACAAACTTTGTCAAAGCGTAGAACCTCGTACACCGACATAAATTCCCGAGCTATTAGGTCGGGATATTCCTCGAGAATCGAACTCAGCACCCTCTGAAAGATTATGCAACTAGCAATCAGAAGCCGCTAGGCGTATGTGTGGAGCTGCGCTGGAGCTAATCCCAAGAAGTTGAGAACATCGTGGATAGGGCGACAGAAGGGGAGGCGAAGGCCAATCACGAACATTACGGGGTAGAGCGCCACCCAAGAATCCATCCCGTCGAAGTCCATGGCGGCAATGCGACGCCTAGGAACTTTCAGGACCACCAATTCTGGGATGTTGTACATCTTCCTCAGAGCACGGAGATCATCGGTGGAAACCGATGATTCCAGTCTCCGCCCAACGAAGTACAAAGAACGAGGATCAGAAGACCCTTTGGGAGCCATTGAGAGCTATGCAAAAGAAGAGAGTAAGGAATTGAAGGGTGAAGACGGGAAAGCAAGCACAAGGGAGAATGTGAGAAGAAGAAGAAGAATGGAAATGGCAAAAGTGAGGGAAAGTGGGAGAAGGGGGCATTATATAGAAGAGGACCCGACGATTGGGCTTCAGCAGACAGTGAAATGACTGCGAGCCAAAAGACTGAAAGATGCGTCGAACCTTGAGAAACGCACAGAGTGGCCTTGTGGAGTCCAACCGTCTCGGAGTTGCATCATGGAAGAGCAAACCACGGACGCGTGGGAAGGCCCAATGACCCACACAGTAGGGGTGGGCAGCGGGGCCCCGCCCCTGCCCCCGCTGCCCCGCCCCACTTCTGCCCTGCCCCAGTGTGGCGGGGCGGACCACCCCGTCCGCCAGATGGGGGGGCGGGGCCACCCGCCCGCATCTGGGGCTCTGTCCGGGGGCGGATGGGGTGACCCCCGCCCCGCCCCGCCCATATATATATTTTATATATATTTATATATATATATATAAAAAAAAACCTACGCATGAAACGACGTCGTTTCATGCCTGGATTAATAACGAAATCCTCCCCCCCCCCCCCCGGATTCCCTCCCTCGCTCACTCCGTTTCATGCCTGGGTTAATAACGAAATCCTCCCCCCCCCCCGGATTCCCTCCCTCGCTCACTCTCAGTGCTCACTTCCTCCCAGTGACCCAGTCCTGTGCTGCAACTCATCTCTCCCTCTCTTTGAGTTCCCGGCGCCGCACCCAGCGTCCCCTTCAACGTCGTCGTCGCACGACTCGCATCCGGTCCCTCTCTCTACATGTCCGTCATCGAAGATCCGAAGGTAAGAAACTTTATCCCATTTTATTTTTTTTGTGATTTATATTTTTAATAGAGATTGGAGGAAGGATGGAGTTTATCGGAGATGGAGGATGAGATTTTTGTGAATTGTGTGCTGTGGAGCTTAGATTGTACATGTGGTTTGGTTTGAACTTTGAATCCGTGACTCTGTGCATGTAAATTGTGTTTGTTTTCTATAATTATTTTTTTTTGTTTGATTTATACTTTAAAGAGTGACATATTATTTGTGTCTAAGACTCTAATTAATTCGGATTGAAACTCTTAAATTAATTTAGGGCTCAAATCTTAAATCTTAAATTAATTTAATTTATTGTAATTTAACTTATTGTAATTTCGAGAATGCTAAGGAAAAAAGGAACGGGACGGTTTATTAAATGCACATTAATTAGTACTTCAACCTGTCTGTGGCTTTTAAAGTAAGATCAGACCACTTGTGTGATTTTGTGCCCTTTTGCAGTACTACTTCTACTTGGAAAGAAGCTCACGTTGTGGCCGTGACTTTCGCGATACTCATAACGCCTTTCTTTTAGATGTTGTAATTATTGTCTTTATAAATTCAGTAAATACACATTAATCAAGTTCTTTATAAATTCAATAGATACAACATTAATCACTAGACACTTCATGCCTTCAATGTTATGGCTATTTTACAATTTTATTCAATTAATGGCATGGACTATACGCACTATTACTGCATGCAGCTTTGTAATTGGTGGAAATATATATATATATATATATATATTTATAATATTTGAATTATCCATGATATTAATTAATCTCTGGAAAATTATATAATAGGTGTAATCCCATCAATGTTCAATTGCCTCGTGTCCTCATCCAAGCTGGCCAGATTTTTAGCGCACTAATCTTACATGGCTATAAATTAAATTAGTGCGGTTTTCATATTAATTTCATAAATAATACTACATACAATCGTGATTTTAATAAACATTCATTTCTCTAATTCCATACCTCATACCTCGATCGAGAACTAATAATTCAACTGCTTAATTAACTTTAGTATCTACTCAATTAACTATGGAGGCTTAATCATGTACCATTACCATGCACGTACCGGCCGATCGAGAGGCTTTATTTTGAGTACAAAAACTTTGAAACAGACCAATTAATATAAACTTTGGTGAAGTTGAGGATCATCAGGTGATGCCAGCTTTCTAAACGTTAATGATTTGATCCAACAGTGTATTTATCGCTCATAAATATCTACGTACCAATAAATTAATTAATAGGCTAGGTAGCTAGCTAGGAGTTTGTACCCCCGTATGCTTGTAAATGTTTGTATAAATACCTTCCAATCTGAATGTTTGTAAATATTTGTATATATATATTCACACATATACATATCTTCCACGTGAATATTTATAAATGTTTAATCCAACTTTTTTTTATGTTCATTATATACACACATATAGTAGATTTATTGTTAATATACTTTATTACATTTATAATCAAAGTACACAATATATATATATATATATATATATATATATATATATATACGGCGTCTACGGCTACCTCCGGTGCAGTATGACTTTGTATTGGACCCATCATTACCATGGTTTGCATAATTTCTCCCCTAATTATTTTTTGCATTTAAAATTTTGTTTCATCTTTATAACTTTTTAATTCTAATTTGTTTTAATTTTAACTTATTAATATTTCAGGTTTTATAACTTATTAACTTTTATGATCTTGATTTTCAGTCTCATAGCAATCGACACAACTCAGTGAACTCACCGCTACGGCTCCACCCAAAAATCAATTTTGTTAATTTACAATTAATGTAATGTTGCTACAATAGTTACTTGTACAATTTGTAATATTTTTTTTTTAGAGGAGTTTGTAATAGTGTAATAGTTTATTAGTTCTCTTAATTTGTATAATTGTAAACTATTTATTTTAGCATAGTGCCTTACTGCCTTAGTGATGATTATTACTTAATTAGTTAATAGTTGAAACTTAATATCTACTTAATAGTTCAATCTATTATTATATATATATATATATATTATTTGTTTTCTACTTATAAAAAAAAAAATTATTTGTTTTCTATTTTTAAATTTATATATTTTTTAATCTAAATAATGGACTCAAAGTGGCCCAAAACGAATTTTGGGCCCAAAGTGGCCCAAAAACCGATTCTGGGCCATTTAGGGCCCAGAAAAATGTACTGGGCCGAAGGCCCAGTAGGGGATGCAGGGGGTGCGGACGGGTGGGGGTCCACCCCCGCACCCCGGGCAGTGGACGGGGGACCCCACTCCCGCATGGGGTCCGGGGAAAAATCCCCCACCCCCGCATATGCGGGGGCAGGGGGCGGGGGGCAGGGGAGGGGTGGCCCCACCCCGTAGGGGCGGGTATCACCCCTACCACACAGTGTGTGGGCAGGCTTCCCACTGCTTCAAACTAGCAGATGACAAAGGGTTGGGAAGGACACAAAGCACCGTCGAGTCATTTATGGCACAGACAAACCGTCACAAACTTGCTAGGTGGCATTGAGGAGAGCAAACGACGGACGTGTGGGTAGCACGGCCCAATGACCTGCATAGTACATGGGCAAGCTCCCTTCTGCTTCGGACTGACGGATGTCGAAGGGTCGGGGAGAACTCGATGCGCCGTCAAGACCAATATGGCACTATCAAATCGTTGCAAGGTGCCAAACGTATTTCAAAAGGAACTGCCTCGAGAAAGGCGGAAGGTATATTTAGAATTATCACCATACATGAATGGTGGGAATTTGTGGGGTACTGAGAATTGTCCCCAGTAAGTGGGCCTAAGAATAGCCTGGCAAAGCAAAGTCTGTGTGAGGATGGGGTGACTCGGGCCGGGCCCAGAGGGACAACGGCCCAGGAAGCCCACAAGGGGAGCGACAAGCGTGAAGCATAGGATTAAGACAGGAGGTCTGACACCTCAATTGGCTGACGAGTCGTAAGCGCAGACTAGTAAATTTAATAGTTGAGTTGATCTTTATACAAGCTTATTCGTCGTGACGATAAGATAAGTCGTATTTTATATGAGTTGTATTATTCAATACTTGACCATAATTTGGTATTCATAGAGGATCGATTTATTTAACAAACAAAGCATGAATCAATTTCAATCGAGATAAGTTCGACTTACATATTAAGTAACAAGTCACACTCTTTTAGATAGATCTAAGCTTAAGAGTTTCTATCATTAAACTACTGCAAACAAATGAGAGATCATTCGATGATAATCGATCGAACTGGTAGTGTTTGCCACCAACATCAAGACCCTTAGATGGTCAATGCATGCATGCGGCCCCAATTTGGGAAGGACTGGTGAGCGCTAGGATTCAATCTTTGGTCCAGGCACCAAACTGAACCGTAGGAGTTGGTTTGCAGACCGATCTAGGGGCTCTCCACATCATGATGTATCGTTGTTACATTTTTAGCAGCAAAACAAACGGAAAATTTTGGAAAAAATTGATGCAATTTTCGCACAAGGCATTTTCTTATAACAATGCATTAGAAACACCAACCCCCCTTACTTACAAAAGAAAAAGAAAAAAAAAAAAAACACCAAACCCCTTTATTCCATCCACTGTTTGAATTGCTCATTTTAGCATAATAACTGGAAATCTTAACCATCCCCCTACTACACTAAACACATTTAAGTGAAAAATTACACCCTCAACCCGCCAATATTGTGATTAGGACAAAAAACATAAGAGAAGATAAGGAAAAACGTCCTAAATTTTGTTAGTTAACTATGGGGAGTGCATGTTATGGACGATATCAGCAGGAGGGATGAAGTAGTCCAGAGAAAGCCCCGGAACATTGTACACAACATCATCAATGGTCCAAACTTCTTCCATTCTTGTCCTACTATGTTGCTGGGACAACTCTCCAAATCGGAAAACTGTGGCAACGGACCTTCCTTGATGAGCAATTAGCACACCATCCACATCTCTGTAGTCACCAATGCTACTTCCAATGCTGATCTCCCAATACACAATTTCATTTTCTGGGGTTTGTACCCTGGTGAGGTGAGAATCCTCCAAGTATACAAGGAGGCCACTCTTTTGGCAAAAATAGCCATACAATACATGCCTGATCACCTCAGCCGGGCCCTCACTTCTTTCCATGACAGCTGCTCGATCGGCGGACACTTTTAGTACAAAGCAGTCATCATGCCCAATTTGTTTCTCCCCCAAACACTGGGCATTAGCAAATAAGCTGGCTGTTGTTTTCGGATCTAGGCCCTGTGTAAGATTCATGATATAGCCAAAAAATAATTGAGTAAATGAACAGCACGATCCAAGGCAATCTAAGATGATTCATGATAATCTACACTTGCTTATGAATTTTTCAAGTTTATGATGGCATATTTAGCTGCCCATTTCTTTTTAGAAAAGAAAAAGAGTAATTTTACTCTTCATTTCAATTTCATCATGATCTTATAATGTTTTATTAGATAATTAGAGATTATTTATTATATTTTATTTATAAATTTATTATTTAACATCACGTTATAATAAAAAGAAGATGAAAAAATAGATAATGAATATAAAATTATATTTCGCAAAGCTCCACAGACTTTTGTGACTCACTCTGAATTTCATAAATTTGAGAGTTTCGATGTCTTGAACTAAAACTATGTTAAAAAATTGCTGTCCTATTTTGGAAGATGGCAGAAAAGACAAGGTTGGATGTGACCACATAGGGTTTATACATCTGAACAAGTGGTATGCTGTCTCTCAATGTTTTCTTCAGTTATTGAAGAAAAGAAAAGAAAAGAAAAGAAAAGAAAAGAAAAGAAAAGATTTGCTGGTTTTTTTTTCTCTTTCACCGAAAACACAAATACATGAGAACAAGCAGAAAAATATAAAGAAGTGAGAGGGGTGGGTGGGGGGAAAAGACAAGAAAAGTAAGGGTTATGATGCAATAAATGCGACATTATTAACTAAAGTTGCAAAAAGGAAAAGTAAAAGGGCAAAAGGATAATGTAGAATGCACTTTAGTAACAGTAAACGGCAATCCCAAGAGGACGAATAGTTATGTTCGATCACAGATGACATCACAAAGATTATCACGTGCCAACTCCTAACTCAGAGAGTGTTCGGAAAAAGAAGCCCCGTGTGTAGGGTAAAGCATGGGACAGTTTCTCTATCATTGTCAGCCAAAACATACCATTTCTCGGGATTATGACTTTCTTCCTCAAAATCTCTAACATTTTGTCCGGTAAAGAAATTTGAATACTCCATCATATGCTTTGGTTGGACCCATAACATTAATCTCATCAACAACACAACATCGAACTCTACCTAGATCAACTTTGACAACCTCTTTTATCTTCTTTAAAGTATGTCAAAATTCAAAACATATCTATTGGAATGTGTCCGACATTCTTATTAGCAAGTTCTGAGTAAGTTAATGTTCCAAAATAGAAGGTTGTCCATCTTAGAAAAATGACAATTCATCTATAAATGGCATGTCTCATTATGATCGATCTCGGGATTATTGACTGATGAGATACCAAATAAAAGTTATATTTCCAAACTTGAGAAAATTTGATAGTGATTCTAATAAATGATTCCGTGTTTCTCGATCGTAACACTATCAAGACCTCAAATTAGTGTAGAACTACGACATAATTACAACCATTTTAAGGATAATTAGATCATGCATGCATGCTTAATAAAACTTGTACACAAGTTATACCTGTATGATACGGCGCAGTGGGCGTTGGGGGCCTTTGGCTGCATGAGTGCCGAGCCAAGGTGAGTGCCTCCACACAATCTTCCCGTCACTACCGGCTATGACCTGATTCCCTCCCACCACCAGATCCAGAGACCACTTTCCGGGCAACATTTGCCAAAGTACAAAGCAGCCACTGTCCTCACTTCTTGTCCCCAAGGTTTTCACATTTTTCCCTGACGAAACCTCCGTTTCACAACAAATCATCTTCACCATCCCTTTAGCGTACATGGTTTTTGCGCACTTTCCTTGCTTCAGACATCCGGTCGCCGCCAGATATTGTTTTATGATATAGTTTGCAATGGAAGTTTCCTGTTTGATATCAACGAAAAGGCTTATGACATCTAACAGAAAAGAACAAAATGGAATAATATACAATATAGCAGAAACAAGATTAATATATGAATGTGATCATGTATATACCATAGGAATGTCTTTCATGTGGAGGCGATCAATGGGATCGTTGACAAGGGGAATTGGAGCGAGGGGACAGCCTAGGACACCAAGCAAGAGCTTTAAATCTTGCCTCTTGGCTTGAATGTTTCCATCCAAAGAACCAGAAAAACCATTTGCAGGAGAGGTTTTTGGTGTTCTAAACCATTCACGTATGACTTCCCAATGGCTCTCTTTTTTGTTCCCTTCTTCTTGGGTTTCGTTGTCAGGCCATTCCATGAGCGGCGTCAATGGCTGCGGGACATACCACATCTGCTGTTTCCTTCGCATTTTGGAACTCATCCTAAGTACTGAAAACAGCAAACGAGAAATAGTGCTTTAGTTATTGAAGGAGAAGATCAAGAAGAAGATAAGGGAATTGGGTGTTGAGGAGGGAGGAGTAGTGTGAAATAGAGGTCATGGTTTCTTTTTTGGTTCTAAAAAGAGAGAAGGGAGAGGGAGAGTTTAAGCATTGTGGGGGAGAGACCAAAAAAGGGACAGCTCATCTAAAAAGCCAACGGCTGAGATGATGGGAGAGTATTAACAATGGGCACACTTGCATTTTGCATGTTGGGCTGTCTATTCCCTTTATTCTTCTTTTACAGAGGACGACAAAGACTCCTGTCGTTTTATCTTTATATGTATACTCTTAGAGCTACTCCAAGTAAGATAAAGAAATTAAAGGACCCCATGCATTAAAGGACCCCAATGATATAGACCCTAATGCCCTTGTCCTTCTCTTTCTTGGATAATGATCCCACGTCTCGGTTTAATTAGCAGTACTACTGCCTTAATGATGATCCATTGGCACTAATTAATCAATATTCTTTAATTTGCAACACAAAATCAAGCTCTAGAAGTGTGGCAGATATTAAAAAATTCATAAAAATAAATTAATATAATTTTATTATATGATACGTTAAATTTATTTTATAATAAAAATATATTATATTATATTAATTTATAATTTTATTTTTATAAAATCTCTTTATAACTAAATCTCTCAAATCAAATTAGATACTTAAGAGGATGGAACACGGCCATAAGGTCGGGAAAATGGAGAAAAAACAGTACATGGAGAAGCAAAATTAGTTTTATTAATCTCTATTATATTAATAAGGAATAAATTGGTCCCCCATTAAAAACATATGGATAAATAACTATAGAAGATCAATCCTTAGTTAATAAATAACTATGAGGATGAGTAATTAGTTCTTAATTCTTTTTTTTTCCATTTGGGTAGAATTCTTGAAATTAGGGTACTATTAAAAGATTTTATTTATATATTTTATTATTATTTATTATTTTATTATTACTGCTCACTTATTTTTCACTAATATTCAATATTATATTATTACTTTTTTACTATTATTTACAAAAAAAAATATGAGATGATTTCAGTATCGAATCGTAAGCTAAATCCTTAAACAGATTCTAATATCCTAGTGTACTTAAAATTAAGGACCATCAATCTATATAATTTACAAGGTATTCCCTACTTTTTTTTATTTTTTTTATTTTTTTAATTTTTTTAATCTTTTGGTTAATTTGGAATATGGAGGGGTTATAATGGTCTATGTATGTTAAAGTTGAAGATGGATCGGTGGAAGGGGCTAGCTGCACCTACTTCCATGTGTTTTATTATTGATTTTATTGACTAGAGGGCACCCACTTCCATGTAGGACAAATCTACCAAATCTTCATTTTTTTTTTAGGTACTAAGTATGCTTTAATATATCGAATCCCAAGAGGGAAGGGAGGGGAAAAATAAAAAAAAAAGGAATCACGCCTAGTTAGAATCTTTCCTTCGATATTGATTCTCATGACCAATGGTCCCCAAAAATAAACAATAAAATTCAGCACCCAAGTGGTGCCCACAGTCATATAAATCTGTCTGCTGATATATATATTTATATTAATAAAGATGATCAAAAGCATTATCCAGCTTATATTAATTATTATAAATTTTTTATTATTATTAATTACTAAGTAGTGTTGATTATTAGGAAAGTTTCTAAAGACTCTTTTGACTGTCGTCCATGTGGAATGTGAGGAGTAGTGTTGGATGTTAAATAATCAATGTAAGGTGGGCCGGCGGATCAGGTAGCAGCAGCAGCAGCAAAGTGACAAAACGGTAGTACTAGTCCTGCGTGATGGTGGTGGTGGTGGTGGTGGGTCGGCATCAGGGGAGAGTGAGTAGTGGATGATAGGCAGGCAGAAGTGGTACTATTGGTGGGTCATTTTGGTGAGAGATGAGTAGTACTGATCTTCAAAGCCAAGCACTAGTAATTAGTAAGTTCTACTTATTTATTTGTTGCCCAAACGTATGTTGAAATGTGACTTTCATTAGTTGGGGGATGATATAATATATATATATATATATATATATATATATATAGTACTGCTAGGCTGCCGCCCGGCAGTGATCATTGGGCATGCTGCGTAGGCAAAATTCATCTTTTTTATTTTTTCCTTTTTTCTTTTCCACATTTTTTTAAAATTTTTATACATTTTTAAAAAATAAAAAAAATTATCAATACACTAATAGTCACTTCCTTAATCAATAAAAAAATAAATAAATATATGAGCGATAAAAATGAGGGGACAAAATGAGAGGACATACTAGCATTATTCATATATATCATGCATGATCTTTGTTTTGATATGCATTATTAATGTTGTTTTGTTTTGTGTTTTGTTTTTGTTGTTTTTCTGAGCACATGTGTACGATCAGTTGCTTTTGGTAATTGGGGTCCTCATAAAAATGGCTAACCTATATATGTATATGTTTGCTAGACCATCACCATTTGTAATCTTTTGATCTTAACCTTGTTTCATTTTCCTTTTTCTTTTTGCCTTTTTTCTTCCCATCTCGCATCTTATTGTTAAAGTTAATTCCTATGTTATTCATGCGCGCTATATAGGTAGCTTGAAATCCTATTAAGTATCTCATAAGGTCTTAGGCTTTAGCTATAGGAATTGCCTTGATTGTATAAAGATAAACACCATTTGTAAAGTATCCAAAGCTTCGAGCTAAGAAGATATTAAAAAATTAAAAGTGCTAGCTACAGCCACATGAAATATATTTCATAAAAGTCATTCACAAATTGACGTACTTTCATGCAATACGTTAGATCTATTTTATAATAAAATTAACTTTCAATATTACATGTCATATCAAACCGCGTCAGTTTGTGAGTTTATTACTGTAAAGTCTCTTTATAACTACAACATTTCTCTTAAAACATGTCGTAGTAAGGAGACTTTGACAGACTTATTAGAGTAGATTTACCCTCCACTTTTATATACTATTGGGTATAAAATCAAAAATCAAGAATCAAACCCAGAGATAAGGCTAAGAAGAGATAATGTAAGTTGACTAAGACACCTACAAGAAAAGGGGTTCATAAGGCAAGTACAACTCAGTTACTTCAAAAAAGGAAAGAGACGTCAATAATAAAGAGACGAATCTCCTCAGATGATGAGAGACTTTGGACTACGAACAGAGACGTAGACTGAAAAATCACCCACCATAGTGGATTTTGCCCCCAAATGACCTGTGGACGTAGGCTTTATGTCGAATCACGTAAATATGTGTCTCTCTCTGTATTTATATTTTATGTATTTATTTATTGTTTCTTCTCATGGATGAATGTACAAGCACCGTATTTACGTCCAAACCATCATTGTGGGCTTTTTTACTACATCTTCGTGGCTAGAATCACCTCTGTGGGTCGGGAATTACTATTTTCTCTCGTTACAGTCTTTTGTGCAAATATACGCATTAACAGTTAGAACCACTATTGGATTGACTTATTCTCTACACCGGAAGTGGGAGAATGATGATTTCCTGGCTTATGAGATCGTCTCCGAATGAGATAAGTTTCCTCTCAATTTTTTGCCTGTTATTTTTATTTTATTACTACCGTTGATGCAAAAATAGGGAAAATACTAGAGAATCATGTGCAGGATAAACAACGTGCACTGTGCATGTGGGACGTGCACTATGCACATGGCACGTGCATGATATACATGAGGTGTACACCATGCACGTAAGACCTGCACTGTGCATGCCATGCACAATGAGCATGATGGGTGCACATCACTGTGCAGCTAGTGGCTCATGTTGGCAGGCATGAGAGCTAGGTAGGCTCGCCACCTCTTCTGCACTGCGAGAGCTAGGTAGGGTCACCACACTAGACGACAAGGTGAAGGCGGCAGTACTTTTCCCATTGTCCCTCACTTCCTCCCACAGCACGAGAGGACCTCACTAGCAAACATCGACCTGTTGTGAACTTTTGTTGCCTAAAGCCACTGATTGTACCGTTACGCAGAGGGGGACACTAGAAACTGCTGGCAACAGTTTCTGTCATCGGTGGTAGGCTTAAAAAGCGTTAAAATCCAGCAGGCAGACAACCCGCCAGTCGTGCGCTTCCCCATGATGTTGCAAGGAAGTCAGTAAGCATTGCTTCTGGCCCACCAACCTTTTCTACGGCTACCATGACATCCTTCGTCCCCGACAAGCTCAAAACCATTGCACCCAACAAATGGCAGGCACCATCTTGCTTGTTGGCATTGTCTAACACCCCCCAGCTAGCAAGTCAAGCTTACCTGTCTTGCGATCTTCACGATGAGCAGCACTTTACGAAGTTATGGTGGTCAATGTGCCAGCAACTCACCAGCCTTAACCCATACAGCACCTCGCCAAGTTATGGCAGCCAACGTGCAGCATCCCTCCACCCTTATGGTGGGAAGCAACTCACTAGCCTCACCCGTGTAGCATCTCGCCACCCTTGTAGAGGACAAAAAGCACGCGACGCTTGCTCAACACCAACGCCATTGAAGTTTGCTCGACACCAACGTTTCATGCCACAGAGGTATTCAACCTTGTGGTGGGCAATAAGCACTACACTTGCCCACCACGATGAAACACACGGACGAGACCAATAAGTGAATGCTCACTGTAGCGGGCATGCCAAAACCCAAAACACAAGCAAGAGGATGTGTGAAGCGTGAAAGAATCTTGGCTCCACGACAGTTGAGCCTCACACGACGACATCGAAGTCGTCACCAGGTGAGGCTAGGGGTTGCCACCGTTCCTAGAGGAAGGGCTTAAAGCTCTCTGCCATACTTGGAGTGGCAAACAAATATTCCTCATGCCACACAAGGCGGGTGTAGTTCGACTTGTACTGGGGGACGCACTTGTGCTAGGGGACGACGATAGGGTGGTGAAGTTTTTCCAACCACTCCTTGCGAGTAGACCACAATCAACTTGGTCACATTACTACAACATGCACCTGTTTCAAATGTTTGTACGTGAAGACATTTCCATAGGGATTATCGGTGCTAAGAACAACTATAGTGGCAATTTGTCATCTATAATAGCTTAATGGCTTCAAAATTGATCTCCCAACCCTATTCAGATCGAAGGTCAGCATCAATGGGCCCACCATAATCACCGAAGACCAGAATCTGTTAATGGTCGAAACCTCGCTGGCCTAGCAAGTTAGACGCAACCAATGGTGTATAGTGCTCAATCCATAAACCTCCGCATAGATGCAGCAAATAAATGATCTTCAGCATGATCATATCCCCCACAAGACTCGCCTAGTCCCTCCCAAATAACAAAAGGACTGTTTAGTCCTCAAGCCTCGCTCGAGCATTACAGAAATCAAATGCGCACCAAGACATCACACCACTTGGTGATGTGGAATTTATTTCATACATTTTCTTCGTCCTAATTGTTTTAATTCAGAGTATTTTATATGTTTCTTAACTCGTTTGTCTAGAATTTTAAGTGTCTTTTACATTTATTTAATTCTTGGAAATTCTTGATATTTTTCAAGTATTCAATTATTTAATTAGGTTAAAATTGGGCTGACATGAAGAGATAGAATTTGGGCTAGGCCTAGAGAACAAATTCTAGTTGGGCTGCTTTAGTCAAAACAGAACACTATTCAGTTTTTGGGTTTTAACTGGAGCTATAGACCTCGGTTTCAGGTGCTATTTGGCTTGTTGGAAAGCTAAGAAGTAGGTCTAAAACTTCTATTAGAGTCGGAAACCCAATTCTGCCATTTTGAAGTTCAAAACTTAGCAGAAATGGGGAAGTCTAAATCAGTCCAGAAAATTACTGCAGCCTAGATACTGTTTCAGTTTTCAGCCTATATCTGGAGTTCTAGAAGTTAAAATAAAACAAAATAGGTGCGTTGGAAAGATAAGAACGAGATATAAAACATTTGTGAAGGGCCCAACTCCAAACTATGTCGTTTTGTTACTCTAAATCCATATTTCAGCAGCAGATATGGGGGAAAGTTTTTTAAAATTTGAAAGGAAAATTGGTTTTGAATTGTTTGGATGGCCTACAGTTCTTACTAATCAAAAATAAGATGTTGAAATTGAAAAAAGAAGGAAGTGGACTTTAAGAAACTAGAGGAATTAATGAAAAAGAAACAAGGGATTGAAAGAGGAGTTGTAATTCAGAGAGGAAGAACGAAACTCATGATTTCTGCAATTACAGAGGTTTGTTTTCATTCTCTAATTTTTTGTTATTGAATTGTTATTAAGGATGTTGAATTCAAATTATGTTTGTGAAATTATTGGATTATCTTATTACTTATGATTTGCTAGTTTTCTTATTCTAGGGTTAGGATGTAGTCATTGAATTTTGGATATGATTTGAGTATGATTGTATTGAATACCCTTTATTCATTACAATTGGATGATTTCAGTTTTCATTCTTGCAATTTACTGGCCATTAATTGCATGCTTAAGATGTTGAATGAAATAACGAAAGTTTAAGTTCAATATTAGTTCGTGAATTCATCAAACTTTGGTAGTATAGTTTAGAAATAAATACACACGCTTGTGATCTACATTCAAGAATTCCACAGAGCATAATGAATTTATTTTAATTTCTATGATCACGACAATAGACATAGGATTAATATAGGTATAGGTGTTATACCTTGAAAGATGATATCACATAAAAAAAGAAAATTCAATCATTGTAATTAGCAATACATTAATGCAAGCAACCAAGTTTAAACTCATTAAAGAAATTCAATTGATGAAATCCAAGCCCTAGGAACCTTTCATATTTGATTTTTTAGGTTAAGAATTTGCAGTCAATCACATCAATTTGGGATTGTCTAAGTAATATAGGAAATTTTTTAAATTGGTACTTGAATCTCCTCCTTATGGAAACTATATTCTTTTTGTCCTGTTCTACTTGTCACAACCCATGCACTTATGGTAGAGTCTAGGGACCATCACTTGGCTCAGGTTTGCAACTCTCAAATATGTAACTTAGACTATCTACACTGAACGGTTTGGTTTTTGGTGAAAACCTCTCACCATGATCGGTTGGGCGTGGCTCCCATAAAAGCAACACGATTGAGCCTCTCACACCGAGATCAACCACACTCGAAGAGTCGGGTTAGCCTCCTTTAACATGGTCGAGCACTCCTCCTACCAGGTCTAGCCCCACTCGAGTACACAAGTTACCCTCAAAGCAGTCGAACATCTCCTTATCAAGTCAAGTGCCCTCACACACAAAGCCAGGTTCCCTCACACTCGCAATTGTAATCAACAGGTGATGACACTCCCTTGAGTTCATCACTTCTCGCCCATAAAGTCAGGTGCCCTCACAATCACACTTGGCAGTCAATGGGTGATGATGCTCCCTTGAGTGCATCACTCCTCGCCCACAAATCCGAGTGCCCTCACACTTGCACTTGGATATTAAAGGATGATGCCACTCCCTTGAGTGCATCATTCCTTGCCCACAAAGCCAAGTGCCCTCGCACTCGCACTTAGTGATTAAGGTATGATGTCACTCCCTTAAATACATCACTCCTAGCCCATTAGAGTGGTCGAGCTCATCTTCCACCTAACTCCGAGTACCTTAGCACTCACACTTGGTGATCAAAGGATAATGGCACTCCCTTGAATGCACCACTTCTCACCAATTAGCGTGATTGAGCACATCTCCCTCCTAAAATACAAGTCGAGTACCCTCTTACTCGCGTCTCGCAATCAAAGGATGATGACACTCATTTGAGTGCATCACTCATCACCAATGAGCATGGTCGAGTACATCTCCCGCCTCATATAAAGCCAAGTGTTCTCACACTTGCACTTGGCCATCAACGCCAATGCAGTCAAGTGTCTTCTTTAGCAAATGCCGAATGTTGACACTCGTGCCACAACCGTCTCGCGCAAGTTACCTCCAGGAACGAGCCTCTAGGCTCCACAACCACCTCTAGTAAGTTACCATCAGGAAAGAGTCTGCAGGCTGAGCAACTACTTAAAATGGACCCAAAGAGTCGCTGGGCTCCTTAATCATCTAAGTGTAGGTTACCACGAACACACGCTAACCTCCAAACAACAAATCGCCTCCAGGGGCAAGAAAATCCACTAGTGCCAACAAAATAGTTGCTAAGTATGGAAATGCACACTCTTTGCTCACAATAAACATTCACATGAAACCATCCAAACACATGATTATCAAGAAAACGTTCACGCAAACAAACTTTTCAAAATTTATTTCTACAGATTATCTCTATCACAGTTGACTTGAAGATACTCAAGGCCTTATTGTTAAACAAATCAACCTTAAGAATCGCAGGTATTTGTTCGGTGTAAAATTAACAACCAAGAATCAAGCCCAGAGATAAGGCCAAGATGGGATAAGGCAAGTTGACTCAGACACATATAAGAAAATGGTTTCATAAGACAATTAGGACTCAATTAACTCAAATAATGAAATAGACCTCTATAAAGAGAAGGAAACTCCTTGTTTGATGAGAGACTTTGGACTACAAATACAGACCCCCCAAGTCTCCTTTCTTGAGGAGGAAGACATTTGCTTCAACCTCCACAATTTTCAATTGCCTCCATTGTATTGAGAGATAAGTGAAGTAATAAGAGATTGTAAAATTACCCATCATAGTGGATTTCACCCCTGAACAACCCGTGGACATAGGTTTTATGCCAAATCATGTAAATCCATACGACTCTCTCTTTATTTATATTTTATGTATTTATTTATTATTTATTCCTATGGATGAATGTTCAAGCATCGTATCGACGTCTAAACTACTGTTGTGGGCTTTTTGACAGCATCGTCATTGCCTGAATCATGTCCATGGACCGAGAATGACTATTTCCTCTCGTTTTGACTTGTTGTGCAAAATTACGCATTAAGATATTTCTATAGGAAAATTTGTAGGGAATACTAAACTTAAATCTAAACTTTATTCTAATGCAGATTGAATAAAAATTAAAATAAAGAGCATCATTGTTTAGATTTAATACAAGATTGCAATATTTCAACTATATAACCCCTAAGATAATAAGTAAAGTGGCTTTTGTGATGCAAGGTTGGGATTCACTCCCGTGTTCATTCCAAAAGGGTAAAAAAATCAAATATTGGGCCAATGAGCCGTCGATTTGCTAATTGAAAAGTTAATTGCTCTTGATTAATGTGCTTTAATACCTCAAATGATCATATTACTAGGCCTGAGCATACAGGGCCTTGGCCCAATCCATCCGAGACACCCGATTTGCCCAACCCGAACAAACACGAGTTCATCGGGTCAAAAGTTAATACCAGGTTTTATACAATGAACTCGTCAAAATCGAAAACATCTCAAACTCTCTCCTCCGCATTGCAGAAACCTAGTCAGTGTCGTCGTTCGCCATCACCATCCTCTGGCGAAGAACTCGTCAAAAGGAAAAGAACCACTTGATTCAGATATAGATCAAACCTGTCGCAAAGGTTGATGGAGCTGTAATCTTTTATCATCGCAGAGGTTCATTCTCTCTCTCTCTCTCTCTCTCTCTCTCTGAGAGAGTAAGAGTTAAGTTTCCTGCTCTTGGGTAGGCCCATGGGTCGAAGAGGGAGTGGTGAGACTGGGGATGTGTTTGGGTCTGTTGCGGGATGAAGGGAGAGAATGTGGTGGTGTGGGTTAAGGGTTCAGAAGCCTTTTTAAATGAAGTTGGCTTTGGCTTTTGGAGATTTGAGTTTTTGCTACTAGGCTAGATTTAAGTTTTTGGAGATTCGTCAATGAGGGTGGCCTATGAGGGTAGATGAATCAACTATTATCATCAATTAATGGGGGAAAAACTGGTGTTTGGAAATAAATATATTCTTTGAGGTTAGATGAACTGATGATTATCATCAGTTATTGGGGGCAAAACTGATGTTGGGAATGAAGACTCTTTTGTTTTGTTGGGTTTTATGCAATCCTTGTTAATTTTTCTCATTTGATTTCCTTTCAAATAGGTTGATGTCTTCTCAAATAGTCATGTTTAGGTTGTGTTTGTTTTGAGTTAGTTGCAGGAGAAAGAGAGAGAATTAGAGTCAAGGAGATGCAGTTTCATGAAGTGTTGTCGTAAAATATGTGGTTGTGAATATATGAATTATAGGCCCATTGGCCCTAATTCTCATTAGCATATATATTGTCTGTCATATTGTTGTTTAGATATTTACAATCATTTGCTACATGATTTTTATTTATAACTTGTTTGAAAACACCCTTTGGTTTGTGGAATAGTTGAATTGCAGGATAATTTGAAAATAATTATTAATTTCTTCATTTTGTTTTTTTCCTTTTGCTCTTTTCCAACATCTTTGATTCTTTTCATCATCTTCGTGCCTCCTTAGATAATATTGAAATATTTGAGGCGGAATTGGATAATGAACTTATTTCTTATTTACATATTTATTAAATTTTTTCATAATATCTATTTTTATATCATTTAATAATCATCATGTGTTTTTTTAGAGTTTGATCCAAAATCAAGCTTTACTTATGTTGATGAGGAGTAACTCAAGGCTTATGGTCTACATGATGGTATGCTTTTCATTTTCACTCCTTTGTTAGAGAAACTAAATCACTTTGTGTTGACTTGAATTATTTGATGTGCTATTATTAATTTGGTGTTGACTTTTTCATAATGGCAAATATGGAGGAAGAGATGGGAAGCTGCTATAATTTGATTGTTGGATGCTCCTTAGTCCTCTATCTGCTGATGTTCATATTTTGTAATTTGGATACTTTTAAAAAAATAAAAACAAAAAACAAGCTGTACGGGCCGGGCCGGGTCGGGTTGGCATGCAATAGTGTTGGACCGGGTCCAGACCCGATTAAATGCCATTGGGTTGCAGGCCTACATATTACATTAATGAAATAAAAACTGCAATAACACAGAAGAGCACAAGTTGGTCATTTTAGGCCCTAAAAAAAATATAGACATGAATACATGATTACAACTTAGATTCTGGATTTAAATGTCAAGTGTCAAAGTTAGAAGTTTGGAAGGTGTCAGTTTCAGGGATACATTATGATTTCTCCATTCTTTTTCAAGAAGATAAGACATGTTCATGTCACGCTATTTTGTAAATAAAATGAATTTTTTTACTATTCTCAAAGAAATTAATTCATAAATCGTAATGCCGAAAAAAAAAAAAAAAAAAAGCCTCTATATATAAGCACATATTCTGGATCTGGTTGGGGGAACTCTTGCAATAGGAGGAACTCAGAAACTGCATGCATGTGGCTAGCTGGGTTCGATTCTTTTCAGCCCAACATAACATCATCTTAATCATAGGCAATGTATGCGTGTGTATATATATGCAATTAGAAAAATAATTGAGGGTTATTTGCTTCATATTATATATAAAAATTCAGCAGCCCGATTGAAGCAAAAACTATAGTTCTAACCTCATTTAATTTGGACTAATTAATTCAAGGTTGAAAATAGGACATGAACGAACAAAATATGATCACAAAACCAAGAATGTAAAACAAGATCACGATCACTACATGACTACATGTTGTTTTTGGTCAATTAGTCATGTAATCATGAAGTTCGACGCTCAAGCATAAAAAACAACTAATTGGGTTTAGGCCTGCTACCCGCCCTCATCCCCCGCCCCTTTGTTTGGACCGTTCGTCACCATTGAACGGGCAGACTATTTTTTTATTTTTTTATTATTATTTATCTCCTCTTCCCATAGATCTGGCCAAGATCAACACAAAAATAAAGATCTAACCAAAATCTAATTTATATATATATAAAAAGTCAATGAAGTCTAGAGGAAAAAACCTCTCAACTATTTTTCATATAGATCATCAGCATTAAATAATATTTATTGTATTTTTACTTTGGATTTCATATTAAGAAGCCTAATATTTTATAATAAAAAACTTTGGGATCCATGTTAATAAGTTTATTATTTCTCCTAAATTTGGCTTTAATTTAGTTTTAGTGAGGCCACATCCTAATTATACAAAATTTTGAGACTATAGGAAAAAAACTGAAGAAGAACATTTCTATTTATATTGAAATTTTAAAAACTTTTGGAGAGCATATGGGAATTTTAATTTTAATTTTAATTTTTTTGGGACCATTTTCTTTATTTATAGAATTGTGAACAAAATCTAAGGGATATTTTGATTTCCCCCCCTCTCTCGAGGATAGTTCCACCATTGGGGGACTAGAGCCGGAGGCGTTGCGAGAAGAAAAGAGAGGGAGAGAATTGTAAACTTAGGGTTTTTTGCTTAAATATTAGGCATACAAGTGAGCGGGATAAAAACCGAGTGGGGAGTAACCTACTCGAAACCTACCCGCCCACAATTGTAAATTTAGGCTGCCTTTGGGTACTGGAGACATCACCTCAGTACTATTTAATATTTTATTTTTATTTTTTATTTTTTACTAATATTTACTATTATTCAATATTTTATTATTATTTTTTCATCATTTTTTTACTACTATTTACAATTTATCTTAAATCACTTTACTATCTAAACCAACGTAACCTTAAACTATCTGTCCGCACTCGTGTTCGAGATGGCCGAGCTGGCAGCCCGCCATCCCGGACAGGACGAGCAGATTGAGTTCAAAGCAATCAGGAGCCTCAAGTTTTGACACAACAAAAACTTGATCAACTCAGAACTACAAAATTTTGAAGAAGGCAAAACTCACGGAAATAAAGAATGAGGGAATATGTTCAATTAAGAAGCTTCGACTTTCATATATATATATACTCAGTTTCTAGTTCTTAATTAACGTAAAAAGTACTACTTTTTCTTTCTGAAAAAATTTATATTTAATTCCCTCGAATTGCCAACTCTTTAACAATATAATTATCTTTGAGCCCATAATTTAATTATATTTGTGTTTTTTTATTTTAATGCATAAATAATCAAATTATGATATTCTATGAGCTATATTACAATATTTTAAGCCGGAGCTTTGCTCCTATTAAGCTACCTAGCTCGTCCAATCTTGTATATATTACATATGTCCAATCTTGTATGTATTACATAATCATGAATTGACCAATTTAACTTTAAGAGAATTTTAAAGGTCATATAATTATTAAATATTAGATTATTTGAAAAACTAATTAGATTAAACTGGTCATTGGGCTTTGCCGAGCTCTCTAACTTGCTTCAGGTCTAATATTTAGAGCCGTGGTACAATCGGGTGAAGGGGTGGAGCCGATGCTTTTTCTTCTTGTCCGGTAGGTGATGGGAGTTCCCTAGTGACCAGTCCATTTGGTGCGACTACCCCGTTCGCGCCATCTAAGGGGTCATGGGCAATGACAAGAGCACCCGACCCTTGGCAACTCCCTAAAAAGTGAGTCAAATCAAGGTTGTTCGTGCTTGGCTAAAAGCCCATTCAGACGACAGTTTTTTCGAGGCCCTATTGGATGAGGGCAACCTTCAGCGATACTTGCCTCCCTTGGCCAGCTGCTTTTCGCTGACCGGACCATACCCTTATAGGCAATCGTGTCCTAGGTTCGGAGGTGTTCCCCCAGCTCGCCAGTGGAAGGGAAGGGGAAGAAACCCAAGAAGGAGTGTCCCGCCAAAGCCGACTCTGATGAGACACCCGTCCCCCTTCCGGGGCAATCTTCAGTTGCGATGGTAGTTCAACAACCAAAGTCGAGGTCACCGAATAAGGTGATGGTGACCGTATCACCTCCTCGAGACACGCCTCCTTCTTCTCTCCCTTGTGGGGCTGGTGGTTATGATCCTCCCCAGGCGGTTCGAGAAGATCTGTGCAGTGTAGAGCGTAGTTGGGAATTGTGTTGTGCAGTGTTGTAGACTGTGCTGTGTAGTGTTGTGGATTGTGCTATAATGGTGGCATGGCGTCATGTGGAATGGAAGAGTACACGCAGAGCGTACTCTTGTGGCATAGTGTGGGATAAGGAGAGTATATGTAAATATACCCTCATGGCGTAGTGTGGAGTGGGAAGAGTACACGTGGAGTGTACTCTGTGAGGCGTAACGTATGTGAAGGGAGTAAACATGGAGTGTACTCCATGTGATGGAGTGATGCACCACATAGCGAGTATGCCGTAGTGGTGATGGGTCGTAGTGTGTGTAAAGAGTACACGCGGAGTGTACTCCAAGAGGTGCAGCGACACACCATGTGGCGTGTCGCAGAGATAAGGATGGTTGTGTGGTTGATGGGCGTAGGGCATGGTGAGTAGTGTCGAGAACTGTGGAACAGTGTCCCGAGGCAGCTATGATGTGGCCTGTAGTCTAAGGTGACAGGTGTCACCGTAATTGACTTATGATTGGGAGTAAGTGTGAAGCGAAAGAACAAGTGTAAGAGTGCGTAGCGGAAGCATGACTGAGGAATGTCACGAAATGACATGGTTCTGTATAACCTCTAGGTCGATCCCGGGCATGTCTTCGTGACTCCAGGCAAAGACATCTCAGTGCTCCGTAAGGAGCTATTGTGTGGCGCTTTTCATGTCGAGTGTAATCTCGCTGCCAATCCTGATTGTAGCTTCTGGTCACCACCTTCGTGAGCCCCTACTCGTCTCGGACCTCCTACCCCCTCTGTCGGGGTAGGAGGTCGTGGTCACTGGTCGAGTAATGGACCATACGTACCTCGACATTTTTGGGCTTCAACTCCCACACGTAATGCTTTCGTGCTATGACCTGCATGTCTTTTCTTTCTTCCTCTGTGTTGCCTCCTTCTCCTACGTTCCCGGATACCATGTGCTCATTGTTGCTTAGTTCCGCCTCATTTTCTGGCTCGTTGGTGGTCACTTTGAGTGTCTCGTTTTCCTTCCGGAGGATCTCTACCACCGTAGTTAGTTTTCCCACCAGTTGTTCCATTGCGGTGAACCTGACTTCCACGTTTACTGACGTTGTTTCTTCCTGTCTCCGAGTTGTCTGAGAACGGGTTGTCACAGGCGCACAAAGGACACATGAAGTCTATAGAGATCCCACTAACATCGCCACTATTAATTACAAACCAAATAATATTTTTATTTGGAGTGAGAAACTAGTATTTTAATATTTGCTTAGAGTGAGAAATTAGTATTTTAATGTTTTATGAACCAATAGTAGTCTTCTATCTTTGGCCAAGCACCGTAGCTGAAATCCAAATTATTTTAATTATGCCCAACCCAATGTGGGGTCTTTTTGGCACAGATTATCCAGATTTTGGCTACCTTCTAATTTAGTCAAGCCAATGAGGATACTCTTACAACAATGGACAAACCATTGTCTCCAACATGGCAACACAATTCATAATAATGAACTGTAACAAACTGTCATTTAAGACGCCCCTTTGTGGGGAATGAGTGGGAACCAATTTATTGGTCCTATTGTTTTCTTTTTTGTTTTTTCTTCAGTTTTCACGTTGTACTTAACACAATGAAATGTTTGTCAGGAAACTCCCCCTAGTAAGGTATCTTGATATGTTGATAAAATGCATGTTTAGAAAAAAGAAAAAGAAGAAGAAAAAAAGATCATGTGGATTAGTTTGGGCCTTAAAAAATGTAAACAATAGAATGGAAACTTAAGTTTTTAGAGAAATGATTTGTACAAATTCTAAATAGATAAGCTTCACGTAAGTCCTTGTAAAAAAGTGAACTTTATCTTGAAAAAATGTAAAAAAAGCCTATCATTTATTAGTGAAATCCACTTTTTTATAAAGTATTTGTATGAAACTTGTCTATTTAGAAGTTATACCTAACATTACTCTTAATTATAATTTCTCCATTAATACTAATCAATCTCAATTGCTACCATCTTTCTTGTTTGTTAACCCTCTTAGCTAAAGTTACTTAACAACATAGACTATATTTTTTAATTGACCAACACGAGCAGCATGGTGGCCTTGGGGCGAGCCGTATAAACCAAATGTCTAAATTCAAAACTCCACATCTACACTCTTGGTATTATCGGACGGGGAGAATTTTTCTTTCAATTACTTGTAATGCACTCTCAGAAAACTCCTTACCAAAAATCTATTCACCCCAAAGATTAGTCAAAACTCCTTCCCAAGTTAGAGGCTTCAAGTTCTAGGATTAGTTCTGCAGCTCATCAATCTGAAGAATTGATGGCTAAAGAAACAAAAACACTGTACAAGTATAAGTAACCCCTTGAACATGTTGTACAAAGTCAGTATTTTGGGAAGGTAATTTGTAATAATAAAGGCTCCCAAGAATTTTGTAGCATAGAGTTTTAGGTTACGTTTGGGTGGTGAGGTATTCTCAGATATTCTGTGAATAATAGTGAAAAAAATAATAATAAAATATTAAATAATAATGAATAGTAATAAAAAGTAGATGAAAAGTAATAATAAAATAATGAATAATAGTGAGGTATTATAAAAATAATGAATATTGACAGAAGTACTCACCAGATTTTAGGGTTGATGTCAAAGAAAAAGAAGGAAAACGAAGTAAATTATTTTATTATTTTGATTCAGTTAAAACATAATCTAAGGAGATGAAAGATTATTACAAGAATCACTATAAGAACAAATAATTCTACAGCTTGTAGAATCCACCAAACCTGTTCACCTAATACATATAAACTTTCTAATGTGTAAAAAATGATTCTCTTTCAAGACACTATGATGGGGAAAAAAAATTAAGAAAAGAAAAACATCCTATTAAAAGTCAAAATTTTCTGCTTCTGACTCTACAATGATGCGACCACAGATCGAGAATTCATCATGGGGGAAGATCGCATATATATATATATATAATCAGTAGCAAATTTTAACTTAAGAGACAGCCTTGGAGATATGGGTGGCTTTGATTTATGTACCGTTCCCATAGAGGCTTATACCTGCCAATGGCAAACTTTAGCCATGGCTTCATGTTGCCGTTGAAGTGAATTACTGCTGCACTCTCAATCAAACGGTTGTCGATGTTCAAATCATATCCCAGCCCTAACACATGCCATCTCCGATCAAGTGGCTCGGTGAGACCATAAAACGTTAGAAGGCCGGCGGGAAGGGTGCCTAGCTTCCAGAGTGTCCCATCAGTGTTCTGCTCCTGCCAATGATGATACCGGGCAGTCACGTTTGCTTTCCTCCATGCAATCAAATCAAAGACATTCATACCAAATGCCCATCCACATGTTTGTGGGTCAAAATTTGAGCTGATAATTGAGTTTGAGAAGTTGAGATACTTGTAGTAACGATGAAAGGCTTCAAGACAAGTTTCCACTGCTCCATTTACATTTCCATGCAAATCCAACGAAAAAAGTGGCGTCAGATCCTTCTGGACCACGACATCATCATCGAGAAAAACTACCTTCTCTAGCTGTGGATAGATCTCTGGAATGTAAAACCGAAGGTGATTCAGCAAAGACAGGTACTTTGGGTTCCGCAGCTTCGGCTCAATGTTTAAATGTTCACCTCCTCCAAAATAGTAGGCCCATGAATTTGCATCAAGGAGTTGTTTCACAATGGGGGCATATGACGCATTTAACCAAGAAAAATCCTCAATGTTCTGCACATCTATGGTAGACCCCTTGAAGTCGTTGCTAAGGAACCAAGCCTGCATTGCTCCATAGTTGACTCCATTGGTGACAATATGGAAGACCAATTGCTTGGGATGATCAGCATTGGAGATAGTGGAATTCACAACTACAGAGGTAGCCACTACATTATCTGAAAAGATACAGAAATGGTATAGATTGTTGTCTGTAAGTCTAGGAGAGTTTCTCTTGTCATCTGCGAGTTCTTGCAGAGATTGCTTTTTAAGCCAGTCAGCTATGAGTTTAACATTTACACAATGAAGACTCTTGGATATTGCTTCAGATGCCAGTTGCCCAAACACCGTGCTTTGAACGGTTGCTGCATTTGCACGCTCTTCAAGGGCTTGAATATGAGATTTCATTGTCACTATTGTTGTTGCAATGTCATAATGGGCATCCTGTGCCTTAAAAATGAGAGATGATAGGCTTTTAATTATTGGCTCTGCTTCCTCTAATGTGATGGGCTCCCCCCTCATGGCAGCTTTGGAAAGCAAAAGCTGGCAGCTTCTGATTTTTGAACTCAGCTCCCAAGCAAGGTGAAGGTTATTGTGCTCTTTGGCAATAATGACATAAGCCTTGGCAAGTGTCATTTGCTCAGCTAATTGCCGGGAAAACGAGGTAGCACTTAATACTTGTTCGGTAAAGTTCCAATCCTTATGGGCAGCTTGTTCAATTCTTGCATTTCTCTCCTGGCAAAGGGAGGTCACATGCCAAGTCAAACAACAAATACAAAAAGCAATCGGCCATATAATATTTGCAGCAATGCAGTCAATTCATCATATGAAACAATATATTAAAAAAAACAAATATGCTAAAAGGGAATGGACGCAAAAAGCTCTGCCTTTCCACAAGCCAATCAAACTAAGAAAATATATACCATGGAGCAATAGAAATCATCATCCCACTAAAAGCAATCTTATGAAAATTCCAATAAAAGTAAAAATTAACAGAATGAAATATAGATTTGAAGTTTTTATCTGCATGTGATGATTGTAGGCAAACCAAGATCAATTGTGCCAGTCCTTCATCTTTTTCTATGATTCATTTTCTGGTGGAGATCTCTTCTCTTCATACCACTGAGAACTGAGGTAGATTATATTTTGTTGTAATGTCTGAAGCAAAAAATTACCAAGTCTAGTTATAACTTGATTATAAATATCTTGGTTAGTATAGTTGTTTGGCTTGAATGGAAGCCACTAATCAATAAAGAAAATTCTGTAAAATTAGAAATCAGAATAGGCTCACAAATTTCCATCTCAAAGTTGACAGATGTTTACATGTATATTCTTGATATATGAGCAAACCATAGAGGCGAAGGTTATTGGCCATAGTAATGTTTATATTGGGAACAGACCTACACTTGTTGCCACTAGCCAGCGGCAGTGGCAGCGGTGGTGGTAGTTCATTGACAATGCTGGGAGAGTTAGGTAGATGATGGTAGCGACCGTAATGGCAGTGACAAAAATGGCAACACTAGTCAATAGCTGCCAAAAGATTGTGGGTGGTGTGGTGGCAATTCTGGAGAAAGAGCCAAGTTTTTTTTTTTTTTTCCCTCATTTTTCCCTCCGCAATCACCATATTCAACTTCTCCAATAGGATTGAAAATATAAATTAAACCTTTCAAATCATTTGTAATTTCAATGCTTTGTGGCACCACAAACACATGATTCAAAGCTCCATGTTGATTCCACTACTTAATAAACCAAAACTATCAGTACTGATACCAAAAGCGGTGAACCAGATACTACTACAGTAAAACAATTCACATAAGAAACTATAATGATATCTTTAGCTTTATTTGGCATCCTTCTAGGCAGAAAAATAGATAACTGCTGACACTCAGCAGGCACACATACCTTAGCTAGTACTCTCACTAGTAACTTAAAGAGGTTTTGTGAAAATGATAATTTATTGGAGAAGCTAGGTCAGAAAGTCTACGTAACATACCATGCAAAATATATAACAGTAAACATGGCCTAAAAGAACAGAATATAACATGCACCACAGTATAAACAGTTTGTTTGCATTGATAATAGCTTCTCAGTTTTATGCTTGAGAGACAACGAACTTATATTCAGAAATGATATTTCCAGGAGTTCCATATATATATATATATATATATATTCACAAACTTATATTCTGTAATTAAAATATTGAAGTTGGTACTATGAACAATTTTAAAATCGACAGTTTCATTTGGGATAATAAATGCCCATGAATGGGACATGTAACCTGGAGCATGGTTCCTAGGATCAGGAAGCAATGGTTTTTCTTCATAGCATAGTTCTGGTAGATAATAGTATATGGAGAATTCTAATCAAATGGGCATTAGATTTATCATTTGTGCAACATTAATGCAAGTTATTAGTACCGAGACTTATGGTACAGAGATCGCATGAGCAAAGTCGGAATCAACTCTCCCTCGAGCACCTTTGAAATTGACTAAAAAACAAGCAATTAATATTAAAATCCTCAACAGATGTCTTTATATATTTTCCACCCTTCCTCTTCCAATAATCTAGAGTGAAGCTATCATCGATCTTTTCACATAACTAGTAATTAATGACATCCTACCATCAATATTCTTGCACAGTTGGCAGAGCATGAGTTTCATGCAGCATCTCACGTTCAGCAGAACAAGAAAATATCAACCCTTTATTGTAAAATTACACAACAACAGTATGGCATCACAAATCCATTTTTCAAAAATCGATTCATGTTAACAAATTAACATAAAAAAGTAACATGAACTTGCATTAAGAATAAAACATACATTGAACAATAAAATCCACAAACTATGACCTTGGATTAGAACCAAGGTTTCGAAGGGATGCTTCTCCAATATCACATTAGCCCCGATGGTGCTAATATATAATTCAGAAGTATAATGTGAATGTATTAATGAACCTTAGTGAAGGTGATGAAACTCGCATTAAGGGCAGCAAAAATCATGTATTCAAAGTATTGAAGAATTAAAGAGTAAAATACGCAAGCAAGATATATGAAAATTAAATAATTAGGACCTTTTTATCCCATGTGTTTAGAGCGATATTTCCAAGTATTAGACTCTTGTCGGGTACAGTGACAAAGAGGAAAGGGAATCGAGTAACTTGGTTTGTCACACAACATACTAGATTAATATTTGAGAATATAATGCAAAACATATAGCACCAGAGACTTGGTCAAATTGTTGGGAAAAAAAATCTTAGCTCTATCAGTCTTAAGTATATGAGTATTGCAATTTTGCATAATTATTTTGGGTCATGTATCATCATACAACCTTGTCAATGGGATCTCCTACGACATATAACTGTTTTAGGACAATTATAGCTGTTCAATTGCTATTGTCAACAATGTATTAAATCATTGAAGCTTAGTCATTAGATTTCTTCCCTCCAAAACACAAATTTAAGGGAAATCGCCAAAATGGTTTTCAAAAGAGATTCCAATTAATCAGAAGGAAAATTTATAGGAATTTTAAAGTGAGTCAATTTTTTTAGAAATTCAACCAAAGTAGGAAATAGGAAAGTTTGCAATGACATTTCAAGAAATCCTACAAACACCACATGAAGACTGTAGTTGTGATAATTTGGAGCTAAAGACAATAACTTACTGAGAAAAGCCTCGAGAGGTGAACAGGATCAATGTTACTCTTCTATAGATCAAAATAAGCCCATATTTATGCAACATAATCACATAGGCAAGTCAAAGATAAAGGATTCTCTTCCTGCTTAAATTTAGAAACCGAAGACCTTTTCCACTATCTTGATATATTAGCTAGATTAATGTATCAATGAAAGAGAAAAAAGCCAACCAGACCACCAGATTGCTTTCTTTTCTAAATAAATATATCCAGCCAGCTACTACAAACAGAAACACCAAGAATGGCAGTCAATGTAATCACTTTAGTTACTATGTGATTCAGTTTGTCTCCTCAACTCAAATCGATGCCATCTTCCAAAACAAGTTTTTGGTCACAATACAATTTTGATCCCTGAAATGTGTCAAATTCTCACTTGTAGCTGAACTACAGATTTTGACAAATAAAAACTGATGTTTAGAAAAGCATTCATCAAAGAAATGCGAACAATCTGTCCAAAACAGCCTTCATCCAAGAAATGTTAAGCTCCTGATTGCCTGTTGATTTTATATTTGTGCTGGCACATTATTGAAGCATCAAAGTAACTTGTTGTTCCTTCATTAGTATAGACCAGTTCACTCAACAGAGGACTCCTCTATTCTATAAGTTTAGGACCAGTTAAATATAATTGTAAAATGATGCCCTAAACAGAAAGACAAATCACAGTTTCTTTAACAGACCGTATTACATATTTATCAGTTAGAATGGAAGTTTACAAGAACTGAAAACTTGTACACTATGTCACAATCAACTATAGTCTCCTCACTTCTAAATTGATAGCTTAGCACCAACAACTTGGATAGCTGATATGTCAATGGGACTACTTCCATCAGTTTTCAGTCCCATATAAGCAGAACTCTTTGCATTTGTAATTGTGAGTTAGGATCACATCTGACCTTGCACAATGCACTTCAATATGATCTTGGGCGAAAACAAACAAGTGGCACCATTTCTATAAGTACACACAAAATTAATGTGACATCCCAGCATTAATTGATGCTTTCTCCTCGTTGTACAACACACCACTGGCACAAACGACCAGGCCTTAAGAGATTGAAACACCGTAGGATGAGGACTGTTCAACGAATTGCAAGTAACATTTATATTAAAAAATTAAGCATGTCCACCGACGTGAAGAAGTTTATTTTTGATAAGTAAACCAGCGTAAAGCACTCAAAATAGGATTCATATACATTGACTACATACGTGACAACTAAAATACCTGCTATGAACGTTAAGTTTTCTTTTTAAGCATGCTATGAACGTCAATTTAAATGCCCATAAAATGGTTTGAGCATTCAATTCGGCGTACTCCAAGGCCTAAATTATCGAAAATTCGAAAAAGACAAGAAAAGCACGATTTTCTATTGCAATATTTATCTTAAGGGCAGTATCAAAACTCAGATATCAATGCAAACCACATATTTTTGCAAGTATATCAAATCCAAAAGCTCCAGAATCAAATGGGTATCATAAAAGAGAACTAAAATCACCAACGTAGAGCCTCTAAATCCAAGTAACGCATGGAACAAGGAAAAATGAACAATATAGCAACCTCAGGGTCATCTGTATCCTTACCAAAGCCGGCTTTTCTACCAGATCTTCGCGCTGATTGTGATGAACTACAAACAAAACGAGGCCTGCAATAGCGAACAACCCAAGAAGCGCCCAGATCCAAAACGAAAACCTCCTTCGAACTGGGCGCCGGTACTCGGCCGGCCGCCGCCGCATCTTCCGCGGACTCCTTCCACAATTCACAACCAAATTAAGTATCCGCACCGACAAATATTTCAGATTCAATCAAAAAGCCATCAAGTTTTGGCTCACTCGGGTCAGACACCACATCAATAATTCAAATTGACCCGTATCCGGATTCAATCAACAACCTACTAAAACGAAGAACTCTCAGCATACCACCCTAGTTTTGGCTCACTTGGATCGACACCAAATTTTAGTACATGAACGAAGAACTCGCTGTATGGCATATACAAATACACTCTAACGCGAAACAATCAAGAACTGAAGAGAGTGACAACAATAGAATCTTTAGGTTATTTGGGAATTGAATAACGAAAACGAAAACGAAAACGAAAACGAAAATGAAAACGAAAACACCAGGACTGATGATAGTGATCTGTGAGTGCGCGTGTATATGGGAAAACTTGGGAAGAGAGCAAAGAATTTCCCAAAAGGGCTATTGAACGTGAAATTGAAGCTCCAAGCAATGAGTGAGGTGCTTGGCGAGGGAAAGGAAAGGAAAGGAAAGGAAAAGAAAATAACAAAGGTAAAGGACGGCACATGAAACCATGTGATGTCCGCCTCATGTTAAGGGCTTATAGGATTTTCCTCCGAAGAAGAGACTCTTGGTGTGAAACCTTTCTTTTTTAATTAGAATAATTATTGGGCAATCTTATGCTAAGCAAATTTTTTATTTTTTTTTTAGCTATTCTATTCTCAATTTAGCCTGTCAAGTATATTGTTTATATGATTTAAATTGTAAAATTTAATTTATAATATTTAAATTTAAAAAATTTATCTTCAAAATCAAATTATTTCATATTAACAATTTATTAAATATACTTTACGCATCGTTTTGAGAATTTAATTTTTCATTTATTTATGGTTTTCCTCCAAAGGGGTTTTTTTTTTTTTTTTTAACAAGTGATTGTTTGTAATCCAAATAGGATTATACTTGTAAAAGTGATTGAAAAGAGACAGATGGTATTCATTTAGTGTTATAAAAATTAGTAATGCTGGATATAATCTCAAGTGTTCAAGTTTCGTATATTCATTTTAAAAAATAATGAAATTTACCATTAAAAGTTAGATTTTTTTCATGTAAATATTATATTTATCTATTTTTTCTTTTAAATGAGTGCACCAGACTTGTAAACAAATATTATATATATATATATATATATATCTACTCTATTGAAATAAGTAGCTATCTAACTGTGAATAATAATTTTTATTGTTTTTCCGTTAAGTCCGTTAAGTCTTGTTTTACCAAAAGGTCCTTAAAACCATTTATCATTTGACGTGTAGCTCCCTTGTAGAATTTAATGAATGATCATGTTTTACCAAAATGTCCTTAAGACTCTTGATCATTTGATGTGTAGTTCTCTTGTATAATTTAATGAATGATCATGTTTTACCAAAAGGCTTTTAATAGCCCCGCGGCACACATAAATTGACGTATCTTTTTCATGTCCTTTTTATTATGACAGTGTACTCATTTTCCTTTTTTTTTGTTTCAATTTTTTTAAAATAAAAATATTAAAATGACTTTACTCTTTAGAACAGAAATGCTTTAGAACATTCTCATTGTAAAAGTCAATTTTAAGTAAATTTAACTAATAAAATACTTACAACACTCAATATATAATATTAATTATTAATTTAATTAGAATATAATTAATATTAATATTAATATTAATATTGAATATTATTAATTTGATTAGAATATAATTATTATTAATATTTTAATTAGTAGAACTATAAAATGTGATAAAAATAAAAATTATTAAATTAATAATATTTTATTATTATATAGAGAGTAAATAGATAATCCAATATGGGTGCAGACCAATGCTCATACTTTACTGAAGTTTATATATTTTTTTTAATCTTGAATTTTTATCTTTCTTTAACCTTGTATTTTATTTTCCCAGACAAATAAGAAAATGACTTTTTTTATTTTTTTTAATTAAATCATTATGTCAGGTACACCCCGAGACTAACGCACGGGAGCCGTTCCTGTGTGTATATATATATATATATATATATATATATATATATATATATATATATATGCATAGTTTGCAAAAACTACTCTAAATCTTGAATATTATGTTGACAAGAAAATGATAAAAATACTCAGAATATTTTACACTAAATAGTTTTGAGATGGAGAGAATTATTCGTGCTCGAAAGCATTATAGCATTTGAAATGCTTTTTATTTTTCTATTTCTTAATTAATTCCAAATAACTTTCATAACATGTCTAGTTGTTGTTTTGAACTAATTTGAGCTTATAAACCGTTGTTTGTTTTCCATTTTTATGGGCTAAATGCCACATTAAAATTGCCCAACTCTCCTATTAAATGGTGTCCAAACGGGGGGCGCTTTGTGGAAGATTTCAAGCTTTTAAAATAATATTAGGTTTATCCCATTTCGCAAGTCTTAAAAATAAGAAATCAAATACAAAGGACACATTGATATCCAATGAGAAATAGTTTGTACAAATTCTAAATAGATAGGTTTCATATAAATTCTTATAAAAAATTAAAGTGGATCCCGCCTAAAAAAATATGTAACAAAAAAAAATTATATTTTATTAGTAAGATCTACGTTTTTATAAAATACTTGTATGAAACTTATTTATTTAAAACTTATACATAGCTTGCATGCCAAAGCCAAACACATGCTAAAATAACTCTGGTAAAATATTATATTGGGTTGCCACCCAGATGTTTGTTATAGGTACAGACAATGCCATTTAATGGGTTCCCCATTCTCTGACTGATATCACATGTAATTGTTATAGGGTGCACAAAATAGGATGCAATTTCCTTCAATTATTCTGGACAATAATGAATGTGTATATGGCCCACTCATTAGCTTTTGTTTGTTTTTAAATTAATAAATAAATAAAAGAGAGAGAATTGTTTCTTGGACAGTAAAAAAGCATTTTCCATTGTTGTGCTAGGCAATGACTAGAAGAGCTGTAAAGAGCTTCAAGGCTGGGTTTAGGGGATGATTTATGGGAAGGGGAAGCTGCCCTTAAGGTGAAGGGTGACAGAAAGGCATTAGAAATTTACACAAAAAAACATTTTTCTAATAGTATTTTGATTTTTATGAGTATTAATAAATTAGTCTCTATGGATTTGTAAAAATAGTGTCTTTTACTTGAAGATTGTTTTTACGTACGCATCTGCCCTGTCTTTTGCTTGGGGCTTCATTCTGCATGGGCCTGCTTTTATTGGGGTGATTTGTATTGATCTGGTTGCGTGCCTGTATCATTATATTTCAGATTGGCTACATCCTTTTGAAGACTAGGTTTGTGTGGCCAATCAGTGTTTAATTCCTTGATCTTGATGATTATGGTCAGTGCCTGATCGAAGATCTCTTTGTGCAGATCTAATCTTGTTTCATTTTGTTCCGTCTCTCGCTATATAATTGTTCTAACGAGGCTTCGTTACTTAGTACTTTTAAAGTATGGTCTCAACGTGATTTATACTTCTCTTGAGACATTACTACAACCATCAGCAATGCCAACTGAGAGAGGTTGCCACATTCAACATATCTCACACCCAATAGCAACTTTAAGTGAGAAAAGAGAGAAAAGCCACAGACCAGACGGGTCTTCCAAGGGAAATAGGGTTTGACGGCAGGTCCTCTCCTTGGTGGGTGAGGTTTTTTCTCTCTTACAGAGCGGATAGTCTCTTAGACTAGTTGTTGCCTGGCTTGAAGAGAGTGTTATGGAGGAAGATTTGGTAAGGCAATGGGAAGGGTTATCCCTTACTGAGCAGGAAAGAAAGGGGATGATCCTTTTCACAAAATACAATAGAGAAAGCTGTGAAACATGGGATGATGAATATTCGGTTTCGACATATTTTTAGAGAGGCCAACAGGGCTGCAAATCTTTTGGCTAAAGAAGGTTCAAAGGAGAGATCTTTTGATTTTATTGGTGAGGATATGGTGCTTCGTAGGCTTAGGGGGATTGTGCAACTTGATTCTTTCGGTATACCTTATATTCGGGGTTGATTTTTGATTTTGGATTATTGGTACTTTTTGTTCACACGGTATTCTTCCGCTATAAGCGAGAGCTTTTAATAATATTGAGAGGGGGGTCACTCATGGACAGGTGACTCCCATCTCTTCTTAAAAAAATAAAAATAAAAAAAATAAAAAAAGCTGTGAAACATGGGAAGTTCTGTATGTTGACTATGATCATAACTAATAAACCTATCAATAAGGAAGCCTTTAAGAGCACAATGACAGAGGTGTGGAGGAGTGAAGATTGGATTCAATACTCAGAAGTAGGAACCAATGGGTTTCTCATTGAGTTCAATAAAGATGAAGACACGCAACGTGTGATAAAAGGTAGGCCATGGTCTTTTGATAGGTGCCTTTTGTGCTTACAAGCTTTTGAAGGCCATATGCCTATCAATGAAGCCCATTTCAATAGGGAGGAGTTTTGGCTCCAAGTTCACAAGATGCCACTTGCTAGTATGACACTAGATGTTGGAAATCAAATTGGAGGCAATTGGGAAGGGTGATAAAAGTTCAAACAAATAAGAGAGGTATTGGTTGGGGTAAGTTTTTGAGAATAAGTGTCGAGATTAATATCACTAAAGCTCTAATGAGGGGCATGTTTTTAACTGTTGATGGAAGAAAGACATGGGTAACTTTTAAATATGAGAAGCTGCCCATTTTCTACCTCAGATGTGGAGTGATTAAGCATGCTTGTAAAATCTGCTCTCAAGCCTCAAATATATTAAGTTAGAATCAATATGAAGTCTGGTTGAGAGCAACTGCAGTAAAAGAAGGTGACTTTAATCAGAAGAGATATGTCTCAGCTTAAAACCAGCAGGATGGTGATGAAAACCATACATGGAGGAAGGGTGACGAGTTCAGAGATGATGTCAAAAAAGAGAAGGAAGAATGTCAGGAGTAACTTCAAGAAGCAATTAAGCTAAGAGAGGCAGTTGTGGAAAGTGTCACTAGCATGGAATGTTTGCAGCAAGATGGGGATTCTGGAGCACAAGCATGAGAGACTAAAAAGGGTGGAGTACTCAATCTCAACAAGGGAACTACCAGACATAATGTATCTGCAAAAGGGTTGTGCCAATTACCACATGTAGCAGATCCTGGCCAGGCAAAAACTTATAACTCAGCAAAGGGTCTCTCTTCTGAGTCTCGTCTGATGGCTTAGGTCCATTCTCTAGATCAATTTATCTCAGACCAGGTCCAGATACTGGAAGATTCTAAAAAGAGGGCCAAATGGAAAAGAAGGGCTAGAGACAAGTGTTTTGTTACCTTAGCTGATGACACTAAGGGAAGAAGTGCAGGGCATATTACAAACAAAAAGAGAGATGGCAGTTCTCCTAGTGAGGAAACAGACCCTCTAAAGGCAAAAAGATCTAAAATGATGACATGGAGGTTATGGACTCCAACCCAATTGAGATGGTGGTGGCCTTCAACCCTACTAGCCCCAATGAATTGCCTAAACTGGAACTGCCAAGGGCTTGGAAACCCTCGGACAGCTAATGAACTGCATCTTATGGTGTAAAATAAGCTCCCATCTTTTGTTTTCTTAATGGAAACAAAATGTAAGAGGAATAAGGTGGAACTTGTCATAAGGAAATTAAAATTTGAAAACAGCATTGTGATAGATTGCAAGGGTCTAAGTGGAGGTTTAGCTTTCCTCTGGACTGATGAGTATGAAGTTGAGGTTCATTCATATACTAAGCATCACATCTCATTACTGGTCAAGGGGGCTAGAGCAGGAAAGGAGTGGTTTTTAACAGGATTCTATGGATCTCCTAATACTGCAAAGAGACAGAGCAATTGGCAGCTGCTGAAGATCCTTAAACCTGATGAGTCTAAGGGGTGGCTATGTGTAGGGGACTTTAATGAAATTCTAAATAATGGAGAGAAATATAGGGGTGCCCTTAGACTATATATTCAGATGGAATCCTTTCGAGAAACTGTGGAGGTCTGTGGTCTTAGTGATATGGGGTTTTTTGGGAATAAGTTCACATGGCCAAATGGTAGGCATGGTGTTGCTTACACAAATGAGAGGCTGGATTCGTGCTTTTCGTAACTTAATTTGGTCTGATTACTTTCCTGGCTCTCGAGTATATACCCTTCTAGCTCTAAGTTCTTATCATTGTCCTATTTTTGTTACCTTGGAAAAGAACCTCACTGAGTTGGGCAAGTCAGACAAACCTTTAGGTTTGAGGCAAGTTGGTCTCAAAGGGAGGAATGCAACAAGATTGTGGAGGATGTATGGAGGCTACCTAGGCTGGCAGAGAACAAGCTAACTTTTATTACTAAAGGTCTTAAGAATTGATAGGAAAAGCTGAAAACATGGTGCAAAAGTAAATATGGCAACTAAGAAAAAGAAGTGAAAGCAAAGCTGGCACAAATCTCCAATTTACAAGAGAGGAATATAGGCCACTTTACTCTTTCCATTTCAGATGTAATTGTAATAATGGAGCAATCTCCTCGTATTTCATCTTTATTATAATATAAGGGAATGTGATTAGAGTTTTGCCTTAAAAAAAAAAAAAGCAATGCCAACTGAGCATCAACACTAGAAGTTGGATGCATTCGATGCTCTTGCCTGGCGTTAGACTGGGAGTGTGCAACATCTACTCTTTCAACCTTTGACAAAAAGAATATTAGGCTTGGGTTTCTTATGAAGTGTTACAATTGATATCATAGCCTATTCTAACAAAAAAAAAATGTTAGATTTAAGCCATAATAGAATGGCCCAAAGCAAATATTGGGTATTTAAGAGAATACCCCATACTCAGTGATGAGAATAGATGATATATGAGCAATCTTATATTATTTAAGAGAGAGAAGTTATTTCTTTTTGTATTGGCTCCAATGAGACTTTAGTTATATCATTACTAAGGCTGTACATATGACCTATAGACCCAACCCACCCGATTTGGCAAATTAAAAGTTATTCTGGGTTGGCATCGGGTCGGATCTCCATCCCGACCGGTAACGAGTTTGAAACGTTGGGTGTTAAATCAAAGAAAATGATAAGGTTACTACTCTCTTATTACTCATTTTATATTTGATTTTTTTTTAATTTTTTAATTTTTTTAATAATTAAGGAGATGATTATTAGTAAAATTATATATTTTTTTAATTTTTTCTTAATGGTTAAGAATGTTAAAAAAATACTTAAAAAATAATTAAAAAATAAAAAACTTGAAATGAACTATGAGTAGTAAATGGGTAGTAACCCTATCACTACCCTTAAATCAATGGGTTTGCAATGCAAACGGGTCATATGCATAACTACTCCTCTCGACTCAGCAATCAGTTGGATGTATGAGCCCTGGCTTCCAAATTGCTGAACCGTCCAGACTTATTGCGTCGTTCATCAGAGTTTTGACTTTTCAACTGCCTGAGTTAAAACCCACCATCTAGATTCTGTAACTTTTTTCAATATGCTTGATTTTCTTTCACCTGGATGAGATAATGAGAGGAGTTTTCTTTCATCATTAGGCCAATGGATGCTGTAACCTTGGATAAAATCGGCTTTTGTGGGTTCACTTACTTTCTTCACTATATGGGTTTGTCATTTAGATGTTTGAAGCTATATAACTTTTGATCTTTGATGCTTCACTACAATTAAAGCTTCTTCTTCTTTTAGTGTTAGAATGATGCAAAAAAGGTCTCCCTGCTTTTATGCCACTACTATGGTTTTGGATCTCAGTGTCTCATGGCTGGCCTTTTGCATCTCAACTTCACATATATATTTATTAGAATAATTTTACTAATCATTTCTATATCGCACATCACACATGATTTTTTACGATTTTTTTTTCTTAACAAATATATGGTGTATGGATGATAAAACTAAATTAGTTTAGTAGACATAAAAGAAAAAAAATTAAAACATGTGTTGTGTGTGTTGTAGGATGATGTGTAGCAAAGCCCGTAACCCGACACCAAACACCTGCTGAGTAAAGCAACTCTTTTATTTTTTTTCTACTCTGCAGGTATGTGGTGTAGAGTTTTTGAGTATAATTTTTCTTTAATAATATGACTTGTTGCATTCATTTTTATTACTGTGCGACTTCTAATTTTTGGTTATTTCATCTCAACTGTGATCAGCAGGCATATGAAAAATGTAAAATATAAAAAATGTTGATCTTAACAGACAGTGGCGGAATCAGGAATTTGTTGTAGGGGCCGAGCAAAGTTAAAACTATAATAAAATATTTTTTATTCTATTTCTGAGTCAATATAATCTATATGATCAAAATAATTTTGTAAAAATGACCAAGATAATTTTTTAGAGAGATGACCAACACAATATGAGATTAATATAATCATACTAAATAAAAAACAATTAATATATATATATATATATATATTTTCAAACTTTGGGGGGCCATGGCCCCCTGCCCCTTAATAGGTCCGCCACTCTTGACAGAGATCTAATGGAGGTTGTAAATCATCTTTATTTTTCAAGTAGCTACAATAATCTCGCTATATCTGGATCAAACTGTTCACATATCTAAACTACTATTAATTCATTGCTCTCTCCTCCAAAACTTTTTGAAAAATACTAGTTTGCCTCCTTAAAGTGTCCCTAGTGCAATAGTGTGTTTTAAAGGAAAATTATATATGCAGGAGACTTGGGGTAGGAATTGCGCACGAACGGAAAACGAGACGGTGCGTTACGCACAAACCCAACACATTCAGAGTGCAGTTCCATCTCCCCCAGGTCTCGCACAAACCCACCATTCGGATTGCAGTTCATCTTCCCCAAAGTTTCTCCTCCATCTCACTCTCCTCCTCTCCGAAGCTTGCCCATATTTTGCACAAATGGGACGGAATGAATCCCCTTGGCCGGGAGTTCTCTCCTCAAATATGTTAAACCTAATTAATATGCTTTGGTTCGAGAAAAGTGCCAACCTATTTGATCTATTATTTTATTTCACTTGTTAAATATCTAGAAGTCTAGTACTTCTTAATTTCCTCAGCTGTTCTTTCTGGGATCCTTCTAGCAATCATAGATCACCTGCTCATCAAGTCAATAGAATTCAGATTTTGAAGGCTCCTAAGAGAATTTATAATAATTAGCTGCGTAAATATAAGAACGAGAGCTAAAGAACCATTCTCCAACTAGATTGAACATCCTTATGATAAGCATTTCCTCTTCTTCGGAGAACTCTAGCTTGGATTCTTCACTTGTTTCCTTTGGAATAAAGAAACCCATGAAAGATCATTTAGGGAAATTTAATAGGAATTACCTACTCTAAGGACATGCAAGGGAACCGAAAAATAGAAAAAGAAAAAGGAGAGAGATGGAGAGAGAGCATAGAAAGTAATTATGAACAAAGGGGTATGTACCTTATCTAGAGTCGGCAAAAGTTTCATTGGAAGGAGTCTCATTCCTAACCCCATTGGAAGAAGAGTTTTCAGAGTCGGCCATGAAGCACAAATTCCTGGGAAATGAAATGAAGCCAGCAAAGCCAATGGGAGCTTTATTTATGAATGAAAAGGAAATGGGTTGCAGTTCTTCTACAGGTAGGGAGCGACGAAGAACTGTCTTCCGTTCGTGTTTTATGTGTTTCAGCCTTCCTTCCCAGTTTCGTTTGTGTTGGGTCATCTTTTTTTTTCCTTTAATTGTAGTTGATGTGGAATAAAAAACTCTTACGTAAATTTTCCTGCCCGTAGAAGAACTGATTTTGAAATTGTTTTAAAGTGTGTTTTTTGCATTAGGGGCTAAGTGGGGGGCACTCTAGGGGCATAGTAGAATTGTCCAAACCTTTTTATCCGCTGCCTTTATTTGGCCTTATTTTCATTTCAGCCCCTCTCCCCTCTCCTTTGTTTGGCGCCATCTTCTTCCTCAAAGTAAAATTGTTACTCTTCAATACCATCACTGAAAGCAAGCATTATTGTGCTTCAAGCTCTTCTCTCTCTTGTTCAAGCATTACATTGTCCTTACGGTTGAGGTAAAGATTATGAAGATTTTTCATTCATTGTTGCGGTTTCGAGTAGAACTATGGTATATATGCAATCTTCTATGTCAATCTCTTTATTCTCTGACCCTATTCTCTCTTCTCTCTCAAATATGGGATTTTCGAGCATCTTGGTATGCTTGGGCTTGGTACTACATAATTGATCCATTACTAATTTCCTGAGGATTTCTTACTCAAAAATCAACTGGGTAGCTTCTGCACATGAGTATAGACCAAATCAAAGCAGAAGAATCTATAAAAAAATATATATCTTGGATGCTCTACTGTTGAAAGATGTACGATTGTTTGTCAGCCATTGACTTCATAAGCTACAAAGCACATTGAGAGAGAGAAGCAAAAGAAGTGGAGGAGAGTGGTCGGAAAACCCTAAAATCCTAGAAAGGGTTCATCTCTCTGAAGACTGGTAAGGCTATGTGCTTTCTTCCTTTTCTTGATGTGGAGATTGACGAAGAATATTCCATCTATTGATAGAGGATTAAGCTACAGAGGGACCTTTAGCATTTCCCTTTAAATAAAGCCATTTTATAGTGTTGGATCTTTGTTTTAGGAGCTAAAAGTCAGGAGTTTATTTTGGGTTCATTGACGTAGGATTTGCTAGAAATAAAGAGTTTTTCTCGATTTTGTCATCTCTTTTGGGTATTTGTAGTTTATCATATTGTTTTAATATTTGGGTTTTGTGTTGTTTGGATGAAGGCATTACTTTGTACTAATTCGAAGATGAAGTGATTGGAGGAGTGTTGGTGTAAGTTGGGACTCTAAGTGAGGTCCTTGATGAATAATTTGAAGCAAGATTTAATACCAAAAGAAAGTGGAAGAAGAAATAGTTTCTGGGTATTTTCTTTTTCATCAAATTATCGACCTTTAATAGTTGAAAGATGATTTTGAGATGGCCTATATTGATCACGGTGAATATAGACGTTGTGGTTTATTTGATCTATGTGCTGGAGCATTTAGGATTACTAGGTACTATGTCTTCCTGGAGTTGGTGTTTTTGATTTCTCAGTTCTTGGATAAGGAGAAATTCAAGGAAACAGTTCATAATTAAGTTCTATTCATTATGTAAATTTAGTCATTGTCTAAGGCCTCATTTGGTTACACAAATAAGACAAGATGAGATGAGAAATTTGTGAATAGTAGTGAGATAATTTGTGAGTAGTAGTAAAATAGTTTGAGTTAAGATATTTTACGGGTTTTTGGTAAATGAGAGAAAAATTTGAATAAAAATATTATAAAGTTAAAGTATTGTTATAATATATAATCTTTTAATATTATTTTTGTTTTAGAATTTGAAAAAGTTGAATTATTTTTTGTGTTTTGTTTGAAAGTTTGGAAAAATTGTAATGATTAGATGAAAAGGTTGAGAAGTTAAAAATTTAAAATTGAAAAGTGTTTGTATTTAAATGGTGTTTAGATATTGAAATGGGTTGAGACAATTTTTAAAACCAAACGGGGCCTAAATCATCTAACTGGTTATCATTAAAACTTCAGAAAATAAAAGAATACAAAACTTTCAAGCATAGTTTAATAACAAGCCTCTGTTCATCCTTAGAAAAATAAAATGAGCCTAATGTCTACTCAAATAAGCCTAATTTATGTAATATGTATTGGTAAAAGAGGCTTATTTGGCTTATAAATTTTTATTTTGTGTGTATAGGACATAATTATATGATACTGTACATAAAGAATTAGAAACCACGGCCGGCCCTAGCATTCTTCTAGAGAGAGAACCTCCGACCTCCTTCTAGCCTAGTGTTTCATATCCCCTTCCTCTTCCCATGTTTGTTTTCTCTATTTTTTTTTCCAGGTCAAATAAAAGAGAAATGCCAACCCTTGGTTTTCCGGTGGCCAACATACTACAAGTGCCCCCACCATGGGTTTCCTCAGTCGCCGATCTTCCAGACCACCGAATATGGCACCAAAAGGAGTAGCGTGTAGCACACACACGTGCGGGTTATCACGGATGCATGGCTTCCACAAGCCACAGCGAGAAGGCTTGCGCTACCTCCACGTGCGGCGTTTCTAGAGCCAGTGACTCTGGTATCTTCAAGATCGACCGTCCGGCATCCTTCTAGAGTGGCGTGTGTCCTTCACGCGCCACTTCAACCATCTTGGCCAGTGTTTTTTCACTTTTTTGCAATGTTTTTAAGTGTCTGTAATTTTGGTCTTTGTTTGCGCTAGGAAATAAAAGAAATAGGCTATTATTAGACTTTAGTCCATAGCAGGAGAATCCCCACCTCTTTTTGAGAATGAGGGTGGTCTAGTCCTTCTCCTCATTTGGAGGATGGAGGTGGCTTGTCCTTCTCCTCCTATAGAGTGGGATAGTTATCTCTAGTTTTTATTTATTTATTTATTATTATTATTATTATTAATATATATATATATAGAGAGAGAGAGAGAGATAGAGAGAGAATAGTACTCTCAGACAAACCAATTTTGTCAGTAGAGAGTTCCTCGAAGTTAAGACAATGTCCGTCGCAAATAAATTTATGTGCGGGGAAGCTCCTCACAAATAAGTAGTTTGACTTGTAATCTAAGTTTTTTCTCTGTATTGACCAGTCACAGCTGTAACTTCGATTTCATAAATGAAATTATGTCTATTTCCTATTAAAAAAAGTATATAGAGAAATATTGTAAATATAAAAAGATATGAGGATTATTAAATTCATTAATAGTCAGAGAAAATATTTAAAATGGATAAAGATTATATAAATGATATATATATATAGATAATATATAATAGAGAAGCTGATATATGGTATATTGTAAAAATTATTAAGTAAAATAGAAAAAGTGGATTTCGATAATGTATTTTAAATAGAGTAATGTTACATACAGTCGTAGAGTGCGCGGACACCATGCAATCGCTTTGAAAAAGAGTGGAGTTCACTATTAAAAAATTAATTTCTTTTAATGTGGGTCTCATATTTATTCACTTTTTTCAAAACGACTGCACAACGCTTACACACTCACGACTGTAAGTATCATTTCTCTTTTAAATAACCAATACAAAAACCATTGGGAGTGCTAAGATGCTCTCCCCCTTTTGTGAGGATTTTTCGTCCTTTTGGTAGAGAGATGAGAGAGAGTTTTATTTGTAACCAGAATAACAAATATTTGATTAATCACAAATGTTGGCATTCAGCTAGTAGAAGGGTAGAAATACGATTAGCAGTAGATTCTATATCGATCAATTCAGATGTTATAGACACAGCCTCCTTAGCAAGTCGATGAGCTACCCCATTTGCAACCCTTTTGACATGTCTTATTTTCCAACCAAATTCAACAAATAAAGTTCTTATTTATGAAGACAACTAAAACAATTAGCAAGATCATCCTTAGCTAAAATAGCATCAACAATTTGGGTTGAGTCTCCTACAAAGAAAATATTCAGTAGGCCAAGATCCTTGCAAAAATAAGTTGGTGCTAGTAGACCCCGTACTTCAACTATAGATGGTTCTAAACCAAATGTTAGTAGTTTCATCAACCTTGCAAGAACATGACCATCACCATCCCTAATAACAACACCAATACCAATTTTTCTGTTTTCAATATATATGACTACATTCCAATTGGCTTTAACCCAATTTATTGGAGGAGCTTTCCAATGAAGAGTTTGAGGCCTTGTGGGGCAGATAGCCTGCCTTAGATACTGCATAGCAGCTTTAAACTCATTACATTCTTGAAGAGCATGGCTATAGAGATTAAAGAGTAGCAGAATGTAGGAAAGTCTCTTCATAAATCAATGCGTTTCTTCTAAACCAGAAGGATCTAACAATTACAGCAAAAAGTACCAGTTCCTTTGGTGATAACGTCTCCATCATTTGAGTAAAAATGGTATCAAAAGCAATGGCAGTAATAAGGGCCTTCTGGAAAACCTTAGATCCTAGTAACCATACATCTTTTGCTCAAGGACATGGCTAGAGAACATGTCCAAGAGTTTCATCCTATTGTAGACAAATGGGATATACAAATTCAGCAAGGACATTTCTTTTACAATGATTCAATTTTGTAGGATGAGCATCAACACAAGAACGCCAAACAAAAACTCAAATTGCATTAGTTGTAGGCAAAGACCAAATCTTCTTTGATAGTAGTTGGAATTCACATTTTTTAGAAGATTCCCCCTACTACAACAAAAGAGTTGCATGCATAAGTGGTATGCACTTGTCATAGAAAAGTACCCATTAGAAGTTCCACTCCACACAAGTTTGTCTGAAATAGCTGTTGAAGTCACTAAAATGTTTAAAGTTTGTGAAATGTCTTCCTGAGTAAATTAATTTTGAATAAGATCCATATCCCTCCAACCTTCATGTGTACCAATTAGCTTTGCAACTAAGGTATTTTCAGATAAAGTGTTCACAAGGGATTGAACTCTATAGGAGATTGCTCGTGGTAACCATTTATCCTTCCAGATATGAACTTGTTTGTCATCACCAATCCTCCATATAAGTCCCTCATTGAATAGTTTGGTTGCTTGCCTAATACCTCTCCAAATAAAGGAAGGCAGCCAATACAGCTGAGGTGATAGTTGAATGGGTAAAGTATTTGACTTTGAAAATCATGCTTGAGGGAAATGAGGAGAATTCAACATTCTCCAAGCTTGCTCAGCCAAGAGAGCTAAGTTAAATCACTCTAAATCCCTAAATGCAAGTTCTCTGTGTTTCTTACCAACACACAAAGTTCTCCAATTCTTCCAATGAATCCTAGAGCAATTATCTTGGTGACCCCACCAAAAACTAGAGATCAAATAGTTAAGCTTCTTATACAGAGATTTAGGCAATAAAAATATACTCATACTGTAGGTAGGGATAACTTGTAAAACTACTTTGATAAGAATTTCCTTCCCACGCATGAAAAGAAATTTTGTTTTCCAATTCTCCAATTTACTCCTCACTCTATCCATAATACATAGAAAGCAGCCACTTTGGATCTACTAACCAAAGAAGGGAGATCCAAATACTTGTCAATATTTGAGGAGGCCCTTAATCCAGCTATCTCTATTAAGAATATTTTAGTAGAGTATTTGGTATTCTTTCTAGGAGTGTAACCGGTCCAGTTCGGTCTAATTTTAGACATATTTTAGAACCGAACCGATATATACTAGTTTTGATATTTGAAGAACTGATACTGCACTGATTACACCCCTAAACTGGTACTTCTGGTTTTATTAATTTTGGTCCGATTCGGTCTGATTTTTTTGGTATATTATATAGTATATATAATATAATATATTATAGTATATAATAATATAGTGATAATATATTGTAGTATATTATAATATATATTATAATATATAAGATAGTGATATATTATAGTATATTATAATATATAGTGACATAGTATTAGTATAACTATTAATACAATAGACTATAGTGATATAAGATTTTAAAATCTAATATTATATTAATTAGTAATTTATCATATGATACAAAATTATTTTATATATATATATAATTATATATATTATAAAAAACCATATAAAAATATTTTATACAATATAAAAATTAATATATATATATATATATGTGAACCGGTTCGGTCTGGTGTTAGAAAAAGGAAAATCGAAATTGGATTGATTTTGACTTGTTTTGAAAAAAATGAAACCGGTACTGGATCAAACCAAACCAAATACCGGACCAATCTCACTGGTTTGGTCTGGTCCGGTTTACCTGTTCATCACTTTTTTTTCACCCCTAATTCTTGCTGAAGAATAGAGAAGTGGTCCTAAGGTAGATTCTACACTCATAAAATGCGATTAAGCCTTCCCCATTCATGCATGTTTGCTTGACAAAATAAGAGACAATCATTAACAAAAAGAGATGGCTCATTCTCACCACGCATCTAGCTATAGGAACACTAGACAGAAGACCTTGTTGTTGAGTAGCATATAATTTAGAACTTAATACCTCATCACAAAGGATAAATAAGTAGGGTGATAAGGGGCAACCCTGTCTTTAAACCCTGTGCAAATTGAACTTGTCAAAAGGAACACCATTAACCATAATTGAGAAAGAGGAGGAAGTGATGCAGTGTAAAATCATATCAATCCGTCTTGTAGCAAAATCCAATTTGGACATCACAATTGCAAGAAAGTCTCATTCAACATGATCATATGCCTTGCTTATATCCAATTTTAAAGCCATGTAACATTGTCTCCCATGAAGTTGAGTATGCATAGTGTGAAGGGTTTCATATGAAACAATGATATTATCTGTGATTAAACAACTAGGAACAAATGCACACTGACTGGGAGAAATAATTAAAGGCAAAATCAATTTCAATCCCTTTGCAAGTATGTTTGTGATAAGTTTGTAAATCACATTATAAAGGCTTATGGGTCAATACTCAGTTACATGTCTGTGGATTTCTACCTTCAGGAATCAGCAAAATGTATGTGTAGTTAATATCAACAATATCAACACCATAATTTTAAAAAAAGAGCACATTATGACACACTTCATCTCCAACAATGGACCAGTGAGTTTAATAAAAACATGCACCATATCCATCGGGACCAGGTACTTTAAAAGGAACCACCATATCCCTTGTGAAAGGTTTTAACAGATTATCATTCATTGTATGGGTAACTTTCTCTGTTAGAGCAGAAAGACATGTCTCTATGTTAGATGGATAAGAGTACTACCTATGCCTTTTGAATCTGTAAAAATTTCTCCTTATTCATCCAAGACCCGCAGTAGCTTGTTCATTTTAATTCTTTAATGTTTCTATCCCCTTGTTGAAGCGAATTTGCTTTTGTTCTTTGTTTCCTTTTCAAATGCATTCTCTCAAGAAAATAATTAATTTCCTTTTGAAGATCTTGAACATCCTCAACTGATTCAACTGTCCCACTTTGTTGTAGAATTTCAAGTCTTTTAATCTTGGTTTGTAGGGAGGCATCAGTGAAATGATCTTGGCATGTACTCTATTTCTTCAATTTCAACATAAAATTATTCAGCTTTTTAGTTAGACAAGTAAATTCTCCAAAAGAAGGAGGAGATTGAGTCCATGCTTCTTGAATCACATCTTCACACTCATCATAAGTGGACCAGCTAGCTTCAAATCGAAATATTATATTATAATACCTTATCTACTGGTTGCTAGGATGAATGGTAAGTAATATTGGATAATAGTCACAAGAAGAAGATGCCAAAACCTAAACATCACCATCACCAAGTGTTTCACACTAGGTTTTTGTGGCAACAACTCTATCTAACCTCTCATTAGTGAAAGTGTCATCTCCTCTATTATTTGACCATGTAAATTTCCCTTTGGAGAAACCCAAATCACTTTAGTTAACAGTTTTGTAACATTTTCCTAAAAGAATCCATTTGCATATCACATCTTCGAGTCCCAACTACTTTTTCTTTTTGAAAGAGTAGTTCATTAAAATCACCTAGACAAAGCCACAACAAAGGCTTCAACTGAGATAAATGACTCAAAATAATATAGCCTTCATGCCTTTTTGCCACATTAGGATGGCCATAAAAACAGGTGAGCATCCAAGTGAGGGCACCAACATCATCAGTGATCCAAGAGTTAATATGTTGTTGAGAATAAAAATGAATAGCAATATGTACTTCCTCTTTCCACAACAAAGCCAAGTCCCCACCTCAACCAATACCATCTACAATGAAAAGGCAATCAAAACCCAAGTTCATTTTTAATCTTTCCAATCTATTTTTATGTATCTTCGTCTCCATAAAAAATAGAATACTAGGCTTCTTCTCCTTGACCATATGGTCAAGGTCTTGAATTGTCCAAGAGTTGCCAAGCTCTCGACAATTCCAACTTAAAATATTCATTTTTCTAGGCGGGGTTGAGAATCAGCCACCGCTGATAAGTCTAGAGTTGGACCCAAAGAACGAGTCCTTATTGATGGTCTTGGTGTAACCTCACATTCTAGAGGAGTACCCGCAAATGGTTTTCTTTCCTTATTTCAACAAATTTAGTAGATGTAGTAGTGGTATCCACTGCATGGCCTTTTAGCCTTTTCTTCCATTTTATTAAAGAATCTGTGGGGGAAGTATCTAACATAGGCACATTAGATTCGAACACCAGAATTCATCATAGGAAGAGGAATTTGAGGAGTGGTATTCAAGTTAGATGTAGGCAGGACCATACGAGCATCATCTTCATAGATAGAGATTGGATTGGCACAAGGGACAATTTTGATTTTTATCAAAGATTCAGGTTCAAATTCAGAAGACTTACCAATCTGATTCCTATGTGACTGGTCAACAGAAGACCACATATGATCTAGTTTTTGTCAGCGAATAATTGTTGGTTTTACATTATAACCAATCTCCTTGTTGTAATCGTTGTAACTGTCACTATCCCTGTCATGAGTTGGTAACTACTTGTCAGAGATAGCTTGAGAGGACCCTGTCAAATGAACAACTACAACCTACCAATTCCAACACGTTGAAGAGGGCCAGAAGCCCTAAGCCAGGAACCATATTGTTGAAAAGTTGATGATCTTGAAGAAATTGAAGCACCCTTTTTTGAAACCACAAGAGAAACAAAACCTGGAAATCTTTCATACTTGAAAGAAAATATACGCCGCCCATTCAAGAACAACACCTTCCCCCTAATTAACGGTTACTTTAAATCAATCTCAACAAGAAGACACATAAACTTTCCTTACCCATTACCGTGACTATCAACCTCCACATGTAACACGTTACCAATTGAAGCTCCAAGTTTAGAAACAATTTCAGAATTCATACATCCAAAAGGTATATTATGCAATTGAACCCAAAGGAAAGCATGAGTAAAAGAGGTGGAGTGAGGCCATCAAACCGCATCAAATAAAAGAAGATTCTGGTTTTAAGCAAATTCAAAGATGAAAGTGTTTTCCTCCACTTCAACAAAATTAATGATAGTATCAGTTTTCCAAACTTTGAGTACATTAGTTTTGAAGGTTTCATGATTGATACGCTTCTTAGCCATATTTTTGCCAATCAATAAGCACTTCCCATGCTCAAGACTAGTCGAATATCAACTCCCGCAACTAAAATTTCATGCTTTTCAGATTCTGTGAAACTCAATTTATCCCATAGATGAGCAAAGTCATTCGCCATAAACCATAGAGAGAACAACAAAGACGAGATGAATAACAACGTCAATCTGATAAAACTTGCCCATCACAAGCTATACCTTCCACAAGCGTGTGAAAGAACCAACTTTCTCCATACCATGATAGAAAGACACCAACCGCTAAGGGAGCGAGAGAGAGAGAAGTGCTTGAGAATTTTAATGCCAAATTGTCTTCGTCTTCGGTCAACTTTAGTTGAAATTGAAATTTGTAAGAGCATCTACAACTGGATGAGCAAAATTTCTCCTAAATTTTAGCTAAAAGTAATTTCTTTCTAAATGTTTTCCTAAATTTTACTCATATTTCGAAAACCTCTTACATCTCACTCTCTATTTTTTCTCTATTATATTAAAATAATATTTTTTTATTCTTTTTTTTCACACTTCCTTTTACAATATTAACTACTCACTCTTTTATTTTTCCTTCTTTTTGAACTATTACTCTCTAGCAAATATGTTAAACACAAATTTAAATTATTTTGTTGTGAGTACGATAATATTTTCAAAATCATTATGTTTTTAAGAATAATATATTTTTTTGTCAAAATTTGCTTTTTCCAATGGTAATATTGTAACGGTTAAATTTTAAAAATTAGTAGGGAATTGAAATCGTACATAGCATTGTGGAAATGTGTGTTTTTAATAAAAATTAGTTAAAGTTTTAGTAAAAATAATTTTATTTAATATTATTAAAAGATATAAAAATATAATAAGCCTCACATTAACAAAAATAAAAAAAAAATTGATTTTTATGATATTGTTTCTAATTTTGAAAAAGGAGTAGGAATAATAAATATATATATAAATGTATTATTAAATTTAGAATAAAAAAATAAAAAAATTAATTTAAGATTTGTAAAGTAGCTCCGCAGAAATCCTAAAATCAAAAGTTTTATATTGTGTTTGATTAGAAATATCATATAATGGTACATAGGAATAATAGTGAATAGTAATAAAGATGTGAATCCAATGTGGTGATTGAATTTAAATGGAATAGGTAAATATAAAAAAGTGTGATATTGACTAAATTTTAAATATGCATTTGGCCAAACTAATGCTAGTGCTCTTAAACTAGCGAGTAATTCTACATACAACTGTGAAGTGCATAATTGTCGCGTAATCACTTTGAAAAAGAGTGGAGTCCACCATTAAAAAATTAATTTTTTTCATGTGGATCTCATGTTTTATTCATTTTTTTCAAAGCGATTACGCGGCGGTTGTACAATTCACAATTGTAAATATATTTTTTTTAAACTAGCAGCTAATATAAGGAACCGGATGCAGCACATTTATCTTCTCTTTTCATATATTTTTTTCTATAACCACTTATAAGGAATCGGATGCTAGTGCGCCAAGCAAGCTTTCCAATTCCTCCTTCCACGAATTCTACAATTTTATTTTTTATTTTTATAATTTTTTAATCTGATGTGGCAGTCCGCTGACCTCAGATTCGCCGTTTTGATCTGATACCTGCGGCGCCGTTTTGATGACATAGTTAAGTATCTCGTTCTCAAGGCCTGCCCTCATCTCTCTGTCTCTCTGAAACAGACCCCGAGACCCGCCGTGTTCTCTCGACTGGAGCCTCCGAATCTGACGTACGAAACCGATGCTTCCTCTACAGACGAAAGAAACCCACGGTCTGTGTTGTATTTGTGCCATTTCTTCTTCTTCTTCTTCTTTTTTTTTTTTACCAGTTTTGAGTTCAGAACCAATCTGTATATATGGTGTTATTCTGCTGCTAATTGGATCAACCTGTTCTGCTAATTCTGTTCATCGGAATTTTGTAGTTTCATATTCACACATTGAACTTGAAAAACCTTGATGTATGGACGATATTAAGAATATCTATAATCCGTGATTGGTGACTATGAGTCCGTCAGTCCCTGAAATGCTGTCCCCGGGTACTCTTCCTACGTCTCCTTTGTCCACATCTTCTCTTCAATGACCAAAAAGTTTCCCTCTATTCGAGTTCCGCCCAGCCCGCTGTACCAAATTTCCCTCTGCAGCTCCAGCTCCGTCCGCCGGCGTCGACTGGATCTCTTCTCCTCCACCACCGTCGGCCAGTAAGCTTTCAGGGATGCGTTCTCTTTTCGGGTGCGGTCAGCACATCACTCGTCCTCCCCACAGCTTTCATCACAGCTCTGCTGCCGCACCGACCACCCCGAGACCATTGTCAACCGAAGACGCCGCCACCGACCAGGTAAGGAACCGTTACTCTCACCCTCTATTTTCGAATCATTTCCCTATCCGGGCCCGGTTGATTTTCTCCCTTCTTTGCCATTCATCACATTTCTCAACACACTTTCCCAAGACACTTTCCGAAATGTCATCTCATCTCATTTTCCTCAAGCATCCCCCTAAGTCTTAATTTTGCAACTGTTTTGGGACCATACATGCTAAAATGACATTCTTGGCAATGATACAGAGAATTATTCATTCACATATATATATATATATATATATATATATATATGTTTTTTTCCTTTTGAATACATGTGGATTAGTTGGGCAGTTTTAGAAATCATTTTAGGATGATGGATATAAGTTGAATGTTTAGGATCCATAGGGTATGTTGTATATGCAATGTACTTGCTGCATTTTTAGCATCTTGGCATGAGATATTTGATTGTTTATGTATTCTTTGTCTACAGTGCATTGGGTAATCCCATGTCATTTTCGGAAGATCCAAGTGGGTAATTCTTCAGTGATTAATGGATTTGCATTTGATTAGCTTCACCTCAATTCTGAGATGGTACTAAGATGATAAAATTACTCTAACTCTCTGCCATGTTAACTATTTGGTGGGGTCTGTTCGCATAAAAAATGTGACATGAACGAATTGGCTCACCAGTGAATTTGATTGTAATAGCCGCATTGCGTATAGGAAGGTAGTATATGTGATTCCACATTGTTTAGGAGGTAGAAGTTATTGTGTTATAATGACTCATCTGGGCTCCAAGTGTAATATTGGCTAGTGCTTTTGGAGTATGGGCCTATATATGGCTTGAGCCTTCCTTTGGTCATCGCATGGTTCTTGATGAGGGGCAGATAAATGTTGAATGTGATGAAGCATTAATTGTATCTCATAACCAGTGTAGAATGAAGAGTTGGATATAAATACTTTTATTGTTGCACATCTATTGATGCTGGACCAGTTATGAAACTTTTAGAATTGTCACTCTTGGTGAAGCATCCAGAGATTGTCAGATAGTTGACAGTTTGACAATAAGGTGAACCCAAACATGGGATGAACAATGAAACTTCTGGTGCTTGTAGCAAGAACCTGGTTTATATGGGACATGAAATCAAGCTTAAGTTATCCACAAACAACAGGAAATATTCAAGGATTCACCAAATGCTATTCCGTAGCTTGTGAGAATAAAGTGGGAGTAGAGCTTTAGGACACAACATCGGGGATGAAGTTACGCTCGAACTTACTCCTCCATTTTGGAAGAACTTTTTCAAGGGGGACAACTCATAAAATGTTGGTCATGAAGAATGGTCTTTGAAAAGTTATGAGGCATGTGGGAAGGGTTGCCCATATGTTGAAGTTACCTAAATGATTTAGACCTCGCCCAACATTTCTTTTAAGCTTTTTTAAACCTTTCAATGAAAATTTGGTTGATAAACGATTCAGTCTTTTAGCAAGCTGAGACTTGCACCTCCCAGCATCCGGGTGCAATCTTAACAGTGTATTGAGGAGATCTTGGCCCGCTAAGCAGAGGGCCAAAGCAAGACAAATCCACAAATGATATACCTTGGGAAGCGGAAGGGACTACCAAAGGCAGAAGCTTACTAGAGTGCGATACTTGGAGACGTTGACGATGTTGGGTTCTTATAAACCGAATGACAAATAAGCTTTTGAGAGAGAAACTCCAAGTCTGTAATGCTATAGAGTGATAATGGGGTAGCTAGTCCCAATACATTTCGTTTGATGTTTTGGTATGGAAAAGAGCGCAAGTGCCTGTTCTTTTTTTGGAAAAAAGGAGTTTATGGTTGAGCCGAGGAACGGATAAAAGGGACCATTGAGAATGGAAGTGGAAGAATTCAATGACGTGTTATATGGAGAGCTTATGGGAGATTTTGATTTCCAGAAGAGTTGTCACCCAATGTAAGAGGAGTAGAGTTTAAATAAGATGGTTTGTATGGTCTCTTTCGCTCAAGGAAGAGAAGGATCCTACAATAAGTAGAGAGGGTTACTTGTAGGAATAACCCAGTCACCCCATCTGGTCTTGGGATGTTGAATCATGGAGGAAGGCCTGCTGGCTAGTCATCATGCCAAATAAGCACAATATTTAGCTTGGTTTGGTTCCATTAGAGTCCACAATTTGATCTAGAGCAATTGTTAGTATTCTTCCACTAGTTACAATTTTGTGTTAATTTCTCAAAACCTTTATCATTCAGTGATTATCTTTTCCACTATCATGTATTGCCTTTTTGCTTCTCTCTCTCTCTTTTTTGTTTTTTGTTTTTGTTTTTGTTTTTTCCTCCTTGTTCCTTGGGTTTACTTCTACAGAGCTAAAGAGGCAAATTATGAGATAACAGGAATGGCGACACAATCTGAGCAATTCTCTCTAGATTTTCTAATGGGAGGGGCAGCAGCAATAATAGCAAAGAGCGCAGCTGCACCAATCGAGAGAGTGAAACTTTTGTTGCAAAATCAAGGAGAGATGATAAAGAGAGGACAGCTCAAGAGACCATATACGGGTGTTGGCGAATGCTTTGGAAGGGTCTTGAGAGAGGAAGGCCTGTTGTCTTTCTGGAGAGGTAACCAGGCAAACGTCATACGATATTTCCCTACTCAGGTATTTCCTTTTACTCTGCAAACCTTGTTTGTCATTAAGGATTTGGGCTGGAATCTGGATGTTAGTTCTGACGGTTATGGCTTTATTTGTAAAATTTACAATGTTTCACTTCTATTGTTTTTTTTGGCTGACACGTTTATTATTGCTTGATAGCATGGTTACATGAGGGGTCCATTGGTCATTTTTCTTGTGCGTGCCCTTGCTTGTATTAATTTCACTCATTATAGAGTGGATCCTGACATTGTTTTCTTTACTTTTGATTTTGTTCACAAAGATGAGAAGTTCACAAATTGGAATTTCTTAATATAATTTTAGGAAAAGGATGTTGATAACTGACCGTAACATTTCTAAATATGTGAATTTTTGTCCTGAATAGATTTCATTATTTGTTTCCCATTTCATGGAACTTTAATTTGGGGTTTCTACTGACAAATTTATGATAAATTTCAGTGCAGGAGATGAATACAATTTTCCATATTGGCCACTCGATTGTGTATATTTGTTGCGAATCTCTTCAAGAATATGCATTTATCTTCAATTTTATTTTTCTCTATTAGATCAATTAAGTTAGACTTCAGACCAACTGTTCTGTTTTCATGCCCAATGCATTTAACTGTACATTTTAATAACTTATAATTATTCAGATGTGGACGTTGCAATCTTGCCAAATGTTTTCACCAAACAGATGTTAAATTGTCCATAGGCTTTCAACTTTGCATTCAAAGGTTACTTCAAAAGTGTTTTTGGACGCTCAAAAGAGAAGGATGGATACATAAAGTGGTTTGCCGGTAATGTGGCTTCAGGAAGTGCTGCTGGAGCTACTACCTCATTGTTTCTATATCATTTAGATTTTGCACGTACTCGACTTGGCACTGATACAAGGGATGGTCAACGCCAGTTTAAAGGGCTACTAGATGTATACAGAAAAACCTTGTCAAGTGATGGAATTGTAGGCCTGTACCGGGGTTTTGGGCCTTCAATCATTGGCATTACTCTGTATAGAGGCATGTATTTTGGGATCTATGACACAATGAAGCCGATTGCTTTGGTTGGACCTTTCGAGGTTAGTATCTATATTTCTTGTTGGGGAATTATGTAAATCAGACATCTGTCTATTTAAGAGGGGGTGAATTTGCATCTTCAGCTCTAATGGAAGCATCATGCTTGAGTGTAGTAGAATCACACTCAAATGGGTTGTTATTGCTGTGAACAATAGCGCTGGTCCCCCACACAGGAGATAGCCAATTGATCAGATGCATTTGAACAGCTGATTTAAGGACAGTGGAAGACTGTTCATGAAAATTCCTTCATAAATGTTTTCATCTCCAAAATTATTTGATGTTTCTAAAGTTCTGTGGAAATCATGCCTTTTGCAATTTTTCTTCAGACATGTCCCCAAGCTCCATATGACACCATTCACTTTTTTTCATTTTTCGGCAGGGTAACTTCTTTGCCAGTTTCTTGCTGGGTTGGAGCGTCACAACCGTCTCTGGCATCTGTGCATATCCCTTCGACACTCTGCGACGGAGAATGATGATGACCTCTGGACAACCTGTAAAGTATTGCAATGCCATGCATGCTTTCCTCGAGATCATTCGCCTTGAGGGTTTCATAGTGCTGTTCCGTGGAGTTACCGCAAATATGCTTGCGGGGATGGCAGGGGCCGGTGTACTTGCAGGATACGATCACCTTCATCGAATTGCATCCAGACATGGTTATAATTGACAATGGTTTTAATTTTGAGCTGCATCAAAGAGTTCTAAAGCGAGTCCTGGCCTTATGATTTGTATATTAGCATGCTTTATCGATTGTTTACTGAAGAAGGGTCCATTGAAAATGTACATTGATGGTAAGAAGAAAAGAAAATAATATGATCAGATATATTTGAAGTGGTTCACTGTCTGATGTTCCTTCTGGTGCCTTATTTTCCTTTATTTTTTTTTTCAGAGTTTTGCTGACAAGTCGATGTGTAAACACACTTCTTATTGACGGACTCATTGTAGTTATAAGAAAAAGAAAGTCAAAATACAAAGTTATGCTTTCACATCAGTGATGTATTCTGTGTCAATAAACAGATTTGCATATAGATTTCTTTCTTTCTTGTAGCATGTATGACAAATAAAAAACATAATTCATAATTATTTACTAATTTTACAGTGAGACCTCAAAAGTACAGCCTATATGCATCAAGAAAAATTCTTCCCATCAGTCATTATTTACCATCTCACACCTCACGTCCTATGAAAAACACTTCCACACTCTATGAAAAACATTCCTACGTCCTATAAAAAAGCTATAAGTGTGGGAGTGAATAGTGGTTAATGCAAAATTGAGTGTTCAGATCTTCCACAACCAAATCTCACAGAATTATTGACAATCACATCAAGCCAAAAGCCAAAAATTTTTATGGCGCTTAGTTGTAATCAAATAACCTCCAAGCTTCCTGCTCTTCCTCCTTACTGCAATGGTCATGCAGGAAGCATTTTGGATACAGTACTCTGCAACTCCTCCACGGTTCCTCTTTCCTGCCCATCTCATCATTAGGGACCATAACATAGACGATTGCTTTCCTTGTCCTATTACCAATAAGGACACTCTTTGTTGTCTTGCTTCCTCCACTATTATTGGGCCCTTTTCCCTTCCTTCAACCAAAGCTATCTCAACTTGCACCTATTAGAAATTATAATATATATCATTCACAATACAACATTCATCGATCGATCAATCGTGTTATGAGGAGAAATTCGTCATTCTCTTATGCAAAATATTCTCTTTTTTAATTAATGATACATGATTAGCATTACAATTATACAGCTAGGCACCTAAAATCCCGTTGACTATATCTTTTGAATAATTCTTCTCATCAGTCACTATTTACTATCTCATACCCTATGAAAAACACCTCATACCCTACGAAAAAAAAAGAAAAAAAAAACTATCAGGTGTTGGATGTGGGGGTGAATAGTGATTGATGTATAGAAAAACCCTATCTATAAATACATCTATATAAACACATATTGATATGTGTGTAGACATCATAACCTCAAATTAATAAACATCATGTACATGTAATTAAGAGCATGAAGCCAAAAGAATATTCATGGCAGAGTTGACATACATTCAGTGAAAAAAACCATTGAAAAAGTCTTGCTAGAAAATGTTCATTTATTTCACCTAATGTGATAACAGAGACGTCCAGTAATTTCTTGAGTTGAGCCAAACTTTTGACAGAAAGCTTCCCTCACAACTTGCAATATTATTAGTTGTTGACCATCAAATTCAGTGTTCTTGGCCACATTCTTCACTTTATACCGTAGTTAGAACACAATCCTAGAGGCACTATAATTGAAGCTGGAATGTCCCAATTCAGAAGGACTTACCTCAGGCCTTTTCATCTGACACATATTTTTTATGGAGTACAGAAGTTCATGAACCATTAAGCTACCTTTCCCCTTAGACCCTGCATGCAGCAGCAGCAAGCCAACATACCTTAGCTCCAACCATCCAATATATATGCATATATGTATATATATATCTTCACAGATTATGAATGAAAACTTACAAGATGATGCATCATCTCACCTTGTTTGGAGAGCTTGGATACATGAAGGAGAATAATACTATCGTGACTCTGAACTGTGTGAGAGAGTGCCCATTCAAGAGCTCCCTGTGCTTCAAGGCTCGAATCCACAACCACCATTATCTTGTTCCCAACCTCCGCAGGCACCCCATGATCTTTCACCTGCCGGTCAGGATTCTCAGGGCCGCCGCCGGAGCTAAACTCATCGTGATCATCCCTGCTATTGCTCAAAAACTCTGTTTTCTGAGCTGCTTCAATGGAGTCTATATTCCTGGGTTTGGATTGAAATGGCGTGGAGCCTACCCTGAAACAGGCGGTGGCACGACCAACAGACAAACTCGCCACTCTAACGCGTTTTCTGCCCATGTTGTTGGGAAGGGGGTGTTGGTGGGAAAGTGGCTACATTTTTTTGTGTATAAATAGGGGGGAGGTTGAAGTTCTGCATGCAGTGTTATCCTCGTGGCCATTGTTGTATTGACTTTTGAGCTCTTTCTCTTTCAATGGTCGTACAAATCATTCTTTGTTTGTTTGCTTTGTTTTCTTGGTTGTGGGGACTCAGTCTTCTATGAACGTGCGAGCCATGTAGTTGGGAAGTTGTACGTCCATCCTCCATTTTATTAGTATATGTATAATTTTTCTGCCTGTAAATTCTTTAATGTTTCCCCACGTTTGGGAGTTTGATATAGACTACCTCTTCATTATTAACTCATCATCTTCATTCCCACCATGGATTCTGATGATTGATAGGTCACTATATTTGGGACCATTTATATATGAGCAATGCTACACAACCTCTCCAACCTCCATACATCACATTTTTTTAATTTTTTTTTGAGTTTATTCTTTTTAAATTTATTCACACTACAAGGATTTTGGCCTTTTGCAGCGCTTCAATTTCGCCGCTAAAAGCCCCAAAAATGCCACTAATACCTTTTTGCAGCGAAATTTTAATCGCTGCATGTTGGTTGCCAAAGATCGGATGCTGATAAGAAAAAGTGTCGAATTACAATAAAATGCTGCAAAAAAAATTATTTGCAGCGTTTCCTTATCTGCCGCAAATATGCATTTAGGCGCTGCAAAAAAGGCCTCCACCAAGTAACCGATCGTGTTGTAAATACATGATAGCGTCGTTAATAAATCGCTGCAAAAAAATAAAAACTCGCTACAATTATTGGACACTTTTGCAACGTTTAAATGCATCGATGAGAATGATAAATTTATTTGCGTCGGAGGATGTCGCTGCAAAAAGTTTTGCGACGTTTCCATCCCTGTCGCAAATATGCATACAAGCATTGGGAAAAAGGCTTCCACCTGGCGAGGCCACCAGGTCGCTACAAAAAAGTATTTGCGGCTAGTTTGTCGTATGGTATCTGTAAATCACACATTGATGGAATTAAGTTCTCATCCAGGGGGAAAGAATCTCAAATGTTTCAAATATAAACACAGATATAAACAAACCCATAAACAAACTAGCGACCACACATATATAAATACAAAACCCAATCCCCAAACGGAACTAAAACAAGAAATCAAGCAAATATAACAGGAATAAAAAGAACCCATAAATGTGAAAACAGAAGGCAATATCAGGGGTGGTCGTGGTGGTTGCTTGGCGTTGAGTGGTGGCTTGGGAGGAGCATGGTGGCGCTGGGGAGACCTGGTGGCTGTGGGCTGCGAACAGAGCAAGGGGGAGAGGGAGGGCCTCGGACTGCTGGGCTAGGCGTGGAGGAGAGGGGGCTCCGACGGAGAATTGGCGACGGCGTTAACGTGTGGGTGGTGGTGAACGACACCCCTAGCGGCTACGATATAGAGAAATCCGAGAGAGAGAATGTTGACGCCAGATTCAGGGAGGGCAGAGATCCGGCGGGGCTGGGGGAGAAGGAGCGGGTGGCCTTCGAGGTGAGGTGGCGGTGGCGTGGTGGAAACGTTGGCAACGGGCTGTGCGCGACGATGTGGGTTGTGTGTGATGGAGGGATTGGAGACAGAGAGGGGCGAGAGGGGCTGGGGGGGAGAGGGATGGAGGGAAATGAATGGAAAAAAGAGAGGGGCTTTTAATTTTAATAGCGTTTTGCGGCGACTATATAGCGCCACTAATAATATTTTAGTGGCCTCATATATATTACGACGATAATTTTCGCCGCAAAATTTATCTATTGTGGCGATTTTGGCATTTGATGGAAACGAAATTTTGATACAGTAAAAAATTTCTTATTGCAGCGGAAAATTCCTCCGCAATATCTATAAAAGTCGCTGCAAAACATAACACTTAATTTCTTCCTCAATATTATCCAAACTCCTGCTTTTAAGTCACCAGCGAAACTTAAATCGCTGAAAATAACTATTAGTCAAAGTATTTTTTTTTGCGTCCATCAAAAATTCGCTGGAAATATTTTTTTTGGGTGATTTTGAAAGTGAAAAAATCACTGCAAAAGACCACTTTGCAATTGTAGCAATTAACATACTTCATAACAAGTTTTTTAATATGCCGACGAATTTTTTCGTCACAAAAAGTGAATAATCGCTGCAAAAGACCAATTTAGTATTTGCAGCGACTACTATCGCTGCAAAAAGTTCAAAAATCGCTACAAAAAACCAGTTTCAAAATTTTATTTGAAAACTTCGCGACGATGTAAAAATCGCTGCAATTAAAGGCTTTTTGCAACGATTTTATTTCCAACCGACATAAAATCGCCGCAAAAAGCCTTATTTCTTGTAGTGTCAATTCTTTTATTCATTATTCATATATTAAGGACTCATGTTTGTGTGAAAGGCCAATCATAATTTGAAAGATGTAGATTGTGAGAAAATTAGGTCCTACACACACACATGCATACACACACATGCATGCACATTACAATGTATCTTACATTAAGAATTTACATGTCTTAGTTATAAATTAAGATTCTTGCGAGCGAGCCTAGTTCCCACTGATCTCTCTTAATGAACAGTAAATGCAACTTATATTGCAAGTGCAATAGGAACATGATATCATGACCTTGTGATATGAAATGTGAAAATCCGAGTACTTGTCCTAATATATATGTGGAAAGAGAAGTGAGTTGTCAATCGATCTGATCGATCCCCTTGTCTAGCTCCGATGGATGATCACCTAATTGATTATTAGAACGTAGGAGTGGGCTCCGACTCCGACGGTGTGGGCTTCGACTCCAACATGGTTGGAGTGCCCACCTTTGACCTCCGACTCCGACTAGGGTCAGAGGTCAAAAGCTACTCCGACTCTGACTCTGATTGGAGTCAGAGTTCAAAGCTTGAAGCTTGGAGTTCCGAGCTCCGATCGGAGTGAAGTGGGCTTCTTAGCTACTGGGCCCCAGTTGCCCTACTCAGATTGGGCTTGGGTCGTGGGCCCAATATCCAAGGCCCAAGTTTTGGCCCACCCCTATTTAAAAATATTTATAAAAAAAAACAGAATAATGTAAAAAAATAATTAAAAAAAATCTAAAATACTGTAAAAATAAAGTTAAAAAGTTAAAATTTAAATACAATGACTAAATCAAATTACAAATCGCAAACGATAAAATTAAATTTAAAATTACAAATCGCAATAAATTTAAATTTACAACACCAAAAGAAATTCAAATATGACATAGTCGTAATCCCCCGCATCAGTTTTGACAGCCCATGCATTTGAGTCGATGACTCGATAGTGATTTCTAATTTTCCTGCAAAGAGTTTTATTGATCAGATGCACTATCTTTTCTTTAGTCATTTAACTATAGACTTCTAAACTACCAACTAAGTGATATATGTCATAAAATAGGACACATTATGAACTCACATCACTCTCTAACTCTAACAAGTTTTGCATTATGGTAATTATGGTATTTGTTTCTCACCAATAAAGGGGTCATCCCACGGTGCGTCTACCTCAGTCATCCATAATTAGTCTGGGGTTCACAGCTAGATATACAAAATCATATAAATTATAAATTAAATAATGAAAACATTAAAATTATGTAAAAAATCATTTAAAATCATAAAGTTACATGATTCAAGCCTATAGCTCTCGGCATCAACGGTATCTACTCCAATGGGCGTTGAACTTAACCAGTTCTATGTGCAAACGAGGGCCTCGATAGTGGTTAAAGACAATGAACTCTGATAAGCATCCAAGACATGACCTCTGGTGCTAAACACCGATTCAGAGGCAATTATAGTGGTAGGAATGGCTATTACATCCCTTACTATTCAGAAAAGGACTGGAAACCGGTCATAATTCACCTTCCACCAAGTTAATAAATAGAATGTATCACTAGGTACATTGACATCTTCCATAAAGTAACGCTCAACCTCAGACATACACTGCATAATATTCTTCGATGCACGGTTTTGATGATATCGTCGTAGCTGCAATAAATTTGAACTTTGTGCATATGTGTCATCCCAGGAAGATGTTGAACTGGTCGGGCTTGAGGAGCTATCACCTTCGGTTGAAAATTGACCACTGTTGTTGTAATGGCTATATAAATCATCAATATCACATTTAAGCGATCTAATAAACTGATCAGCGTCCTAATTATCGAGGACATCCCTAATCCAATCTTCTACAATCACCAACTTTTATTGGAGGTCAAGGATCGCAGCCACAAATAATAATCTATTTATCTTCTCCACATTTCTCAAATATTTATTATATTTTTATTTTATCCTCATAGCCATTGCATTCAACAAACTCACACTGTCAGTACAACTCTCTTGCAAGTTGTTATAAAGCCCCGAGAGCTCGTCGAAGTACATGTTCCTTGTAAGATATTTTAACCCAGATATTCGCATAGTTATGTCATAAATAACTTTAAAAATTGAACAAAATACCTGACATTGGCCCAATCAATAGTGTTCGACGCACCAAGCCCCCTTCTCCCCCCAACTGACTCCAGCAAAGCATACCTCATGCCCCATCATCGACCTCCATCCACTCAAATGCTGTTTGGTACTTTTGCGCTACATCCAACATCATGTATGTAGAATTCCATCGAGTCGGAACGCCAGTTGTAACATACTGAAAGATGAGATTTCAAGTTGTTTGGTTATTGCCTTAAACTGGCGAAGTCATTGGGGAGAAGCCCTCACATATCTTACAAGGTTTCGGACTTTAATAATGGAATCATCAACCTCCTTGAACCCCTCAGAAACTATGAGGTTGATGATATGGGCACAACATCGACCATGAATAAATTGATTCTCACGAATGATATCCTGCTTTATTGTTGTATTCCGCCTGAACCAATTAATGGCAGTGTCATTCGCACTCGCATTGTCAATCGTGATACAAAGCACTTTTCTGATCCCCCAATCCTTTATACAGTCATTCATCTCCTTGCCAATTGATGAATCCTTGTGATCAACAATTTCTTTGAAGTCGATAATCCACTTCTGCAACGTACACTCACTGTCAATAAAGTGGGTTGTCATACACATGTAGCCCACATTTTGTATGGAGGTTCATGTATCAGTCGTAAATGACACTCTCTGGCCAGGGGCGACAAACATTTCCTTCATCGCTGCCTTCTCCTTGACATGTTTCTTCAAACAATCGTGTATCACAATATACTGAGAAGGCATGGGAAATCGTAGCTTTAAAGTGTGCACAAATTTGCAGAAGTTTGCCTTGTCAACTGTGATAAAAGGCATCTCATCTGTGATGATCATCTTCGCAAGAACATCCCTCAACATCTTCTCACCGTATTGAGGGATTGATAGCTTCTTAATCTGTGTGCTATCAGTGGCTGTAGAAGTCTCGTAACTCAGCTTTGTCTGATCAGTTACTACTAGCCCTTGTGTGTATCTTATACTGCTGGCAGCCCGTAAGATGTGCTATTAATACTAACTGCCTTACTTCTTCGAATGAAAACTGCATAGTGGCATCGAGTCTGCGGGTTCTCACGATCACCCAAAACTTTGGTGAAATGTTCTCATGTCCACGACCTTTTTTTAGTAGGTCGCGCTGGTGGATCGGCCTCAGCATTCATCAACTCCTCTTCCTCATTAAGCATATGAAACATCTTCTAAATCTATTAGGACTCGACTACTTGTATAGGAGGTAGCTGCTCTAGATGGGGGTCTACAACCTGAAGTACCTGTCGGTGACGAATCGAAGCAAAATGGTGTAGCATCCATAATTTGTGCAAATAATCTGAAACAATTAACAAACAACCGTCATTTAACATGTTATGAAAACATGTTGAAAAGGAAAAACATATGTATCTAGTCGTTTTTGTCATTTTAAAAATAAATAAAACACAAAAAAATGAACGTCTGCTCAAGCCACACTCAAGCGAAGGCTCAACTGAACAATTTGTGTGATGTTCGCTTGAGCCACACTTGAGTGAAGGCTCGATCGAACAATCTGTGTGATGTTCGCTAGAGCGACACTCGTGCGAACGTTACCTAGAACAAAAACACCCAATTTTTCCAAAACCTAAATCCCATAATTCTTAAATTTAATAGCCTAAAAATAGAAATCATTGAAATGAAAACCACAAATCATTGAAATGAACAACAAATCATACATATTTCACAAAGGGAGGAGGAGGAACAACAAATCTATTGGAGGAGGAATAACAAATCATTCTTACAATTTGTGATGAACTCCAGAAGGTGGCTCGCGGTGGTCTCAGGTGACAGTAGACGGCGGGGGAGGTGAACTCGTGTGGAGACAAAGGAGCTGTTGTGTGAAAGTGAGGGGGGGAAGAAGGGGGTTTTGTGTTTGGTACCCCCTTCTTGATGAAACGACATCGTTCCGCTGCGGAACGGCGTCGTTTAGTTACTTTATCAAAACGTCCCCTTTTGAGCAAAACGATGTCGTTCCTCTTGAAGTGGAACGATGTTGTTTTGATCATGTATTTTTTTTTAAAAAAATTCAGAGTTCGGAGTCAGAGTTCGGAGCCCACATGGGCTCCAACTCCGACTCTCGACTCTGAATTCTGCAAATCCAGACTCTTTCAGAGTCGGAGCCTCGTTGGAATTCGGCCGAAGTTGAAATCTCAGAAATTTTACCCACCCCTATTAGTACGTACCTAAGGAAGGAGTATAAAATATAATCCCACTTTCCATTCAAACGAACTTGTATTATTTATTTACTGGATTCATTCCATGATAAATTAGTAGAAAAAATTGTTACACATACAACTATATATGATTTTTTCTAAAAGAAAAATATGTTCTTTAGGGATCATAAAGTTCTAGTTTTTCTTAAAAAGAACATATTTAATTTTTAATATTTGGAACTAAAGTTTAAATTTTTATCATAAATCAAACATATAGGTTTTTAAAAGTATCGCTAATCACTACAAGAGATGACATTTTTTGGGACTAAAATTTTCGTCTCAAAAAATGTCATCTTCATCTCAAAAAAGTTTTTGAAAGGAAAAATTTTCATCCCTATTTCTTCTAAAAAATACCATCTCAAAAAGTTTTTGGAGACGAAATGTGACCGACCGATTCGAACGAAATCTTTATTTGAATGTTCAAACTTAATAAATTAGGTTCGAACTATAAAGTAACTATTCGGATGGGTTGTTAATTTAATTCAAACGACACAATTTTTTTATCCTCTTTGAATGAAGTGAGTGTTTAATGCTTTCTGATTGTTTGAACACGATGATTTGTGTCCGCATATAAAAAAATCCGATCGAATGTCTTGGAAAAGAGATTGAATTAAAAATTCTATTCGAACGATTTATTGTCCATTCTAATAAATATAAATTTTTTCGAACATAATAGTATATTTTCAAATGATCAATCATGTAGAGTGTTCAAACGTTCAGTAATCTATTTGAACTTGAGTGACGATTTCATTTTCATTTGAATGGTTTTGGGTTGCTCATTCGAATGGCGGCATAAAATATGTTCAAACGATAATAATGAATAATTACTGTTCGAACTGAAGATTTTCCATTCGAATGGTAATTACTGATACAATAAATGACAAATTTAAAATAAGCCATATACATTTAAAAATTATAATTAAAATATCAAAATTGTTCAAAAGTTGCAATAAGTCAAAATAAGTTAAAAGACATAAAGTAAGAAAATAAGTTCTAAGTTGGTGGTGGCCTAAAGTTTTGGGACATTATTAATTGCATCTGTTTGAATATTTTTTGGGATTGAATTCCAATCTCCCTCTGCACGTCTTGTTGTAATCACACATCCATATCCGCTGCCTGATGTAATTAATCCTCCAACTCTCGTTGCTTGGACTTCAACTGTTATCTTGAGCCTTCCTTCCTCAAAGTCTCGAAAGTTTTTATCGATCTGCTTCGAGAAGAGGGTGAGGTTGAGGAGAAAGAGTTCACGCAACGTCCTAAAGCCTTCAAATATCCAGAACGGGGTTCAAGAACCTGAGAAAAGATTTCAACACCGTTAACAAAAGATTCATCAGACGTAACATTTTTTAAAGTGAAACCCTCTTCTACTACGAAAAAATAAATAGAATAGAAAAATCATTAGAGATAATATAAATAATATAAATATAAAATTAACTTATATAATTCGCTTATGTTTCGAGATTGATCCAAATACCATCCCGATTTGCATGTGATTTAGCATACAATTGAGTCATATTATAGTTAGTAGGACTATCTTGTTACAACAAAAGGAAAATTTATGTTACAACTTCAATCACAATTGTTGATATGTTAATATTTATCGAGGACTAGTATAATGTTACCAATTTCTTTGATAGTTGATGAAAAGATCTAGAACCCACATGATGGTCTATCATTAAATTTGCTCTATTTACTTTGTTGACAATACTTCGATGTTGCAAGAAAAGAAACAACATAATTACTATATTTGTTTCATGCATCTAACATATAGCATAGAAAAAATATAGCAGCAAAATTACTTGATATGCTAGATCTTCAAACATATCACAAAGTTTCTCCCATTCGTCTGGGCGCATGTTTTGAAATGGGCTCTGACGTGCCTCTGTTGCATTATTAAACTTTTGATAGTGTTAATGGCACCACTTTTGTACCTCCAGAATGCATTATTATCAGCTCATCAACCACTACTCGATATTCTTGCAGGCCAAAATTAAGTTTAAACTCATGATTTGAATAATTAAGAACGATAAAAACAAATGTAAACTACTTATAAATTAAGTATTAATTAAATACAATTATTTTCTAAGTAGCTTATTATCAGGCAATGAGTTTTGATGTTGTTTTTCATATCTTGGAGAAGCTTGGCCCAGGAAGATGTAGACATGGCTGCATATATCTGAGTAAAGGTATCAACATAGGAAGCAAGTCAAGCTACTGGATCCCTAGAGCCACCGGTGTGATCATCAAGAATATCAACTTTAAATTTTCTCGCTTTTCGCACTTTTTCTACATAGACACCTCTAGTAACACCTCGATCTTGATGATGGCTTACAACATCTATACAATAATTAGATACTATAATATCAAAAGTAAAATTTATTTTTAAAACACTATTACTTAAATCATCACATAAACTCAAGTTTCTTTCTAACGTACCATGTTCTGGGTCTAATGATGTTGGCTCACCATCTATGGCAGGCAAACCAGTCGGGGAGTAAGTAATCGATGGAGATGACAAATAAGTTGCTTTGCGTTTGAGAGGCATATCTGTTTAATACTGTAATAAATTATTATTCACAAAAATATTCTTATTACAATAACGATACTTACATATAAACAAGTTTCATTCACTATTAGTTTCACTTGACCAGTCGCCCTCATTCTCACTAGACACTTCAGTTGACTTATGTTCTTCTAACAAGCCTCCCTCACTTACTTCTGGTTCAATATATTTTCTACGTAATAGAACCATATTATATTGGCTGATATCAACAAAACAATTGATGCCTGATTCGTTTTCTTGATATGCTTCTTCATTTGTTGGATCGTCAAATTCTTTATGTTATCTCTTTGCCTCTAGAAAGTAATCATATACATTCTTGGTGCAACTTCTATATCACTTACCATGGGTTTCTGTACTAAATAAAAAAACTTGATTTTCTTGGCAAGTGAGAACGAAAGGATCATCCTCATACCATGTGCGAGATGTGTTGACACTCACAAAATATTTATCATTACGCATTCACAACTTAAGATTTGAGACATCTCACAAATTATACTTAAACAACCAAACTATATGTTCCCCTAAGTACTTTAACCCAATGATATCTTGGATGACTCTGTAAAAGTCAATATTCTCCTCCCCGTCGCTTCCTTCAACAAAGACCCCACAATTTTGAGTTTTTTTATATCATTTTCTATTAGTTGTGTGAAATCTATATCCACACACCAAACATGCAAATTATTGAATATTCCGCCTGGATAGACCACGTGCCAAAGCATACAGTTCACTTGAGATGTCTTTTGAATTATCATTATACACTTAAATTCCTAGAGAGTATAACACTGTTTAGTAATACCATCTATTCAAACCAAGTGACGAACTCATATAAAAACCTGAGTGTCAGCACTCCACTGTGCAAATTCTATAAATAACTTCACTCCTTGTGCATATTCCTTGGAGTCTTTGCTAAGTCTATCTCTCAGAAGCATCCAATCCTTATCCATTGTATTTGCCTTAGTACACTACCGAAACAAACTGTAAAAGTCAATTTCAGGGATAGATATCATCACGAGTCTGTCTCACTGCTTGTATAGATAGTATAAGGTAGTTGGTCCTATTCCATTCAAGAGACTATTATCTACATCGCATATATACTTAGTCAAAATCTCTCATGTTAGTTAGAATCTTGGCAATGTTTCTCCATAATTTTCCAAGTATGCTAGTCACGAAAAGTGCTTGCATCTATCAACGGGTGAGACACTTATGGACCACATACCCGAAGAATGAAAGGAAACACATAACCAAAATCTCTAAACTAACACGAGAGTTCATACTGAATATATGTATTATATAGATAATAGAATCTCAAACTGTCTCCTTTGGAGAATTCAAGTATTGCACCCGAACATTCTTTATGAACAATAGGGCACAACTCTTGAATAGATCTAAGGTTAAATTGGATAGAAACTCAAACATGCAAGCACACTATATAAATTATAATATACTATGCTAAATAGTTTAAGAGTATCTACTCTAGTGATTTATGCAAAGTGTTCTAATTAAATTCTATCTTTTTGTGTTTATAAGTATACTATCCTTAATTAGAGTATAGGGCAATTTCTTGCACTTGGATATAAGCCATTTCTAATATAACCCAATTTCACAAATATCCAATTTCACTAAAAACCAAATTCACAAATAACCCAACATCACAAATATCCAACTTCACACATGATAATTTTCAGACATATAAAATTTACACTAAATATATGCATTTCACAAACATGACCAATATACCATTCACAAAACCAATTAAATTCATCAACTTCTCCCACAAATATTATGCTAAACCCACTTGCATAATTCAATCTCAAATTGTTTTCTAACAAATACAATACAACATACCTAAATTAAATTTCACAAACAAAAAATTCCTCACAACTTCATTCATAACTTCAATCCAACAAATTCTTATAAATATCTATAAATCCGAAAAAATTCACAAACTCCAATAATATAACTCCATAAAAATATATCACACCACATTCCAACAAATTTCTATAAATTCGAAATTCTATAAATTTAATCACAAACTCAAAATATACAATCAAATTAACAAAAGGTAACCAAATCATTACTCAAGGGCATGCAATCTAAAAAATATATCAAATTCCCAAAATCTATATATGAAAAGGCAATAGAGTTAGATCAGAGAAGTCACAAAAAAACATATCCATAAGCACTGTAATTCGAAATACCTTATTGGAAGAAAAAAAGTACAAACCTCAATAGATTTGCACACTATCAACACAAAATATCAAGTTTGAAATACTCTCTTGCTCTACCCCTCATTCTCGGTCTCACCCTCCGAATAACAAGAAAAAACTTCTCAATTGGTTTTGCCCCAGACGGGAAGTCTAGGGCGCTTTAAGTTATTTTTCGCGTTTGAACGCTTATTTACGCGTTCCAATGCAAATTTTTAGAATGTCGCTCTAGTTTCCGTGCTCTTTATTTTAGCCTAGAAATTGTTTGAATGAATATTATTTTGTTCGAACTACAATAACTGAATATTTTTCAACATATTTCCTCAAATCTATGTGTTAAAGGAAGGAAAATGTTCTCACGTATATGACCTCGCCTGACACACCTTGGTGATTCTGTTCAAATGGTTCAATATCCCATTCGAATGACCAACGTTTCCATTAAAACAGTGTAATATATTAATGGCAGCAATTTGTCTTACCAATCCTTATGGCAAACCCTTTAGTTTGAATGCTCGTATATTGCAGTCAAATATCCGTTCAAATAGATCCATACACAGTTAGAATAGCTCCATAAACCGTTCGATATTATTGTTTCTTTTTTATCATTTTATTTTATATGCACAATAGATTAGAGTATAATTATACTTGTTATACTAGTACAGTTATATTATAATTATATTTGTATTATAAATATACTTATACTAGAGTATAATATAACTATATTTATACTATAACAATATAACTATACTATTTATAATCTAATATCGATATGAGATTAACTGTAATATAACTAGTATAGAATATTTAGTTAGATTAACTAAGACAATTATAACTATACTAGTATAACTATAATATATACTATTATTAATATAATTATAATGATACAAGTGTAATTAACAATAGAATTGTAAATATACTAGCATAACTATATTAGTATAACTGTAATATAAATATAATATAATTGGGGGTATAACCGGTCTGGTTCGGTCTAATTTTGTAAATTTTTTATAACCGAACCGTTATATACTGATTTTCAAATTTAAGAATCGATACCAGATCGATTCACTACCTAAATCAAAACTTTAAGTTTTTTCAATTTTGGTCTGGTCCGGTCCAATTTTTCTGATTTTACGGATTATTTATGTTAGTAATTATATGATGTTTACATATGCTAAACTATTAGTCTATTTATACTATAGTATAAATACATTATTTTATAATAATTAACACATACTAGTATAGTATATTTGAATTTAACTATAGTTTATATAAGTTCTATACTTTTTATATGAGTATATATGATCAAGTGTGTAAAAATATCTTTACAAAAAGAATATATATATATATATATATATTATAATTTATTATGTCAAAAATGTGTTTATCCTTGAGATATATATATATATATATATATATAAGTAAGTTTATATTAATAACTTAATATTAATGTTTCTGTTTAAGATTAAAATTTTATGTTATATTATAAGATTAAAATTTATATGTTATATCAAATTTTACATTAAAATTTATAAGATTAATTTTATGTTATATCACTTGTTATATTAATTTTATATTATAAGATTAATGGATTTGAATAATAAGATTACAATTTCATGTTATATTAATTAATAATTTAGCATGTAATATATATAATATAATAAAAAGAATTATAAATATATATACCGATCCGATTCTGTTTAAATTGGTTTTCAAAATATGAAAATTAATACGGCACCGGTTTAGGACTGATTTTGGTTCTTAAGAATCGATATCGCACTGGACCACTTAAAAACCAAACCGAACTCATCGATTCAACCAATTTTCCCTTTTTTTACACCCCTAAATATAACTATACTATTTATAATCTCAACTTAGATATGATATTAACTATAATATAACTAGTATAGAATATTTAGTGAGATTAGCTTATACTGTAATATAACTATACTAGTAGAGAAATAAGTCTAGCACTATAAGAGTATAAAGTCAAGTACTTATATATCCTAAATTTATCGGTACCTTTTATGGATGGCTCCAGCGCCACTAGGACTGTTCATCCGGGTTCCAACCCGGGAACCCGGGTATACCCGGCCCGGGACCCGGGTTTCAAACCCGGGCCGGAACCGTGACCGGGTTGATCCGGGTCAGACCCGGGCCGGAACCCGTGTAAATCCGGTTTTTTTGAAACCCGGATTCCGGGTTGAACACGGATTTTTTTTTTTTTTTTCTTTCACAAAAGCTTTTTTTATTATTAATTAGACTTCAATATTTTGATATTTTGTCTCCATTTAGAATTTCAAATCATATTCTCAATACAACATAACCTATAACATTTCATGAGCCTATAAACAATTAATTAAACTTTTTAACTAAATGCATGTAAAAATAAAAAAATCAATATTCATCATATAAAATGCATGCGACATACAAGATGACAATAAAGGTCATATTACATTGTTTGAACTAATTTGCTAAGAATATTACAAAACACATACATTACTTTAATTAAACTCTAATACATAAAAATCAGAAATTTTTACAGAATATTAGGCAGCACCATTTTGGCAAACAGTTGCAGGTTTTGCTAGGGGGCTTCTTCTTGGCAGGAGCATCAAATCCATAAAGTGCTTGCCTTCTAAAAACACATCCAGTCCCAACATAATCACAGTCAATATGGGTCCTTGTTGATCTGCTTTTGGTGGAAAAGTTAATATAATGATCACAGTCAATGTTCAGAAGAATCTTCATAGACATATCATATATTGCATAACATAATTACATGGCTCTACTAAAATGCACACAAAAGACAGAAAATTGCTCAAACACAACCCGCATATCTCCAGCTTTCTGGAAAAGGTATTCACCTATAAGGATGGGATACATATGATTTCTTAACTTGTGATAATGCAATATCAAATTAAATATAACAAAAGAGAAGTAACCAAGAAGCAAATTTTGATTGATCTAGTGGTACTAATAATATGTAGTGATGTCAAAATCAAAATAGAACTCGAGATGCATTGATGTCCTCTATCAATGTATTTGAAAATTGAAACCCTGAAATTATAAAAAATAAAAAATGAAGAATGTTGAAACTTGACATTAGTTTATTTACAAAGTAGACATGAGACAAAGATATAGAACATATCATCACTGATGCAATTAACCAGATAGCTTCATTATCAGATATAATTTGTAAGCAGAGATGATGATATGTGAACTAGAAAACTTTAGCAGTCCAAAAAAGCAAATAATTTCCAGGAAGGTTCAGTAATTTTTATCAGGTAGGTTCAGAAAACTACCATGTTTTCCTACTTATGGTACCTTTTCATGTCATTTAAATTAATACAAAAAATTAGGTAAAAAACACTACCTAATTTGATGTGCCTTTATGTACTCCTTGCTGCTGAAACCACCATATACGCCAAGTGCTACCCTTACATCCCATCCTGTTTCTGCAGGATCCCTGTAATGTGTTTCTAATGTTAGCCTTTTTTTTTTTTTTAATTTCTCACTCTTTAAAAGATAACTGTGAAGAAAATGCAGTACTGAAGACAACATACAGCTTTTCTAGATGAGAACTAAGGGAAGTACTGCACTCTATCATGTAATATTAAATATACTTAAATATTGTCCAAAATAGTTGTTTTGCCACTGTTTTCAAGTGTTCATATATCCCACTGTAAAGGTTTAACTTTCAACAATCATCAAAGCACCTCAAGCACGCAGAGAGACTTTGCTTAGCACAGTACATCGATTTGTTCTAGGATGCTTATGGATAATGAAAAACCACATTACAAGCTAAAACAGTTCCTCAAAGCAAATAGTTTGCCGCATGATTCTTAATAGGCACACACTGCAGTTGCCATTGAAGTAAAGGACACACAAACTTGAAAGCCCCTTAACTCAAACTTGTTTGCTTGAAAAGCAATATAGTGTGTAGCTTATATCTTTAAATGGGTATAACCAAAACCGAACATGAGAGGATATATTTTAGGCGAAAGCACAGAATCATAACTACACAGAGAGAGAGAGAGAGAGAGAGAGAGAGAGATAGAGAGAGAGAGTACCCAAACAATGCCCTAGAGGGAAAGGCCGACGGTGACCGAGATGCAGCGACCGAGATGCGGCGAGGACGAGCGGCGGACGGTTATGGGGTCACGGCTCACGGGGTCACGGGCTCAAGGGGCTTAGGGTTTCTGATTTGGTTTTCGCAGCTTAACGACAGAGCGAGCGAGGGAGAGAGACGCAGAAGGGGGGGGGATGAATATAACCGGTATCAAAACGGCGTCGTTTTGATACCGGTTTTTATTAAAAAAAAATAAGGATCCGGGTACCGGGTTTTAACCCGGTACCCGGGTTTCAAACCCATATCCGGACCGGGTTGGTCCGGGTTTTCAAATCCGGGTTTTGGCCCGGGTTTGATCCGGGCCGAAACCCGGAACCGGAACCCGGAAAACCGGGTTCCGGACCGGGCCGGGAAAAAACCCGGCCCGGATGAACAGTCCTAAGCGCCACCATAAATTTATGGGAAATACTTTAAATCTAAATTTATATATCCTAAGATCATAATTAGGTCGTTCCATGCACAAATGTCAAGTAATGAACAAATTTGAATTTATATTTTTGGTCTTTAATCATTAATATATATAAATTTATCTTGTTATTAATATTATATTTTAATATAAAAAATCATTAATCACTAAATACATATTTTATTTTATATGCACAAATCTGATTATTATTAAATTTATTCCATGAATAAGTTATTTGAATATATTATACGTTTGTTTGAACGGGAATTGTTGGTTTGAACTTTTAAAATCCGCTTTCTCCGTTCTAACTTACAAAAAACTAGTTTGAACTTACTGTACGCATGTTCGAATATACTGAGTCCTTGACAAAAATATTTAATCCTCATGAATTTTGCTGAAAGCTTCATGAATCAACTGTTCGAACAGACATTTTTTGTTCGATCAAAACTATATAAGTCCTCATGACTTTTTCGAAAAGCTTCATGAAGCAACCGTTCGAATAGATATTTGTTGTTCAAACAAAAATATATTAATCCTCTTTAAATTGTTTGAACGTATAAAATACTATTTGAACAGATCAATTCGGGACAGATATATAACCAAGAAGCATCAAATCGTTCATTCGCCATATCTTCCCGTTCAAAACCACCATTCACCGTTCGCCACCACTCTCCGCCGCAAACTAACCTAAGGCTGCCATTTAACAGGTTATAATCCTTATCCCTTCATTCTACGTAGTAAATAGGCTTGGAAAACGTTAGTTGTGTGTTGAAAATTAGGTTCAAAATTTCTCAATTCCATCTGTTCATGACTTTCTCTTGTTTTCTGGCAGCTACACATGGTGTTTGTTCGTGTAAACGATGATTTGAGGTGTGGGCTTCACTCTATTGAGGTTTTTATGATCAAAACTAATGAATCATTGGTTATTATTCGATTTTGAGTCGGCTCAGCCATGGATGTTCATGTATGCGGTATTTTATTCGAACAACCTTCAAGCTATTCGAATGCTTTTTTCCAAATAGCACATATCAGTTAGTTTGAATGAGACATCTCACATTCGAATTGTCTAAGGTTTGTACAGTCGAACGGATTCAAATTAGTTCGAATGTCCAAACTGTTATTCTTTGTGTCCGAACATGTTACCACTCGTTCGAATGCTCTGAGGTTTGTGCATTGGAATGGATATGAATATGTTCGAATGGTTTATGCCAAATGACACTTCTTTTAGTTTGAACATGACACAACTCGTTTGAATGATCTGACGTTTGTTAGTTCGAACAAATTAAAAGCTATTCGAACTGTTAAAATTTTTTTGTATTAGTTTGAACGTATGAACACCCGGCCAAACTATCCAAGTTTTGTTTGTTAGAACAGATTTCAATATATTCGAATGGTTTTTGCCAAATAGCAAATCTTTCAGTTCGAACGTAAAACACCTGTTTTGACTGCAAGAATTAACCCATCATTAGATGACTATTTGAACATAAATGTAACATATTCTAATGTTAAGTTAATGTTCAAACACATATTAGGCATCGTTCGAACGATTTTACTCAGTTCGAACACATAAAATTATAGTTCGAACGTATCTCCTTCCCATGGAAACTGCCCATAGGATGATGCTCTTCAAACTATATATCTATTTGTTTGAACGTTATCCCTTTACATTTGAATATGTTAAATTTATGTTTGGAAAATGTTTGTTTCTATTCGTACGCTGCTCAGTATAACATAATTACATTGTTCAATTATTGGACCTATTTATAATTGAGTATTTTTTTTTTCTAAACAGTGAATTCATGGAATATGTTGGAAGAAAGTGTGGAAGGGAGGGGCAACCTAGCAATGAGGCTAGTAATATGAGAAGACCCCATATTAGTTGAGCGAGAGATCATATCAGATGACTTTCGTGATTTTGTTTGGGAAGGAAGGAGTCTGTCATCCATCATTCACGATATAGGATGTGGTCCGATCTATATGTAGGATATAGGATGAAGGGGGTCACTAGGATTTCGGATCCAAGCAAGACCACCACCATCCCGCCCGAATGTTCAACATTTCTTTTGAGAGAGTTCCTTAATAGGGAAAACTAGGGTTTTTCCAATAAGGAGAGGCCGAAACTAAATGAAGAGATTCCCACCTTGTTTCTAAGGAATCTCGGCCACCATGTATGACAAGCACCATGCACACATGCACATGCCTAAGACCTTGCCAAAGTTAAGGGAAAAACATGGCCATATTTAACCAAGGGCCTCTAGGCGGAATGCTTGGAGTAATCACCATGAACAAAAGAAGCCCTAGCACGACTACACACGTGGATTAAGGTTAAGTCTTCTTCTAAGCGAACACTTTTTACAACTTGCTTGATTATATTGCTTTGCTTTGGACTTTTGTAAGTGGACTCTCAACCTACTTTGGATAATATTTATATATGCTGTGTGAATTTGCATTCGTGTGTTATTTCATGATCTAGTTGAATGGATGAAATCTCTTATTTCACCATGCTCTGTGTTCTGTTCTATATAAATATATGTTTGCCATGTTGGTTGTTGGTTGAATAAAATCTCTTATGATGCGATACTCTGTATTCAGATGATCTATATAATTATGTTGCCATGTTATTTGATGATGTATATCAAACATATTAAAAGTTATAATCTCATGTTACTTTTGTAAAATCTTGCTTGCAAGTGCTTATGTCTTTCGGCCAAGCATAGTGAATGATGTGAAACTGTTTTATCATTTGACAAGTGTTGAATGCCATTGTTCATATGTGTAAACCAAATATTCACATGCTCTAATATTTTCAAACCATAACCTGAGATGTTCAATATTTGACTACATGATCGCATGACTCACGTCATTCAAATGTTCATATGGTTCATGAAAAGAAACGTGTTATAAGTCTCATGTCACATGCATTTGGGTTGCAAATTATTTTCAAAGAAAATAATCTATACCTGTTTATCACAACCCCAAATGCTAGGACGGGAGAATATCCTGGCGGAATCCTCTGTCCACTCTGGAGTGACTAAAATGGAGTAGTAGCCCTCAGGTCGACAAAGTATCGTCAACAAACCTCGAATGGATCCTTGTGGAAATGATACTGGAGTGGGATAGCGTCTAAAGCTAGTGGGTGCCTCACATGGGTTATATGCAGTGAAGGCGAATTATCCAAACTGCCACATAAGTTAAGGATTATGACGTAGTCATCACGGTCAAGTGGGATGTTGGATGATGAGGTAACTAGTGGGGAACCAACGGTGCATAGGGGAGCTATAAGGTGTCTAACTATATGTTATGAGAAGTGAACAAGGCAATGTGCTTAAAGATATGTTACATGTTTATTGATCAAAATGAAAAGATGGAAGAGCTGTTTTATTTTAAAGGTCAAAGTTGCATAAGGAAAGTTTTACGTCAAGTACATGTCCATGCATTCGTTTCATGGTTTGCCTTTATATGCCTATGTTATCTGTTCTACGTTGCATGTTTACTTACTAAAATTTCTCGAAATCTCACCGTTGTAGTTTCTACTACCATTCCCAACCTAGAATGGTAGAAGTTGTGGCAGGTACACAAGATCTTCTAGAGCAATGAATGAGATTAATGAGCTGATAGAGGATGAGTTTATGGTAGAGGCCCGTTATAATTTTGCTATTGCCATATTGAAGCTCACGGCACAACGTCTTAAGGACATGCTAGAGCCTTTAAGAAGGATGACAACGGGATCAGTTATCCGAGCCCGATGAGGCCTCTAAGTTAAAGGAGCACATGGATTTTGTGACGGGATATCTTAAACAAGCTAGGGATTACTCTGTTGAGGGAAAGGAAGTTGCTTCTAGCTTGGGACTTCTTGAGCCAAATCCCCTGTAGACAAGGGGAATTTTCTTCAGTGTAACTAGTGATGGGACCATAGTACTATTGAAGTTTCCTGTTTCTTAAATTAAGGTTTAATCTTGGAGGTCTCTTTTTTTTGGGAGAATTCAAACAATATCTATTTTAAAAATATCTTGAACAAGTGAAATCTTTTGGGATGATTAGCTTACGGTACTATGCTATTTTACAATTGCTATAAATCTTACTTAGTTATACTCGACTTTTTCCGTTGCGATTTATTTCATACTGCTAGTATATTATAGGTGCATTAATGCATCCTAACTGTCATGTACGGGGGTATATAGCCTTGAGTTACATGTCCCGATACTTCAGTCACCGTCCAATCCCAAGCGAGGGCTAGGGGCATCACAATGAGTTCTATCAGGCTATATCAGAGATGAGGGTTGATGTCAAGTCGTTCACTTTTTCCTTTCGGGAAGTTAGTATTACATTCTCACCAGATAGTATCGTTGCATTTCTCAGCATTCTCTATGAGGTAAGTGCATACCCTGTGTTGCCACCTGTTGTAGGGATAGATGGTGGCTCCAACAAATGATGGTTCAGTAGATAATGAGGTTCGTCGGTTGATGCTAGACGATTCGGCTCCTCCATATGATGGCAACAAGGTCATCAAATAGGTAGATTATGAAGCATTCTTTTGCATTTTAACTTTGATTGTCTCATACAATATTAATCCAAGAAAGCACAAGATAGATTTCGACATTGAACATGCTTGACTAATGTTACGGATAGCAAGAGGAGAGCCGATTAATATATTTCTATACTTTCTTATCCGCATTCGATTTGAGTCACGGTATTTGACTAGAGGTAGTCGACCATATGCATTGATAATCTTCAACCTCCTAGTTAAGTCAGGGGCAGATGTGCTTTTGACAAAGTGGATGCACCCACAGATCGACCCGCTTAATAAGATCACTTTCAACAAGAGTGAGGGCCACTTGTGTAATAATCGTATTAATGTTGTGGCGGCACATGGTAGCATTTAGAGTGACCCATCTACTATGGATGTCGGACTACTATAGAGGCTACAGAGACTAGTACCAGGGACATGCGATCTCTTTTGGAGGAGTATCGCACACTTTTGATCCAATACATGGAGAGGATTGTGGAGAGGATCACTGTGCCCATCATTACTCGACTGAAAGGACTTGAGGCACGCATGACTATGATGTAGGAGAATCTCGAGAATCTATCAATGTAGTTTTATTTTGTATCGAATATTTGTTGTCTCGAATATTGTCACTTTTGAATAGTTATTATTTTATTACATATAACTTGTATTAAATATTTATATTTTTCCTTATCATTTAGCGATATAACAAATCAATTTTGTGGTTAATTAAAAAACTTTATTTGCAAGTTGTTATTTACCATAAAAAACTAATAATTTATATTTCCAATTAATTATATTACTTTTATGTGATGACATATATGATCTATTTTAATTAACCACTAAAAATAATAAACAGTAGGTAGATTTTTCATCTTTTAGAAATAAAAATTAATAAATTCAAATAATGAGTATTTTTAAAATTTTTGGATGCCTTAAAATAAATTTCTATAAAAAAGGTTATTTTAATTTTGTTCATCACAGTTTGAACCAATGTATGGAGCTTCTGAATGGTTTACAACTCCGTTCGAGGTGAAAATTTACGTTCAAATGAGATTTCAAACATCCCCGCTAGAATTGAATATAATTTCTAGATAAAAATATCGTTCAAACTATCATCTCAACATTTGAATGGAAAATACCATACCATCGAGTGGTCTCAAACTCAATTCGAACAAAAAATGTCTATTCGAACTAGGTGCAACCCTCCTCGCTACAAGTGTATAAAACTTCCCGCCACAAATATTGTTCAAACTTTTATCGCAACGTTTGAATGTAAAATACATTACCGTTCGAACGCGTTTCACTTTTGGACGTTATGTTTCATCCCATAAGCTATAATTCGAACATATGTTTATCAATTCGAAAGGATAAAAAATAGCATCCATATTTTGGGACAAAATTTAAATTTTGTCTCAAATAACTACTATTAAGAACGAAATTTAATTCATCCCTAAAATGTTTCGTCTATAAAAACCAAATTTCTTGTAGTGAATATAGAATTTTTGGGAGTTAAGGGATTATTTCAAAATCTTGAGTCTAACAAAAGAAATTCTTACATTTATTTTAATATGTATAGGTATTATATTTTGGGGATTTGATTTTGTTCTCCTACTACTTTTTAGGGTTGCCCTTTGACTCCGCCATCACACATTTGATATTTATTAGGTAAAATTAATCTTGATATTATGATTAATTACTTGAAATTTAACTATATAATTTATTTATTTTTGGTGGAAGGAGGACGAAACCTCCAGGCTTTATTAGTAAACCCTCACTTTTGACAGATGAATACCGCGTTTATAGCACATTCCAATAAAATAACCTTATTACCCATCAACCACAAAACAATAAACTTAAAGGAACCAATTCCCAAACTATTTACATTAACAAAGACGCAAATAAAGTATAGCCAATTTATCCATACGAACCAAACGTCTAAAATAAGTGGGAACTTGCAAAAGAGATCACCAAACGTGAGTAGCACCATGTGCCCCCAATTCGCCAAATAATCTGCCGGGGCATTACCTTCGAGGTATATATGCACAAGGAAATCACCACTTTGAATAATATCCATAAGCTCATCCCAAAAATCTTTTAAGTACCACACACCACACCTTTGCCGACGAACCCAATTAACACAAAGTAAAGAGTCTGATTCCACATCAACATGTTGTATTCCCAGCGCACAACAATACCGCAATCCAATTAGCATAGCCTGCAACTCAGCACAATTATTTGAGCATGTTCCAAGGTGCCTCGAAAAAGCTAGACAAACATCACCATGTGAATTCTGAATCACAACGCCTACACCCAAATTACTAGGATTTCCAACCCTACTTCCATTAACATTTAACTTGAATCTTCCAGCCAATGGATGAAACAAGCCACACTTGTTGCTTTTTAACTGGAATAACAGGTAAATTTAATTCTTTGAGCCAAGCTTCATTAGCAAACGATAGTCTCTTAAATGTTGAAGCCATCTTCTGCAATTTCCCCAAAGTCACTCGGACCAACCAGCACACCTCATCAGTGGAAATCAGTTTACCTTCCATCCTTGCCTTACATCTCCGTTGCCACAACCTCCAAGAAATAATACAAGGAAGTGTTCCCAGTATGCTGCCAGCTTGCGACGAGCAGGAAGCTCTCTTAAACCACAACAAAAAGTGTCAAACCATATTCTATTAGGATTATAAGGAACACCCAAAATGCAGAAAATCTTTTCCAAACCACCAACGCAATATCACCTGCCGCTAGAACATGATTCAAGTCTTCCAAACTCCCTCTAGCACAACAATCACATTTAGAAGGAATAGGATTTCCCACCCTCTCAACTTCTCATCAACACTTAAACAATTATTCATTACTTTCCACATAAGAATAGAGATCTTTTTAGGCAAAGATGCATGCCAAACCCAAGAGGACCAACTCACTTCCGGAGCACGAACACGAATACAATCCCATACACTCATCATTGAAAACCGCCCATCATTATTTTTAGTCCATACTAAAATATCCTGCCCAGTTTTATGAGATCCCAAAAAAATTATAGATTTCATCTGCCCTCTCAATACTAGCCAACCTCTCCAACTCATCAACATCCCAGCCATTCTCTACTTTCAATTCGCATAACTTCAACTTCGGCTCCTCAAGCACCTGATTCTCATCCGCAAGAAGTCCCCCATCCATCCAATTTTCAAACCAAAAATACAACTTCCCTTCCTGAACCTTCCATTTTGAATGTTGTAAAACAATAGGGATACAATTAATAACCATGCACCAAAACCGTGTTCCCTTCCTCGGATCAATCAAAGACACATGTTTATCACCAATATATTTCACACGAAAAAAGCAACTCCATAAATCATCACCTGTCAAAATCTTCCAAGCAAATTTTGCATGAAGAGAGGCTTGAATGTATTCAAAGTTCTAAAGACTAATGCCATTTTCCTCTATTGGTTTGCACATTTTCCCCCATGAAAACTATTTCTTTTTTCCTTTCCCATACTTCTCACCCCAGAAAAAAGAACTAAACAAACTGATTAATAATTTCCAAAACTGATTTAGGAAGCTAAAGAATAGAGAGGAGATGAATGAGTAAACTTTCCAGAACATGTTTTAGAAGAATGCGTTTACGCCCCCTCCCCCCTAGATAAACATTTCATTTCTCATCCCTCAATCTTATCCCTCACCCGAGGAATGAAAGGATCCAAATGTCTCTGCAACAACTTACCAAACACAATAGGAACACCAATGTATGTAAAAGGGAAGGAACCTTCTACAAAACCAGTGAGCCGGAGGAGTTCTCTTTTTTGCCCAGGAGTAAACTGCTTGGCAAAATACACAGCATTTTTATCCTTGTTAACACATTGCCCAATCCAATGCTCATAAATCTCAAGCACATTCATCAATCCCTTCACAGACTTCTTACTTCCTTTAGCAAAAATGAAAATATCATCTGCATAAAGAAAATGTGTATAAGAGGTGTACCTCTTGGATGAGAGAAATTTCCAATCTTTCCACACAAGAAATACTTCTTTAATAACCGGGATAAGACTTTTTCCATAATAATGAAAAGGTAAGGCGAGAGAGGATCTCCCTGTCTCAACCCTTTACTGCCCTAGAAAAAACCACGTGAAGTCCCATGCATCAAAATAGAATACCACAGAAAGGAAATACAAATTCTGATCAACCCATGAACTGAATCAGAGAACCCAAACACCATCAAAACATGCAATAGAAAATCCCATTCCACCCTATCATAGGCCTTGGCCATATCAATTTTAAAAATAACATTCCCACCCATCACCTTTTTATTAACAAAAGGAACCATTTCTTGGGTTAAACTGATATTATAAAAAATGCTTCTTCCAGGAATAAAAGCACTTTACTCAGTAGAAATCATGGAAGGTAGCAACTAAGGAAGCCGATTAACTAAAATCTTGATATAGATTTTATAAAAAACTGAGCATAAGCTTATGGGCTGAAATTTATCAAAACCTGTCTGTTGAGGAACCTTAGGACTAAGCACCACAAACGAAGTCGTGTAAAACCTTGGAAGAAGAACACCACAGAAAACTCCCTTACCGCTTCCACCACATCCTGATAAACAATCTCCCAACATGCTCTATAAAACCCAGATCCAAAACCATCCGGTCCCGGACTGCTCTCAATAGGGATGCTAAAAATCATTTGTTTAACTTCATCAACCGAAGGTAATTCACACAAACAAAAATTATCCTCCTCCGAAATAACCGAATCAATCAACCCTCCCAAATCTGGAAGCCCCACTCTAGAAGATTGACCCAAGAACTCCGAGAAATAAGAAACCGCACCATCATGAACCTCTTGAGGAGAATTTAAAACAACTCCATTTTGAAGCTTCACTCTAACACCTGAGACTGTTTCCTCATTTTAAGCAAAGTATGAAAAAATCGAGAATTTTTATCACCTTGCTCCAACCAGTGAACCTTCGCACATTGAGCCAGCCGAAATTCTTCTCTTTTTCCCAAGTACGAAGCTCAATTTTAGAAGCAATTAAATCTTGCTCAGTATCCTTATCATATTGCCCTAGCAAACGAGATTCTAGCTCTTCTATTCGAAGCCCCAACTCATGCATATGGTGATCGGTCCAACCAAAAACTGATTTATTCCAAGCTTTGAGAACCAGCTTCATCCGTTTCAGTTTTGAGACAACCTTCGTGAGCCCAGTTCCGAACACCGCTTGCTCCCATTAATCCCTTACGCATCGGCTAAAATCAGGATGATCCACCCATTTGTTGAAAACGGAAAATAGATGGACCGTAAGAAGCAACATTGCAAGATAAAGAAAAGACCATTAGTGCATGATCAGATATAGAACGAGATAAATACAGGAATTATACGTGCAATCCAACGAAGCCCAACTCCGAGCTAACCCATGCTGTCCATTGCACCAAGAAAAACTCTTGCCCAAGAACTTCATATCTATCAATCCATAAGTATGAATCCAGGAATTAAAATTTGCCATAGCCACATTTGAACGAGGTCTCCTACCTCTTCTTTCAGTATCATTGGCTATAATATTAAAATCACCTATGATAAGTAAGGGAATATTAGAGATCCCATCCCTCTCCAAATTTGTCCAAAGACTCCGTCTCATCTCATAAGTACATTTCGCATAAACAAACGATACCTTGAACTATATCAAACCATCATAAAAATTGAAAGTGATGTGTTGATTACTCATTTTCTGAACACTAACTCTTACCTCCTGCATCCATAAAATCCAGATCTTTCCTTCCACTACCTCTTTCGACGTACAAAAATCATAACAAAGATTACGTTTAAGAGCTTCCATAGAATATGCAGAAGAAAACGGTTCAGCTATTGCAAAAACTTTCGGCTTATATTTCCTAACAAGTTTCTTTAATCAGCCTCTAGACGTACCAACCTCCCTAACATTCCAATATAAAATTGGACTAATCATAAATTTAACTTGGAGGAATGGGTGATAACCTATTCAGAACTTCGACCCTTCACAATCAAGTCTTCAATTTTTTTCTTCTTTTTATCATAAACTTCTGAATCAGACAAAACATCCTTACCCAGATGTGGCGCCCCCAATCCCCCTTATATAAATACACGGGGATCGAGACGCCAGGATGGTGACAACACGGTCACACATCCCAACGAAGTGCCAGTGTGTGTACATGCAACAGTGTATAAATAAAATAACGCAGCGGATAGTCAACTAAGTACCAGAATTTAAAATACAATTTAAATATCCGAAGAGGTTTAAAAGCAGTTATACAGTCATCCCAAATATATTACAAAAGGTAAATACATAAAAGACTAGGATAATAAATATCGATGCACGAGAGCAATCCCAGATCGCTCTCCCAACGGAGCCAAAGCCTAAGACTCATCATCCTCATCTGCATCAAAATCTGCGATACCATAAACGGTACCGCAGGTAAGTATAACCCAAATAACCACGTAATAAAAATGCATTAAATGCGACCAACATGCATGCATAAAAAGAAATATACATTTCTCTCAAAACATCATTTTTCCCCAAAAACGATTAATTTCAACACACGCCAAAAATCCCATTGGCACAAAAATAATCCGTAAAACATTTTTCCAAAAAAATGATAATTTCCAACACAAAACTCAACCATTTATCTGACACTGTAGGCGGGACTCACAGGCGGGACTCTACCACCGTCCCTACTTACCACCATCCCTACCACGTGCACCGTAGGCGGGACACAACCACCATCCCTACCGCGTGCACCGTAGGCGGGAATCACAGGCGGAACTCTACCACCGTCCCTGCTTACCACCATCCCTACAGTTCCTTTCCACACAATGAATACTTAACACACACAACGAATACTTAACAGAGCACTGTAGGCGGGAATCACAGGCGGGACTACACCACCATCCCTACCGCGTGCACCGTAGGCGGGAATCACAGGCGGGACACAACCACCATCCCTGCTTACCACCATCCCTACCGCATGCACCGTAGGCGGGAATCACAGGCGGGACTCTACCACCGTCCCTGCTTACCACCATCCCTACAGTCTCTTTCCCTATTTCTCAAACCAATCAATCCAAACAAATCCAATTTCTCACACATGAAATCCAATTTCTCACACATGAAATCATAACTTTTCCAAATCACACATGCACATGAATGCAATACGCGAAAACTCAGTTTCCTTTACAAACATGATCATGCATGAAATAATGAAATGTACATGGACCAACACAAATCCACAACCATCAATAACCAATAACCAATCCAATCAATCAAACCAAACAACTCCACTCACAAATCCATCCGACCCCCGAACTTCTCGAACTCAGTCCGGCATGTCAAACAAATACAGTGTAATATGTTAGTGCAAAAATACATTTAAATTACAAAAGTTCTTTGGAGAAATACTTACAGTGCAATATAACAATTTCCGAAGGATCACGAAGTTGAAAAAGGCGACGTCTGAGCAACACAACAGTGTAAAATACACTGTGGCCGTGGGTCTCAAAAGACCCACTTTTCAACGGAGACAAACGAAGACCCAAAAATGGTAGGGTAGGGCCTAGAGAGGTCGGTGAAGCCAATGGTGGTGGTGGTTTGCCGTGGGTGGCGGCGCAAAGGGTGGTTTTAGGCCAAAAATGCACAAATCGGAAATGGGTTTGGTGGGGCTTCACCGGTGACGGATCTGAGCCGGGGTTGGGTCCATTGGGTTGCCAAGAGGTCGAGGATGAAGTGGTGAAGAGATGGTGGCCAATGGTGGTGCGACGGCGGCGCAACGACGAAAAGAATGCCTCGGCTTCGTGGGGTGCGTGCGGGCTACCGGCGGCGAGGTAGGGGCTGGGATTTGGGGGGTGAGGTTGCCGGCCGGTGGGGGAGCTAGTCGGCCGGGCGGTGTCGCGCACGGCGGCGCGACGGCGGTGGGTTGGGTGGGAAGACGGAACGCACGGGGAGAGAGAGGGAGAGGCTGGGCTTCGCGCGCGGGAGAGAGGAAACCGAAGGAGAAAGAAGGAAGAAAAGAAAAGAAAGGGAAAAGAAAAGGAGGAAAGAAAAATAGAAGGAAAAGAAATGAGGTCCAATCCTCATAACTTGGGTCACAAAAATGATCCAACGGAAACGATTTTAAAACCACAAGTTAAATAAAATAATTTAAACGTAATGGTAAAGTCAAATTGAAATAATTAAATCCCACAGTAATTAATTTAAATATTAAAAGCAATTTAAATGCATAACAATAAATAAATATTAGGAAAGCACCTAAAAATAATTTTCACCAAATTAAAATCATAGAAATAAACTCACTAAAAATCAACCAATTTTAAAATAAGAGGATAAAATTTTGAATCCATAAAAATAATTCCTTCAGTAAAAATACACTAAAATACGGGGTGTTACATTCTTCCCCCTTAAAAAAACTTTCGTCCTCGAAATTTGTAGGGCCAAACATCACTCTAAAGCAGGATACCAAATACAACCAGAACACTCGTAAGAAAATCACACAACCTCCAACACCCAACGGGCATGGGTACAGCTTGCATAACTTTCCAAAACCCAAGAATAAACCACACATGGCATCCATTACGAAAGGTAAGATTAGACCCATACCTGCCAAAACTCCAGCGTCCTGAGTCTCTAGAATCTCGTCACCAGCACTACCAGGAGTCACCGCATACACCCGAGCCTGAACTAGTTGCCTCTGATTAGTCCTACCACCGCGATGACCACCCTGATTCCCTTGGGTCCGATTAGGGCACTCACGAGCAAAGTGCCCCGTCTGACCACACTCAAAGCACTGGTTCCAACCCTGACGACACTCGCCCTCGTGGGCTCTATTACATCTGCCACAAACTGGAGCTCGACCCCCAATACGTAAACTGGGAGCTGCCTGCGCTCGGGCCCCGATCCTTTGCACAAACTTCTGTGGCGACCCGGAGCTGCTCCCTTCACCATCAACATTTAGTCGCTTCTTACCCGGAGGGGAGCCTACCACAGCACCTCGCTCTCGCTCAGCAATAGAGGCCACATCGACCAACCTCTGAAAGTTCTGGATTTCCAGGCATGCGACCTGCCTGCAGATTTGAGGGCGCAACCCTTCTTGGAAATGTTCAGCCCGCATCTCTTCAGGAGCAATGAGGTGAGGAGCGAACCGTCCAAGCTCCATAAATTTCCTTGCATACTGCTCGACAGTCATGTCTCCTTGAACCAAATTATTGAACTCCCGAGCCATTTGCCGTCTCACAGAAGCTGGGAAGAATCGGCCATCAAATTCTTTCTTAAAACGCTGCCAAGACACAGCAGCCAAGGATCCCAACTCCATTTCCAAGAGTGACTGCTTGGTCTCCCACCAATTTGCCGCTTCACCTTGCAGCATATAACTTCCATATAATACCCTCTGGGCCTCAGTGCATCCACAGACTTCAAACGTTCTTTCCAGATCTTGAATCCACCTTCTAGCCCGTAATGGATCCTCTTCACCAGAAAAGACAGGGGTCCTATGCGCTAAGAAGCGCTCATAGGTGCACCCGGCCTGCGTCACCCTGTACTGTTCTCCTTGCTGTGGCCGAAAATTCTGTTGGAGGAACTCCGTCATCCTATTTAACGCCCTAGCCATGGCGTAGTTCCCATCACTCCTTGGTAACTCATCTTCGGGCACATCAGTTGGCCTTCTTGGTCTCACCATTTTTCCTGCCATAGCGTAACCCTTAACCCCACTTTCAACTTAAAACAAACTAAAATATAATTATAGTAAAATATATTTAAAATACAAGAAGATAACTCGAAATAAAATAAAATAAAACCAACAAAATATAAAAACATACAATAAATTAAAACCAATTATATAACATACTACAAACAAAATAATTTCAAATCACAACTTTAAAACTTTCTGGTACTGCACCTACAGGACATGTGGTTTTACCTAGAGCAGAACTGCTCTGATACCACCTGTGGCGCCCCCAATCCCGCTTATATAAATACACGGGGATCGAGACGCCAGGATGGTGACAACACGGTCACACATCCCAACGAAGTGCCAGTGTGTGTACATGCAACGGTGTACAAATACAATAACGCAGCGGATAGTCAACTAAGTACCAGAATTTAAAATACAATTTAAATATCCGAAGAGGTTTAAAAGCAGTTATACAGTCATCCCAAATATATTACAAAAGGTAAATACATAAAAGACTAGGATAATAAATATCGATGCACGAGAGCAATCCCAGATCGCTCTCCCAACGGAGCCAAAGCCTAAGACTCATCATCCTCATCTGCATCAAAATCTGCGATACCATAAAACGGTACCGCAGGTAAGTATAACCCAAATAACCATGTAATAAAAATGCATTAAATGCGACCAATATGCATGCATAAAAAGAAATATACATTTATCTCAAAACATCATTTATCCCCGAAAACGATTAATTTCAACACACGCAAAAAATCCCATTGGCCCAAAAATAATCCGTAAAACATTTTCCCAGAAAAATGATAATTTCCAACACAAAACTCAACCATTTATCGGACACTGTAGGTGGGACTCACAGGCGGGACTCTACCACCGTCCCTGCTTACCACCATCCCTACCGCGTGCACCGTAGGCGGGAATCACAGGTGGGACACAACCACCATCCCTGCTTACCACCATCCCTACCGCGTGCACCGTAGGCGGGAATCACAGGCGGGACTCTACCACCGTCCCGGCTTACCACCATCCCTACAGTTCCTTTCCACACAATGAATACTTAACACACACAACGAATACTTAATAGAGCACTGTAGGCGGGAATCACAGGCGGGACTACACCATCATCCCTGCTTACCACCATCCCTACCGCGTGCACTGTAGGCGGGAATCACAGGCGGGACTCTACCACCGTCCCTGCTTACCACCATCCCTACAGTCTCTTTCCCTATTTCTCAAACCAATCAATCCAAACAAATCCAATTTCTCACACATGAAATCCAATTTCTCACACATGAAATCATAACTTTTCCAAATCACACATGCACATGAATGCAATATGCGAAAACTCAGTTTCCTTTACAAACATGATCATGCATGAAATAATGAAATGTACATGGACCAACACAAATCCACAACCATCAATAACCAATAACCAATCCAATCAATCAAACCAAACAACTCCACTCACAAATCCATCCGACCCCCGAACTTCTCGAACTCAGTCCGGCATGTCAAACAAATACAGTGTAATATGTTAGTGCAAAAATACATTTAAATTACGAAAGTTCTTTGGAGAAATACTTACAGTGCAATATAACAATTTCCGAAGGATCACGAAGTTGAAAAAGGCGACGTCTGAGCAACACAACAGTGTAAAATACACTGTGGCCGTGGGTCTCAAAGACCCACTTTTCAACGGAGACAAACGAAGACCCAAAAATGGTAGGGTAGAGCCTAGAGAGGTCGGTGAAGCCAATGGTGGTGGTGGTTTGCCGTGGGTGGCGGCGCAAAGGGTGGTTTTAGGCAAAAAATGCACAAATCGGAAATGGGTTTGGTGGGACTTCACCGGTGACGGATCTGAGCCGAGGTTGGGTCCATTGGGTTGCCAAGAGGTCGAGGATGAAGTGGTGAAGAGATGGTGGCCAATGGTGGTGCGACGGCGGCGCAACGGCGGAAAGAATGCTGTGGCTTCGTGGGGTGCGTGCGGGCTACCGGCGGCGAGGTAGGGGCTGGGATTTGGGGGGTGAGGTTGCCGGCCGGTGGGGGAGCTAGTCGGCCGGGCAGTGTCGCGCACGATGGCGCGACGGCGGTGGGTTGGGTGGAAAGACGGAACGCACGGGGAGAGAGAGGGAGAGGCTGGGCTTCGTGCGCGGGAGAGAGGAAACCGAAGGAGAAATAAGGAAGAAAAGAAAAGAAAGGGAAAAGAAAAGGAGGAAAGAAAAATAGAAGGAAAAGAAATGAGGTCCAATCCTCATAACTTGGGTCACAAAAATGATCCAATGGAAACGATTTTAAAACCACAAGTTAAATAAAATAATTTAAACGTAATGGTAAAGTCAAATTGAAATAATTAAATCCTACAGTAATTAATTTAAATTTTAAAACAATTTAAATGCATAACAATAAATAAATATTAGGAAAGCACATAAAAATAATTTTCACCAAATTAAAATCATAGAAATAAACTCACTAAAAATCAACCAATTTTAAAATAAGAGGATAAAATTTTGAATCCATAAAAATAATTCCTTCAGTAAAAATACACTAAAATACGGGGTGTTACACCAGACACAAGGTTTCAACCTCTCTTTCACTATTAGATAGACTGGCCAATTGTTCTTCCACTATTGTAAAAACAAAGTCTTCTTTAGGCCCACTGGACTCCCCATACTTCCGCTCCAAAAATATCCGAGCCCCACTGGACCTCGCCGCTATCGTTTCATTCAAATCACACGTCTTCTCGACCATTGACAAAACTGGCAGCAAATCACCTCGATTAGTATTACCATCCTCCGTATTTTCATCCTGCATGCCTTTCTCATACTCCTTATCGTAGTTCTCTAACGCAATATGTTGATTCAGAGGCTTAACAACAGTCCCACCTTCCACATTATACATCCCTTCTGGCGCCTCATGCACTTCTTCAACCCTGATCAGATCCAACAATTTTGAATTTTCCAAAACCATCACATCATTAGCCTTTGCTTCCTCTTCCTTGGAGCCAGACGAAACAATATCAGCCTTCTGCACCACCATGTATTCCTGCCTCACAAGTTGCTTCTCCTTGTCCTTCTGAATTTTCCCCTTCTTACACGTTTTAGCATTATGCCCCTGCTTTTTGCAATGGATACAAAAGGCAGGGAATGTTTCATAAACAACCTCCTACAAATGACTTGAAGGACTCGCAGGCACACCAATCCAGAAAGACATTAAAGGCGCTTGACCTGTATCCAACTCCAAATAAACCCTCGCACCAACAACTCTCGTTGCACATCTGGTAGAATTATCACTTTGAATAAATCTACCAATAGGAGCCATGAGGATACGTAAAATTGAAGACTGGTAGAAATTTGAGGCCAATCCAGGAAGAAAAACCCAAACCGAAACAACTGAAGGTTCCTCCTCCTCATCAAAATTCGGAGTCTAGTGAAACGGCCCATATGGAACACCATCGATATAACAGGCCTCTCTCGAAAAAGCTTTTTTGAAATCCTTTTCCGTCGTAAGACGAACAAAAACATTATGGTGCTTTCTCATGGAAGAGACCATTGCCACACCTGCCAGACACCATTTATTCTTGATAAAAATGCGGATAGCATCCAGGGAAGGGCGTTGTATGAAGAACTTCAATACCAAAGAGAACCTACAAGGCTCTGCATATTTCTGAATCTCCTCCTTCGAAAATTGAAAATACACTTCATTGTCCATCACTTTTGGAGCCCTCATGGCCAACTGGATCTCTGGGATCGGCAAAGGAGTAAGAGCACTAATAGTGGATTCAATAAAGTTTGTCCAAAATTTGATTAAGAAATTCACTTTTACAAATTTAGCTAGCCACTTTTCAACAACACCAAATAACAGACTCAACAAATCTATCATTATTCTATTAAAATATTGATTTTGACATTTTCATTTATTTTAATTCTAATTATAATTTGAATATTTATTCGTTATTAAATAATGACACATTAGTTTTCTAACATTCATATTATTTCAATGCATAAAATTTTCCATCGATCTTTTTTTTTACAACGGTCATATTTTTTCAACTAATAATAAAATGAAACTAAGAACACGCAGATATTCAAAGAATTTCAAGAATTTGCAAGTTAAGGCAAAGATAGATAATCTCTCCTTAAAATATTGATATTAGGGAAAGTGATTTATCTGCATTAAATATAACCATTTCAAGGAAAACCGAGTGGAACGCGCTTTTGCTTTCGAGAAGAAATGAAATCGTACAGCAGAATGCGTGAAACGAAAGCACGTGGGAGATGAGATTTTTTATGCCAAAATAATATTTTGGCTAGCAGTTGTGGCAAAATAGATTTGGCCAGTGAAATTGATGAAAGCTAAAAATACTATAGCTTTGTTGAGTCCACTACAACTCTTTTTATGCAATTTAGTTAAATTTTGGCCAAATTTTAACTTTGTTGAGTCCACTACTAGTGCTCTAACAGACACAAGGTCTGCAAAAGATCTTGGTTTGGCTGCTAGCATAGGCTGCCAGGGCCCCCCGCGGCTGCCATGCAAAACTCATGTTAAACCCTAGTTCCTTGTCAAGTCAGGCTAATCTTTGTGCTGAGTCGTGTGTATATATATTATACGAGTATATATATACACAATTTCTTACTTTGTTTATGAAAAGCTTTGTGAAAAGTGGCCTGAGAAATCCAGAACATTTATATATAAGTTATTGTCATGAAAGAAAGTTATCTTTTATATTTGATGATTTTTCTCATCGAGTTATCTACATCAAGCTTTATCTGCAGATCTATGATCTAGCTTATACTCCAAAACCATAATAATTTCAGCAGTGATATTGGCTTCATCAAAATGCAAAAGTTTAAACTTTGAGCTACAGTACTGATTTTAAGTATATCTTTAAATTTGAAGATGTATTGTTCATAATCAAAAGTAATATTTTATTATAAAAACTAAAACCAACTTTTTTCCTGTGTAAACGGTGTACAGTAATACAATAGTTTGTTCTTTAAATAATAACCAATTAAATTCGTATAAGGTTAATACTATAAGCCAGTTATAGCTACAATAATTTTTATTTGTTATAATAATATAATATAATATTATTAGCTAAAAAATCCGATGCTCCCATCTAATTCCAGGTCAGCAAAAAGTTTCCGATGCTATCTAGGATGCCTTCCGTTTAATTTTTTATTATTACTCGTTGGGCTTTCTTTGGGTAATGTAATTGCAAAATATGAAAAAAAAAATAAAAATATTATTACTAGGAAAATAATATTATATTATTATTTTGATGAATCTAATGCCTAATCCAATATGGAGTTATAGATATAGAGGTTTTGAAATTATGAAAAACATGTACTTTTCTTCAAATTTTAAAGATAACTTTGATAACAAAGCAATGATCTTATTTATTAGATACTAAAGACCGAAACAGCTAACTAGCTAGGTTTTCTCTACATCAGAAAATTAAAATTAAAATTAAAATAGTCTCATATTCCTCAACCAATATAAAGAGACAATTTGTTAGTAATTTGTTATCAAACATATATATACATATATATCGAATTCTCATCGATTGTCCTTTTTTTACTTAATGAGTAAGGAATTTTTTTTAATGAATTTGTGATTTTTATTTTTTTTAAATGTTTAAAAAGTTTAAATAAATGTGATATATATATATATATATATATATATATATATATATAACAAGTAAGAACAGAAAACCGATCAAATTATAAATCAAATCTACCGACACGTTACGTACGTACTCTATCTATCCCTTACTCGATTGGACAACTGCATGCATGGTCCAATCTAATTTGGCCAAATAGCTAGGCTAGCTGTTCTCCGATTGGTTGATGCCACCAAACCATTTTTAAGTGTCAAAAAAGATATATATATATATATATATATATATATATAATTGTTTTTAACTCATTATCTCTACATTATATATTATACATAAGTTTTTATTTTTATTTTATTCTTACTAAACTAAAAGAATTCGAATTCTTCTACTCATCAATGATCATCTATAAATTACATATTTGATAAGAACAAAAAATAAAAAAAACCATGAGTAGTGTACTAAATATGTACACTTTTGTAATTTTGAGTAAATTTAAAGTTTTGTAAGCTAGAATTTTATTGTACTAAATATATACAAACAAATTGCCGAGATCATGCCTTAAAAATCTCATGCGAGATTCAGTGCGAGATCATTTCATAAAAAGAGAAGTGAGACTGAGAAAAATGGATGATTAATGGTGCGAAATATGCTCTGTGCTATTTATTTATTTGTGGTTTTATTCTTTCTCTCTCTTATATAACTATACCCATCTAAATCTACCCCGGTTCCATGTATGATCAATATCAAAATCAAACTCTGGAGGCTATTAAAGAAAGAATAATAAGTTTGGAAGGGTTCTCATTAGTTCTACAAAAGGATAATTAATTGTAGGATGGGAGATATATATACTTCGAACCAGATTAGAAAAATCCCTGAAACATTGGGATAAATAATTGTACTACATATTGAACTAAGGTTCTTTTTACCATGAACATCAAGTATGGGCAATATCCACATATCTTCCTTACATTTTTTTATAAGTAAAAATTTATTAATTTCAATAAGCGTAACCAAGTACACAGGGTGTATACAAGAGAAAACACCTATCTCATAATAGAGTACCCCTAATGACGAGTAAGTACATCCAATATACACCAAGCTCGATTGGGACAAAATGCTCCTCCCCACAACAAAGCAAATCATTGTAACTACCCCAACCCCTTGTTTCCACAAAACTAAGACACCACCCAACTCCCTTAGAAGCTACATTCTACGTACTACACTCGAAACTAATACTACACCCCTACCTACACTCCTACCCTTCCTCTAGTCTTCCCTCGACTTGAACTACCTACCTTAGGTCGTAGTTAATTGCCCAAGTAAGACGCTTAACTCCATGATCTTCTTAAATCTTGACCCGCCTCAACAGTAGTGAGTAGTGTTGTGAATTGGTCGTCAAATCCTCCACATGAAATCCCCACACACTGTTGTATTTCATTAACCTTTTGCGGAACTCAATCCGATGATGAACCAGCTAACGAAGGAAGAGATATCAAGGGGACAACATCTTCCCCAGACTCAGCTTCCAACTTTACACTAGGCCCTAAACATTCCTCCTCGCAAGGCACCAACGACAAGCCCAAAGTTTCCTCCACACCATCCCCTGCATTCAAATGTCGTAACTCCTCAACAACACCCTTGTTACTGTCACAAGATGCCTGAAGAGATACTGAAAAATTGATTCTCTCTGTCATGAGTGGTGAGGCCACAATACAAGAAAACAGGCCTTTCTCAGCGCCAGTTTTCGTCGCAATTACCCCCCAAAGTCACTGCAAATAGGCTTTCTCGGCCATAATGGTTTCGCCGAACATTGGTTAAGATTAAACGCATTTTTTTGCCTACAATTAGCGAGATGTTAAAATTGCCACAAATGTCGGCTATTTTCCGGCGAAATAATATCGCCGAAAATGGCGATTTTAATCGCCACAAAAAAGGGTCCAGACATCACATTCTATCGACGGAAGAGGTTACTTTCGTTAATATTTTGCGACGCAAAAAAATGAATTAGTCGCTGCAAATAACTGGAGCAATTAGCCGGCATTTCTCAAATCGCCGCAATTGGGGTTTGTAGCCGCGAGTTATGTCGTCGAACTGATACAACTGTCGCTGGAAATCTGTTATTGCGACGAACATGCAGTCTACCGCAATATATCTATTCCGACATTTACAAACCAATTCCGGCGTCCTTATATCGCTGCAGTTGGGTTTTTGCAACGATGTATTTACAGACATAAATGTGTATGCCCTTACGTCTGATTGTTGCAACGCCAATTTGTTTCGCAGCAATAGGTTTTTTTCCCAGCGACTTCTATGTTCGACGCTCTGCAATTGAGATGCAGTGGATTCATTCCTGTCAGTTTATTAATTCGCCGCTAAAGGTATTTTTTAACAATGTTGTTTCAGCTCAAAACGTTTTAATATTTGTGTGTAGTAAAAACCCATGATATCGATGAAATTGCCACGATCCTGCTGCACTACTTTTCGCACAATTTTAGGCACTTACCCAACTATAATAATATATTGCTCTAACATTATTGTTATTTGCAATATACATTTGCGTTAAAATCTGTGGCAACGTCAATCTGGGTTGGTACATAGTTTATAATTAAACAAACATATATGTTGAACAGATTAATATGCAGGTAAACAAACAAATTCAATTATAATTAAATTTGCATTCTGGACTCAAATTTAATATGTACTAATTATGAACAAGTCAATGCATATTAGTCATCTAGTATAATATAGCTAGATATATGCATGTATACATATCTCATCAAGTTGAGAATGACGATCCTGAACACCCAAAAAATATACATATATAGAAACACATTCCTTTTTCTGAATTAAATAAACCATCATCATGAGTGCTAAGATAGAGATCATGATTCATTCTTCAAATATCTAAAGCAGTTCATATCAACACCATAGCCCCCCAAGTCTGTTACATCATGTCATTTTAACTTCCTTATAATGCCACTATATACATGTACCGGTGCATATTGGCTATAGACATGTAGAAAGATGGTTGGCTTGAGCAGTTAGGAATGATACCCTATTTCACAAATAGACATGGACTCAATGACCTGCAGCTTTCTCTTTCAGTCCATATGCCCCTCGCAGCTCTTAGTCAAAGACTCTTTGTTGCCGCATGCATGACTGGATCTCCACCAAGATAAGTACTGCATCTACTTTCCCATTTACATACTAGCAGCATCTTTGCTCATGTTCTTTAATCAGCCCTTGCATCTGGGTTACAACCCTGCATTTCAGTGTAATACATCTTTAACATATATCGTTAGGCATGAAACCACTTGAATATAACCACATGACATGCATCCTTTCTAAATATATATATAGTACATGACATGCAGTAACATGAATTCTCTCTCTGTAGAATCATGGTATCATTAGCTACAATCACACTAATGGTATATTATGATATTTATTCAAACCAGTCTTGTAACAATGATAAGTAGCCCATATTGATCTACAGAGAAGTAATGGAATTTAGAGATCTGTCTCAGGCTGATAGAACTAATCTTTTGAAATAAAAGACTTCGAAAGCATATAGACTCAAAAACTCCCCTTGACCTTCAGGGAAAGATGGGCGCTGAAAGGAATATTAATTACATGAATATCCTCATGATATAATAGATGAGGAATATCTATTGATCTTGTTTTTAAGCTACACAATTAATTAAATAAATATCCTCATCACAAACGTACAGAGTTTGGTTGTACATTCTTGAACCTCATATAAATATAATCACTGGCCAGCTGAAAGATAAGACCATAGAAAATAGTCCATATGGTCTGAAGAAATAAGGTGATGGGTGGGGTATGGAGTTGGGGGGGTAGGGCCGGGAGATCAGAGGGGTTGTCACAGAAGTTGTTACATTATTTGAGATATCAGTAGTAGAAGTCCAGAACATAAATAGTATTCCAATAAAATTGTCTTGCCTCAAAGGTCCCTAGATCTACGTTAAATTTATTTAACATAATTAATTCAGGTATATATGGAATATGATATCATTGTTTTCTCTTGGAAGTATGTCCTGATTGAAGCCATATATATGTGTCTTTCTCATGTTGTCATGTTGATATTTGACCACCTGTCCCTTCTCTCCCTCCTAGCCTTCTTTTTCTACCTTTTCCCTGCTCTTTGTGATGAGGTTTGTATCTTAGTACTTGAATTATTAAATCATGGACAAATATATAAGATCTCTCTCTCTCTCTCTCTCTAGATCTTGTCAATAACCCTTCAACATATCAATGGGTTTGACAAACTAATATTAAGCTAAGCTAGCTTCAAGTCAAGATTCCCAGGGTATCCAATATGTACTGTTACCCACAAAAAATGTTCTCAACAAAGCAACACTGAGACACTAGTTCCCAGTTAGTCTCCCTTCATTTATAATTAGCTAGCCAGCTTCCTTTTCCCTTTTTATTGGACCTTAATGACCACACATGTTTGTTGTTTTTTACCCAGTAATTGTACATATAATATTTAATGATATTTGTTGAAGTATTTCTTTATTGAGTGAAGGGGTATATATTTATATACCTATATATATATATATATATACCTATATCATGTGCATATATATATGCAAATCCATTGAGATACTAGTTAGAAGCTGGAACATATATTGTAATTCCTTGCATTCCACTCAGCATGAATATGGAAGGTCTTCCTGGAACTTTCATGTATTTGGTCCCCGGAGTGTGGAAACTAGTTGGCTACTTTTATTCAATTTTTTTCATCTTTTTTGTTCTCTTCCAGGACGGATAATTTAATATATATACCATTTATTAATTTCTATGGAACCTTTTTCTTTGTTGTTGACATTAGACTGATATATGCTGATAAAGGTGGGCTATAGTTGTGGACTGATATCAGCATATATCAGTTATATATATTGGCCCTTAGGAAGGTGGGTTATAAACTGAAAGTTGCTGCAGTCATTTTTTCGTATATAAGTTACAGACAAAATTGTCTGATAACATGCTTAATATCTAATTATCCCATCTCATGTCAGTCTTGTTGTACCTATGACCACCCTATATATGGCAGAGTAGTTATTGCTTCTATCTAACTTTCACATGATGCAGGATGTTCCTTACACTCTACAAAACCTACATTCATAAATACCCCCACAAACTGTTGAACATGTACAGTAATAATGGGATTGTAGCCAAGTTTCATGATAACTATCATATATGTTATGTTCAATTATCATCAGAATAAATTGAATGCGAGGTACTTAGTTGAATGTAGTGTGGAAGAGAGGGAAGATATTTCCCTCTCTTTTTTTGCAAGCAATTATCACTGGGAAACATACTCAATGTCATCAACCTATTATGTCTTATAATATATTCTTAACCTATATTATGAAAAAAAACCACACCTTTTGAGGACCCCAAATGAAAACACTGGCCTTTTCCCACTTTAACCATCTGCAATACCAGTTTGATTCGTCTGTCTCCCCCACCTCAATTGTTATCTACATCTTGGGTTTCCCAATTTAACAAGAAATCTGCCCGTTGTCCATGTGCCTCTATAACAACATTATGTCAGAGTTAGATAGCATGCCATTAGTCACAGTAAATACATTTAAGTCCAGGAAAATATAGGATGAAGATCTAAAGAGCATACCTCCTTACCATTATAACACATCCTGTTGTGTCCCCCCCCCCCCCCCCCCCCCCCCAAAACAAAACATTTGCCAAAAACCAACACCCAAGTATATTACTAGCTTTATCCTCCTCTCATATCAAAAAATATGTCATGATTCATATCAACAGACACTAGTTTCATCGAGGTTGTTCTAGTTACCACAAAACACTATATCTTCTAACCTCCCCTGCATATATACTGCCCATCCACCATCTCTCTACCAAAAATGCACCCGAACTACTCAAAAAGATCACTGGGAAAACCTAGAAATTGTCACTACTGTTCATTGAGACCTCCGAAGAGAGTCAGTGAGCTGATAAGGGAATTCGGCAAAGAATGTCGTCATCATCCTCTCCATCTCATTCTGTCTCTCCAAAACTCTGTTCATGTTTGCCTTCATCTCGTCCATTTCAGCTTTGTGCATCTCTGCATCCCTCTTATGTTTGGCCACTAAATCTAAGTATCGTTGATCTCACTCCCGGTCACGAACTCTGGTAGTCTCTGGTATCACCATCTCACCTAGCCCTCGTGCATAACCTGGTCGACTTCCAAGTACCTCTCTGAAGACTGTCGCCGCTGCCTCCTCAGTACGTTGGGAAGGTTCTAACTCATCCATCTTGGAGACCATGGATTTCTGCACTTGGAGAGAGAGATTTATTGTAAGTGCTCCTATGAAGTTTATTTGTTTATCACTTTTGGCACAATAATTGAACCATCTACTGTTTAGAAGTGGTAGTGGCTGAATGTAATTTCTCAAGACGCACATGGATGTCTTCTGTGGTAGGCGTCACAAATCTGTCCATCTTCTTAGACCAACGAACTTCCTTATAGAAGTCCACCAAATTGGCTCGTTCAGCCCTCTACAATATGCATATGACATGTATCAATCAAATATACACTTTGTCTAGGAAATGCGATTATTTAAAAACTGATTTCGTAACTCAACCACAAATTATTTTGACTACCACAACTTTAATTGAGCAAAATGACTGTTTTTAGTTTGCATAATAGCATATCTCACCCAAACTAAAGCTATTACCTTCTCTTCTAGGAACCGGACAAACTATTTACGCCCTGCAGTGTGATTGGTATTGAGCCTCTTCTGGTTCTCCCAATTTTGGGCTGACATTTTCTGCCCAAAAACAACCATTCTTAGCCAGGTGAACGTGTGAACTAGCTGCTGACCAGAAACCTACAGCAATAATTGTATTACTTATCTAACTAATGTCAATTAACAACCACACCATACCTTGAACGCGTCAGATCCCCATCGACCACATAGCTTTACCCATACGAGATTGTCTACCAAAGTAGTCTCAGACTCCAACGCTTCTTCATGGCTGCCATAAGCCATGTACTTCTTATGCAACTCATGATGGAAGGCGTTAAACCTCTTTCGCAGCTGTTTCGTAACTGCCAGTTGATGATTATCCAGCTCCTAATCTAATTCGAAGTCACCCTACATATTTATAACCAAAAATCTTTTACCACTGTCATTATACTAAGTTCACTTTTAGTTTTGTCAGTGAAGTTTTGAGAAAATTACCTGGACCCGTTCAATCAGCTCGTCCTTCTCTGCCTTGGGTATGTCACTCCATCTAGCATATGACATGTCCAAATGATGTTTTAATATCCATGTTATCCGCGTCGTAAACATTGACGCGTTCTCACAACAAGGTGCGGTTTCTCCATCATTAATCTTCAAGTGAATTTTCCCATGCTTTCGCAATTTTTCAAACTCTGTGCACTTAGCGGGCCCACGCACACGTTTATTCTGAACTTGGTTTACAGTAGGCACCACCATTGTTTCCATGTCTGTATGACAGTATAAATTAATATATCAATCATGATTCTTTGTATGGTGATTATTGCCTATTGTACTACTATATGATTAAAACTGTTAAATAGTTTTAAGCATATATAAATAGTAATTAACCTTACCAATTTCTTCTCTAGTAGGTTGTGGTTGTGGGATTGGATTGGCAGGTGGAGTCTCCCAAATGTGTGACGGAGGTTGTGTTGAGTCATCTTAATTGGACTCAGATGACTCAACAGGGCTGTGGTATGACGCGATGTGAACACCGCGTGGTCGGCGGGCTCAACTTGACCACGGTGGCAAACGTCGTCTAGGACGGATTACTGGTCCTCTTCCTCTAAAACGGCCACTTGTCTCCATGAGGTCACCTTAAAATATAACTCATTAAATTTGGAAAAATAGTTATTTAACAACTGGCTACAAATAATATATGCTCCATGAAATGCAAAGTACATTTTGATGTGCTGGAACAGAAATGGACTCCATAAACAACATAAGCATGTTATTGTGCCTCACTTATTCTTCTGATTAGAACTACCAACAACAAAACTTGTTGTGAGACCATCAATATGCTGAAATCTAAAAAGAGTTTTTGCATGGCAATGCCTCTAACTGTTGGCCAGATTCGAATGTCCCACAAAATAATTCACAAAATAAAGAACCACAGACCACATGCTTGTCATCAACCTATTATAACATTCAGATGGGAGAAGGATACATTATTGGCAGCCAGACAGATTCCCAACTATATAGGGCTATTTTTTATTATTCTTTGTCTATAAATATTTATTATACAATGTGTGGAAGGATTCAAACATTGTATACTAACCTTCTGTACATTTTTGGAGATTTGGCAAGTGGGTACAATACCAGATTGCACCTGAACACAAATCTGGTTCCCGTTACAGTTCATATGTAAGTAAACATGCCATTTCGATTTTTACGTCAACTCCACATATTTATTGGATATAACTATGTTGTAAATAGCTACCCCCCTCCCTGCATGTTATTTTAACCCAACAAAACCCCCCAAGCTAATATACATCAGCAAAACCACCCAGATATTGCAGATGAAAAACCAACATCCAGCTGGGAATGTAACACCCCGTATTTTAGTGTATTTTTACTGAAGAATTATTTTTATGGATTCAAAAATTTATTCTCTTATTTTAAAATTGGTTGATTTTTAGTGAGTTTATTTCTATGATTTTAATTTGGTGAAAATTATTTTATTGTGCCTTCTTAATATTTATTTATTGTTATGCATTTAAATTGCTTTTAATATTTAAATTAATTACTGTGGGATTTAATTATTTCAATTTGACTTTACCATTACGTTTAAATTATTTTATTTAACTTGTGATTTTAAAATCGTTTCCGTTGGATCATTTTTGTGACCCAAGTTATGAGGATTGGACCTCATTTCTTTCCCTACATTTTCTCTTTCCTCTTTTATTTTTCTTTCATTTTTCTTTTCTTCCTTTCTTTTCTTTCTTTCCTGGCTTTCTCCCGCGCGAACCCAGCTCTCTCTCTCTCTCTCCCTCTCTCTCCCCGTGCGTCCGTCGCCCATACCTAGCCCGCCGCTGTCGAGCCGCCATGGTCAACATCGCCCGGCCTACTAGCTCCCCCACCGGCCGACGACCTCACCCCCCAAATCCCAGCCCCTACCTCGCCGTCGGTAGCCCGCACGCAGCCCTTGAAGCCGCGGCGTTCATTTCGCTCGCGCGCCGCCGTCGCACCACCTCCGGCCACCATCTTCCTACCACTTCATCCCCGACCTCCCAGCTACCCAATGGACCCAACCCCAGCTCCGATCCGTCACCGGTGAAGCCCCACCAAGCCCATTTCCGATTTGTGCATTTTTGGCCTAAAACCACCCCTTGCGCCGCCACCCACGGCAAACCACCACCACCATTGGCTTCACCGATCTCTCTAGGCCCTACCCTATCAATTTTGGGTCTTGGTTTGTCTCCGTTGAAAAGTGGGTTTATGAGACCCACGGCCACAGTGTATTTTACACTGTTACGTTGCTGAGCCGCCACTTCTTGCAGCTTCGTGATCCTTCGGAAATTATTATATAGCACTGTAAGTATTTTCTCAAAGAACTTTCGTGATTTAAATGTATTTTTGCACTAACGCATTTCACTGTATTTAATTTACTGTTTGGTTTTGCCGGACTGAGTCCGAGGAGTTCGGGGGTCGGATGGATTGCGGACGGAGTTGATTGTATGTTTGCATTGTGATTTGTTGGTTGTTGGATATTGGTGTCGTGTCTTGTTCACTGCATTTGCACGCATGTTCATGTTTGTAACTGAAAACTGGGTTTTCGCATGATTGCATACATGTTCATGTGTTTATTTGAAAACTGGATTTTCATGCAAGAAATGATTTTTGGGTGTGTTTGAAACGACTGGATTGACTGGTTTGAGAAAAAAGGAAAAGAGACTGTAGGGATGGTGGTAAGCAGGGATGGTGGTATAGTCCCGCCTGTGATTCCCGCCTACGGTGCACGCGATAGGGATGGTGGTATGGTAGTCCCGCCTGTGATTCCCACCTACAGTGCTCTGTTAAGTATTCGTTGTGTGTGTTAAGTATTCATTGTGTGGAAAGGAACTGTAGGGATGGTGGTAAGCAGGGATGGTGGTAGAGTCCCGCCTGTGATTCCCGCCTACGGTGCACGCGATAGGGATGATGGTTGTGTCCCGCCTGTGATTCCCGCCTACGGTGCACGCGGTAGGGATGGTGGTAAGCAGGGATGGTGGTATAGTCCCGCCTGCGATTCCCGCCTACAGTGTCCGATAAAGGGTTTGTTTTGTGTGAATCATTTTCTGAGAAAATGTTTTAAGGATTATTTTTGGGCCAAAATGGGATTTTGGCGTGTGTTGGAAATTATCATTTTTCTGGGAAAAAACGGTATTTTATGGCTAAGTGGATTTTGTCGTATGAATGCATGTTGGTTGCATTAATGTATTTTTATCCCGAGAGTTATTTGGTTTATACTTACCTGTGGTACCATTCTGTGGTAACGCAGATTTTGATGCAGATGAGGAGGAGGAGGGCGAGCCTGAGGAGACGGCTCCGCCCGAGGAGTGATCTGGGATCACTGGTTATAATTATTTCATTTTACCCTTTTGTATTTTCGGGACATGTGTTAAACTTTATTTTGGAAGACTGTATAACTACTTTTAAACCTCTACTGTGGTTTAGTTGTTTTTAAATTCTGGTACTTAGTAGACTTGATTATCCGCTGCGTTGTTTTTATTTGTACACCGTTGCATGTACACACACTGGCACTTTGTTGGGATGTGTGACCGTGTTGTCATCATCCTGACGTCTCGATTCTTGTGTTTCCTTACATGGGGGGTCGGGGGCGCCACAGGGAAACCTCCCACTTTTATGGACAAAGAGTGCTTAAGGGTTTATTATACAATACATACCAGTTATTTTTTGGAGAAGCCTACCATGCACACAGAACCAGAATCCAACCTCGATGACTTGATTAAAAATGGCTCCACTTCACTACTTGCCAGGAAACAGCTTCTGTTTTGGGTGGAATATTGGAGCAGAAACGTATTGGTCTAGTGCAGCTTCCAGGTATGGCCGTGGGTGGGTGAAAAGCTCAAGCTTTTCTTCAGGCTGCAGCAGGGCAGCTAGAGGTGCATATGGAGGAACATCTATATTCTTAAAGTGTTTTCTGGTTCTGCCGTGTGAAAGTATGATATGGAGCATGACATTTCTCTGTTTTAGCTCTCAATCTCATGTCAGTAGCATGAATTGACCAGTTTGCCCTGATTCTGTCTCAGCTTTTTCTAAAACTCCCGCCCATTGTACACTTGGATGTTAGCACCAACTTTTTGGCCTTTATCTTGAGATACAAAAATTTCGGATATAATTAGTAGTGGATAGGGACATGCAAATTGGAAGTGCCGAAGAACTTACAGCTATATATTGAGTGTAGAAACGGGCTTTGGAGCATTTTTACAATGTGTGTGTAACATTATTTAAGCTGAAATCAGTTAAGCACTGAAAATCCTTGGCACCTCACATAGCTGGCTAGATTCTTTGTTATTATTCCCTATGTCTAAGTATTTATACTTTATCCCATTTATATTGCTGTGCTTAGCATCATCTTTATAGAACTAGTAAATCACTATTTACTCACAGCAGTATTGGTGGCCAATTAAGTCTTTAGCTTAAATTTCATTCGTCCATATAACCAAACAATTTTTAAGTTGGATAATGTAATTATAATTTTTCTTGGTGAACTCTATATTATTCATCATTCGTACCTCACTTCTCTCTGGGCCTTGAAGAAATGCCCCAAACTATTTTATTGTCAACCTGCTTATTATGCCAACATGCAGCAAGCATCAACTGCAGAACGAAAATAAGCTGATGCTCATATACATTTTACAACCAAAATTTCCATTCCATTTGACAAAGTTGGCCAGATTTTCAACAAAATCTACGTGATCAGATAGTACACAATATAACAGTCCAAGTAAAAGATTAATAAACGCATTAATGGTGCATATGAGCTTAATTCTTCAAATTTAACTTAGGGGTTGGGAGGTATTATTTCGAAATGCTCCTTATGCTAAATATTGCCCAGGTTTTTTTAAATCTGCTAAACAATTAATGGTCTGCTTTGTTGAAATTTATGTTGCCACTAATGGCCATGCATATTGCTGGATTTTGGGAATTAGTTTATACACTACAGCACATCTTCTAGTAATATTCATTTGAAGATATCCCATCTTCACATTACATACACTTTGTCTTGAGAACATGTACGCTAACCTCGCACCTGCATTACCATCACATGTATTTTAGCCCAAGGTAAGTGGCATGTAAATCTTCTATATGTTAATGTGTGAACAAACTGTGTTGGAAAAAACTCTTTTACCAGCAATATGAAGAAGTTAACTTGTATTATTGATGAAATGTTGTGCGTTGGCCATCTCGCACCCCTTGGAGCATACACCTATTAACAAATCGACAACAATTGGGTTAGCTCAATAAGGACATGTAATTATTGAGCATATTAACAACATGCACCAACTAGATGTGCATCTACATTTGTAGTTGACATGTAAATAGGTGTGTGGGCCACACCCTTTTAGGGGGTTTGAGAAATACAGAGTATTTACCTTCCATATTAATTTCCAAGTGATTGGCTAATCTTACATGGACTCCTCATCTGTGGATAGGTCTTCCTCATCAGAATATTCTCCATCCCCATAGCCATTTGCTGAACTTGACACAGCGAGGGAATCTTCCATTGTTGCTCTTATAACTGAATCTATTCCTGCTGGACCCATCATCGCCACTTCCCATGCATCAATTTCCCTAGGTTTTATATCATTCCGACTTAGTGGAGTAGCGACAAGAACTTCATCACATTGCATGGGTACGTAATCATATGCAGACTCATTTTCTTGATAAGTATCATCGTCACTACATTGACCATCTAAATCTTCTAACACCCCCAGCATTGGTGGAATGTCATAGACATTCCTATTTGTGAACTTCTGCACAACACACCAATTTCCCCTCATTCTTAGATCTGTAATGTAAAAAGACTGGGAAGCCTGGCATGCCAAGACAAATGGGTCATCCTTATACCAAGTCCTGTCCATGTTGACACTAGTCATGTGGTCGTCTACTCATACCCCCCGTTTCTTATCGCCAACATCAAACCAATCACAACTGAACAAGTACACTCGACGTCCTCCCATGTAGTGTAACTTCATGACATCATTGATAATACCATAGAAGTCTACATTATTAGACTGTTGGTCCCCAGTTACAACCACACCCGAATTCAGGGTTCGTCGCCGAAGTTCACGCTGCTTTCTATGGAACCTTTTCCCATTTATTATGCAAGCAGCATACGATGCCACCCAATTGTCAGGACCACAAGCTAACGAATATAAATTGGCAGAGACCTCAAGTGGGTTGCTGGCTCACTAGTCTTGAACCTACAACATAATCTGGATACGTTAATTGTCCAAATTAAGTGCGGGAAACCGTATAGAATGGTCTTATTGGTCACTCAATTGTGAGACAAACATCAATCTAACTTACACGTTTCTTGAACCACACTGGAAACTCATGTTGATGTGTTCGATCAATAGAATTTTGGTTGTTCACCTGACATTTCTCGTAGTGCTCCCTGCACACAGAACATAGAGGAAATCTACCATGTTAGTGTAAGTGTAAGTATCCTCTATGTTCTGTGTGAATGTACTCATGTTGCATAGTGAATGTACATGCAACAAATTTTGGCACAAGCCCAGGGAAAAATGAACTCTATGGGTTTGTTTTTAACAATGGCCATGGTATATCAAGGATACTTACTCCAAGTAGGGGCTAATTTCTTGGCAATTGTTAAGCACGTACCAACGGGCAACGATAAAGAGTTTATCTTCTAATCGCACATCAGAAGCAATACCCAACGGACGAACTTTTTGGTTAAAGATTGAAAATCCATCTGTAGTCGGCTCTTCTTGAACATCAACATTGCGGTCCGGTTGATTAAACCTCGTCTCAACATCATTAAGATACATTGAGCAAAATGTCAGGCATTCGGTGTGAATGTATGCTTCCACTATTGAACCTTCTGGGCGAGCTTTATTTTTTACATACCGCTTGAATTTGCCCAAATACCTCTCAAATGGGTACATCCACCGGTATTGAATTGGACCCCCAAGTATGGCCTCACGAGGTAAATGGACAGTTAGGTGAACCATGACATCGAAAAATGATGGAGGAAATATCATCTCCAATTTGCATAGAATGCTTACAACATCATTTTCAAGCTGGGACAGGTGATTGATATCCAGTGTCCTCGCACGCAACTCTTTGAAGAAAGTGCTTAGTTCAGTCAACGCCAAGGCAATATCACTCCTTAAGTACCCGCGGACAGCAATAGGCAGTAAGCGCTGCAAGAAAACATGGCAATCATGGCTTTTCAAGCCCGCGATTTTGCAATCATGTACAGAAACACAACGAGAGATATTGGCTGCGAACCCATCTGGAAATTTAACATTGGCCATCCAAGAACAAAATGTCTTCCTTTCAGCTCCGTGTAATATGTACAATGCATGAGGCATAGTAATTTTCTGCCCTTCAACCTTCAAATGCAATTCCTTTCTTAACCCCAATAACTCCAGATCACGTCTAGAGTTTATATTATCCTTTGTTTTCCCAGGAATATTCAATAAAGTGCCGAAGATGTTATCGCATATATTCTTCTCAATATGCATGACATCTAAATTATGTCGGAGACGAAGTGTTGACCAATAAGGTAACTTGAAAAATATGCTGTGCTTCATCCAGTTCAACTCTACGGCAGTGCGTTTTCTCTTCCTAAGATATTTTCCAAATGATACATCCCCAACCATCTGTAGCTGACTTAAAATATCTGATCCTTCTAACACCCTTGGTGGGATGCGATGATCTTCTTTACCATTAAACAACGACTTTTTCTTCCTCCAAATGTGGTTTTGCGGGAGGAAACGCCGATGTCCCATATAACAGTGTTTCCGGCCATACTTCAACCAATTACAATTCGTATTCGCATTGCAGCATGGACAAGCAAAGTTTCCTTTTGTTGACCAACCAGAAAGATTCCCATAGGCATGAAAGTCATTGATTGTCCACAATAAAGTGGCATGCAGCATGAACGTTTCCTTGGTGGAGGCATCATAAGTAGGTACCCCATGTTCCCAAAGTTCAAGCAATTCATCGAGCAACGGCTGCAAATAAACATCAATGTCATTCCCCGGTGATTTTGGGCCAGGAATAATGAGGGATGTCATAAAGAATTGGTCTTTCATGCATAACCACGGTGGCAAGTTATATGGTACAAGGATCACTGGCCATATGCTGTAAGGCTTAGCCATATTGTTGAAGGGATTGAAACCATCACATGCCAAACCAAGCCTAACATTGCGAGCATCGTTCGCGAACCAACTATGGGCTTCATCAAATGACTTCCAAGACTTAGAGTCGGCGGGATGACGAATATTATTCTCATCTGTCACTCGCTTCTCTTTATGCCATCTCATTTCAGCTGCTATCTTTGTAGACAGGAAAAGGCGTTGTAATCTTGGCTTTACAGGAAAATGCCGCAACACCTTTTGAGGGATCACCCGGGACAAACCATTTGTAGTTGACATCCACCTTGAGGCCTTACATATAGGGCATGAATTCAATTCTGAATATTCCTTCCAATATAAGATGCAGTCGTTGGGGCATGCATGAATTTTATTGTACTTGAAGCCCAAACCTCGCTCCAATGAACGAGCATCTTCATATGAGTGCGGCAATTCAGCATCCGGGAAAGCAGACTTCAACAAGTTAAGAAGCATATCAAATGACTTGATTGACCAGCCACCAAGTGTTTTTATGTGTAACAATTTCACAATGAACGACAGTTTAGAGAATTTTGTACAACCGCCGAAAAGTGGACGTCGAGCATCCTCTAACAGCAACTTCAGCATCGTCCACATTGAAATTTCGAGTTTCCTCCTCACCGTGGAAAATCCATTGAGTGTAGTTCAGATTGATGCCATTTATGAATAAGTGACTCTCTACGGCGAATAAAGGCAGGAAGAGATTATTACAACATATTCGGCATGGACACCGAATGCGATCACTTCCCCTGGCGTGGTTTTGGGCCATCTCAAGGAAATTGTTAACGCCTACGGCATAAGCAGGTGATCGAAGTCTATTGGGCTCAGTCATCCAGCTTTTGTCCATCACTACAATAATGATACAACATTATTAGTAGAGTCTACCAAGGGGATTCTTTTGGAAGATATTTAAAATGAGAATATGATTAAATTAGCTCTATGTTCTGAGCAAATTTAGCTCAGAACAGAGAGCTAATAAGGGTGGATGAAAAATGATTACATTTAAATAATTAGAAAGATGGATCCTAAGTCCTTAGGTTAACTATAGTTATTGCATCTGTGGGAGAGCTGAAATAATTTGGTCTGCCAACCTCCAAAGAGGCAAATGGATCTATTTCTGGTGATATATATGGTGATAGAGGGGAAGTTGGCGGGGCTAGTTGGTCAACGATGTATTTATGGGTTGTGAGCGAAGACACATTTAGAAGACTCAGTTTGGAGAGTTGTGAGGTAGGTGTTGAGTTCAAAGTATTTGTACCATTCTTTGAACTCAATAAACCGGTTTATTGATGGCTGCGATTATTTAAATTGGTAGACGAGTAGGGTATCCAGTCAGCCTTCAAATGGGTGAATATATCTCCTTTCATAGGAAGAGCATACAGTTCCATGAATGAGAGCACTAGTCTGTCTATTTACAACAACAATATACACTTGATGAGATAACAACTTCTCCTCTGCTATCTAGAGAGAGAGAGAGAGAGAGAGTTTGGGTCAAAAAGATCAATGGGTCAGGAGAAGTGCAATAAAAGAAATGAAACATCTAGGATAAACAAGTTGATCATATTGTAGACAATTAAGAGAAGAAAACAGAGAGTAACACCCACATTGGATATGCATCTAAGGAATATATAGGGGTCTAACATGAGGAATATATTAAAATTTATGATGCAATTACCCCGATAGATATAATATATTAGAATGATGTTTTACAATCAAAATAATGTTATAATCTAACCTACTGCATTAAATCACATTAGTTTGCACCAACAAACTTTTGTAACATCACATTTATGACAAACGTATTACTTTTATATTCCAAGGAAGGAAAAGTGATTAGTTGAGTTAGATACAAGGTAGAACTAATATTGTAGTTTGATCCGGACAAATTGTACAAAGCCAATTGAGTCCCCCACAAACCACAGTCATTCCCCAAGTATGCACAAAACCATCCAAACTCCGAACTAGCTTTTTTTAAATAGCGGTGTTAGACTTCATTAGCCCATTTTTTATTCAAATGATTTTTGGGCAGCCGCAAATGGGGTTAAGTAAAGATAACTCATCCACGTAAAAAACTATTGTGGTTCAAAATTTTTATTTGATTGGTTGCATGGTATGTTTTTCACCACCTACTGTAAAAAACTCTAGTAGTTTTTTAAGTTAGCATCACTTTTGATATTTGACCAAATCTGATCCAACCTTGTATGGGTAGACAATGATGGCCTAGAGGAGAAGACAATGTGGTGAGTATTCCTTATGTTTCAATTCTTAGCGTTGAACAATACTTGTCTCATTATTTATTATCAATTGAAGATAGTTTCCATTGTAATTCCCATTGTGTGAACCCACTTATAAACTTATTTGTGTTTCGTCTTATTGATGCCGGCATTTAACATATATTTGTGGGCTTCACAGGGGTACCAAACAGATTTATACACAAGTAGATGTGAATCCTGAGATAGCTTGAACTCTAAAGCTTTTAAGCAATTATTAGTGTATAATGGGAGTTCTTCAAGTGCAATGGCAGTTGTTTTCCCTGGAATTTATTGTGGTAACGAGGGAATCTATTAAACCTCTGTTTCTGGCTCTGCTAGACAGCCAAAACCAAAAACTGCCCTTAATGTCGTGATCATCTAATTTGAAATGTTCTCATAATTTGTCCATAACACTGAATTGGTGCACATCATAAATAGTCCATATGCGCCAATTACAAAAAACTAGAGGGCTAAAGGACAACCTAACATGACAGCAATATTCAGATTTTTATGTTCTCATTGCTGTCATTAATTAAAAGAGAAAGAGGAATAACTGAGTTAATGCAATTACTTGTAGGTGTATTCGCGGGTACAAAACAATAGTAAAATGGCCTGATTATTCGTTGGTATTCAAGCCTTATCTGCACAGTAGCATGCACCCCGCAACACCTTTTAAAATAAGCAGGGAAAAAAAACTCCCCTTCTTGATGACACTCGTACCAAGACAGGTCAAGTTGTTACATACCAAAACACAAAGTAATAATTATGGTTTAGTAATTATTCGAATATATAATGACCACTGTCATAAAACAGAGAATATATTATGTAGTGGGAGATCTATGATTAGCTCTTCCAAGTAGTGGGAGGGATTCAGTCAAGTAAGATCCATTAACTAGATAGCATGAATGGCTGCCAGGTAAGATTTATGCAGTATATAGGAAAAATAAATAAAACAGAAAGTCAAGAATCGAAATGGTGCAATTGGTTGGGTTCGTTGAATAGCGAGAGAAATCCTTAACCTACAAATTTAAAATTGAATGTAGTCTATCAAATGGATGTCATGAGAAGCATGTGATCAGAAATATTTTATTGGATGCAGATAATCTGTCCTAAATGGCACGGGGAAACAACAAAACAGTTCGGAAATTGCTTAACATTACCCAACTAGACTCTATCCCAATTTCTGCCTTAAGTGTCTCTATAAACTTAATAATAGATAACATATATGCATGATATTTATTGACTTTAAGCCACTAGTTTTGTCTGTGTTGGTGAGAGATACTTTAACCATCTGCAATATGCAGGATATTTATTGCCTTTAACCATCTATTAAATAGACAGGCTGGAGTTATGAGAATTTGCCACAATACATGAGTAATTTAATCAATAAACTCAACTGCTGCAATATTTTTCATTTAATGAGTTTAATTGTAAGAAATTTACAATTTAATTACCATCAATATATATCCAGAAATCTAAAGTTAATGGGGATTCAGGTGGGAGGTCGTCATCAATCTTGTGGTCAGATTTTGTTGTAAGGTCTTCCAATTCAGGTGGGAGATGGTCCATTCACTCTTTCGCACCTACACTTTATCAACTGTTGTTGATCATAATGGCTATACCACCCAATTAAATTCATAGCCAGTTAAAATGTTTATATTGACATGTTTGTGTTGGATCTGTTTCAGCTAACAGAGAGAAAGAAGGTGGGACCCTATGTGGGCTAGATGGAACTTACAATATTGTTAATTCACTTGGGTTTCCTTTTCACCTTTTGGTAATAATACAAAGCATAACAAATCTCGATTGTTATACCACACGACGTGAGTAATACACTTTAGGAAGTAATAGGGCAGCTCTTTAACAGCCATGCAATAATTGTTTCAACAATGCACGCGGAACGCGAACAACAAGAATAATTTTTGACCAAGATTGAATGGTGGGGAATAATGTTCCATGTTGGTCCATGCAGTAACCAACATGCAGGAACTGCTCATTTAAGTCAGATACAGCTTTGCCCCATTATGACATATATGTGGGTTGCCCATAATGCCAAAAAAAGTGTTGAAAATAATGGTATATTAAAAGAACAATGTACGTACAACTCGATTTTCTAAAATTGGCTGGAGTTAAACACATGTCAAAAAGGGGTAACAAGTGGAATGGCTGGTCATGCATGTTTGGCATACCAGTACAAAATCCATGCATATGTGCTGTGTCAACTGCAGAATACTACCCACCAAAAAATTCCCCAGAAAGTAATACCCACATCATAAGAATGGCACATAGCACACAAAAGGAAGATACCACTCATAATTTGTAAGTACGTACTAATCACTAAAGATTAAAGTCCCCAGCAAAATAATGAGTCATGGAATATGGAAATGCAATATCGGCAACTACAAGGGTGAAGGGGAGCGGAAATCCAAAGAAATATTGCGTTACCTGTAGGGTTATAAAAAGTCGGGCGCAAATTTTAATCACTGGCCAAGACAATATACCTCCGATGTGGGTTGCCGAACAGTCACTCGGCGGCGAGTTGGTAGAGTCAATTCGGGTGCGAAATTGGTGCCAAGAACAATTCGGGTCCCCTGTGATAGGGAACCAGAATTGACTTTGTGGAGGGATCTTCTCTGTAAATTATCTGTAGATTTGGGTGCCGTTGTTGACGTTGAATGAGGAGGAGCTATCAATTCGGTGGATTTGCGACTTATCCCAACCTTTGGCCGAAAATTGAGAGCGAGTCCAGTGGATTCGAAATGCTAGGGGGTCCAATCTGTGGATGCAAAGGCAAAGGCAGGGAGAAGGTGACCGAAGATTGCGACAATGGAGTGGAGAAGGTTGCGATGGAGAAGGGGATTTCTGTGTGAGCACTGTGATTTCGTGGTAAATGGAAGAGGAAATCTGAAGGGGAAAGCTTTCGTGTGTTTTGGGTTTCAGGAAGGAAATTTGGTGCGTTATGCATGGCGCCCTTTTGAGATACTTACCGTTAGATCAATATTTTTGCCGACCGAAAACAACGACGCAACAAGTTATAATGCTATTGCGACGAAACCTTCCAACGCAGTAGACCTAGATATCATTGGAAAAAGGAAAACACTACCCAATAAATGATAACAGCGGAAGTTGCTGTTAAAAGTGACTGGCGACTACAAAGTCGCAGGAAGAAAAGATCTATTGTGGCGTTTTCTATTGCGGCGAAATTAAAAGCGCCGCAATAGGTCTGTTTTCTTGTAGTGCCATGGTCACCATTGGAGGTTTTGAGTTGGTGGAAAACCCACAAATTGCCTTCACCTCCGACAGCAAGAACTGGAGATGCGTCACCCCCTGGCGATCCATTCTATGCCACTACGACAGGCCCTACATCTCCCTCAAGTCTCGGCATTACACTCAACTCCGGTGAGGGTGCCATCGTTTCTTCGAGGAGAATGTTGACCAGTGGAGGAGGGCATTCGATTTCGGTTGTCTCTACGCTGAAACCCGACATTGAACCCACTTCGAATGACCCTGTTTTCCTTTTGACACTCCACACTCTTTTGGATCTGATTATAAGGACTGGTTCGAACCCGACTTTTTGTTTTCCTTTATCTGATTTTAACGGATTCGAGCCTATCTTGGACTCCCTCTTATTGGGCCTTACAGCCCTGTAACCTCTAGCTGAAAGTAAGTCTATTTTTGTAGATAAAAAAGCAACCACTACCTCCAACTCGACAAGTTGGTTTTTCATCTCTTTTAATGTACTGAGCACCTCTTTGTCAGCTATATTGCCATAGTCATACTCCTTCTGCTGCTTCTAGCCTTGTGTGGTCTGCATAGTCTCTAGGCCACTTTCACAGTTCCCTTCTTGCCACTAGAATCAAATTGAGTAGCCAAAGCATGACCTGTCTTCAGAGCTGTCACATACGATCGTCTTGCCACCACAGTTGTGCTTGGGTCTTCTTATTTCTCCTCCAAATTAATGTTCTGATGACCGAATGTCTTCTCTTGGATTTCCTGCCGTTACCCATCATTAGGAATGGATAAAAACATAGCAGCGGCTCTACGTAACTTGACAGAAAATTTCTCCAAACCTCACCCTTCATAACCTTCCGGAATGACTGGATCACTTTGCCAGCCTCGTCTGCCATATTCGGTAACAGTCAGGTATCTACCATGTACATTAGAGCCTTGTTGAGCCACGAAAGCTCTGTTACCTTTGCGTAATTGTTTTGTGAATTCCAAGTTTCTATACGCCTATAACATTGCTTCCATCGTAGCCACTAGCCACCCTATACCAGTATGACCCATAACTACATACCTCCAGACCCTTTTGCTCTTCCTCCACAATTGTTATTGAGGACCTCCATGTTTCAGTTGAAAGCTCAAAAGCCTTCGATTCCACCCAAAAGTGCACAATCAGACCCATCTCAATCAGAGCTTCGATTTCAAATGCAAAGGTTTCCTAAGCTCCATTCCTCTTCGTTGCCTCAACAAGGCAAGAGATAGAGCACTGCACATCTGAATTGCCAGCGATGTGGGAAGCTTTCTCGGCACATATCTTCACTACGTTCTCTGTCCAAGTGAGCTACTGACCTGAACTCTCATATCTGTGAATTACATCCACGAAAGGCCCGCCGAGAGATAGATCCTATCATCAAAGAAGATCTCGATGCTGGAATACTCCTAGAAGAGTCGCCGGATGCTGTTGACTCTTTCTATATTGACAACATAGCCAACGGAGCCGTCGGTTGTATGCACCACCATGCACTTAAAGCTCACGGGCTCCTAGGAAATATTATCCCAATTACAAACTTCATCATTATACATAAAGCAGAGAAATGTATTAGCCATTAAAACAATTTCACAAATTAATCTGTTTTTATTAGTGGCTTGATATGATATGTTAAATTGTAAATTAAGCTACTTTTATTATAGGTTTACTTTTTTGTGAAATCTCTTTGTGGGTGTACCACTTTTTTATAAAGAGACTTGGTAACAATTGGCAGTGATAGGCAATTAACTTTTTTTTAATGAGTAGGAATGAAAACAAAAATGAGGGGTAGTATATACTAAGCAACACGAGCATTTCTCAAGAGGTCAGTTACCGGCCTAATACTATTACTCTAATCCTTTCTTAGGATAAAGAAAATTTCTCAACACCCTTCCCGGCTTTTTTCATCTTTCCCACACATTCAAAAAGTTGCAATCTAAAGTCTCATCACAAAAGTATTCTGCTAATTCTTTATGGCACTAATTTATAACGAGAATACACAAAATAAAGCATAAAGTTGACCCCAATCCTACATGATTTGGTAGTTTTGCATTGGATTCTAAACCAAGAAAGCTGTAAATTAAATCTATACGTTTAAGAAACTCCTCCATAGGCATTAATTCAGGCATTGTTCTTATTGATACATAACATAAACGACAATCAAGGGTTGGCTATAATAATTAATTATTACCAACTAAATAGCTAAATTAGATTGTTCAAAATTAACTCGATACAACATTAATTTTAGGAAATGAGCTGTTTAGATCAGCATTATATAATATGAATGACGTAGCATAATACATATAAAATGTTATACATCGTTAGAGATTGGGGACTGCATGGGGTCCAGATATGTTATACATAATTAAGTGTTTATAGAAATAACGGAGATTTCAAACATGAGTAGTCATGACAAGATTAAGGGCTATATATTTTATTTGATATAAAATATGTTTGCCTATTGTTCAAGATGGCGAAGCATCCAAGGGGGCAGGAGCACCGCATTTGCTCGATGTTGGTCCGATGGAGTTCCTTCGTCATCTCTTCCACTTCCTCTAATTGCTTGGTAAGATCCGCTGCATTATTATTTCATATATAATTATATATATATATATATTAATAATTTAATGTACATTAAATTATTAACTTGGTAACAGACTCTTAGGGTCTCATTCAATGCTAGTTTTTTTTTTTCCTTTTTGAAATTTAATTAGTCTTACATAAATCTCTTTGATCATAAATGGTAATTATATAAATGTGACTAATTGGGATCGATTTATCATTGCAGTAAATGATCATTAATGAATTGAACAATATCGATATATCGGTAGCTAAAATCATCCAAAGTAACATATACTACTGTTCCCTGTGCATGCAGCAAGCTATATATCTCTAGTCTCTAGCTAACCGTACTTCTTCATGGAAGTGAAATAAAAAGATTTGTTTAAAATAGCCTTTTCCTTATAAGAAAGGGGTACAAGATGGAAGAGCCATTGATCAATGAAGATCATGAAAACTACCAAGTTGAGGCCAAGGGAGAAAAGGAGGATGCAGACGCAATCAAGTCAAGGAGTTTCCTTAAATAAGATTACACAATCAAGTCAAGGAGTTTTCTTATATAAGATTACACAATCAAGTCAAGTCAAGGAGTTTTCTTAAATATGATTACACAATCAAGACGTTGAAGGTGGTGTTGGTTATTAAACTCGATCGGTTTAAATATTTATTTCTGATATATGAATGAAGAAGTAGTGTCTTTTGGTATCGGATACTAAGTTGGAGGGTTTGTGTCTTTTAGTTTTTCTTACATTTGGGAATCAGTACTTGCGATTCATCATTCATGCATGTCTGAGTTACATGAGAGAGAGAGAGAGAGAGAGAGATCTCTAGAGAGAGAAACTAACCCAATGTTAAAGGACTGCAATGGCTGTACTGGAAGGTCAGAGACTAAGTCAAGGGTATGGTTTTGCTCCTCCCATTGTGTCTGTTGGGCTAGCACTTCCTTTTCTTTCTCCTTTACCTATTAATGTTGAGTCAAAACGTATTTTATAACGTATTTTTTTTTATAAAAATTGAAGATCCTGGTGCTAATTAATTACTTAAAATGAAACGAGCTAGATTCCTAAAATTTGTTGTGATATTAGAGGGTTACCTTCTTTGCAAGAACGTTATTTTGCTCCTGCAATGCCTTATCCTGAACATAAAGTGAACCGAACATGGTTAAATACTGCTAGAAACAGCAATATCTAAGGTAACTATTTTCTCTGAATAACATTAGAAACTATTTACCAATATAATATCTATGACAGTTTAGATGGTTCTTCTCCACTTCATTAATTAGTGTGACGAAAACAACATGGGGGAGTACAGCACATGAATCTTACCTTTTTCTGAAGCTCTGAAATGGATTCGTGCATAAGTTGATTCTGCATGCAAGAGGCATATACTGAGTAGTACTTTGATTTACTAAAAATATAATTCATGGGTCAAAGTGCATGCATGCGTTGTAACAGTGATTATACCTTTCTTGACCTAATGTGTTTGAGAGCAGAATCAAGCTGTTGCTCCAAATTTTGAAGCTCTCTGAGACCCAAGGTATCCAGATCTTCTCCCATGAAATGCCTGTCGTAAAAGATCAAGATCAATATATTATTTTCCTTCACTATAACATTTCATGCATTGATCACATAGCTACACACAAATAAATGTCTGATCTATTCAACTTTTGTACTACTTTTGATTTTTTAGTAAAACCTCCATCCGAGCCTTGAGCTTTGCATGTTCCAGTGTCCAGCTTCCCTACATATATATATACAAAAAGATTAATGTTGTCAATCAACCAAAATGTTATATATATTGTTTTGCTAGTTCCCATTTAAAGTCGATCCCTTTCCCAACTGATGTGGAAACCGTAGCTTCTATTTGATGATTCCATGCACATTGAATGAAATTAATGTTTTGAGGATCGGTGGCATACATTTTGTTCAAGATCACCTGCAACAAGCTGCCTCTCTGCATATGAATATCTCTCATACCGTTCAAGGATCCTTTCCATACTGTTAACAAATAAATTAAACAGGATAATCTATTATTAGGTAAGTACTCTGAATCTGAATCAAACCTTTATGAACGCAGAAAGAAGTTTGAACTAATTGTAAACCTTATATTGTTGGACATATTAGAAACCGAATTATAGAATGTCTTGAGAGTTTGGAAAGAAAACTGCCACGATCGAAGACATCAGCGATTGATAACGATACAATCATGAATACATATATATATATATATATATATATATATAATATGAGGTCAACAACAACAACAATGAAGCACATAAGTTGTATAGAAGTATTCTTAAAACCCTAGCTTACAATTGGACGCAGATGCAACAGCTCGCACGAGGATCCCTATGTTGGTTCTTAAGAATCGAAACCGGTCTTAAACCGGTACGGTACCGGTTTTCATATTTTAAAAACTAGTTTAAATTGAATTGGACCAGTATATATATTTATAGTTTTTTTCTGTTACATATAATTTTTTGTATTATATTATATATATTATATACTAAATTGTTAATTAATATAACATGAAATTATAATCCTATTATTCAAGTCTATTATTATTACATCATAAATTAATATAACATAAAATAAATCTTATAATTTTTAATATAACATTTGATATGATATATAAATTTTAATCTTAAACATATACATTAATATTAAGTTATTAATATAAATTTACTTTTGATATATATATTTATAATGTATTTATACTATAATATAAATAGACTTATAGTTTAGTACATGTAAACATCAAATTATTATTAACATAGATAAAACGTAAAATCGAAAAAATCGGACCAGACTAGACCAAAATTGAAAGTTTCAATTTCAGTAATGAATCAATCTAATTTTCAAATTTTTGAAACCGATGATTCGATTCTAAAAAATCTATAAAACTGGATCCAATCGAACTGATTACACTCTATCTCTCTCACTCTCACACACACACACAGAGCTTCCATATAAAGTGTAGTGCAACTATTTCAACACCCAGGTTTATTATAATTCCTCTTCATCATTAGAGATGGGTGGACGTACAGTATTGCACCCTAACATGCCTTGTAGAGATAAGATCCATTTTTTGGGAAAAAAACACACTATTTGAACTCTCTAATCCTTATCCAAGTTGAATATAAACCACAACTCAAGAGGGAAATATAATATTATTGTCCAGTACTTGACTGGAAAGGATGGTACTGCATGGTGACTTGGGTTGGTTAGGAAAGATAGTTTGGATTTAGAGATGAATTGAAATGAGTTGAGATAATTTTAGATGAGTTAAATAAAATATTATTAGAATATTAATATTTAATATTATTATTATTTTGAGATTTGAAAAAGTTGAATTGTTTATTATATTTTGTATTGAAATTTGAGAAATTTGTAATGATGAGATGAGATGAGTTGAGATGAATTTTCAATCTAAACTGAAGAGAAATGAAAATTTTGTAAATAGTAATAAAATAGTTTGTAAATAATAATAAGACAGTTTGAGTTGAATATTTTTTAAATTTTGAAAAATGAGAGAGAGAAAATTGAATAAAAATATTATAAAGTTAATATATTATTAGAATATAGTTTTATAATATTAATTGAAAAATTGAAAAATTGAAAAATCTAAATTGTTTTATATTTTTTGTTTGAAAGTTTGGAAAAGTTGTAATGATTAATTTGAAAAAATTGTAATGATTAGTTTGAAAATATTTGTATTTAAATTATGTTTGAGAAAGAGATGAAATCAAATCAAATCAAATAGAACGAGAATTTTGAAATGACATCTAAACAAACTTGAGGTGAAGGCTTCGTTTGGAATTTAAAATCATCTCAACTCATCATTATAACTTTTTCAAATTCCAATACAAAATAATAAACAATTCAACTTTTTCAAATCTAAAAATAATAATAATAATAAACAATAATATTCTAACTTTATCATCTCAACTCAACTCAACTCAACTCAACTCGGTTTAACATTCAAACGCACCCGAAATCTTTCTAATAATAAGTCAGTTCTTCCCAAAAGACTGATCAGCTCCTTGATAGGTCAACAAACCCTTAACTAAACAAACAAGCACTTCCCCTTTTAACATTAGAAGCTCCAAAAAAAAAAATATATATATATATATATATATTATATTAGGCAAAAATACTAAGAAAAGCAAAAACTCCAAAGGAAAAGTTGCTTCAGTTCTAGATGGACGAAACGTACACGCGGCCCGATACTACAAAGCGAGCAGAGAATACAGGCAAGGCATAGATATAGGCACGCAGCCCGGGATTACCGGGAGGTGATGAATAGCCTTATTTCATGTCAACCTGAAGTACATCCACACTGTAATATCCGCACATAAATTTCAGAATCTCTGTACATAAAAGATGAATCATGTGCGTACGTACGTATGCATCATGTGTGTACTCTGATTGATCTGTGACCTCCTTAATTATCATCATGGATTCTCGTTAATTTGATGTGAACATCAGTTTTTGGTAATTGGTTGACCCAAACATTCCTCAAATTTGTTCTGCCTAATTTATACATTATACCATGCCTTTTTTTTTTTTTTTTTTTTGGCCTTTTCCCTTAGGAAAAAAGAACAGTGTGATGTTCGTATATACTCTACGTGATTTTAGTACTGCCTTGAAATGATGAGTCATAATGTGATCTCAATCTCATCAAAGATAAAGATCATGATTCTATAGAATGCAGATATGTATGAGAGATACATACTCTGTATAGACGTGAACTATCACTATAGTTATACAGGGTCTCAAGAGAGGATATTGGATTCTTTTATTTATTTATTATTCATTGGGGGAGGGGCCGGGTCGAATCCAAGACCTCCGTTTTAGAGATTTGGGTGTTATGCCATTAGATCATATGCCTTTGATGCCAAAATATTGACATATATATATATATATTATCTTTGGTGACCTCACATTCATCGAAGACAAGATCATAGACATAAAATCACCTAACTGGTCTCTCTCACGCTCAAGTAATAATAAAGCAAGGATATTATTTATATATATATATATATATATATATTATATATCGATGCTTATTCTAGAATGCACGCATGATGCGGTTGTGTGCTTAATATTTCCTTAATTATCTACTATCAAATCTAATTTCATTCAACGTACGGAACCCACTTTATTGTCTACTAAAGCAAAGCAAATACAGGAGAAGATGTCATACCAGCTTATATTCATCTGATCTTTGGTCACAATTTGGATCGTTTCCATCAGAAAAGACAAATCGAAATAATTAAGTTATATACAATGGGACAACAGCTAACACTAACAAACTAATTAGACTAATCATAACTAGAAACTCTAGGGGTTGACTCAAGTGGTAAATTAAGGTCTTGGGCTTAATTGGGGGTACGCTCCCCATCCAAGGTTTAAATTCTTTGGGTTAAACAACTTTTAGAGGTCATCGGATTGAGAGATTTTTTCATTGAATTATTCGAGGTGCATTTATGGAAAACTTCTTACCGAGAGCCTATGCACTCCCGGGATTAGTCGGGACGCTGTTCTGGATACCCGGTGCCAATAAAAAAAAAATCATAACTAGTTTTACATGGATTTAGGGCATCTTCAGGCAGTAGAATTATAAAAAAATTTCATATTTTCATTTTCCAATACCACTCAATTAACACGTAGGAAAAATTTTTTTATTATAAATTTTTAAATTTTTCATCTAATCATTACCTAGTTCTTATTCAAACATAAAAGTCAATACTACTTTTACAAACAAAAAAAATTCTACTTATCATCCCCTACACAACACCAACATGTGATTTCTCATTTTTTTCATTCTATTTAAATAAACAAAAAAATCAATACAACTTTTACTAACTTCAAAATAAAAGATAATATTAAAAAATTTTATTCAAAATTTTTTTAACTTTATAATATTTTTATTCAATTTTTTTTCTCTCATTTCCCAAAATCCAATAAAATATTTTTATTCAAACCATTTCACTACTATTCAATAAATTCTTAGATAAAACATGCCCTCAATGAATTAATATAATATAAACCAAATCGTACAAAAATTTATAGTACTGTACCTAGAAAATTTTGTACATGTGTTATGTAGATGTATTATATATATCCACCTAGAATCGAAGTACATTACAAATTTTAAATAAAAGAAGCTTCGACTAGTAATACTAGTCTACGATTTCTATTTATTGCTTCTAATATAAGACAATTTCAAACCACTAAAAAGTTTAAATTGTTATAAATTCAGTATACATTACATGAACAAATGAACCATGGAAAATGATCTTTTCTATTCCATGTGAACTAGTAGATAATATTCATTTAGTGTAAAAATATATGGTATTTTAGTTATTTCACTCGTCAACGTAATGTAAAATGATAAAAAAATATTTCATATTTTAAAATATATATATATATATATATATATATATATATATATATATCCATTTCATAATTCTTTTCCCCCCCCACAAAGCATGGAGATCATCCCCTGACAGCTTTAAAATTAGCTTTGGAGGCTATCATTTATTCTACTATATATCTTGGCAACCAAACAAGTCTCGATCTGATCTCTTTCCGGATGAATAACTATGTTTCAGGTGGCTTCAAATGAGAAAAAGTAGTTATATAGGATTTTGATTCTGTAGGTGAAATAATAATCAAAAGCCAACAAGATTTAATCTAATCGACTTTTTAAGTAAATATATACCAGTACTGTATTCAACAATCAAAAAGCTCTTTGAGTTTGATCAGAATCGAATGAAAGAAAATCATAAACAATATAAATCCAGAAATTATATCTTTTTGATCTGAATTTAACCTAATTAGAAACATATCTGATAGTCGTTTTCTTGTTCTACTAATTCATAACCTTATTCTTCCTAATTATTTCTTTTGTTTTTCTTCTCTCTCTCTGTTCATCTTCCCTATTTCTTTCCCTAGTTCTACTGTTTATACTGTATGTATCTGAATTTGTTAAGCGCGCGACTGCTAACATGATGATCACAAGTACTTTTTTGACATTACAAAAAAAAAAGACTACTGTCTTTAATTTCTCTTTCAATATATATATAGCTGGCATGATCTCCTAGTTATATTAACCCTACTAACCCAAACATGTTCTTAATTTTAATAACAATTTTTAGAGCAGAAAATACATTTCTGATGTTAGGTTTTTAAATATCACGTTGACCAAACTTTTCTTATTGGTGGGTGAAAAAATTTTACAGTTCTTATCCGACACCTGTACGTGTGTTTTTCGACTTCTAGAGGGCAAAGGACGTACGTGTCGTGGCTCCAGTTTAAACACTGTACTGAGAGCCACATTTGTAGAGCGAGAGGCACCATAAATCAATGGGAGTACTACGTTTTACCCATTAATGCCAGATCTCTCTCTCTCTCTCTCTCTCGCTCTTGGTGGGTGTGTGTTTATCTGGGCTGGAAGAAGCGTCAATGTTTACCACATTGCTATTGGATTACCAAAAGGCGAAAAAGCACAAAAAAATAAAAAATAAAATAAAATAAAATACAAAGAAGATGAACTAGGGTTTCCTCCTCTTGAAGAAGGCTCTCAAAGGACAATTTCCACCAGGACCTCAAAGAAGACAAAAGGGGAGAACTAAATTGGCCAAAAAGAAATAAAGTATAAGCTAGAGAGATTTGTCTTACCAAGAATCCGTAGAATACTCAAAGAGCTTCCCTTTGGTAGAGAAAACAATTAAAGCAACCTCAGCATCACAAAGCACAGAGATCTCATGTGCTTTCTTCAGCAACCCGGACCTTCTCTTTGAGAAAGTGACCTGCCTGTTGATCTTGTTTTCAATCCTCTTCAACTGAACTCTTCCCCTCCCCATAATTCTTGATCCTTCTTCACAATTAACTCAACCGAGAAATAAATATACGCACAGTCACAGAGAGAGGGAGCTAGAGGGTTTTGCTTCTTCTTTTCTCTCTCCCTACTTCTCTCCAGGTATCTAATATATATGCAGAGTAGCCAAAGTTCTTGGTCTAAAACCTGTCTGGCTCAGAGAGTGCAAGTATGGAACCAATTGGTTGGATGACTGCCGTGCATATATTTATAGAAAAGTTGAAAAACAACTCGAGAAAAGTGGAGAGTGGGTTTGATGTGGAGAATAGTGGGATTGTAAAACCAGGGCGGTTTTATCGAAAACGTTGTCGAGTTTTAATTGGTTGGAGCTACTGTTTGACAGTCATTTGCTAGATTTGTCATTCAGCATCTCACCCTCATTGTCTGTGGCTCCAACCCACATGTATTAGCCATTGAAGTCCCTGTCGTAGTACTGTGTTAGTGTGATTTTGCGTTCGAGAGTGTACGGCCTGCGGACTTTTTCTTTGCTTTGCCTGGGTTCGTTCCATGTTACTCTCTTAAAAGTACTTCGGCGCTTTAACATTTTTATTCAAGTTTGGTAGTTGTGGTAATTTACTTTTTTATTTTTAATGTTTTTTTTCCCAGGCATCCTCTGAATGTGACATTCTACGGATACTTAATCGTCCAGGTGAAAAAATAATCCAGCAGAATAGTACTGCATCTGCATGGAATAAATGCAGCTGCTTTGTGTTGCATCTGAACCTATTTGCGTGACTCATTTTGGGTTCCTATTTTACATTACATTAATGGGTTATGCGCCAGTAATCTTACATATTAATATTACTGTAATGTTTCTAATTTTTGAATGTGTCCAACTATTCTCAATGGTGTACATGTTCTCGGGAAGAAATTTTTAGTAAATATACTTCTGATAATTTAAAGAAAAAATCTCAAGTTCGATGGGTCCTAGAGATTATCTGCATTTAATAGGATTTAAATTTAGATCTTAAAGGGAGAATACTACCAAGATCAAATTGATCTTTACCATATATATATGGCCATCATGACTAGTTTGTATGTTTAGTTTGTATTGATGGAATCTCTACTTTGGTCATCATGACTTTTTTTTAATCTAAATTATGGTCATTAGAGTTTCCTTGTTGTTTCGTGTATAGAATAGCACTTGTCATCATTGTTTTTTCCTAATTAGTGTTAGTATGCATTTGGGATTGGAGGTCATGTGCTAAATTTAGTAGGCAATAACTTTAATGATTTCGGTTTTGGAACAACATGAGTTGCCCTGTTGAGTGTTAAAATGGGAAAAGAAAAACAACACACAACTGTTCAAACCACACGCCGCCTGGCCCTAATTTGTTTTCAGTTAATTTTTTATTTGTTTTAGCAAACGTCCGGATAATGTCGGATCGAGTATTATTTTACTGATATTCTATTGTTCTTTGCAAGCATTATGACTTCTTGGAGTTTTAAATTAATGGTTGTATGGCCCTATGGATTCATCCTAGTTATATAAAATGCAAATGGGTCATTAACTTTCTACCTTGTGATGAAGTCATGACTCATCATGCAGTCATATTGACCAAAAGGCTTTAAGATTACAATATTTATACCTATGTATGATATTTTGCTTATCTAGCTATTAATCATTAATTTCTTTGGCTCATTTATCTACTTTGCAGCTGCCCCTATTAAGCATTTTTTAGCTTATCAAGAATTTGTGATATAGATCAATAATCTTTTGAAATTAATGTGAGTTGGGCTCAATTTATTCAAAATTTCTAGGTCAGGTTTTGTTTGCTATTTTAATTTTTTTTTTTTAGTGAACTGTAAAATTTAAGTTGGTTTAGGGACTTTAACTCTTCAGATGGGAGAAATCCAATATATAGTCACTTAGAATCTATCTGTTTGGGGTTGATGCTTCTCTTATATTTCTGATCGATTGAGTTCATGCAATGTGTTCCACCAAAGGTTTTAAAATTAGGTGGATTGTCTTTCATGGAGATTGAAATTTCATATTTTTATGATTTTTATCTCATATGCAGCCATGGATGAGGATGAGCAACTTAAGGATCATCATGTTGCATGCAAAACCTGACCCAATTCTTGACCCAAGCCCATGGAGAGCCCAGCCCGGCTAGTAGCCTTTTCCCTTCCTCTTTCTTTTCTCCCATTTACTTCCCCACGTTTTTCCCTCCGCACGACGGTTTTTTTTTCTTTTTTCCGTTCAGTTTAAAAGGTTTACGCAAGTAATTTGTAGGAAAGCTTGATTGAATTCTCATTACAACAAGGCCATATAAAATACAAGACTGTGGCTAAATAAGGAATGTACATCTATAAACAGAAACTATAAACAGATTGATTACAATCCTAATTACATTGAGAGAAATCTGGGATGACCATGAATCATGGGATTGATGTGTATCATACTGATTCTCTTGTACGACCCCTGAAAATTAAGGTGCCATCGGCGACTTTGATTTTGCTACACAGATTTTGAAACCGAGATCGTGCAAGGGGCTTGGTTAGTAAATCAGCAAGTTGATCATCTGTATAGACATGGGTGACGCGCAGTTGGCCTCGGTGAACATAATCCCGAACAAAGTAAAGGTCAATAGCTATGTGCTTCATTCTGGCATGCATAACCGGATTAAGGCTGAGTTGAGTTGCACTGACATTGTCGCATAGAAGTAGTGGAGTGTCACGAAGCTTGAGACCAAGTTCAGTGAGGAGAATGAATCTAGGCCATATATGAGGCAGCAGTAGCGAGAGCTCGATTCTCTGCTTCTGTGGATGAACGAGCAACGGCCTTTTTCTTCTGAGTACGCCAGCTGATGGGTTGTTGCCTAGAAAAATAATGTAGGTAGTTGTGGACTTGCGATCGTCAAGATTACCCCCCCAATTGGCATCTAAGAAACCACGAAGAACGGGATTTGTTTGCCGACGTAAAAGAATACCAAAATGAATGGTATGTTTGACATATCACAGGAGTTGTTTGACATGTTGTCAGTGGGAGACAGTGGGTTGATGCATGTACTGAGCAAGACGATTGACCGCAAATCCAATGTCTGGACGTGTAAGAGATATATATTGAAGAGAGCCAATAGTCCGATGATATTCAGTGGCATCACAGCTTGCGGTACCATCGTTGAGAAGAAGCTTGGCAGACACGGCCATAGGTGTTTGTACTGCTTTGGCACCAGTCATCTTCAACCGTGTGAGTAGATCATGGACATATCGATTCGGAGATAGGAATAAAACTTGCTTCACTGGTATAACTTCCACTCCTAGGAAGTAATGCAAGTCACTCAATTGTTTCAAGGAGAATTTGTCACCCAAGGACTTAACAACATGCTGCAGAAATTGAGTGTTGTTGTCGGTTAGAATTAAATCATCTACATAGACCAGAACATAGAAGAGAATGTTGTCTCGATTGTAGATGAACAGGGAGTTGTCTGACTTGGAGTTAAAATATCCCAATTCCAACAGGCCAGACCGCAGAGCATTATACCAGGCTTTAGGGGCCTGCTTGAGGGCATAGATGGATTTTTGAAGTGCACAGACATGTTGAGGATGAGATTGATCAACGAAACCGACTGGTTGTTGCAATGAGACTTGCTCGGTGAGTTGGCCATGTAGGAACACATTATTAACATCAAGTTGATGTAGTGACCAGCCATTGGAGAGGGCCAAAGAGAGAATCAGCCGAATGGTGGTCGGTTTGATAACGGGGCTGAAGGTGTCAGCGTAGTCCACACCAGGACGTTGATTAAATCCTTTGGCGACGAGGTGCGCTTTGAATCTGTCCACAGTACCGTCTGGGTGTCGCTTAACGTGAAACACCCATTTACATCCAACTAAGTTGGATGCAGGGGGTTTAGGAACAAGTTTCCAGGTGCCATGGGAAACCAGCGTAGTGAATTCATCAACCATGGCTTTGCGCCATTGAGGGTCCTTGAGAGTTTAAGAAACACATGTCAGTTCCAAGGTTGAGGGAAGGGGATGCTTGGTGGTGACCAAGAGTTACTTGGGACAAAAAATATGGTTCTGAGCTCTAGTAACCATAGGATGGGTTCGACGAGCTGGTGTGGTGTCTGCAGGCAAAGGAGACTCAGTGCTAGAGGAAGAATGAATGGGAGAGGTTGAGGACATACCTGGAGTAGAAGTCGAAGTGGCGGTGACAGGCGTCTCGGCTGCAGGAGGTGTGAGATGCAAACTATATGAAGCAGGAAGAGTGACAGGAGGCATCGGTAAAGGAGAAGTAGTACTCGCAGGCGAAGAGACAGGAACAGACTCTGGGACGCAAGGAGGTGCATTTTTTAAGGGAAACACATGTTCATCAAAGGTAACATGTCGAGAGAGATATAATTTACCTATGTGGAGGTCCAAACACTTGAATGCATGTTGAGTGAGGGAGTACCCTAGGAAAACAAAAGGTTGGGACTTCGGTTGGAGCTTGTTTGTTCGGTAAGGAACAAGCCAAGGATAACATTGGCAACCAAACGTCCGTAGTTTGTGATAGTCAGGGGCTCGACCAAAGAGTGCTTCAAAGGGACTTTTGCGCGAGAGTAAGAGAGTAGGAAGACGGTTAATGAGGTAAGCCGCAGTAGCTAGAGCATAGGTCCAGTAATTCGAGGGAGCCGAGGCATGATGGAGTAGAGTCATTCCTGTTTCAACAATATGGCGATGATTGTGGCGCCCCCAATCCCCCTTATAGAAATACACAGGGATCGAGACACCAGGATGGTGACAACACGGTCACACATCCCAACGAAGTGCCAGTGTGTGTACATGCGACGGTGTACAAATAGAATAACGCAGCGGATAGTCAACTAAGTACCAGAATTTAAACACAACTAAACATCAGTAGAGGTTTGAAAATAGTTATACAGTCATCCAAAATAAAGTTAACACATGTCCCGAAAATACAATAAGCAAAATAAAATAATAATAACAAGTGATCCCGGATCACTCCTCGGGCGGAGCCGTCTCCTCAGGCTCGCCCTCCTCCTCCTCATCTGCATCAAAATCTGCGTTACCACAGAAGGGTACCGCAGGTAAGTATAACCCAAATAATCCTCTAGAAATAAAATGCATTTAATGCAACCAACATGCATGCATATGATGAAATATGCATTTTTCTCAAAACATCATTTTCCCCGAAATGACAATTTCCAACACACGCCAAAGTCTCATTGGCCCAAAAATAATCCGTAAAACATTTTCCCAGAAAATGGTTTACACAAAATCCACGCACACTATTTTCCCAGAAAATAGCCAATTTAATCCTTTATTAACCTATGCACCATGGCCTCCCTTAGGGACCATCCGCACGTCCTGGCTTCGTAGTGATGCTCGGTTCCGCGCCCAGCGCGTACGTAGCCAAGCACCCACTACGCAACGAGCGATGCCCAGTTCCGCGCCCAGCGCGTACGTAGCCAAGCATCCTCTGATCCCCGCCAGCAGAAGGACCACGGAGTCGGCACGAATCTCTCGTCCGATCCCATCATCGCCCAGCGACAATCCAGGGGACGTTACTCAGTTTATTCCGCTCCCGAGTAACCAGAGGAGCTCCACCGAGATAATACCCCATCTCGGCTTGGGGTCGTGATACACACGCACCCAAGAATATTCTCACATAAAATCATAATTTCCAAATCACACATGAGCATGAATGCACCACACGAAAACCCAGTTTTCTTTACAAACATGATCATGCATGAAATAATGAGATGTACATGTACCAACACAAATCCACAACCATCAATATTCAAATCAATCAAATCCAACCAAACCAACCCAATCACCAAACCAACTGACTCTCGTACTCCTCGGACTCAGTCCGGCAAAACCAATCATCAGATTAAATACAGTGAAATGTGTTAGTGCAAAAATACATTAAATTCACAAGAATTCTTTGGAGAAATACTTACAGTGCAATATAATAATTTCCGGAGGATCACGAAACTGAAAATGGCGATGTCTGAGCAACACCACAGTGTAAAATACACTGTGGCCGTGGGTCACAGATGCCCACTTTTCAACGAAGACAAACGAAGTCCCAAAAATGGTAGGGTAGGGCCTAGAGAGGTCGGTGAAGCCAATGGTGGTGGTGGTTTGCCGTGGGTGGCGGCGCAAGGGGTGGTTTTAGGCCAAAAATGTACAAATCGGAAATGGACTTGGTGGGGCTTCACCGGTGACGGATCGGAGCTGGGGTTGGGTCCAATGGGTTGCCAAGAGGTCGAGGATGATGTGGTAGGAAGATGGTGGCCGGTGGTGGAGCGACGGCGGCGCTGGAGCGAAAGTGGCGCCGCGGCTTCGTGGGTCTCGTGGTGGCTACCGGTGGCACGAACGGAGGTGAGATTTACGGGGAGGGGTCGCCGGCGGCAGGGGAACACGAGGGGACGGGTGGTGAGAGTCACCGCCGGCTCACGGCGGCGGGCTGGGTGGTGGACGGAACGCACGGGGAGAGAGAGGGAGAGGCTGGGCTTCGCGCGCGGGAGAGAGAAAACCGAAGGAGAAATAAGGAAGAAAAGAAAAGAAAGGGAAAAGAAAAGGAGGAAAGAAAAAATAGGGGAAAAATAAATGAGGTCCAATCCTCATAACTTGGGTCACGAAAATGATCCAACGGAAACGATTTTAAAACCACAAGTTAAATAAAATAATTTAAACGTAATGGTAAAGTCAAATTAAAATAATGAAATCCCACAGTAATTAATTTAAATATTAAAAGCAATTTAAATGCATAACAATAAATAAATATTAAGAAAGCACATAAAAATAATTTGCACCAAATTAAAATCACAGAAATAAACTCACTAAAAATCCGACCAATTTTAAAATAAGAGGATAAATTTTTAATAAATAAAAATAATCCTTCAGTAAAAATACACTAAAATACGGGGTGTTACATCCTCCCCCCCTTAAATAAAATTTCGTCCTCGAAATTAGCAAGGTCAAATATCAAACTAAGACAGGATTAAGATTCAAGTAAGAGCAAACTTAGAACATACCGTCCAAATTAATCGAACAAGTAGGGATATTGTGCTCTCATATCAGCTTCTCTTTCCCATGAGAAATCTTGAGCCAACGGATCACCCCATGATACCTTCACCAACGGTATTGTCTTGGACCTTAATCTTTGCTCTTTCCAATCCACAATCTGAGTTGGAGCAACTTCATAAGTAAGGTTAGGTTGTAGTTGAATGCGTTCAGGGTCCACAAAACGTGGCTCTTGCTGTCCAAAACTCTTCTTCAATGAGGACACATGAAACACATTATGAACATCCCCAAAATAATCTGGCAAGGCCACTCTATAAGCAACAAGCCCAACCTTCTCTATGATCTGAAAAGGGCCAACATATCTAGGACTAAGCTTTCCTTTATTACCAAAGCGCTTGACGCCTTTCATAGGAGATACTTTAAGATAAACCCAATCACCTTCTTCAAAAGATAAGTCTCTTCTTCTTGTATCTGCGTAGCTCTTCTGGCGACTTTGCGCTTCAGCCATCTTCTTCCTGATAAGCTGAACTTGGTCCTTCATTTCTTGGATTATCTCAGGCCCAATTACCTTACTCTCGCCGACTTCGTCCCAACACAAAGGCGATCTGCACTTCCGTCCATATAAAGCCTCATACGGGGCCATCTGAATGGAGGAATGAAAACTGTTGTTGTAAGATAATTCAATGAGCGGTAGGTGATTCTCCCAACTTCCTTGAAATTCCATGACACAAGACCGCAACATATCCTCCAGAGTCTGAATAGTACGTTCTGATTGGCCGTCTGTTTGGGGGTGATACGCAGAACTAAACTTCAACTTAGTGCCTAAAGCTGCCTGCAAGCTCTTCCAAAAACGGGATGTGAACCGCGGATCCCGATCCGACACGATACTCTTGGGTATCCCATGCAAACGCACTATCTCCTTAACATATAACCGAGTCAACTTACCCAAAGAGTCAGTATTATTAATAGGTAAGAAATGGGCACTCTTGGTCAACCGATCCACAATCACCCAAATTGAATTCTTTCCACTAGGAGTCCTCGGTAAACCCACAACAAAATCCATGGAAATATCATCCCACTTCCACTCTGGAATTGGGAGAGGCTGGAGTCTACCAGCAGGTCTCTGATGCTCAGCCTTCACTTGACGGCACGTGTCACATTTCTCGATAAACAAAGCGATGTCCAGCTTCATTCCTTCCCACCAGAAATTTCTCTTTAAATCTCTATACATCTTTGTGCTTCCTGGATGAACTGAATAAGGAGCCGCATGAGCTTCTGCCAAAATCCGCTCTTTAAATTCAGAATCTCGGGGAATCACTCTACGATCCCGAAACCGAAGAATACCATCCTTATCCAAGCTGTAATGCAAGGGTCCTCTAGACTTCCTGACTCTTTTCCTGATAGCTAACAATTCAGGATCCCTTCTTTGAAGAGTCTTCAATTCTTCGAAATCCACTACTCGGACATCCAAAACTGAAGATAGTAATTCCTCTTGCTGAGAACTCTCAATAAGAAGTCTCCTCATTCCATAAAGGAGAGAGTCCAAATCCGATGACTCTGCTTCATCCACTTGTTGAGACTTTCTACTCAAAGCATCAGCGACTAGATTTGCCTTTCCTGGATGATACTTGATCTCACATTGATAGTCACTAATCAGCTCTAACCACCGTCTCTGCCTCATATTGAGATTCTTCTGAGTAAACAAATGCTTCAAGCTCTTGTGGTCAGTAAAAACTTCACAGGCTTCGCCATACAAATAATGCCGCCAAATCTTAAGCGCAAAAACTATTGCCGCCAACTCCAAATCGTGTGTGGGATAATTCATTTCATGAACTTTCAGCTGACGAGACGCATAAGCTACAACCCGTCCCTCTTGCATAAGAACGCATACCAACCCGAATTTGGATGCATCACTAAAAATCACAAATGGCTTGTGTGGCTCCGGAAGTGCCAAAACTGGTGCCGTTGTCAATCTTCTCTTCAACTCCTGAAAACTTCTCTCACATTTGTCCGACCATACAAACTCCACATTCTTCCTTGTCAAAGCAGTGAGAGGTCCGGATAGCCGAGAAAAACCTTCCACAAATCTTCTATAGTATCCAGCAAGTCCCAAGAAACTTCGTATCTCACGAATTGTTGAAGGGCGAGGCCATGACAAAACAGCTTCCACTTTACTAGGATCCACAGCCACCCCTTCTTGGGAAATCACATGCCCAAGAAACTTAACTTCTTCTAACCAGAATTCACACTTGCTTAGCTTAGCATACAACTGATGCTCTCTTAATTTCCCAAGTGCCAGACGAAGGTGACAAGCATGCTCTTCCAAGTCTCGAGAATAAATCAGAATGTCATCGAGAAATACCACCACAAAAGAATCCAAAAATGGTCGAAACACCCGATTCATTAAATCCATAAAAGCGGCAGGAGCATTCGCCAACCCAAAAGACATCACTTTGAATTCATAATGCCCATACCTTGTTCTGAAAGCAGTCTTGGGCACATCCTTATCCCTTATCCTCAGCTGATAGTATCCTGATCTCAAGTCAATTTTCGAAAAGACAGCTGCTCCCTGAAGCTGGTCAAACAAATCATCAATCCTAGGTAGAGGATATTTGTTCTTAATAGTCACCTTGTTAAGCTCCCGATAATCTATGCACATTCTGAGCGTACCATCTTTCTTCTTAACAAACAATACGGGCGCTCCCCACGGCGAAGTACTCGGCTGAATAAATCCCTTATCGACCAATTCTTGCAATTGAATCTTCAACTCTTTTAACTCCGCCGGTGCCATGCGGTAAGGAGCCTTATGCACAGGAGCCGCCCCAGGTTCCAAATCAATAACAAATTCCATATCACGAACGGGAGGCAATCCAGGTAACTCATCCACAAACACATCGGGAAATTCTTCCACCACTGGAATTTCCACTAAAGATTTCTTCTCAGATGATGTAGACACGACTTGAACCAAAAAAGCATCCGCCCCACAAGCTATATCTCTCTTAGCTTGAACTGCTGATATAATTGATGGTCTTGCCCTTAACTTACTTCCCACGAATTCTAAATAATCCTCATCCGAGAGTTGAAAACCAATTACTCGTCTTCTACAATCAATATTCGCAGAATAGCGATACAGCCAATCCATTCCCAAAATTATATCAAAACCAAGCAACTTAAATACAATCAAATCTGCATCCAGTGTCCTTCCACCAAAATCCAAAGGACAACCCAAAGCAACCTTGGAACAACACACAATCTCGCCATTGGGAAGAGCCACAACTAAAGATTGAGGTAGAGGTTCTATAACCAAATTGCACATCCGTGCAAACGTGGCAGACACAAACGATTGGGATGCCCCAGAATCAAACAAAGTACAAGCATAAAAATCATATAGACGAACTCTTCCTGAGGCAAACACAACCACCAAACAAATTCATAAAATCCAACCACACCAAACATTAATTCGAAATAAAACAGCTAAATACGTACCAGTAATCACCCCAGCGTCGTGGGTCTCTGGAGCCTCATAGTCCACATCACCGGGAGTCACTGCATAAACCCGGGCTTGTACCAATTGTCTCTGGCCGCCCCTTCCACCTCGACGACCTCCTCGCGCTCCTTGCTCACCTTGAACCCGACTAGGACACTCCCGAGCAAAGTGACCCGGCTGGCCACATTTATAACACTGAATTCCTCTTTGACCGCAGTCACCCTCATGGGCTCTACTACATCTAGGGCACACTGGAGTCCGGCCTCCTGCACGAACACCGGAGGTTGTCTGAGAACGGGCCCCGGTCCTCTGAACAAACTTCTGTGGCGATCCAGAACTACTTCCCTCACCAAGGTAACTCCGCCTCTTCTGACCAGGAGGGGAGCCTACTCCAAAACTATTTTCCCGCTCTGCAATGCTGGCCAAATCCACTAACTTCTGAAATTCCGTAATCTGAAGGCAAGCCACATGTCGGCGTATCTCGGGGCGCAGTCCCTCCATGAAACGCTCAACCCGCAATTCTTCGGTAGCAATAAGGTGAGGAGCGAACCGTCCAAGCTCCATAAACTTCCTTGCATACTGCTCAACAGTCGTGCCTCCTTGAACCAAATTGTTAAATTCTCGAGCCTTTTGTCGCCTCACCGAAACAGGGAAGAATCGATCATCGAATTCTTTCTTAAACCGCTGCCAAGACACAGCAGCCAAGGACCCCAACTCCATCTCTAAAAGTGGCCGCTTGGTCTCCCACCAATTCGCCGCTTCACCTTGCAACATATAGCTTCCAAATAATACCCTCTGGGTCTCAGTGCATCCACATACTTCAAATGTTCTTTCCAGGTCTTGAATCCACCTCCTAGCTCGCATTGGGTCCTCCTCCCCAGTAAAGGCAGGAGTCCTATGCGTCAGGAAGCGCTCATAAGTGCACCCAACTTGGACCGCTCTATTTGGATCTACTTGAGGCGGTCGGAAATTCTGTTGTAGGAACTCCGTCATCCTGTTCAACGCCCTCGCCATGGCATAATTCCCATCACCCCTGGGCAGCTCATCCTCAGGCACATCAGCTTGTCTCCTTGGTCTCACCATATTCCTGTCATAGAGCAATCTCCAACCCCGCTTAAATCCAGACAAAACCAAACTCAACCAAAAGCAACGTAAAATACAATAAGATAAAATATATTTAAATAAAATCAGATAACATAAAAAATAAAATACCAATAAACCCATAAAATAAAATAAATAGCTTAACTTACCACACTAAAAAAAATATTATTAAAAATAATAAAACAATTTCTGGTACTAACCTAAGGGACATGTGGTTTTACCCAGAGCCGAACTGCTCTGATACCACCTGTGGCGCCCCCAATCCCCCTTATAGAAATACACAGGGATCGAGACACCAGGATGGTGACAACACGGTCACACATCCCAACGAAGTGCCAGTGTGTGTACATGCGACGGTGTACAAATAGAATAACGCAGCGGATAGTCAACTAAGTACCAGAATTTAAACACAACTAAACATCAGTAGAGGTTTGAAAATAGTTATACAGTCATCCAAAATAAAGTTAACACATGTCCCGAAAATACAATAAGCAAAATAAAATAATAATAACAAGTGATCCCGGATCACTCCTCGGGCGGAGCCGTCTCCTCAGGCTCGCCCTCCTCCTCCTCATCTGCATCAAAATCTGCGTTACCACAGAAGGGTACCGCAGGTAAGTATAACCCAAATAATCCTCTAGAAATAAAATGCATTTAATGCAACCAACATGCATGCATATGATGAAATATGCATTTTTCTCAAAACATCATTTTCCCCGAAATGACAATTTCCAACACACGCCAAAGTCTCATTGGCCCAAAAATAATCCGTAAAACATTTTCCCAGAAAATGGTTTACACAAAATCCACGCACACTATTTTCCCAGAAAATAGCCAATTTAATCCTTTATTAACCTATGCACCATGGCCTCCCCTAGGGACCATCCGCACGTCCTGGCTTCGTAGTGATGCTCGGTTCCGCGCCCAGCGCGTACGTAGCCAAGCACCCACTACGCAACGAGCGATGCCCAGTTCCGCGCCCAGCGCGTACGTAGCCAAGCATCCTCTGATCCCCGCCAGCAGAAGGACCACGGAGTCGGCACGAATCTCTCGTCCGATCCCATCATCGCCCAGCGACAATCCAGGGGACGTTACTCAGTTTATTCCGCTCCCGAGTAACCAGAGGAGCTCCACCGAGATAATACCCCATCTCGGCTTGGGGTCGTGATACACACGCACCCAAGAATATTCTCACATAAAATCATAATTTCCAAATCACACATGAGCATGAATGCACCACACGAAAACCCAGTTTTCTTTACAAACATGATCATGCATGAAATAATGAGATGTACATGTACCAACACAAATCCACAACCATCAATATTCAAATCAATCAAATCCAACCAAACCAACCCAATCACCAAACCAACTGACTCTCGTACTCCTCGGACTCAGTCCGGCAAAACCAATCATCAGATTAAATACAGTGAAATGTGTTAGTGCAAAAATACATTAAATTCACAAGAATTCTTTGGAGAAATACTTACAGTGCAATATAATAATTTCCGGAGGATCACGAAACTGAAAATGGCGATGTCTGAGCAACACCACAGTGTAAAATACACTGTGGCCGTGGGTCACAGATGCCCACTTTTCAACGAAGACAAACGAAGTCCCAAAAATGGTAGGGTAGGGCCTAGAGAGGTCGGTGAAGCCAATGGTGGTGGTGGTTTGCCGTGGGTGGCGGCGCAAGGGGTGGTTTTAGGCCAAAAATGTACAAATCGGAAATGGACTTGGTGGGGCTTCACCGGTGACGGATCGGAGCTGGGGTTGGGTCCAATGGGTTGCCAAGAGGTCGAGGATGATGTGGTAGGAAGATGGTGGCCGGTGGTGGAGCGACGGCGGCGCTGGAGCGAAAGTGGCGCCGCGGCTTCGTGGGTCTCGTGGTGGCTACCGGTGGCACGAACGGAGGTGAGATTTACGGGGAGGGGTCGCCGGCGGCAAGGGAACACGAGGGGACGGGCGGTGAGAGTCACCGCCGGCTCACGGCGGCGGGCTGGGTGGTGGACGGAACGCACGGGGAGAGAGAGGGAGAGGCTGGGCTTCGCGCGCGGGAGAGAGAAAACCGAAGGAGAAATAAGGAAGAAAAGAAAAGAAAGAGGAAAGAGGAAAGAGGAACTGAATTCCACCGAATAGACCCCATCTTCACACCTGCTGTGCATGAGAACTGCCCCTGTCATCCGATCCTTCACAAGGTAAAAAAGAGGGTGGAACTTAATGATGGCATTGTTGTCATGAGTAAATTTGTGAACATATATCAAGTTTTTATGAATGAGAGGCACATGTAAGGTGTCTTTTAATGTAAGGGATCGGGAATGAGAAGAAATGGTGGTGGAACCAATGTGAGAAATCGGCAAACCTGTACCATCACCGACAACCACTTGATCCTGTCCCTCATATTCTGAGTGAATGGAGAGATTGGCTAGGTTGGATGTGATATTGTGAGATGCCGTACAGTCAAGGAGCCATTTGCCGTGTGTTGGAGCTGTAGAAGTGGCACAATTTGCAGCAGGACGTGACTGAAGTTTGAAACATGTTTTAGTAGTGTGTCCAGACTGATCACAGATTTGGCAAAAAACAGGAGTCTTCTTTGATCCAGATTTATTGTTGGAATTTTTTTTGGATCGAGATTTGTTGTTTTTGAATTAGCCATTGGACTGTTTCCGTTGAGAAGAGTTTGTTGTGACAACAAGAGCGGAAGCATTGCCATCCATGCGTTTGAGGTAGTGCTCATGACCAATGAGCAAATCATGTAGCTCGGCAAATGAAAGAGCAGTCTCTCGTGTGAGAATGGGAGCCACCATGTCTCTGAATTCTAAGCCAAGACCATTAAGAACATAGAGCGTCAAATCATCATTTGAAATTGGTGCATCAATAAGGGAAAGTTCATCAGCGATCACCTTGACCGCATGAAGAAATTCAGATACCTTACGAGACCCCGTTGGATAAGGGTTAAATCCTCCTTCAACTACATGATGCGAGCCCGAGATTTGCTAGCAAACAGACGGGCGAGATGTTGCCAAGCATCACGACTCGTGGTGGTCATTGCGATGAGAGGCATTACGGTTTCAGATACTGAAGAGAAGATCGCATTGAGCAGCAACTGGTCCTGTCGATACCAATGTGCATAGCTAGCCAAAGCAGAGGAAGAGGACTTCTCGGTAGGTGTAGGAGGACACGGAAGTGTGCCATCCAAATAACCCATTAGATCATAGCCAAATAAGATGGTTATGAATGTTGCACGCCAGGAGGGATAATTTGAGGTAGTAAGCTTATAGGGTAGTTGGCTAGAGGTGTTGATGGTAACCAAAGGTAGGTCTGTGGAAGGATTGGAGCCTCCCGAGATAGAGTGGGGAGTGGAATTGACGCTGGACGACATATTGCAGAGGAGGATCGTTGTTCTCGTGAGAGAAGAAGACTCTCTGATACCATAAAAGGTTTACACAAGTAATTTGCAGGAAAGCTTGATTGAATTCTCATTACAACAAGGCAATATAAAATACAATACTGTAGCTAAATAAGGAATGTACATCTATAAACATAAACTATAAATAGATTGATTACAATCCTAATTACATAGAGAGAAATCTAGGATGACCATGAATCATGGGATTGACGTGTATCATACTGATTCTCTTATACAGTTTTCCTTCTCCCTATTTGCCATCTCTCCCGTATTCAAGCCACTTCACTCAGATGCTCACTTTCCACAACTACTCTCTCCCTTCTTTTCGGCTGCTTAACTCACTCTCTCTGACTCACTGTCTCTCTGCCCGTCCCTCTATCTTTTTTATAATTCTGTCACCCCACCTTGTGCTGTCCGTCTCTGCCTCGCAGGCCAGTAAGTCTCACTCATCCATTTCTCTATCTCAGTCCCAGCCGATCTCTCTCTCTCTCTCTCACATATCCCCATTCGTTTGCAGTTGTCTTGCGCCACCAAGTCAGTTTGTCTTTCGGTTTCTCTCGGCCTCTTTCCATTTTCCACAATCTCTCTATCTTTTTTATTCTTTCTCTCGGGTTCTCACCCTCCCCTATCTCCCTTGCTCTCTTGCATCTATGCTTCCCCTCCCAAAGTTGCTACCAACGACGCTGATGTAGCAGCCCCATCGCATTGTTGCCGTGAACAAATTGCCGCGGTGGTAAGCTTACTCTTCCCTGCCCTATATCTATCTCTATCTCATTCTCTGCCTCACTTTCTTTCTCTCTATCTAATGGGTTTCACTTCGATTTCACTATCCACAGTTGTTTTCCAACATTGCTACCCATCTTAGTGTCAAGTTGCCACCACCAGACAATTGGTAATTCCTAGACTCTTTGATGATCAAATGAATTGATGGTTTGAACAAGTCTTAGGGATTAAAATGGTCAGATGAGGTTAGTTGGGATTTTAGTTGTGGCGGTTGATTTGGTGTCGATTGGATCAACTGAGCGGGAAAATGGTGGGAGTATTTGATTTGTGAAATGTCGAGGTAGCAGTGGTATTTGCTTAAAATATATGTATTGGATTATGGTGATGTTTCTACTCTTGTAGATGTTAATTTCAAGAGTTGGATTTGAGTGTCAATTGTTAGTTTAGAAATGCATACAAAATGCTGACTGGTACTTGGCGATGATTGGTCACTAAAATAGAACAGTTTGGAGCATCTAGCATGGGCGGCGAAAAAAAAGAAGAAAAGGTTTTGTCGTCTTATCTAGGTATTTTAGCGTGTTTCGGTTGTGATAGTGGTTTGAGATATGGGGTTTTTTTGTCGAGTCTTTTAGTTGGTTCGTCTTATATAAGAGGTACTGCTGGTTTGATTCTATTAACATATAGTTGTGTTAATAATGTTTAGGTGACATCGCTTGACACTGTTGTGAGGAAATCAAAGATGTTAAGAAGTTTAGGTAAGCGTGCTCCCATGCTAGACTTTGCCTAAAAGCGGACTAAGGTTGATTTTATCAAAAACTTGCATATTTTGTTATGGAACATTGGAAACAACCTAGGTCATTTTTCTGCATAACTCACTGTATCCGGATAAGAAAAGAAAAATATTTTCTACCGTGACTGGTGTAGACACGAGCAATTTTGGCATTTTCTTAACAACAATATAAAAATGTGAGATTGAAATATGAAAATGAGCATATGATTATACAACATGTATATGCTCAACACTCTGTTTCTTATATGAAATGTTGCATTTGAAAATCTGTAGAATGAAATTTTGTTTCTGCTTCCGCCCTGACCTTAGCACGGGTGTAAAGCTATGGCCTCTGTTATTGTGTTAGTACCAACATCTCTATTTATGACTGCACCCACATTGGAAACAAAGTGATTTTGTTGTGTGGGCCTTCTTGTGTGCACACTCAGGACTCTAAGAATGATAAAGGGAAGATTTTACTTCTGTTTCTACCGAATTTGGCCACCGGTGAAAGCACAACCCTACCATGGGGATTAAACATGAATATATATTTTGTTATGATGCTGTTCAGTTATGCTTATGCCAAAGCACTTATGTATTGTTATTATTGGAAATAAATGTTTCTAAAATGTCGCTCCTATATTTAATAATTTGTTTTGTCCTGCATTATGTAACTGGCTCATATTTTCATACTGGGATATATTCTTTGCTTACTGAGTTGTTAATAACTCACGCATACCTTCAATATTTCAGATAATTTTGATGGTTCAACTGGGGACCAAGAATATGATGCATGGGCAAAACTAGTTGAGCAATAGTGAAATAAGTAATCTTCGGTACTATGGACTTTTGAAGAGTCTATTTGCCTATTTGGAAAGTTTGTCTGTTCCTATAATTAGTATTTTGGAACCTTGATGGTTTTATTAGGCCTTGTGGAGTTCTTAATTATTATTATATATTGGAGGATTACATTGTTATTGTGGAAGAACGTATAATTTTGATTAATGGAGTTTTATGAGTTAGAGTTGTATTTCATGTTGTTGGAGTCTATAAATTTACTGTTGGGATGTGATTTTTAAGTGATAGGCACTAACTCCCTGACCCTCCGGGTACAGAGTGTTACAGTTGGTATCAAAGATAGTTTTGAGATTCTGCAAACTTTATGAAATGATTTTGATAAGATTTGAGGTTTAGATTTTGAAGATATACATAAGCTTGATCGAATATCAGGTTTTAGATTGTGCAGACTTTAGTATAGAGTTGGACAAATCTGAGGTTGTAGATTCTACAAACTTTAAGCAATGATTTATATGAAATCCGCGGTTTTAGATTCTGCAAGACTTTAAGAAAGGATTTTGATAAGACTTACGGTTCGACATTATGCAGACTTTAAGAAATAATTTTTATGAAATTTGAGGTTATCAATTTTGTAGATTTTAATATGCTAGTTTGATCAGATTTCCAGGTTATGGATTCTGCAGACTTTAGGGAATAACTATTATGATTTAAGGTTATGGACACTATAGGCTTTTGGGCAAATGATTATTATCAAATTTAAGGTTATTGTTTCTGCACATTTTAGGAAATGATTCTTATCTTATTTAAAAGATTATTGATTATGCAAACTTTAGGATATTGTTGATATAAGATGAATGGCTATGGATTTTCTAGATTCAAGGATATGATTTTGTTAGATTTAAAGATATAGGTACAACAAAATATTGGATATGATATCTTAGATTTGATGGTATAGGAGGGGATCAAGCTAAGTTAAGAGTGTTTGGGTAGATTAGCTGGTACTAAAGTAAACTTATGTGAGGATCTTGATAGACGTTAGTGGTCATCGAGGTTAATTTTGGTTACCACTAGAGTAAATGCTAGTTGGAATTGAAGTGATGAGTATTTTAAGTCTATGTTGTCTGGATGAAAAGTTATTGGTTGGCATTGTTATGAATGTTTTGAGCATGCTGCTTATTTGGGCGGGATATGTGGACTCTCGATAAATAGGGACATCTTGGACACTACAACATAATGTGTTTTTTGCGGCGCACATAAGTTGCCGCAATAACCCCAATAACTGTGGCTATTGAGCTAAAGCCACGATAAAGTTTGGGAATTGAGGATGCTTTCACCTTAAAGACGATCCATAGTATATATGTCGACATTTATAGGAGCTGAGGAAACCAATTTTAGCTTCCATCACCTGATGCTTTAATTATCACTACCCTAGGGATTCGGTCATTAATGTTGATTGACTTTTCCCTACCATTCAAACCTCTTTACGCTCATATTTGTTACACTTTTCGGAAAAGGTCCTTCCATGAATTCTTTGTAAAATGGTCCATATTACGTGGCCTAACTTATTATTAAGTTATGGTCCATTTCTTTTAAAAGTTTCTAGGTCACCTCTAAAACAAACAATCTTTTGGTAATTGGATACTGTGAAGTCCAAAATATTTGTGTATGTAGGCTTTTTATTTAAGAGAAGATTTGAGCCCAAGTGACTGTTTGTGGGTTAAATATTTATTTTGAGTGTTATGGGCCGAATTGGTATGAGAAAGGGAGTAAAAAATGGGCCCAGCATGGGAGCTAGCTGGGAGCCCACCCCCTCCACCAAAACGGCATAGTTTTGGGTGGCTTGGGAGTGATTTTTTTCCTCCCCTTAAAACGGTGTCGTTTTGGGCTATTGGGGAAAACCCTAATTGTTTTTCCATTCCCTCTGTGCCGTATGACTCTTCTTCTCCCTTCTCTCCTTTATTTTCTTCTTCCTCCCTCTTCCTTAACCCGTGCCCCTACTATGCCGCCCTCGTCACCAGCCTATCATCGCCCCGAGTACATCGAGCATAGACCACCACCACCGTTGCCTGCACCACCTCTTATCCCTCCTGAGCCTCTTTCTCTGTTCTCTCCCTCTTTCTCTGCACTCGTGATAGCCTCGGCCATGGAGACGGCTTGCCGCCGATGCCCACCACTCGTTGCATGCCATCGTGCACCGCCGCATGCTTCGCCCCTCTTGACGCTGCAACAGAAAGCCTTTCTGCCTCTTGCCTCGTGCTTTACATTTTTTATCATGTTTAGATTAATCTAACCAACTCTATCCATTTGCGTAGCGACACACCATCCACACTTTAAGCTATCACGCTCGATCATCCAGAGATTTGCACTCCGCATAGTAAGTAAATCTCCAGTTTGACCCTTTATTTTACTAATGTGGAATTATCGCTAACTTTGTTGCAGTCTGGTTGTGATTAAGAAGTGGTCTGGGGCCCTGTGAAGTGTTGGGTTATTAACGATGTAGTTTTTGATGGAAATGTGCGCCGAGGGCGGGTTGGAGAGTTGGGAAACGCGTGTAGTTGGGATTGGAGAAATTGTTGAAATTGTAAAATTTGGGTTGTTGTGTGGTTGACTATTTTGTGCAATGACATGCCATCCAATAACTGCCTGTCACGCATCTGAATAATAATTGTTATTAATATCTACCATGATTTATTTAATTGTACTATGTTCTATGCTATTCTGTGTAATTTGAAAACTGAGTCTTTGGTATCATCGGATATATATTTTTGTGTGGATGCGTGCGCGTCATGACCCCAAGCCGAGATAGGGTATTATCTCGATGAAACTCCTCTGGTCACTCGGGAGCTCCTCATGTGCCTGGGCTGTCGCCGAGGCACGACTCCATAGACCCTCTACTGGTGGGGGCTAGAGCTCTACTGGTGGGGGCTAGAGGATGTCTGGTTACATACATGTTGGGCTTGGAGCTGGGCATCGCTCGTTACGAAGTCACATGTGCGGTCGTTACCCTTAGTGTGACGAAGGGAGCTAGAGTGTGTGGATGGTTCCGAGGGGAGTCCATGGTCACGCCATAATAAATGGTTTTAAATTGGGTATAAATGAGATTTTTGGAGTGAGTGGCTATTATTAAATGATATTTTTGTAAGGTCGCAAAAATGGGTGTTTTGGGAAAGTCTCTCATGGCTGCTGCGCATGTTTGTTTGTATGCTTCTACATTTAAAATTCTTGGTTGTTGAACTGTGATTTTATTTGTTGAGATTGCAAGATCTCATTGTGGTGCTTCCACCTACGGTTCCATTTCATGGAGTTGTAGATTTTGATGTAGATGACGGGTTTGAGCATGATTGACCGACCCCACCTAAGGAGTGATAACTTGGGGTTTATTTTCTGTTGTAGTTGATGGACTTCTATTTTTATTCTTATTTCAATCAGCTGGATGCCTGTAATAACTTTATGGAGGACTTTTTGTTTGGTTGTATTTTAAATTTTCTTGTACTTAGTTTAGATTGCTTTATTAGTTTTTTTTCCTGCTGCATTTTTAACTGTACACAATTTGCATGCCCGCACACACTTGCACTTGGCGATGGGGTGTGTGACCCGAGAGGCCATCAGCCCGGTGTCACGACTCCTACCAAATCACACATGGCGGTCAAGAGTGCCACAGATACAAAGGAAAATCACCATTTTTTTAAAACCTTTTTAGAGATAGACTTTGAAGCAAAAAAACAAAAAAAGTTTTTCCTATATATACTTTGTTTATTTATTTCTTTTTGTAACCCAACCTTTTTGTCCAACTTAATGAAATCTTTTTGGCAACTCCGTTAGTGTTCTGAAAAGAGTATTTTGGGTCTATTTATGTCAAAATGTTAGAACGTTATTTATGAGTTTTCAATAGAAGGACTAGCCTTAAATCCAAATACTTCATTGTAACCTCCCCACTCTAGCTGTGAATCAATTTTTTTCTGTAGTCACTTGGCAGAGCACACGTTTGGTGCCTATATGTGACTTCATTCATTATATCAGTTTTTTCTCACCGATCTAAAGTATATGAATAATCCCAACTTTCATCACTTCATGTTTGACTTTTGACCAACTCTGTTTTGACTACTCAACCTTATCCACCACATGGGCTTGACTTAGTGTATGGGTAAATGAGCTCTCGGATTCACTCCAAAGGAAATCGATGGAAATGATGTCATGGGTATGCTCATTTAGATTTGCCACCCTTTAGTGTCAATGTGTGCTACAGCAGCTTGGTACTTAGTAGTACTTCGCAAGGATTGTAAAGTTTGTTGTGACTTGAGAGATCACTTAGGACTTAAATCTCGCGGCTATGAATTTTCAATCTTGAAGATTATTTAGGAACGAGAGATTCGTAGGGACCTCGAGGTAAAATATAGTAGACATAAGGCATGGACAAATGACATTGAGGAATTAGTGGTAATGTAAGTATTGGCTAAAGTTGGGTGTAATATGAAGGCACCAGTTCGATACCTTCGTGAATCGAGTGTAAGATTAAGGACCAAAAACTTTAGAGAGTTTTATTTTTGCTCTTCGTTTGAGGTAATTAATTTATGTGGAGGGTTTTCTTTTACTATTTTATGTGGATTTAAGCTAAGAATTTGGGTGAAATTATTATTAGACTTTTAATCGAGCCATAGTTAAGGTTACATTTTTTTTACTTGAATATGACATTGGAGTGTATGATAATCGATACAATGTGCATGAATGTGTATGCCTAGAGGGAGGCATATGGGGCACCGGGCTAAAAATATTGGAGGATTAGAATCTTAAAATATTAGGTTTGAAAATATGATCAAGGATTAATATAGGCATGGAATCGATGTGATGGATAAGTGTTTAGTCTTCGCTTGAGGTACTAGCAATTTTTGAGGAGAGAATTTCGGGAGAGGATGTAACACTCGACCCAATTCTTGACCCAAGCTCACTCTTGCCCGTCCTCTCTCTCTCTCTCTCTCTCTCTCTCTCTATATATATATATATATATATCTCGTTCTCTGCCTCTCTTTATTTCTATCTATCTAATAAGGTTCACTTCGGTTTTTCCATCTACAGCTGTTGTCTAACACAGCTACCCATCTTAGTGTGAAGTTACCACTACCGGACAATTGGTAATTGCTAGACTCTATGATGAAATGAATTGATGGTTGGTTTGAACAAGTGTTAGAGATTAAAATGGTTGGATAGGATTAGCAAGGATTTTAATTGTGGTGGTTGATTTGGTGTCTATTGAATCAACCGAACGAGAGAATGCTGGGAGTATTTGATTTGTGATGTCTAAAATTAGTGGCGGTAGAGTTTGTTTAAAATAGATGATTTTGAGGGCTATTTTCTATTCAGATGTATTGGGTTATGGTGATGGTTAGGCTCTTGTAGAGTTTAATTTTGCGAAGTTGGATTCGAGTGTTGATTGCTAGTTTAAACTCGGTACAAAATGTTGACTAGTACTTGGCAATGATTGGTCGTTGAAATAGAACAGTTTAAGCACCTAGCATGGGCGGAGGAAAAAAAGAAAGAAAGAAAAGGTTTTGTAATCATAGCTAGGTATCTTAATCCGCTTCGTTTGTGATAGTGGTTTGAGATATGGGGTTTTGTTGTTGAGTCTTTTAGTTGGTGTCTTCTTATATAATAGGTGCTATTTTGATTCATTAACATATAGTTGTGTTAATTATGTTTAGGTGACGATTATTATTTGCTTGATATTTTTGTTGTGAAGCCCAAGCTTGCTCATATGTGTTTATTTTTCTTTGGTGAAGTTGGAGCCCAATTTGTGTGAAGTGGGTTCTCTTTTCTCTTCCTTTTTTTTTTTTTTTGTGTGAGTTGGGCTGTTTTTGGTGTGATTTGGATGCATATTTTAGGCCCAACCGGTGGTTTGAGCCAATAAATTGGAGTATAAAAACCAGCGCCTTACCCCACCAAAACGATGGTGTTTTGGCCCCAAGTCTCCTTTATTTCCTCCCAGCATCGCACGCCTCTTTCTTATTCTCCTATTTTTTTTTTCTTTTCTTCTTCTTCATCCCCCTCCCTCCTGCAACCCATGAGCCCTCACTCGCCCATGCTGCCTTTATTTCCTTCGAGCTCTGGCCACCGCCCTCATCAACCGCCACCTCCCCTTCCACCAATCCGCACCTCCCATTTTGCCAACCCATGCACCTCTCGGCATTATCACCTGATTGCCACCGCTGCACACCAACCATCGCATGACACCCGTGCAATGTTTGGTTTCCTCCCACTGTCCCGCACCACCAATCGCAGCCATGATAGCGGCGTTCCCCAAGCCCCACTCCACACCCTATAAATAGGTCGGACCTCCCCCTTTCGGAAATCATCACAAGCCACCTCCACCGACCCTAACTTGCAGGATACTTTAAGTTTTCACACTTGATCATCTAGAAATTTGCCCTTATGTGTTGTAAGTAAAACCCTAGGTTGATCCTTCAAATACTAAAACGTAATAAACTATAAAACTATGTTTGTTGCAGTCTGGTTGTGATTGGTTAAGTGGCCGAGGGCCTTGTGGAGTGTTGGGATATAATACTGTTGTTGGTGTTCGAATTGTTGGCCGAGGGCCTCGTGAAGTGTTGGGAATCGCGTGTAGTTGTGATTTGTGAATCTATTGACATCATCCAATAACTACCTGTTATGCATCTGCATTTTTTTTTGAAGGAAACATACTCATTTCATTAATGAACCGAAGTTACAAATGTGATTTATCAATACAAGAAAATCCAATACAAGGAAAATCCAATCTATAAGCCAAACTACGCATCAGCTCTGGTGCTTCACCACACACAAATTCTTTTGTGGCGGACATTGTCTTAACTTCTAACCAAACTTTCTCAAAACAGAGAAAGCGGTCTGTAAAATAGAACTAAAAGGCCCTCTCTATCCTCCCAAGGAAGAAGAGTATGAGACACTGCTATGGACATCAAATCCATAAGCCTATTCCAATTTTATTAAAACCTAAACTAACAAACAATTAGAAATAAACACATAAAAAACTACAAGACCACAAGCACTGGTGAGACCCTAGAGAAGCATCGTCATCTCGAACCCTGATGGAACGAGCACCCAGCTCATGTACGGACCACAATAGCCCGGCCGTACAACCACCGGCCGTAGCATCGCCCACCACTCTCGAAAGACTCTTGCCCTAGATTACGTCCGATCCAAAGGCCCAAACCTCACTCGGGTCAACAAAAAATAACAACAAAAGCAGAAATAAAATAACTACAAAACACTAAAAAGGAAACAAGAAAGAAACATAAAACATAAAATCGGATGAATAAACAATGCACAATGGGTCAGCATTGGCTCGTGCATAAACTGTTCACTCTGGGAGGAAAGCCGACAATCAGACTTGGAAGTCCCGGAGTCAGAGGTTCCACAGAAACCGAGCGTGGCGTTGGGAAAGGGCTCCTCGGTGGCGCGTGAAGGCCACGTGCCAAAGATATCTGGAACTTCGTACCGAGCGTGCGGGCTACGCTCCACTCCGATGGATGCCGGATTTGGAGGTTTTGAATATCGGCGGCTGGGCTTCATGCTGGCGGGGCGCGTGTAGAAATGTGATGGCTGGAAAGACTCGAACGGCGATCCTCCCTTATTTGGCCTAAAAAAACACAAAAACAAAATAAAAAACACTACACAGAAATAAAAAGGACAGAGAAGAATAGGAAGGGGGGAAAGAGCTGGAGCTCCCACCCCCTTTCGATGGATCTGGAGTTTTGGGAGGTTTAGAGAGAAGGGAGAGATTTAGAGAGAAAGACGTGAGAAATCAATCTCATAAATCTTATGCATCTGCATTTTAATTGTTATTACTTGTCATGATTTTATTAATTGTGCTATGTTCTATGGTTGTTCTGAAATCAGAAAAACTGTGTTATGGTGTCAAAAAATTAACATCATGTTTTGTGGGTGTGTGCGTATCATGACCCCAAGCTGAGATGGGGCATTATCTCAGTAGAGCTCCTCTGATCACTTAGGAGCGTGTAAAACGTAGTGACGTCCCCTAGGTTGTCACCTGACGACAACAAGCTCAGGTGAGACGGTAACACTCTCGTGCGAACTCCATTGCCTCTCTGTTGGTGGAGGGTAGATGATGGCTGGTCACATACGCATCGGGCACGGAGATGGGCATCGCTTGTTAAGAAGTCACATGAGCGGTCGTAACCCGTGGTGTGACGAAAGGAGTTAGAGTGTGCAGATAGTCCCTAGGGGAGACCATGGTGCATACAGTGATTAAGTGGATGCTTTAAAAATGGAAATGTATATTTTTGGCATGCGTGGATTTTTCTGTAAACTTTTTAGAAGGATATTGGCTTTGTGCAATTTCAATAAATCTCTTGTTTTTTTTTTCAAATGTTGTGATATGTCCACTTTTTCCATGTTTGTATTTTTAGTTTTCATTCTATCGGTTTTACTTGCTGAGATTATGAAATCTCACTGTAGTGTTCCCACCTGCGGTTCTATTCCATGAGACTGTAGACTCTGTTGCAAAGGACGGATATGTGTATGGAGGATCGACTCGACCTAAGGAGTGACGACGTGGGAATCTTTTCCTTTGAAGTCAGATTGGACTTTATGTTATCTATCTACTCAGATGACTGTATTAATTCATAGATTATTTGGGTTGATTTTGTAATTTGAATTTCTAGTACTTTAGCTTTTGGAATACCTTTTTATTTCCGCTGCGTTGATAACTATACACATTTATTGCATGCGTGCACACACTTGCACAATGTGTTGGGGGTTTGTGACCCGATTGGTTAGAACCTCGGTGTCGCGACTCCTGCCAGATCACGGGTGGGGGTTGAGGGGGCCACAGGTGGTATCAAAGCAGTTCGGCTCTAGGTAAAACCACAAGTCACCTAGGTGCAGTACCAGAAATCTAGGCCTTAATTATCTAGAATCCTTTTGAGTTAAGGAATGAAGTAATGGGTTGCATTTTGCCAGGCAGAAAATGGTGCAACCCAGGTTCTTGCTTGACAACTCTTTTGGTTAAGCTCTCAAGGATGAACTACCGTAGGGTGATGGAAATTCCACCATGGCAAGGGCATGGAATCGCATGATGTAGTTCCTCCAAGAAAAGTTTCAACACCAATCTCGGGAAGAGCAACGAGGGTGTACTTATGAGTGTTTTCTGGGATATAGGACCCCAGGATTCTATGGTAATGAAGAACCAGTTGGAGCAGGAAGATGGATCAGGGATCTTTAACGGACCTTCGAGGTTTGTAGGTGCACATAAAACCAAAAGGTGTTGTATGTGGGCTACCTATTTCTAGGAGAAGTAGCAATATGGTGGGAGACTAAGCGGGAACTCTTTGAGAGGGAACTTAGATCTATTGTGGCAGTTTGATGACCGCTTCTTTCCGAACTCGGTGAAGCAACAAAAGTCTAGGGAGTTTGCCAATCTTGTGCAAAGAGATAGGATAGTGGAACAATACGCCTGAAAGTCTATAGAGCTTGGAAGGTTTGCTACGCATTTGATAGCAACTGAAGAGATGCAGACTGAACGTTTCCAGGAGGGATTAAGGCAGAAAATTCGTAGACAAGTCGTCTTTCTGCAAATTCAAAATAATTAGGGGCTAGTTGAAGTGGCCTCGATATTGGAGTAGGAATATGGCAGTGTAATGGGCTCTCCGGCGAGCTAGAAGAGGCGAAGTTCATAGGACAGGGAAGCAGTTCAGGGTCGCCTTAGAAATTTGTGTCAAGGGTAGGCGTGACCGTAGACACCTACTGATGTGCATATGGGGGACCAGATCCTAGAATGGTGGGACCCAATGTTTCAAATGCGGTCACGCAGGGCATTATGCTTGCGAATCACCCAATATTGCCCAAGGAAATCAACCAAGACAGCGCGGAGGAAGGCCAAATCAGAGGCAGGCAGTGCAGGCGAGGGTGTACGCTCTGACACCCGGTGAAGCTGACGATGAGGCTCTGGAGACTGAGGATGCGAGGTCATCACAAGTTTGAGATTGATCTGATCTATTAAGGTTGATTCATTGTGTGGCTTAATTTATAGAACTTCAATGAAAGTGTTTGATCGCATTAGGGAGTGTTCGCTTGTATGATGTTATGCTTGTACATTGTTTGATTTGGGAGCATCCCAATCCTTTGTGTTCGCCACTTTTGTACGAATGTGTAATTTAATCAAGGAGCGTTTGCAACCGTCTGTGGTCATTGCATTACCAAATGGAGAAATGGTATTATGTTCAAAAGTTTCCTTCAACTGTCCTTTGGACTTTGGAGAGAGGATACTTGATGCTGATCTGATAATGTTCAAACTGCTTGGGTTGGACAGCATTCTGTGGATAGATTGGCTATTTCGGCATTTTACGAGTATCAATTGTCGGAGTCGCGTGGTCAGTTTTCATCTACCTGAAGGGAATTATATGGAATTCGTAGGTAGCAAGTTGAAGTCGAGACCCACAGTTATATCTGCGATCCAACTGAAGAAAGATTTGGCAAGTGGGGCAAATGCTTATCTGGTTTAAGTGGTGACTAAACCAGTGTAGAGAAAGTCAATAACGAGAATTCCAGTTATTGAGGAGTTTCTAGATGTTTTTGCAAATGACCTCCCCGGTTTGCATCCAGTTCGAGATGTCGAGTTCCTACAGGATGGCGTCAGCTGAGTTGAAGGAGTTGAAGACTCAATTGCAAGAACTAGTAGACAAGGGATTTATTCAGCCCAATTTCTCACCATGGAGAGCGCTCGTACTATTTGTCAAGAAGAAGGATGGCACCATTAGAATGTGCATTGATTATTGTGAGCTTAACAAGGTGACCAAAAAGAAAAAATATCCACTACCCCAGATCAATGATTTATTTGATCAACTTCAAGGTGCGGCTACATTTTTTAAGATTGACTTGAGATCGGGTTACTATCAGCTGAGAATAAGGGACATGGATGTACCAAAGATTGCTTTTAGATCGAGGTACGTGCATTATGAGTTCAAAGTAATGCCTTTTGGACTGGACAATGCACCTGTAACTTCCATGGACATGATGAATTAGGTGTTTCGATCTTGTTTGGATTCCTTTGTGGTAGTCTTTGTTGATGATATTCTTGTATATTCTTGGGATTTGGAGGACCATGCGAGTCAGCTACGATTGGTACTAGGTAAACTACGGGAGTATTAGTTGTATGCAAAACTCAGCAAATGTGAGTTCTGGCTTGATGAAGTCAAGTTCCTTGGGCATGGCATCTCAAAGGAGGGTGTGGTTGTGGACCCTAGTAAGGTTGAAGCGGCCTAGCTACATCCCACAACAATGCATGAGATCCGAAGCTTCTTGGGACTCGCAGGTTACTATAGAAGGTCTGTGGAGGGATTTTCTAGATTTTCTAGACCATTCACTACTTTGACCAAGAAGAACGTTGAGTTTTTCTGGACTGAAAAGTGTGAAAGAAGCTTCCATGAATTGAAGAAAAGGTTTACCTTAGCACCTGCTTTGGCACTCCCAAAGCCGCACAAGTCATTTGTAGTTTTCAGCGATGCTTTCAAATTTGGTTTGGGGTGTGTTCTAATGCATGAAGGGAAAGTTGTGGCTTATGGGTCCCGCCATCTAAAGGATCATGAAACAAACTATCCCACTCATGACTTGGAGCTTGCAGTAGTTATCTTTACTTTAAGAATCTGGCAGCACTATTTGTATGGCAAGACATGTGAGGTCTACACAGATCATAAGAGCCTGAAGCATCTCTTCACATAGAAAAATCTCAACATGAGACAGAGAAGGTGATTGGGATTAATCAGTGACTATTAGTGTGAGATTAAGTACCATATTGGAAAGGCGAATCAGGTTGCTGATGCGCTATGTCGTAAGTCCCACTTGGTGGATGTGGCTGAATTGCCGAGGGTAGACTCTATCCTTTATGGGATGAGGAAACTTCTTGTGGAGAGTTCACAGCAAGAGGACGTCTTAGCCTCTGCGCATGAAGTCAGACTTGTCAACGTTTTGAAGAATTGAAGACCCTATAGAGGAGAGACTTGAAACTTTTGGATATCTGGAGATGAGTCAGGAAGTCGAGAGGGTCTATGCATTACAGTTTGAGCGGAGATGGTACCTTACTGTTCAAGAATCGTAGAGTGATTCCTTTAGATTTAGAGATTAAAGAGAAGATATTAGCAGAGGCTCACGTAGCACCCTACTCTGTCCACCATGGGAGTATGAAGATGTATAGAGACCTAAAGAAAATGTTTTGGTGGGAAGGAATGAAGAGGGACATAACCATGTTTGTTGAAAGATGTCCCACCTATCAGCAAGTAAAGGCGGAACATTAGAGACCTGCAGGTAACCTTCAACTTCTCTCAATTCCTGAATGGAAATGGGATGATATTGCTATGGATTTTGTAGTGGGTTTGTCGAGGACTCCTAGTGGGAAGAATTCTATTTGGGGCGATTATTGACCGATTGATCAACAGTGCTCATTTCCTACCAGTCACGAATACTAACACCTTGGGAAAGTTGACACGATTCTACGTGAAAGAGATAGTCAAGTCGCATGGATTTCCCAAAACTATCATGTTAGACAAAGGTCTGAAGTTTACCTCCCATTTATGGAAGAGTTTATAAGCTGCATAGGGCATTAAGTTGAAGTTTAGCAGTGCTTATCACCTACAGGCAGGTGACCAATCAGAGCGTACTATTTAGACTCTTGAAGATATGTTGAGAGCCTGTGCTCTAGAATTCGAAGGTAGTTGAGAGAATCACTTGCTGCTCATAGAGTTTGCATACAACAACAGTTTCCAAGCTTTCATTCAGATGGTACCCTATGAGGCTCTGTACAGGAGGAAGTGTAGATCACCGTTGTACTGGGACGAGGTTGGTGAGAGCAAGCTCATTGGGCCAAAGATTCTTCAAGAGATGAAGGAGCAGTTTAGAATTATAAGAGACAAGATGGCGGTAGCTCAGAGTTGTTAGAAGAGTTATGTAGATAAGAGACAAAGGGACTTGCCTTTAAAGAAGGCGACTGGGTGTATCTCAAAGTGTAACCCATGAAGGGCATCAATTAGTTTGGGAAGAAAGGGAAGCTCAGCCTGAGATATGTTGGACCATTTCAGATAATGGAGAAGGTTGGTCCCGTGGCTTACAGAATTGCACTACCAGAATATTTTGGAGATTTGCATGATGTGTTCCATGTCTCTTCGCTGAAGAAGACTTTCGGATGGCAGTAACCACATTTTGTCGATCTTGGTAGCGTCCAACTAAAGCCAAGCCTTACATACGAGGAAGCTCACTCAGATTTTGGACCGGAATGAGTAGAAACTGAGATCCAAGACTATACCCTTAGTGAAGGTGTCATGGGGAGATCTGGCGGCTTAGGACTTCACTTGGGAGAGAGAATAGGACATGAGAGAGCATCACCCATATCTGTTTGGGTATTACTGATTGTATATCTTATTCCAAGCAAGTACTGAGGTCTATCTTGTATTTTTGTTTTGAAGTTTGAAGGATTAAGCTTGTCAATTTTGAGGATGAAATGCTTTTAAGGGGGGGAGGATGTGAAGCCCAAGCTTGCTCATGTGTGTGTGTTTTTCTTTGGTGAAGTTGGAGCCTAATCTGTGTGAAGTGGGTTCTCTCTTTTTTTTTTTTGTGTAAATTGGGTTGTTTTTATTGTGATTTGGGTGCAGATTTTGGGCCCAACCCGTGTCTTTGAGCCCATAAATTCGAGTCTAAAAACCAGCCCCTTACCCCACCAAACGACGCCTTTTTGGCCCTAGGAAGAAAACCCTAGGTCTCCTTCATTTCCTCCTAGCGTCGCACGCCTCTTTCTTCTTCTCTTTATTTATTTTTTTTTTCAGCTTTTCTTCTTCTTCCTTCTCCCTCCTACAACCCGTGAGCGCCTCCCGTGCCACCTCTACGCCATCGCCATGCATCCTTCTAGCTCTGGCTACTGGCCTCGTCTGCCGCCACCTCCCCTTCCACAATTCCACTCCTCCCATTCTACCAAACTGTGCGCCTCTCGGCGTTGTCGCCTGCTCCCCACCGTTGCATGCCAACCGTCGCATGCCACCCATGCAACGTTTGGATTCCTCCCACCATCCTGCACGACCAATCTTAGCCATGACTGCATTCCCTGAGCCCTTCTCCACATGGCCTATAAGTAGGCCAGACCTCCCCCTTTCAAAAATCATCCCAAGCCTCCTCATCCTCTCTCAAATCTCGTCCCATCTTCTTCTCTCCCTCTGTTTTGCCTTCCTGTAGGTTTTAGGCAACGTTTTCCCCAAGCAGTGCCATGCGTCGCCGCGGGCTACCCCCATCCAGCAGTTTCACAGTGGTCGACTGACCCCTACCCCTCTGCTAGGCCCTTTTCCACCTCAGATCCAACCCAACCCAAGTCCAGAATTTCCCATTAAGATCTACTCCACCACCAACCGCCACCCTTCACTGCAAAGAATTCTCTCTTTGATCCTTTACCACGTCAAACTTGCCACCCCCTTTAAAAGAATCTAGCTGTCAGCTCGAAACCATGCCCAGATCCATCTCTGTACCTATGCGCCACCACTACTGCTGTCGCGCTTCAACCGTCTAGACGCCACTACAGTAAGCCGCATGCTACTAACCTTGTATATTAATCTTTAGGTATTGTCAAATTGAATAACTATTTTTTTTCATCTGTGAAGCGACGCGTGCACACGCACACTCGCGGGATACTTTAAATCTTCACGCTTGATCATTTAGAAATTTGCCCTTTCGTGTTGTAAGTAAAACCCTAGGCTGACCCTTGAAATACTAATATAGAATAAACTATTAAACTGTGTTTGTTGCAGTCTGGTTGTGATTGGTAAGCGGCCGAGGGCCCTGTGGAGTGTTGGGATATAATATTGTTGTTGGTGTTGGAATTGTTGTCTGAGAGCTAGGTTAGTGTCGGGGAATCGCATGTAGTTGTGATTTGTGAATCTGTAAAACTGTGTGTTACTCTGTCATTTTTTTCTGTACGTACTGCCATGTCATCCAATAACTACCTGTCATGCATCTACATTTTAATAATTATTATTACTTTTCATGATTTTTAATAATTGTGCTATGTTCTATGGCTGTGCTGAAACTAGAAAAACTGTGTTTTGGTGTCAAAAGATTAAAAGCATATTTTATGGGTGTGTGCGTATCATAACCCCAAGCCGAGAGGGGACATTATCTCGGTTAAGCTTCTCTGATCACTTGGGAGCGTGTAAAACTAAATGACGTCCCCTAGGTTGTCGTGGGGCGATAAAAGGCTTGGACGAGACGGTAACGCTCTCGTGTCGACTCGGTCTTTTTTCTGCATAACTCATTGTATCCGAATAAGAAAAAAAAATATTTTTTGTCATTAGAGGTGTAAACATGAGCAATTTTGGCATTCTGTTAACAACTATATAAAAAGGAGCGATTATGGTAAATGAAAGTTTGCATATGATTATATGACATGTATTTGCTCTGAACTCTGTTTTTTATATAATATGTTACATCTAAAAACCTCTGGCATGACATCTATTTCTATTTCCCCCCCAACCTTACCACTGGTGTAAAACAGTGGCCTTTATTATTATGTTGGTACGAACATCTTGGTTTGGCCACAGGGATAGTACACCTCTACCACAGGCTTCAAACATGGAATATATGTTCGGTTATGATGCAATTTAGTTATGCTTATGCCACAAGACTTATGTTATGTTATTATTGAAAATACATATTCCTAAAATGTCGCTCTGATATTTGATAATTTGTTTTGTTATGCATTCAGTAACTGATTCATGTTTACATATACTGTTGGGATGTGATTTTAAGTGATAAGCACTAACTCCCTGACCCTCCAGGTTCGGGCCGTTACACATTTGTAATGCCCCAATGGAAGGCGCAAGCCAAATGACTTATACTCCAAAATGACTAGTTAATGATACAATTGGAGTCATATTGGAACCATTATAAAGGGCAAGAATTTCTTATTCCTAAGCAATATGAGATCCCATACACCACATACCCTTATACTTATCATATTTGGTATCACAGTCTTCCCCCTTAAATTCTCGTTGTCCTCGTCGGGCCAGTCCATCGTAGGTGGCATAACTCAAGTCCTACATTTCTAGTTGGGATAGGTTTTGATATTATTTGTAATGTCCCAATAGAAGGCCCAAGGCACATGACTTATATTCCAAAATGACAAGTCAATGATACAATTGGAGCACCATTAAAACCATTATAGAGAACAGTAACTTCTCTTTTCCAAACAATGTGGGATCTCATATACCACCTACCATAGTTTATCCTTATCATATGGGGTATCACAATAACAACCTCCCAGTACGTAAATTTTTCTGAATGTTTAATTTTCTTGTGTGCAAATGACGTTAGCTGCAATTGTTTTTAAAAAAAATTCTCAAACAATCAGTACTGGCCGTGTTACATCTCTGTAAAGAATTCCATCACCAATTTATATATTATTTTACGTTATTTATGGGCAAACCTACTGCTAAACAACAAAACAACATAAAATAGTTTTCTTATATTATATTCTTATACGTACGTATAAATAACTAGCTAGCTATAGATTACAATGGTTACTAATATATATGAACATATTTTCTTAAATTTAGGGAAAAGAAAATACACTTTCCTTTGTATGAAACGCCTTTATATACATATAATAGTTGAAATCATCAGGCAGCATAAACAAACCTCCCCAATAACATGTAGTAAGAGATTTAGTGGCGGCTTTTGGTACTACGTATATATAGCATGTTATACGATTGCAGTTATATCTAATTTTCTTCTAGCAGATGGGCATATTAAGTGAGTCTTGCATTAAATTCCCAGCTTAGCCATGATGTTCTTTCCTTTTGAGTACATGAGGTGGTTGTGCCCTCGCCTTTCATGCCAAAGGTGTCCCTTTTTGACAAGCTAGATGATAGTGATCACATTGGCAAGGTTGTTGTTAATTAATGGCCTAAGGCTTTATATATAATGTGGGATTCAATAATTGAAATTTTGAAATAATAGTACAATACTGCCCAAATCAACCACCAGAAGAACATTTCACAAACAAGTCATTGGCTTGATTATCCGTGCCTTGTACACCTAATTTTGTTCTCAACTCCTTAGAATTCAAAGTAGATTTTACATCTACCAAGGAGATAGTATCTCTACCATACAATATCGAGTTTACAAAATTACCAAATGAGACTGGCAACGAACACAACACAATTAAGGCTTGATTCTCATAATCAAGCTTAATATCAATATTCCTCAGATCCATAATAATTCTATTAAATTCATCTAGATGATCGGAAATAGGAGTACCTTCCCTCATGTTTAGAGTATATAATCGTTGCTTCAAATACAAACGGTTGGTGAGCGACTTCTTCATATACAAGCTCTCAAGTTTCTTCCAAAGACCATCAACAGTCTTCTCATCAGCAACCTCCCACAAAACTCCATCTGATAGTGACAACAGGATAGCACTATGTGCTTTCTCTTGACGGTGCAGGAGAATCATCAGTCACCTTCCCATCTAATACATTCGACAACCCATGTTGTCACTGGAAAGCCTTCATCTTGAGGCGCCATAAACTGAAACTGTTCTGACCGTCAAATTTCTTCACTTCAAACTTTGTCATAGCCATCCCTCAAGATCTCGCATAGAGCTTGTCGCTCTAATATCAGTTTGTTGGGATAAATCGGTTATCAAAAGCTAATTTGAAGTATAACAACATAAGAAAATAAAAAAATTCACTATCAAAGATGGAGTACAAGAGATGTATAAAAAAACACTCCTTAATCTCAATGCCCCAATACACCCAAATGAGCTCTCAAGTTCACAAATGGAACTCACAAGGAGGTCTCTCTCTTTTTGGCGTCCTCTCTGAGTTTTGGCTGCTCCAAATGAACCCAAAATGCAACAATACTTGAAAAACAACATGTATTTATACTAAACGGCACAGAACCCTAGCTAATTTCAGAATATTCACTCGAGTGGTGTGGAGCGGACGTTTAGGGCAGGCACTCGCTCGAGCTGATTGTTGAGCGAGTATCGAGCGAACTCACGGGTTGGCCTTCTGCTCGAGCTAACTGTCGAGCGTATATACTTGCATGTTATACGATTGCAGTTATATCTAATATTCTTCTAGCAGATAGACATATTAAGTGAGTCTTGCATTAAATTCCCAGCGTAGCCATAGCGTTGCCACCGCCACCTCCCCAGATTTTTTGTTCTTTCCTTTTGAGTTCATGAGGTGGTTGTGCCCTCGCCTTTCATGCCAAAAATGTCCCTTTTTGACAAGCTAGATGATAGTGATCACATTGGCAAGGTTGTTGTTAATTAATGGCCAAAGGCTTTATTTCGTATGGGTGTTAGAATCAAGAAATGAAAAGAAATTTGATTTGTGGTTGTTCATGATGGGGCCGGTTTGGTCAAGAGAACGAATTAAGAGGGTTTTTTTTTTAATTAGGTATAAATTTTGGGCATAATGAGTTTTATGATTTTGATGGATTTAATTTCTTTCATTGCATGCATGCTGGGGTACATGACAACATGTTAAGAATAGTGAAGATTCATTTTGAGTAGTGAATTATATTCTGTGATTGCAAAGTTTGAGTAGTGAATAGTCTGGCCTCCAAAGCATGCTTTCACCTCACTCAAAAACGGTCATAGCTAGGCTCCGGATTTTCTAGAAGAAAAGAAAAATAGATAAAGAAGAAAATCACATGAATTGTGCAACTACTTATAAGAAGGGTAGAAAATGCCCAACCTATCATAATAAGGTTTTGTATTTGTATTTTTTTTCGATATTTTCACTACTTTTTATAAACAAATTCAAATTTTTTTTTTCTATACTTTCCACTATTGATGATCAAAATAACACAATTGATCTCCAACTAAGTACTCATGAGCAATGATAGGCCTTTAATTTCTTTAATTTTAGTTTTTGCTTTATGGAAGTTTTTTGTGTTATTTTTATTTAAAAAAAAAATAACATTGCCATTATCCCATCCAATTTAAAACCTTCAATTGGACTCTAGCTAGCGCGCAACAACTTTTAATAAAGAGTATGATTTAGGGGATGAACTTTCATTTATCACGTTTCGAGGTATGTTCGAGAATTGGTGTAATAGTTTGGGATGCTTTTTCTGTGATTTATCCTTTTTATAAAGTGCATGCTTCCCCCGGGCCCCTTGAAAGAGTTCGCACATCTAATGTATATAATTTTTATTTTTTATTTTTTTGATAAAAAAACTTCATTCATTCATATAAACTCTGAATTACATCTTAGAGTTGTCCAACTAAACATGTTGAGCAATAAAAGAAGGAATAGAATGCATCCACATTTCTACATCTTGTACTCTCCAAGCATGTCTTGCTAAGAAATGAGCCACTTGATTCCCCATGTGTGGAACATGTTGCACCCTAAATTTTTTAAACTGCTGAAGCATTCTCTTTACCTCAGAAATGAGGTTTCCTAACACTGATAATGACTCCCCTTCTGTTACTTAATCCTGCTGAGAATATGTAAACCTTTACATATTCTTGCTCACTCCAAAATTGAGCCAATAGCCTCTCCAAACCTTTACATAAACTTGTTGGCAACTTTAAGTAACTCATTGTATAGGATGGGAGTGAGAGAGCCACTGCCTTAATCAAGATTTCTCTTCCACCTATAGACATTAGACAGAAACCTTTATTTCCAACCCTGCAGTTTCTTCCATACTCTCCCTCTGATTTCAGCAAAAGCTATTTTCTTAGATTTCCCCACAATAGGGGGCAATCCCAAGTATTTCTCGTACTGTTGTGTTGAGCTCCCCCCCCCCCCCCCCACATTGATAAAATGTTCCTTTTGACAGGTTCTGTAACATTCTTACTAAACAATACTAAGGTTTCTTCTTAATTGATTTTTTGGCCAGATGCCAATTTATATCTATGCAATTGGATATTTGCATTAGTATCCACCTCAGCCTTACATAAAATGACTGAATCATCTACAAATAGTAGATGATTAATACGAGGAGCTCCCCTACACTCCTTGATCCCTGGCACAGTCTAAACTTCATCAACTTGTTTTAGCAACCTAATTAGGCCCTTTGTACAAAATAAGAATAGGCAAGGGGACAAAGTGTAGGGGACAAAGTGTCCCCTTGCCTAAGTCCTCTAGAAGGTATGATAGGACTAGTAGGTGCTCCATTTATCATTATCGAAAAGGAGACTGATTTTACACACTTCATAATGATTCCCACCAATCTGCTACTCAACCCCATCCTTAACATGATCTCTCCTAAGAAATCTCACTCGACCCTATCATAAGCCTTTGACATGTCTAATTTCAAGGACATGAACCCATTTTTCCCATTTCTCTTTTGTTTTAGGAAATGCACCAGCTCATATGCTACTAGAACATTATCTATGATTAGTCTCTCTAGTACAAATGTAGACTGTGTTTCAGAGATAATGGAGGGAAGAACTCTTTTAAGTCGATTGGTTATAACTTTAGAGATTAATTTGTACATGACATTGCACAAACTAATTGGTCTAAAGTCATGAACTTGAATATTATTCTTCTTTTTGGGGATTAGTACTAACAAAGTATGATTAAAGCCCTTAGGAAATACACCAGTATTTAGTACATTAATGACTGCTATAGCAATATCAGAACCAATGACATGCCAATATTTCTGATAATAGAGAGGGAACATACCATCAGGGCCTGGGGCTTTGCTAGGATGCATTTGGTTCAATGCATTAGTCACTTCTTCAGCTGTAAACTCCCTTTCCAGCTCCAAATTCATCTCAGGAGTGAGTCTGCTTTCCATCCCCTCTAACATATCCAATGCACCCCTTTCTGAAGAGGCTGAAAAGAGTGATTTGAAATAATCCATTATTAGTCTATCTTTACTTTTTCATTCTCTCCACTGGCCTTCACTATCTTGAAGTTTTGCTATATAGTTCCATTTTTTCCTCTGCGTGGCTTTAGAGTGAAAATGTTTAGAGTTTCTATCTCCACTTTGCAGCCATAATACTCTCGACCTTTGCTTCCACAACAGTTCATCTATTTCCAACAAGAGTTGGACTTCCTTCCTGGCAATATTAAGATCCTCAGCTCTTGCACAATTAGTATCTACTTCCCGCAAGGCTTGTAGTTTTTCCTTTGCTGAGGCTAGATTTTTATTAACCAAACCAAAGCAGGTATGGTTCTAGTTGTTCAGTTTATTACTGCATTTCTTAACTCTTCTCATGGCCTCAGCCATATTCCCCATACCTGCTCCATCTTGCCCCACACCTTTTATGATTTATTCGCAATTTTTATGTCCCACTCACATTGATTCGAATCTGAAGATTTTCTTCCTTCTAACTTGCTTTGAGACACCCTCATTTAACCAGATGGGTAAATGGTCTGAGTATGATACAGATCCTTGAGTAACCTCAAAATTAGGAAAAGCCTCCACCCAATTAGGGGATGCCAAACATCTATCCAATCTTTCCCAGATTCTCTCTTCTCCCTCTCTACCATTACACTAGGTAAACTGAGGTGCCCTAATGAAGCCCAAATCATGCAGATTACAATCAAGAATTGTAGAGCAAAAATCCTCCATAAGTCCCTCAGGTCTCCTGTTTCCTCCCCATTTCTCATTTGGTTCTAGAATCTCATTAAAATCCCCCATGAGAACCTAGGGACATCTTACTGAAGTATAGAATTGGCACAATAAGCCCCAAGTTTCATGTCTCCTATCTGAGACAGAATTACCATGAATGCCAGAGAACATCCAATCCCTTCCATCACAATTAATCAAAGCATGAATATGATGGAAAGAGTAGTTGATGATTTGTAGATTTACCTCGAGTTTCCACATGAGAGCCAAAACTCCACTTCTACCCTGGCAATCTACTGTTAAGCAGTACGTAAATCCCAATCTTGATTTATATCTTTCCATAAACCTAGTATTCACATTTGTCTCCTGCAAGTAGACAATTTCGGGATCTTCCTTCTTGATAAGGTCAACAAGTGTGCTCAATCCCCGTGGGTTCCCAAGCCGGCCGCAGTGATAGTAGAAATCCGGCACAGGATCAGTAGTTTTGCAAGCTTTCCAACTTATACAATCACGATGACCATGCCCCAGACGGCCGCAGTGATAGTAGAAATCCGGTAGTCGTTCGTAAGCAAAACGCACCCAACAATCTCTCTGAGCCCCCAGAGCAATTTTCTTGCGTCGCAGCAAAGGTTTAGTGATATCTAGACTCACTCTAATGTGCATGTACTCCCCCCAGGCCATTTCATCTTGATCCAGATCAATTTCGAGTACTCTGTGCAACGCTTCCCCAATCCGATTTCCCACATACTTATTAGAAGCCATCATGGGTAGGTCATACACCCTAATCCAAAATAAGGTTTATGTGAAAATTATCTCGTGAATCCGTAGTTGTCCTTCAAAATCCTTCGTGAGAACTAACTATTTGTCGAAAGTCCACGGGCCATCCCGTAGTACCCTTTCCTTGTCCCGAGTTTCCTCGAATTCCACGAGCATGATTGCAGGTGTTAGATCTCTGAACTTGATACTTTTCCCAAGTCACCAAATACGCCTCATGGTTTGTTTGAAAGCTTCCCTATTGTAGTGACGATCCGTGAACAGCTTAATGAACAGTCACTGCTCCCCTCGTGCGATCACATCTCCCAGCAAATCAGTATCCACAAACACCTCCGTTGATTCTTCCTCCGTGAGAGATAGTTTCTGATGTAGAATAGTTGTGAGACAAGAGGTAGAACAGAATATTAAGAAAATAGAGAAGAGAAATGAACGAGAGAAGAGGGAGGGAGAAGAAGAAAGCAATCGGGACTGGAGGGGGGGCGGCTAGCGCATCAGTTTTGTATTCAAAATCTACTGAGTCCAAAATTCCTTCCAATGTCTTTAAGTAGTAGGGCAACACAAACCCTAAATGAAATAACTAACACATTAATAAAATGACAAAAATAGAAAATGTCTGTAAATAGTAGGGCAATACAACCCTAAATAAAATAGACAAAACATTAATAAAATAACTAAAACATTAATAGGAGGAGATGTCCTCATCAACTCTCCCGGGGTGGAAAAAGCTTCATTCTGTCAAGTTGATGAGTCACACTAAGGCTGTAATCAATCACCCAACCATAAGCTAAGTGGTTGAGCACGCTTCTTCCGACGGCCATAAACACGTGTGAGTGGAGGTCTGAATCTGGTGTCCCTACCCACTTCTCCAGAACAGGTGGTTGGTGACCCAGCCAAAGGGAGATCCTGCTGGCTCCGATAAAGCTCCAATAAATCTGGATCAAGCTGCTGTAGTGTCTCTCTGGGAATCCATGTATAGTCAGAATCTGGTCGATCGACCCAACGAACAAGGAAACGCTGAACCTCTCCATCATTGGTCAACACAATCTGTTCATCTAGAATAGTATCAATTTTATCTTTGTGTGCTGTGATGGATGGTAGTGGATTAGGAGTTACAAAAGGTTCAAGATCAAGGTTCACAGATGGAGGCAGAAAAGGATCACTGGAGGGATTGAAATGGCCTTTATAAGCAACTAAGTCCTCAACATTGAAAGTAAGGTGGTAACCAAAATGTGATGGAAGATCAATAATATATGCATTTGGACCAATACGCTTTAAAATTTTAAAAGGACCAGCACTACGTGCTTGCAATTTGGAAGCGGATCCAGGTGGACGCCGTTCCGGTCTAATTCGAATCATAACATAATCCCCAACTTTAAATTCAACATGTCGTTTATGCAAATCAGCTTGCAGTTTATATGATGCATTACTGGCCTCAAGTTGTTTATTGATCTCAATATGCAAGTCATGAAGATGTTGAACAAAAGCCTCAGCTGACACAGATACATGAGCATGAGGAGACATGGGAATAAGGTCTAAAGGCTTCCTAGGTTTGTAGCCATGAACAACTTCAAAGGGACTCATACCTATAGACCGATTCACCGAACTATTATATGCAATCTGAGCTGTAGGGAGGATCACATCCCAATTCCTAAGATTCTCCTGAACCAGACATCTTAATAAGTTGCCAAGACTGCGGTTAACAACTTCAGTTTGACCATCTGTCTGGGGGTGGTAAGCAGTGGAGAATTTCAATTTAGTGCCCACCATATGCCATAGGGTTCTCCAAAAATGACTTGTGAAGCGAACATCCCTATCTGAAACAATGGTTTTAGGAAGACCATACAACTTGACAATCTCGTTAAAGTACAACCTAGCGACCTTAGACGCATCTGAAGTTTTGCTACAAGGGATAAAGTGAGCCATTTTTGAGAAACGGTCCACTACAACAAAAATAGAATCATACTTCTTCAGAGTGCGTGGAAGTCCCAACACAAAATCCATACTAACGTCTTGCCAAGGACAACTAGGGACAGGAAGGGGTGTGTAGAGACCAGTATTTTGTCGCTTTTGTTTGGCTAATTGACAAGTGTTACAGGTGCTAACTATCTTAGCCACATCTCTCTTCAAGCTAGGCCAATAGAATTGACGTTCAATCTCTTCTATGGTATTATCACGTCCAAAATGTCCAGCCAAACCTCCGGCATGAACTTCCCAAACTATAAAGTCTCTAACTGAAGTCCGAGGGATACACAACTTATTGGTTTTAAAAAGATAACCATCCTCCAAACGGAAACCATCAGTGGTATCCGACTGCCCGCTTTGCAAAGCGAAAAAAGTATCCCTAAAATCAAGACAAGACTCATACTCTTCCTTAAGTCTTTCAAAACCTATGACCTTGACATTCATGATAGACAAAAAGGAGATACGGCGGCTCAAGGCATCAGCTGCTTGGTTCTCAACGCCCTTCCTATGCTTTAAAGCAAAAGAATAAGCTTGCAAATACTCAACCCAACGGCCATGCCTAGAATTCAATCTTTTCTGGGAATTGAGGTAGCGGAGGGCCTCATGATCCGAATAAAGAACAAACTCCTGAGGTAGCAAATAATGGCGCCAATAGCGCAAAGCTTGCACAACCGCGTACAGTTCCTTATCATAGGTAGAGTACCGTTGTTTGGCATCATTTAACTTCTCACTGAAATAAGCAACAGGGTGGCGTTCCTGGATAAGAACTCCACCTATTCCTACCCCTGAAGCATCACACTCGACCTCAAAAACTTTGGAGAAATCAGGAAGTCGCATGACAGGAGCTTCCGTCATTCGCTTCTTGACTAACTTAAAAGCCTTAGCCGCTTCCGATGTCCACTGAAATTCTCCCCTCTTCATGCACTTCGTGATAGGAGCCATGATTGTGCTAAACCCCTTAATAAAACGACGATAAAATGTAGCCAGACCATGAAAACTCCTGACATCATGTATAGTCTTGGGCTCAGGCCAACCAACAATGGCCTAAATCTTTGTGGGGTCAGCAGATACTCCAGTAGAAGACACAATGAATCCTAGGAAGACAACCCGATCGGTGAAGAAAGAGCATTTCTTCACATTAGCATACAGATTTGTTTCACGAAGAGTGGAACAAACCTGTGTGAGATGATTTAGATGTTGTTCCTTAGTCCTACTATAAACGAGAATGTCATCAAAGTAGACGACGAGGAACTTACCCATGAAAGGGCGAAGAGCTTGTGTCATCACTCTCATAAAAGTACTTGGGGCATTGGTTAGTCCAAAAGGCATGACCAACCACTCATAAAGGCCGTCCTTCGTCTTGAAGGCAGTCTTCCACTCATCACCCTGGCGAATCCTAATTTGGTGATACCCACTCTTTAAATCAATTTTCAAAAATATTGTGGCACCAACCATCATATCCAACATATCATCAAGCCTAGGGATGGGAAATCGATATTTCACTGTGATCCTATTAATGGCACGACTATCAATGCACATCCTCCAAGAACCATCTTTCTTAGGAGTCAAAAGGGCAGGAACTGCACAAGGACTTAAACTCTCACGGATAAAACCTTTGTGAAGAAGTTCACCCACTTGTCTTTGGAGCTCAGCATGCTCAGTGGGATTCATCCTATAATGAGGCAAGTTGGGAAGGGACGCTCCTGGGACGAGATCTATGGCATGTTGAATATCTCGTAGAGGAGGTAAGTGGTCAGGGAAGTCTTCTGGGAAGACATCCCGAAACTCCTGAAGAAAAGATTGGGCCTCATCAGGGACCACTATTGGAGATGCCAAAGGAGCCTCCATAACAACTACAACAAACACAACAGAAGCACTCACGAGTGCACGCTCAAACTCCGTAGAGTTAATGATATTTAACCCTTTTCGTTCCACAATTTTCTTTGTTTGTTGTGAACCAACAAGTTTTGGAGGTAAAGGGTTAAGGTGAATTTTTTTCCATTAAACACAAAGGAACATGAATTGGATCGACCATGGATAGTCACATCTAAGTCGAATAACCAAGGCCTGCCAAGAATAACATGACCGACATCCATAGGAATAACGTCACACCATATACGGTCCTTATATTCTAAGAACTGGATAGGAACCAGACAACGCTCTTTCACAGCTATGGAAGAGGTATCAACCCAAGAAACACTATACGGCTGAGGGTGAGGCACTGGTTGTAATCCAAGACGGGACACAGTAGCCACAGAAACCGCATTAATGCAACTCCTGCTATCCACAATGATTTTACAACCCTTATCATTGATTTTGATATAAGTATGAAAAATGGCATGACGGCGCCAATCATCAGCACCTTTTGGTTGGGTAAGGGTGCAACGTACAACACTTAATCTGGGTGTGTCGGGAGTATGAGGTACAAAACTTAAATCCACAGGAAAGGTTCGGATACAACCTAAGAAGGTATCCTCATCATCACCTAAATCATCAAACTCCTCAAGCTTAGGCTCATAGACTTGATCTTCTAATAGTTCATCAACTATACCCTCATGTTCCTCAATGACTAGGGTTCGACTAGGACAATTGGAAGAAATGTGACCAAAACCCTTACATTTGAAACACTGTAAGCGGGAGGAAGTCCTTGGAATTTCAGGACCTTTACCCTTATTTTCCCATGCGGGGGAAACATTAGATGGTGGAGGTCCTAAGAGAGACTTAGGGAAAAGGGTGGGCGCTGGGGTGATGGAAGGGCGGTTGTCACCACGCCTTCCATACGGAGTCCTCATGACCGACTCATAGTCTCGGACTAAAGAGTAAGCATGGTCAAGTGTAGCAACACCCCGAAGGACAAGCTCGCGTCTAAGATCATCTTTTAAGCCTTGTCTAAACCTACTCAAAGTCATGGCCTCATCCTCAACAATATGACATCTCATTCGGAATTCATCAAATTGAGTGACATACTCAGTCACTGGCCGATTGCCCTGTGTAAGGGCATTCCATTGGTCCAACAAATTACCCCTGTAAGATTGGGGCAGGTATTTCTCTTGAAGACGACGCTTCATTTCTTCCCAACTCCCAACGGGAGGCACATGACGCCTCTCAAGGAGATCCTCTACACTTTCCCAAAAGAGTTGGGCAGTGCCAGTTAGTTTCAGGCTAGCAAATTGAACTCTTCGATCTTCAGGGACTCTATACCAGGTAAAGAAACGATCCATATCCCTAATCCATTGAGTAAAAACTCGAGGATCTAAGCGACCATCAAAAGTAGGGTCCTCTAGCTTAATGTTTCTGAATAAAAGCTCCTCCTGGCGAGTAGGGGATTGAGTACCTTGGCGGTAATGGTCTCGTTCTCGCTCACGATCATAATCCCTACCCCCACGATCATGTCTGACATGTTGTCGATCACCTCGTCGACGACGATGGCGTCTATTTTGGGACACTTCAGAGTTGTCAGACGAATGAGGGAGTTCCTCAAAATTGTTCAACCTAGCAGCTAGGTCCCTGTTCTCCTCACGAGTAGCAGCCATCTCAGTTTGGACAGCCGCTAATTGAGTTTGTACATGTTGCTGGTTATTGGCTAGTTGAGCTAATTGCCGAGTGAGGGCATCAAATTGGGAAGGCTCCATGGTAAAAGTACTGGAATTAGAGGTGACAAGACGACCACTACGCAACTGCATGCAATGCAACACCCACTAAATGAAGTGCAATGGAGATCAATGAACAACAAATGCAAGTAATGAAAATATCAACCTGAGCAATATTTTTTTTTTTTTTTTTGGGATTACGTAAATCCAAATACGGCAAGCAACTAATGCTGATATTTAAAATGACAAAGCAAAGACCAAATACCAATCAAGAAAATCCAATCACATAGGATTTTTTTTTTTTTTTTAATAATGAAAAGACAAAGAACAAAGGTATGGTCTTATGAAGATGAGAGAATGGGAATACAAAATCTAAGAGTTGACTAAATTGGGCTGCAACAAGTATGCGAATAAAATTAACCACGGAAACTAAATCAACAAAGGATCCAATCAAGTGGGTTTGGAAAATTTACTACAGGTAGCAGAGACAGCACAGCACAGAGAAAACAATTGATACAATTTTATAAATAAACCGATTGTATAAAAACCAAATAAAGAGAGTAAAACTCCCCTTTACTCGTGTTGATAGCTGTGCGCAGTCGGCTAGCTTCATTTGCTGGCATCTGGTTTCTAGTTATCTCTGCACTGGGGGTTGAGAGGAGAAAACGAGGGAGAAGTAGACGTATGCCTCAGGTCTGGTGGTTTCGGCGAAGTCTGCCTCAGGTCCGGTGGTTTCGGCGAAGTCTGCCTCAGGTCTGGTGGTTCGACGATGTCTATTTTGCACCTGTTGTCTCTGGGTATCTCGGCACTGGGTGTTTCGGGAGAGGTCGTTTCGGGAGAGACCGAGGGGTGGTATCTCGGCACTGGGTGAGACGGAGGTAAGGAGAGGCAGCGACGGCAGCACTCACGGATCCGAGACCGAAAGATTTACGGTGAAGAGATGCAGCGAGTTGAGACGGACAGAGGTACCGAGACAGAGTGTGGTTTGTTTCATCGGGATGGTCTGCTCACAGAGGACGAGATGGAGAATCGGAGAGGGCCGATTCACTGAAGAGAACCCAGTTTTCGGCGAGGTTTTCGACAGGTTTTGCTTTGGCTTGGATCGAAGGGAACTCAGATGGACGGGTTTGGATTAATCTATTGTTTGAGAAAACAATAGAACCGGCTCTTGATACCAATATGATGTAGAATAGTTGTGAGACAAGAGGTAGAACAGAATATTAAGAAAATAGAGAAGAGAAATGAACGAGAGAAGAGGGAGGGAGAAGAAGAAAGCAATCGGGACTGGAGGGGGGGCGGCTAGCGCATCAGTTTTGTATTCAAAATCTACTGAGTCTAAAATTCCTTCCAATGTCTTTAAGTAGTAGGGCAACACAAACCCTAAATGAAATAACTAACACATTAATAAAATGACAAAAATAGAAAATGTCTGTAAATAGTAGGGCAATACAACCCTAAATAAAATAGACAAAACATTAATAAAATAACTAAAACATTAATAGGAGGAGATGTCCTCATCAGTTTCTCACAAATATTACTCAGGATGTCTGCCATCCTCGTTGAACAACAACCACCCGTCGAAATACCTCCCTAAGAAAGGGAATCAAAACCTCAGTTACTTACGCACAACACCACCCTCCACAACAGTGAGGAAAACCCCTGCTCAGCACCACCCTACACAGCGGCAGGAAAGGAGCCTCTACTCGGTTACGCTAACCAAAGAGGGAAATTATAGAAAAACATGTTGTATATAATTGTTATTAAATATGAATGATTTGATAATTTTGGAAGATGCACACAAGACCACCAGACGTCCTTCAAACACTTTCGAAGCACTTAATAGATTGTTGTCTTCTTCTCATCATTATCCCCATTATACCCGTTTATCTTTGCACTCTATATATGCTTTTTCTCGTTGTTGCCTTTCAACAAAAGGATACCATCAATATGTTCATTGCGTTCTTCCCGATTTGTTGGTGCAAAAATACACTATTTCGGCTACCATGCGACCGATCCCTCACTTTCAAGGCTATGCGCCACATATACCTTTGACCATGATCTATTCTGTGAGGAACCATGCGGGGCAACACCTTTGCAACACTGGGCTGCGTTTTTTGGTAGAACTCCATGGCATTTCCCATTCGACTTACAAGTATACCGTGGGGGGAGGGAGGGACTGCCAATCACTCTACCAACCCATGCTGAGCTTCGTTCGGCCCGTGAGACCACTTTCCACCCTATAAAGAGGACCCCTATTGCTCTCCCTTCCTCATTTCCCCCTCTACAAACCAAGGAGAGAGATGCAAACTGAGGCTCTCTCTCTCCTCTCTACCCTTGCCTTTTCTATTTCCACACTTTCCATTTGTCCGAAACACTCTTCCACAACTCTCGACCACCTTTACACAAAAAACCACCTCTCAGCCACTTAAGCTCTTATCCCCTCTCTCGGCCTGGAAGCCTCCTTCCATTCTCACTCACTTTCTATAGCGAGTCCATCACCCATTTGAGTCCCCTCACTCTGTTGTTCAAATAGAGAGTACCTCCCACATTCTCGGTCGCCCTTTGAACGGAAAATCAGTCCCCAAACCATTCAATCCCTCATTTCCACCTCTGGTTTAAGCTAACTCCAAGTTTCCATAGCTCCCAACCCTCACTCAAACAACGTATAAGCTTTTGAAAAGATCGAAGCACTGGTATTCATCCAAAATATTTTGCTTCATTATGTTTATGATTATTTTTACTTCGAGTTTGAATATCTTTACTCCTTGATTTGGAGATCTTGATGTTTGAATGGCTTAGATTTGTGATGGGGAGATTTCGGGTGAGTGTGTGTGTGTGGGTCTTACCATGTATCAATCATCATGGACGGGTAGAAGTTTTCCAAGCAATTCCTATGACACGTTGCCACTATGTTTGTGTGAGATTGGATGACTTGAAACATCTCTATGTGAGATTGGATGGTTGGAAATATCTCTGTGTGAGATTGGATGATTTTATATGTTGAAATAGAATGAGTTTTACCTACTAAAGAAGAGAGTGATTCCTTGTCTCAGCATGTGCCTGTGTTTTACCTAGAGGGTGATTCCTCGCCATGACTGCATGTGTTTTTCCTAGAAGGTGATTCCTCGCCATGTACAATACACGTGTTCACAATTCCTTTTATATGAAACTGTGCATTACATCATCACGTACATTGTCTTTCATTAACAGTCTTGTCATAGCTGTTTAACTTACCTATGGTTTCTTTTATTGGATTCGTAGACCTTGATGCATAGGTAGACCTAGGAAGGTACCCAAGACTGAAGGATTGATCCCGCCTGAGCAATAGGCATGGAGGCATGTCTCTGTTAATAGAAATTTTGTTGTTCCTTTGAATTTGTATTACTTAGTCCGAAGACTAACTATGTTTGGTTTGCCGTATTTGGATTGAGGGAACAAACAATTGGCTCTATATATTAGTTTGGAGAAATGAAGTGACATGGATATTTCGGTGTTTATCGAATGAATCTATTTACGGTTTAAACTCTGGTGCAACTAGCACTTAACCTTTACTTATTCCATTGTGGTTTGAATGATCATTCGATTATACATGTACTTCCTTATGAATATTGGATGCCTAATCTCGACCTAAATCTTGGGTGTTCCTGATCGACTGGCACCCTTGGCCCCATGAATCCTCACCATGTACTTTACCAAGGAAAGGAGCGCCACAACTTAGTATCAGAGCGTTTATACGACTCTGGGTATATCCATATTATCACATAAGGGAAGTACCAGAGATATAGGATTTGATTTGTAGTATCATAAGCTTGAGTCTTAGATCATGATAGGCATAGATTGTGTTTAGTGGGTGGAGGTTAAGATAGAAAGTGATAGGTTTAGGTTCTGTAGTAGGGTTTGAATATGGTGCAATCATGACTTCTGCATGGCTAGCAACTGATAGGTAGTCGTGAGGGAGAGTCATCGGGTGAAGGGAGAAATAATGAGTTAGCAAGGGCATTTAATCGTGTTTTGGGCGTACTGTAGTAACAACATGAGCTTTACTCACGACACATGGAGATTCAGCAAGTCGATTCCCCTAGGGAGGAGCAATGAGGGTGCTCATATGAACGATGTTTGGTCTACAACTACTTGAGATTTTTTGGTAACGAAGGACCTATGAAGGCAGAGTGGTGGATTACGGATATTGAGAGGACTTTCGAGGTGTGTAGATGCACCAAAAGTTAGAAGGTGTTATACGCGAACTATTTGGCTCTAAGGAGAAGTGTCACTATGGTGGGGTGCCAAAAGAGAACTTATTACCATGGAGCTAGGAGCTATGGAAAGGATTTCATTGGAAAGGTTCAAGAAAGAGTTCCAAGATGGAAACTTTCACACCATCGTGAGGCAGCAGAATGAATGACTTTGCTAACTTAGTCTAGGGCAGCATGACAGTCGAGTAGTATGTTGTTAGGTTTATGGAGCTAGGAAGGTTTGCTCCTCACCTTATATCTACGGAGAGTATGAGAACGGGATGGTTCTAGGAAATGTTACAAACATGTATCAAGACACAAGTGGTGTGTCTGGAGATTAAGGATTTTCAGAAGTTGGTGCATGTGGCCTTTATCACCGAATGTGAGCAACGTAATTCATTGATTGTTTCAACTGGGATAAAGAGAAGGACTTTTACGTGCGAGGGAAGTAGCTCAGGTTCCCCCGTAATGAATCGCCTCACACGAAGGGGGACAGACTATTTCTAGAGTTGAGTGGAAGGAAAAGATGAGAAACACTCCAGTAGTCTAAGGAATTAGCAACAGAAGCTGCAAGGTGTAGCTAGTCCAGCACATGGGTGAGCAAGCACCTTGCAAATGCTTTGTTGACATGTCCCAGAGCGAGGTGGAGATAAGTGCTCTGTTTCACTAAAGGCGAGTACGAAAAGGCCACTTATCGAGAAGGCAAGAACGAAGGGCAGTAGAAGCCAGTAACTCTAATAAGATAAAGAGTTACCTGCCAAGGCAAGTAATAGTCTAGGAGAGACTGGGTAAGTGAGTGAGCTAATTATACGAAAAGGCTCATAAAAGTGGTAGTACTGCATGCAGAAGCCCCAATCCATCCGTAGGGTCACATTCGGAGTGGTTCTGCAATGGAAGGTTAAGGCTTGATGGGTCATATCTTTTGAACATAGTAGTACGATGCAGGCCACGATCAAGACCCTCTTTCGAAGAAATTTAGAGGACCAAGCATGCAGACCATGCTTGGCAGTCTGTCTCTTTCATTTTGCAGTATGATAGGGAAGAATTAAAAAATAATTCACAATAGATCCAAAATCAAAAAGGAGTCATAAAGGACATATGACAATCCCACTTTATTTAAACGACCTGAACGTAGGATGAGATCTCACCTTTGAAACCTTATTCACCAAAGAACTCGTGAAGTCAACTACTTCAGAAAGCCAAGAGCAGAGCGGCGATGAAAGGATTTCCAATGTAGGAAGGTAGGTTAGCTTCTAAGATAGTGCTGGGAAATGTGGGGTGAATGTTGTGAGTAAGAGGCATTGCATTATTTCTGTAACTTCTCTCCCCCATTCTACAAGTAAGAATAAATATTTCGATCATTATGTTTATGCTTATATTTACGCATTGATTTCCAATGTTTTGAATGCTTGAATGTGTTAGCTGTTTTAAATACATGACTTTAAATCCCTGTGTCGGAACTCAATATCTCCGTGTCAAGAATGTTTATCTCTATGTCAAAATGTCTATCTCTAAGTGAGAACTAGGTAGCATGAATATATAATCATGGAATGAAACAAAGAATTTTCCGGATCATTCCTGCGAAACGTTGCCACGTGCTTCAAACGATAAGGAGAATGCCTCGTGGGGATTGGGGTGGAACAATGTCGTATTTGGCCTCACTCGATAGTCAGGATGTTGGGCCCCCCGACGTATCACATATTGGTGTATTTGAGTTGGTTGGCTGGGTAGAAGCATCCCCGGTGCAACAAGTATCTCTATGTGAGAAGTCTATGTGATGACCACTTGTATGAAGGAAGAATGTTACTGGAGCTGAAACAGGCTGAATAATGGTTTTTATGAGATTTTATTCTTATATTAGAGATAGATTATTCCTCATTATACTAATACTAATGTGTTTTCTATATTTTTCACAACAGAAAGGGCATGTCTCCAAAGGATGATTCTCGCCAAGTTTGAGGATGCATGTAGCTGTAAGAGTGAGAGTGATTCCTCGCCATGCATATACGTGTTTGTCCAAACTTTTCATGAAAGTGTTCATAGCATCTTCTGTGGATCTTATATTATCAGCCTTGTCCTAGCCACCTAACCTACCATTGTTTCATTCTTGGGACCATAGATTTTGATGCAGATTTAGATCCTGACGTGACGCCCATGGAAGAAGAGTCAAACCCACCCGATTCTTGAGTACGGAGACCTGTAGCTACCATAGTTACTTTGTACCTTCTGTTAGAATATACGATATGTCCGCCACTTTAAGAAGGCTAACTTTATGTACATTTGAATGATGTAATATCTCATGATTTAATGAAAGAAGATAGGTCAGATACTGGGTAAGTTGGAATTCTCATTCTTGGGACTCTTGGACATAAGCCTCTTAAAGAGCATGCCATACTTGATGAGAGGTTTCAAGGCCGACGACCAAAGTGAGTGATCTTCATAAAGAGTACCAATAATCTAGCCATGAAGCAATTGGTCTATCTTGCGCCATTGCATGTATGTGGAACTGATTTCTATGTCTTGTACAGATTCTAGTGTAATGTTATAAATTAAGATAATTACAAGATATACTAAGATGATTGTGATATGGAGGATTATTATGTAGTTGATATATCTATACTTGTAGCCGTTGGGTTCTTCATTGGTTGTATGGTGTCCTTAGGTGATATTGTAGCCGTTGGGTCTGTTTCTTGGTTGAGTGTATGTGTATTTTCAATATGGGTTTCAATAAAATTGAGACCTCCAATGCTCAAATTAGTCCACAGTAGAGGATAAAGAGAGAATATGAGAGCTAAGGAAGAACAAGAGTGGAAGTATTCAAGAGTGTAAGTAACCCCATTCTTGGCTGAGAGAAGGGTATTCATACTTATTCAGGGTGAGTCCCGAGGTGATGGTGACTGGTATGCGGCTCCATACTGGGATCGGATGTCCCTGCCAGCCTCCTCCTTCCCTACAGGCCTGCCAGGTCTGACCATGGTTGTCACTGACACCCAGGGGCGTGCTATAGAGTGCCAATCCCTGGGATGTGATGGGAACCGATGCATTGAATGTGGCGTGGCTCCTGCCATGGCGTGCCCGCTCTCGTTCCATTAAATGCGGCGTGGATCTGGTCGGGCACATTCGTCCTCCTATGCCGTCTGGTCAGCTGTGTCAGGGTCAGTTATGTCCCTGACGGTCGGCCAGTTACTGTGTCAGGCTGTCCTGCTCACCTCCTGTCCTTCTATCAGGTACCCTACCCTGTGTCCCACCTTCTGGGCCAGACGGACCTAGCTTAGTCCAGACCATATACGTGGACCTGGGCCCAAGCCTTATCTCGGGCCCGGCCTCTAGGGATTTCTCCCCTCATAGTACCCCACGAATTCCTAGCACATGTGTGGTGAGAATTTTCAAACGTTCCTTCTTCTCCTTGCAATTAGTGCGCGAGGACACTTATGTCGTCTTTCCAGCTCCCAACCGTTGGATTTGGGGGGCTTCTGCTTCAGCTCATTCCTGTTGCATGCCACTTGAACTCCCCTAGGCCACTTGCTCGCGTCATTCAATGCTAGGTGCTATGTCTCCCGACGGTTGAAATGGACAGAGCGCATCTGCCCATGCCCAGGGCTTTTCATTGGCCCGTGCCCTTCACGCGTCTGACATGATGCTACTTGGTTTGTTCTGTCCCTTGCCGTTTGGGCTTCCCAAAGCCACTTGCCCAAGTCATTTAATGCTGGCGTCACCTCAATTTCTGAGGCCCAGTCGTCTCTGATGGTTGCAGTGTGCATGGTGCGTCTTCCCATGCCCCGGCTGTTCATTGGTCCATGCCCCTCACGCGTCTGACGATTGTCGTCGGCCCCAAACAGATCTTCATCCTCCAAGCCTCTGTACTTCACTAGAAAGAGCTGGTTGTCGTCGGTAGTAACCGACGACCTTCGAGCATTCTGGACGAAGTAAAACATCCCTTCGATGGTCATTCTGGAGATGATTTATAGGTGATTAATTGGAAATTTACGAGAATTACGTGATTATTTTATAGGTGATGATTTATAGTGTTCGGAAATTTTGAGAAAAACTTCTGAAAAGCTAAGAAGTCCAGGTAAGCGGGGTTCCTATGCTAGACTTTGCATAAAATAAAATGAACTGTGGTCCCTTTTTAAAAATATGCATGTTTTGTTATGAAAAGAAATCTGAAACGACTTTAGTTATTGTTCTGCATTACTCATGAAATTCTGTATAAGAATATAAAGTATTTTCTGGCATGACTGGTGCAGACATGAGCTTATTTTTGACATTCTGTTATTGAACTCAGAAAAATATAAGCAAATATGAAAATTGATAAATTTTGCACCTGAACGCTCGAAAGTCCCGCAGGAGTGGGGCTGGGGGATCCCAACCCCCGCGCCACCCAGACGTTCCTGCTCCTTCTGCCCGTGGGGCTTCTAAGGCTGGGGGATCTGAAGGTGCACCCCCTGTGCGCCCAGTGACCCCCACTACTTCTACATGAGGAACCATTTCATTCCCTCCTCCAAACGCCTATGCATCTGCCTCAACGTCGGTTTCGCCGGTGCCCACCATCCCAGCATTCCTTGCTGAAGAGGTGGGGGAAGGAGAGGTCTTCTAGGCCGTTTTCTTGGATGCCTTCTCTGAACAGACTCCCAATAAGGGCACGACGATGGACTCTGCCCTTTCCTTTCAGAAGTCCCTCGCTCGAGAGACTGTCCCACCAATCCTGCCCAAGGTTGAGTCTCTGATCTCCCCTTCCTTCTCGAAGGTCATTGTTCGGGAAGATGCCGCCCCTTCAGCCTTCCCAGACATTGGGGCCCTTTCTCGCTCAGGTGTCCCGCATACAAAGGATAGGGAGGAAGCGGGCCCGAGCTCACCCTTCATCGTGGAGTTAAGTGATGACTTCGTGTGGATCCCATCCCTGCCCTTTCGATCCTCTATAGAGCCTGAGGTGGATTCCTATTTTTCATTTTCCAGGAAGATGCCTCCACCCAGCCCCCCAGTAGATGGGGGACTTCCCAACGCTAAAGAACCTTCCTCGGGGGCGGGGGTTCTCGTGTCAGCTGAGCCCCTTCATCGGGGATGTACCGCAGCCTAAGTTGCCCCTTCAAAAGCTGAGGCCTCTTTTCGCGCAGGTATAATTCTCCTCTTTCTTCGCCTTTCCCATGGGGATCTCCCCTTTCCATTTCTAATGCCTTTCTCCTTTGCAGGCTGCAGACCTGTTGGCTGGCATCATTGTTGAAGAGCATGAGGAGCTCGAGGAGGAGGTCTGAGCACTCCGATCCCTTGCCCTCCTTTCCTACCTGGAGGTTTGCAAGGCCTAGTAGGAAACTGAGTCCATCTTGGAAGGGGCTTCTAGTGCTTCGAGGGAAGAAGAGCCAATTGGCTTGGGAGCTGGCCTCGGCCTTCGGGTGGCGCTCCCAACTCATGTTCAAGCATTTTTCCTTGGTTTGCAAGGTCCATCGTCAGAAGGCTGAGGTGCAGCGGAGGAAGGCTCAACTTCTCAACCTTGAAATCGAGCTGCAGCACGCGAACGACATGATCTCCGGACTTCGAAGCAGCGCCGAGTACCTAGAGGAGATCAGGTCTTTAATTCAGCGCACCCGGGCCATTCGGGAGGCCGCATGGGGTTACGGGTACAAAGAGGGCCTTGAACGGTTTTGGGACTATTTGCGGGAAAACCCCAAGACGGACCTTAACACCTTGAAGTTGTATTCCTTGGAGCCGAACCCTCTTGATTTTGCCTTCGTCAAGGAACTCGAGACGCCGGGAAAACCCCCATTCCCTTCGGGCGCCCCCTTTTCATCATCTTAGGCTCTTTTGTACGGGCTCTGAGCCCATTATGTCTTGCTTGTATATTTTTCCTTCTTTCCTTTGTAATTCATAATTTTTGTAACTTGACTCATTTGCATATATATGAAGTGGACTTTCCTTTTCATCTTTCACGTACTTGTGTTTGTGGCTTCATTTTGCTTTACTCCTTTTATTCTTTGCTCAAAACCTTTGTCTTCGCATGGCAAGCCCTTCCCTTGGCAAGTCAAGAGACTTGTGTTTCGACTAGCTGTTATTGGGGCAGAGCTCGGGAGGCTCTGGCCCTTAGCCAATGCATCATAGCCAGTCCAGAGACTGGGCTTGTAGCACGAACATCGACAAATCAAGAAACTTGTTTTCCAACTGGTTGTTGTTGGGGCATAGCTCTAGAGGCTCTAGCCCTTAGCCAATGCATCACTGCCAATCTAGAGACTGGACTTGTAACATGAAGGTTGGCAAGTAAAGAGACTTGTGTTCTGACTGGCTATTTTTGGGGTAGAGCTCGGGAGGCTCTTGCCCTTAGCCAATGTGTCGTGCCCAATCCAAAGACTAGGCTTGTAGCGCGAAGGTCAGCAAGTCAAGGGACTTGTGTTTCGACTGGTTGTGACAGGGCAAAGCTCAGGGGGCTTTGGCCCTTAGCCAATGCATCACGGCCAGTCCAAAGATTGGGCTTGTAGCACGAAGGTCGGCAAGTCAAAGGACTTTTGTTAGACTGGCTATGAAAGGGCAGAGCTCGGGAGGCTCTGGCCCTTAGCCCATGCATTGCAGCCAGTCCCAAGACTGTGCTTGTAGCACAAAGGTCAACAAGTCAAGAGACTTGTGTTCCAACTGGCATTTGTTGGAGCAGAACTTGGGAGGCTCTGGCCCTTATCCAATGCATCGCGGCCAGTTTGGAAACTGGGCTTCTAGCATGAAGGTCAGCAAGTAAAGGGACTTGTGTCCGACTGGCTGTGAAAGGGCAGAGATCAAGAGTCTCTGGCCCTTAGCCAATGCATTGTGGCTAGTCCAGAGACTGGGATTGTAGCGTGAAAGTCGGCAAATCAAGGGACTTGTGTCCTACTAGCTGGCTCTAGCCCTTAGCCAATGCATCACGGCCAGTCCAGAGACTGGGCTTGTAGCACGAAGGTCAGCAAGTCAAGAGACTTATGTTTCGACTGGTTATTGTTGGGGCAGAGCTCAGGAGGCTCTGACCCTTAACCAATGCATCGCGGCCAGTCCAAATACTAGGCTTGTATGACTAGTATTTTTAGATAAAGGCTGATGGAGGAAAAATCATACTTTTATTCATAAGTTGTTGATTACATGATCGGGCAAACCCATGGTTTCTAAGTAAAATACTTTTTTAGGTGCTTGACGTTCCATGGATGGGGCAGCTTGCGGCCATCCCCGTTTGGTTTAGGACCATGTCTCCTACTTTGAATCCCCGGGGTTGAACTCGCTTGTTGAAGTACCGTTCGACCTTCTACTTGTTGCTCGCCGTCAGACCTGCTACTTCTTCCTATTTCTCTTCCAAGAGGTCTAGGTTCTTTTTTAATCCTTCATCATTGTGGTCTAGGTTGAAGTGTTGGATCCGATATGTGGGCATTCCCACCTCTGCTGGGATCACGGCTTCAGTTTCGTAGACGAGGGCGAAGGGTGTCTCCCTCGTGGTGGTCTTGATGGACGTTCAGTAGGCCCATAGCACATTAGGGAGCTCTTCGGCCCATCTCCCATTTTGATCTCCCAGCCTATTTTTCAGAATGTTTAGCAGCGTCTTGTTGGTGGCTTCTACTTGTTCATTTGCTTGTGGGTGCCCCAGAGACAAGTACTTGGTCTTGATTATGAGTTCTGTACACCATTCCTGATAATGGGAGCAATCGAACTACCTATCGTTATCCAATATGAAGCTTTCAGGGATCCCGAACCGGCAGACTACTGATTTCCACAGGAATCTCTTGATGGCCCGGGTCGTGATAGTTGCCAATTCCTCTGCTTCCACCCATTTCGTGAAGTAGTCAACTGCCACCTGGGAACGGGCCGATGAGGTCGAGTCCCCATTGTGCAAAGGGCCAGGGGGAGACAATGGAGGTCAACTCTTCTGGCGGACAGTGAGGGATCGGCGCATGCTCCTGACAGTTAGGGCATTTTTTCGCGAAGTCCTCTATGTCTCGGAGGGAATTGGGCCAGTAATACCCTCGGCATGTCACCCGCACGGCCAGTGCTCTTCTACCCAAATGATTTTCGTATATTCCCTCATGTATCTCAGCCAGCATGTACGGGGCTTCCTCAGGCGATTCATCTTAGCAGGGGCTCGGAAAACCTATCCTGTACGGACTCTTACCAACGTGAAGTGTGCCATTATGTTCTTGATCTTTTGTGCTTCTTCCCAATCTTTCGGGACCAGACCCCCTTCAGGGAATTTTATGATGTTGACAGCCCATTTCGGTGATTGCTATGACTAGACTATGGACATGCCGAGCCCAATGGCCGGTGTGTTTACCTTTCAGGCTACGGTGTGATTTCAGAGGGGTGCCTCTTCCTGACCTGAGGCAGCCTTTGCGAAACAGTCTGCCTTGTAGTTTTCTCCCCTCGGGATTTGCTGGATGCGGAAGTATTTAAAGAGGTCACGTTCCTCTCCTACTTGCTAGAGATACTTCTTCAGCTTCTCCCCTTTCGTGGTGAACTGTCCCGTGACTTGACCAACCACCACTTGCAAGTCGGCCCTCACTTTGACCTTAATAAATTCTAGTGACTTGGCTACCGTCATACATGCCAATAGCGCCTTGTACTCAGCCTCGTTATTGGTGGTTTTGAAGCCGAGTTTGATCGCATAGCTGAGTTCTTCTCTGGACTCTATGATTATGTGCACCCCTACACCCCACCCTAGCCCAGCAGGACAAGCCGTCGACATAGACCTGTTAGGGCTTGCCTTGGGGTGCAATCGCTATCTCTTCAGGGAAGTCTGAGACCTCAGCCACAAAGTCTACCAAGACTTGCCATTTGATCATTGTGCGAGGGAGATACTCGATATCGAACTTGCTCAACTCGATCGCCCAATTCGTCATCCGGTCGGACACTTCAGGCTTCTGCAGTATTTTCCTGAAGGGGACATCGGTGAGGGCCTTCATTGGGTGAGCCTGGAAATATAGCCTCAGCCGTCTTGCTGTGATGACTAATACGAATGCCAACATTTCCATCTGGTGGTATGTGACACCCCGGATTTTTGCTAAGTTTCCATTAGTAACTCTTGTGGATATTATTTATCTATTTGTTTACTTATTTGGGTTATTGGCTAAGTGTTGGAAGAATTCTTTAGGCCACTTTCTATTTTTGTTGGATTGGATCTTGGAGTTCTAAGTTAAAAAGCCCACAAGAGAGAAATAGATGAAAAGGCCCATAGGAATTTGGCCCATTAAGGACTTTGGCTTTGGACGGCTCAAGTTTACCCTCTAGGCAAAGAGATGGCATCACTTGGCTTCAAGAATGAGTTTTTGGTCATTTTAGAAAAATCACTTCTCATTTGGAACTTTGGGAAAAGCAAGGATGACACTTGTCAAGCATGCATTGGATTTCTAGAAGAAAAACTGGAAGAAACAATGGAGGATTCAGTTTCTATAAGAGTTGACCAAGTGTCAAGCATGCAAATGAAAGGTGAAGAGTTTTGTCTTGGGAAAGGGAAAAATCTTGCTTGGGAAGAGAAGGACCTACACACCTATAAGGATTCTAGAAGAATCTTGTGAAGAGCACACTTGAGGTAGATGGCAAGGGCAAAGGGGATTTGTGCATTTTGCCACCCACAATGACCAATCACACAATATCCAAGACATTGGTAGAAGGAAGACCTTCTTGGAAAGAGATGAGCTTTTCCGCCACCACACACTCACATAGTCCTCACACACCACATGTCTCACATGCACACCTCACATCTAGATACATTGAACTTGGATGTAAAAATGAATGAGAAAAATAGGACAAGGTTTCGGGAACCCCATTGGACTACACAAGCACCATCAAGATTTTGTGAGTTCCAAGGAGCTATGCACACCACTCACCCTCCCAAGCACCTCCACCTCACGTTACTTGATCTTAGTGAAGAGTTCCTAGAAGATTTTGCAGGGGCAAGACAAATGTGAGATGTTCTAAAGGATTTACATTAGAACACCAAGAGACTTTCGGATCCTTAAGCCGCACGCCCACTCAAGTTCATTTTCTAACATTTTGCCATTTGTCATTCATGCATTAGTAGAGGAAAATGTTCTAGAAGGGAGTGGAAGAGACTATGCACGAAAATTACCATTGTAGCCCTAGGGTTTCGGCCACCACATTGCCACATGTCATGTTTTGAGTTCTTGAGAAGTATAAGGAAGTGGGAGAGTCACCTAGGGAACATGCATATGAAGAAGAAGTTTCTTGCTTAGGGAAGAGTAAGGGACATGCATGGGAAAAGGAAAAGACACAAGGGAAAAGAAGAGACGCATGGGAAAAGGGAAAAGAGCATGGGGAACACGCACCCACATCCTACATGCCACTTGCCACTTGCCAAGCATGCACACATCTACAAGGCTCAAGGCTAGGGTTAGGATTTATCAAATGAAAATTTTGCCCTAGAGAACCATTGAATCTGGACCATATGGGGGAGCATGCCCAAGGAGCCTATTAGGATTTCAAATTTTGACAAGATACCCCGCCACATGTCATTCATGCAGAGGATCTTTTGGATTTCCCAAGGAGAGACAATGGAGGGGTTTTGACACATGGCGTCCATGCAAGGATATTCTTAGATTTCCTCAGAAAGTGAAGAGGATTTTGAATTTCCAAGGAGCTACGCCACTTGGCAAGATTATTCTTTTCAAGAATACTTTTGTGTTTCCTATAGCCTAGCCTAGTGTGCCACTTATCCTACATACATCAGCAAAGGCACCACTTGTACTTCATGCATTAGCAAAGGCGCCACTTGTCCCGCATGCATCAGCTAGTGTGCCACTTGTCCCACATGCATCAGATAGTGCGCCACTTGTCCCACATGCATCAGCTATGCCACTTGTACAACATGCAATAGTAAAAAATCTAAGGTCATCCACTTGGCAATAAAGTTAACGCAAGAAGAAAGAGAGTTTTGGCTATTTTTAGTATAAAAACACCCCTTCATCTTCTGATTTGAGGGTTTACACGAAATTCTCTCCTTATTCTCTTCTTTTCCTCTCCATTCACATACACACCCAAAGTTCTAGCTACACCACGTTCGAATCAAGAGCCTAACACACTACAATGGTGAAAACCGAGAGATTGTGGGTTAGAACAGTGCGAGCCTCCTCTCCAAGATTTTCGACTTGGTGAGTAATCTTTCTCTTTATATTTTATTAATAGATGTTAGTAGGTTGTGTTAGTGTTCTATTAGAAGCTTTTTCTATAAAGAAAGAAGTCGATTTATGGTGTCTTTGGTGACCATGGGTTTGGAATGACAAAAAGGCATTTGGTGTTGTTAGACGAGATTAAACTTGACAAAAAGTATCATTTCCATGGTTTATATAGTTCTTGTATACGCTTGAAACAATGTTGTTGGTTGGATGAAGTTCTTGTACGAAATTTGAGGTATTAGGGTTTATAATGCCATCTAAAGTCAATAATACATGTCATGGTTAGTATCTTGATGATTGAATATGGATTTAAGGTCAACCTCCTAATCTTCGGATTTTTATGGATAATGTGATACTTGGGGACTTAGAATAGGCTTGGAAATGAATTGCTTGGTTTTATGAGGAAATCAAGATGCAAGAATTTCATAAGTTCAAAACTATCAAAATGCATGTCTCGGGTTTTCTCTCTATAGGTATGTCGATTTATGCAGAAGTTGATATCCTAGGATGTGATCTTGATCATAACCATGTTTATAAGAACTTGACACTTTAATCTTCTAAGGGCCACAAGTACAAAGGAAGCAAGATACCTAAATAATGTCTAGGTTCTTAAGGTTTGATGACCAAAACATGTGTTGGATGGTGATCTCTCTTAGATTTGGTCATATGTCAAGTGGATCAAAAGGAAGAAGACCCTTTGGAGTTCTGTCCTAGATCTAGATCGAGTGCTTAATTTTGGGTAAGGTGATTTCAAGTATGACATTAGGCCAAGTGCAGTGAATGATTTTAGGTTTCTCCTAATGACGTGTTTTCTATGGTAAGATGATTGAGGAAACATATTTTGCAGTTGGAAATGGGTCTAGGATGGATGCTAAACGAAGTTGTTAAGCTTGGAGAAATTCGGTATTTGATGGTGATGTTGAAGGTTTAGAAGTTATCATTCAATGTTTTAGAGTCAACGGGTTAAGATGAAACTCTTGCTAGATTTTACAAGTTTATGTTTCAATTAAGAATCTCTCTAACGTTAGTATGCTTCTATTTCAACCCATGAAGATTATACTCTTTGTAAGCAAGGAAAAGTTTGTAAGTAGACTTTCAACCTACTTCGGTTAATATTTGTATATGATTGTGTAAACTTTGCATCTTGGTTGCTATTTTATATACTTGTTATTCCATGATTAAATGTATATGGTGTTTCAATTTTTGCTTAAGGTTATGTTGATATTTCATATATAATGATGATTCAGTTATAGTATGGTTATATGTTTCGGATCTTTGTATTATTAACATGATTTTATGCTTTGATTTGTTTTGCTATGTTTCTTATTCAATATGCTTCAAGTTTGGAACATGTTAGAGTGAAATTTCTCCATGATTCTATGCTATATGTTTCGGCCAAGGCATGTTCTTTTAAGGTTCATGCATTTGTTTTGATATCTCATGTGTTCTATGTTATCACACCATGATTTGAACATGTTACACTTGATTATCTCATGCACGGCATCTCAAGTGTCTCATGTCAAGTGCAAGAAGGTGTAAGTCTAAAGTCTCATGTTACATGCATTTGGGAAAAAGGTTTTTCAAAGAAAAGTGTCTGTAAATGTTTTATCATGAATCCAAATGCTAGGTCAAGGGAATGTCCTAGTGGAACTCCCATGTCCACTCTGGAGTGCTTAAAAATTGAGTGGTAACTCCTGGGTTGACAAAGAACCGTCGATGAGTCATGAATGGATTCTTTTTAAGGAATGTCGGAGTGAGGAAGCGCCTAACGCTTGTGGGTGCATAAGGCATGTAACTCGGCAAAATACTCTTGAGTTAATATGAAATGAATCTGTTTATGACCTATTCATCACGGTGTAAGGACCGTTGATGGTGCGGTAACTAGCAGGAACACGCAGTGCAAAGGGAAACCGTGTGGTGTCCACCCTCTGAACAAGAATAAGAGCTCACATGATATGGATCACTTGATGAAAATCTCGTGATATGATAAGGATCAGTCGATGAAAATCTTGTGATATCTTTTGATAAAGCAAGTTCTGATTAAGATCAACATGAAAAAGAAAGTCAAAGAAGTTTTCTGAAAATGTTACAGTCTCTGTTACAAGTCTTTTGAAAATGGTCAAGTGCATAAGTCAAGTCCTGGTCAAGTCATATGTCAAGTACATGTCCATGCACGCATTTCATGGTTTACCATTGTATGCTTATGTTATCTATTGTATGTTGTTTGTTTATTTACTAAGATTTCTCGAAATCTCACCGTGGTAGTTTTACTACCATTCCTAACCCAGAATGATAAAACCTTTAGCAGGCCCAGGAGTAGCGAGTCAGGATGATAATTAAGGTTACGGATGAGCTTAACCTAGAGGAAAGAACGGATTTAGTCATGACCTACTTGGAGATAGCTAAGATTAGAAAGATGCTTTAATAATTTCTTTGTTAAGACCTTTTTTGAATACTTGTTATGTTAAATTGTAAACAAAGAGCTTAATACTCCATTGCTAAGAAGTGTGATTTAAACCTCTGAATGAAGAATTTGGGATATTAGTTTATTCGGGTACAACATTTAAATGACTTATTCCACTGCAATTTATTGTATACTGCTAGTATGCATAGGTGCATTGCATCTTATTTGTCAGGTATGAGGGGTATGTAGCCTTGTGTTGCACGTCCCGGTGTTTCAGTCACCGTCCATACCAAAGCGGGGGCTGGGGGCGCCACAGAGTACCTGGCCTTGGCTCCTCAAAAAGCGAAGCTAGTGTAGTAGACGGATCGCTAGTCTCCCCCCTCGCTGCGGACCAGGACTGCAGACACGGCATTCGAGGTCACTGCCAGGTAGACAGTCAGGGCTTCCCCCAGGCTGGTCTGGCTAAGAAGTGGTGGGTGGGCCAAATACTTCTTCAGTTCACCAAAGGCCTGGTTGCACTCATCATCCCACTCCCATACCTTCTTGAGGACCTTGAAAAAGGAAGGCAGCGGTCGGTCGACCTTGCGATGAAGCAGCATAGAGTGGCCACTCTCCCTGCCAGCCTCTGGACCTCATTGATCGTTTGCGGTGGCGGCACATCCACGATTGCCTTCACCTTCTTGGAGTTGGCCTCGATCCCATGTTCCGAGACCTTGAAGCCCAAGAACTGCCTCGACTCGATGCCGAAGGAACATTTTAGCGGGTTGAGCTTCATCTTATACTTTCTCAACACTAAAAAGGCTTCCCAAAGATCGTTGAGGTGCTGCTCGGGCTTCCTGCTTTTGACCAAGAGGTCATCTACGTAGACTTCCATGTTTTGCCCGATCTACTCTTTGAACATTCGGTTGACTAGCCGCTGGTAAGTTGAACCTACATTCCTGAGGCCAACCAACATGGCATTGTAGCAGTAGAGTCCCCGGTTGGTGATCAAGGCCATCTTTTCCTTGTCTTCCGCGCTCATCCTGATTTGGTTGTACCCAGAATATGCATCCATGAAACTAAGCAGAGGGCGCCCAGCTGTAGAATCTACAATCAAATCTATGCACGAGAGCTAGAAGATGTCTTTTGGGCATGCTTTGTTTAGGTCGGTGAAATCTACGCACATCCTCTACTTTCCACTTGCCTTCTTCATCAAGACTACATTGGAAAGCCACTCGGGATAGTGGACTTCCCTGATGAACCCTGTGGCCAGGAGCCGGTCCACCTCTTTGTCGATGGCCGCATACTTCTCAGCGCTAAAGTTGTGGCGCTTTTGCTTGATTCTATTTGCCTTGGGGTCGACACTAAGGCGGTGTTCGATGACAGATGTGTTAATCTCAAGCATTTCTTCATGACCCCAGGCGAACACATCTTGGTGCTCGGCAAGGAGCTGCTTCATGGATTGGCTCAGCTCGGGAGCCATCTTGGTTCTTACCCAGACAGTGCGTTCGGGTGATCCACCATTACTAACTCCAGTGGTTCGTTAGGCTCTGCTTGCCATAGGGCCTCCTCATCCCTTACTTCCTAGTTCAGCTCCGTTAGGGTCGGTGTTGAAGGTAAGCCTGCTTTCTTTTGAACTCCTTTGAGAGTTCAGACCTCGATAGCCTTGGGCTTCAACTCCCGAGCATAGCACTCTCTCGCCAATTTCTGCTCATCGCGTATTTTCCCCAACCCCATGGGGGTTGGGAACTTCATCTTCAAGTGATAGGTGGATGTCACCAGTAACACCCCGCCTAAAAAGCTCCTTAGGCCTTGATCTTAGTAACCTTAATCCTAGTTAACTAGGAGTTGAGCTATTCTAGAATAAGAATAATTTTGGATATTTGAGTTGGCAAGAGGACCTTATAATTTTGGGTTATTATTTACATTAGCGTTGATGGTAAGGTTAGCCTTAATCTTGGCACTTAGTACAAAATTCACATAAGATTAACAGGATTATCTAAAATTGAAGATTCAGTGATATGTGGTTTGAATTGAGGAGCTCGGAAGGATTTGGTCGCCAACAGATTGATTACGGAGCTCGGATTTGGTGGTCAACAGTAGATTGATTTCGAACGGGATAAATTATCCCACCGAGTAGATGCCGTGTGTGCTAAATATAACTGGCATGGATGTCACAAACGAACAGGCGTGAAGATCACAAAGACCACACGACCCCCTCCTCGCCTACCGAGTAGAAAGACTCCTGATCGGGATGAAAGATTCCTCTCGCCTTTTCTAGTTGTTGCCCACAATGTTGTTTAGGTTGGCCTTTTAAGTTGGTCGGTTAGACTAGTCGCCCAATCTAACCGCCCAGACCATTGTCGCCAAGTCTTCTCGCCCAGAAGGTAAAATATATTGGCGCCAAGTCTTATCGCCTAGAAGGTAAAATATATTGGCGCCAAGTCTCCGCACCCACTGGTCTTCATGCCTAGTTCTTCACCCTCTGGTCGTGAATATCCTCACCTACCGAGAGGTAAGCCTTCTCATCTTTGGGCAAGAGAAATCTTTTTGCTGCTCTCGGGACAAGGCTCCTCACCCAAATTTCAAATATCACTGCCTCTCATCAGCCTGGATAAAAATCACATAAAAATAACACCTATCACCCCACGACCTGGCCACCACTGTAGGACCATTGTAGCCATAGTAGGGAAGAAATAATGATGGTTTCAGGCCACTTTTCCCCTTGCTCAAAAGGACACAAACTGTAGAAGGCAGTCTAGAAATTTCAGCAGGACACCTCCATCTCATCACCTTATTTCGGACTACACAATCACAATCACTTGGCAACCAACTTTCCACCTTCTACCACCAGCAAAAGTCTTCAAGAAGTGACCTTGCTCCTGCACAAATCAGTCGTGATGATGGTTCAAAGGGATTAGTCAAGACAATGATCAAAATCTGCCAAAGGAGAACCAGTTGAACCCGTCAGCCCCCTTGGGTGGTTTTGATTATTTTTGTGCCCTCTCCTCTGCCCCACGACTTGGCCAACCCCCATAGGAGTAATGTAGCAACCATAGGAGTGAAATCATGGTGGTTTACGGAACTATTTTGTTCTATACAAGTGACACAAAGTGATGGAAGCAAATCTGGAAAATTCATATTCATATACCATCTTCCATCAATCCCCTTGACCAAAGCCAACGTCCCCTTCCCCTTGGCTGCCTATAAAAGGCCCCCTCACCCCCTCATTTCCTCCAGACCTCAGCTCCAAGCTTCCTCTTGAGTCTTGAAAAGCACTTCCCCCTCTTAGAGATCAAAAGAGTGAAACCGAGTGAGTTCTTGGTGAGTTCTTGAGTGTTCTTGTGTAAGGTTGTATTGAGTGCTTGGAAGGCCACAAAATTTGTAATGTTTCTTAGTTTTGATCTTAGTTAGCATGTCAAGCTTTGTTTCCATGTGTTGGTACGAAATTTGGGTGAGTTTTGGGCAGGTTATCGTCCTTAAATCAAAACTGAGTCAATTAAGGGATGGTTTGATTAATTAAATGTTTTTAAGTATGAATTTAGCTATGACATGTCTTAAGCATGATTTGATTCATTATTGTACTAATATGATTATGGAAGGTTTAAATTGTGGTTACAAGCATGCCATGGTAGGTTTTGAATCTATCTTGTTTTGATCATCAAGTATGAATCAGTTTGAATGAAGTTGAGATTAAGGATATCTTAGCCATGATTAAGTGTTGGGATGAACTCTATCCTAGAATTAGTCTTCATTATGTCATTAAAGATGTTAGTGATTATTTTTTATTAAAGAAAATCTCATATGCATGTATTCATAGGGACCAATAGTTGAAAATACACTTAGGCATCAACTAGAGTGCATGCCAAGGGTTGGGACCATTTGGGCAAGTTCCACTTTGATTTTTGAAGATACAATGGTATAAATGGTTTTAGAATGCCAAAAATATGAAGTCTATGAATTTTATTAAATTTGGAGTTCGCTTGCAATTAGTGAAAATTTAGGGCCTTATTTTTTAGGGTCTAGGACTATTTTTGTAAATACCCATTTTTGAAGCCTTTGATTTGGGGCCTCACCCATAGAAGTATTAATCCTAACTTAGTACACACTTGATTTATGCAGCTACGACATTATTTTTCCATTACTTCGGAAGTTTGTAAGTTGGCCTCTAAACTTTCGTCTTGATAAATTATTTATGAAGTATTGATAAATGTCTCATTCATGTTTCAATTATCACTTTGAGCATAAAATATCATGTTATATGATACATTGAGTGTATATTCATGTTTCATTTATCACTTTGAACATAAAATATCATGTTATATGAAACATTGAGTGTATATTTACATGACAAGTGATATTTCTTCCATTTTAGCATAATGCACCTATAAATGTCATTTTTACTTGAAAAGCTTGCTAAATTTGCACACGTCTTGAAACACATTTTTTGAGTATAACATGAAAATGAATTTTTTCATGACCTCAAAGGCTAGGATGGGGAATTATCCTAGTGGAACTCCTCTGTCTACTCTGGAGTGAGTAAGAATAGAGTGGTAACCCCGGGGTTGACGAAGAACAATCAACGAGTTTCGAATGGGTTCTTTTTAAAGAATGTCGGAGCGAAGTCATATGTTACGACACCTAATGTTGATGAGTGTATATGTTATGATGTTATGATGATGTTATGTTATATTACCAAACATTGAGAACGATGTTTGCAGACAATGGCGTAGTGCCAACATGAGTTGCTCTACCGTCACCGGCAAATGCTCATGGTGCATATGGGGAACCATGTTGCTACCAAACGTGTGTTAATGATGGCTTTATTAAACGATGAAATGTTATGATTTTTTTAAAGCAATGAAGTATGAAATGTTCTATTTCGAAACGTCATGTTTTTGGAATGAGAAAGTGAAAATGTTCTCTGAAAGCGAAAGTGCATCAAGGTTTTTCTAAAAAAGTTGAGGAATCTGGATGGGAGAGACACATGTACATTTTTCTGCATTTCATGCAATTTGTATTTACTTCATGCATAATTTATCATTCCCCCCATAATGATAGAAGTTGTGACAGGACCGGTAAAGGATGAACATGATGGATCGCTAGATGCAAATGGTTGAAGAGGAGCCAGACCTTGAATGAAGACTAAAAATAATTTTCATAATCATAAGCATTGACTCTTCATACTTCAGAACGTAAGAGATAGTTGATCTAACTAGGGAACTTGGATTAAGTATTTTGTATTAAGGAAATGCTATCCTTAAGTTTGAACTTATGATGGTTATTAATGCTATAAGGATGTTTTTAGTCCATTATGGCATGAGTTATAACTAATCATGCTTATTCTGCTGCAATTATGGCATACTGCTAGTTGCATACTAGGATGCATTGCATATTAGTTGTCATGAACGGGGTATGTAACTTTGTGTTGCATGCCCCGACGCTCTAAGTCTTCGTTCCATCCCAAGCAGAGGTTGGGGGAGTCACAGGGTAGTATCAGAGCAATTACATCTCTGGGTAAACCCACATGTCCTTAGAAATTTTATGCAAGAATATAGATTTGAATCATTAGTTTGCATAGGCTTGAATCTTGAAGTTGGAGCTCGGTCTGATACGCATGCATCACCGGAGTTGGAAGGATTAAGCCAAGATGACACAGGGTTGGCAAGAAAGGAATGCTGAAGGTTCTAACACCCGCAGAGAACATGATCATTATTTTAATGGAGGACGTGATTTAGTAGACGCGATTCGCCAGATGACGGAGACTATGAAATAGCAACAAGAAGTAATCATGAGGAAGAACGAATCACGCCCACCGATTGAGAACTGAGGGTGTTCCAACGAGAAGTTCTTGATATATAGATACCCCAACATCATGGGAACTGAGGGACCCATGAAATCCAATAAGTGGTTATTAGATCTTGACATGACCTTCAAAATTAGTGGTTGTACTGAAGAACAAAAGGTACAGTACGCGGGGCACTTGCTACAAGGAGAAGCTAGTATCTGGTGGGACACCAAGAGGCAGCTTTTGATAAGAGAATTGAGAAATATCACCATTTTGACTTGGGATAGGTTCAAGGAGGAATTTGATAATCGATTTTTCCCAAAGTCAATAAAGACCCAGAAGGCCCAGGAGTTTGCCATGTTAGTACAAGGCAATCTCTCTTTTGAGCAGTATGTTGTGAAATTTATGGAACTAGGAAGGTTTTCCCCACACCTGATTGCCACTAAGAAGATGCAAGCCCAGAAGTTCCAAGGAGGACTGCATCCCAGGATTCGCAGTTACGTGGCTGGATTCCGCATCAGAAATTTTTAGGAGTTGGTTAACGTGGCTTCAATATCGAAAGCAGAACAACGACGTTTGGCAGCCCAGATTTAACCTTGAGTGAAAAAGGACTTCTTCCTTCTCTCTAGAAGGGAATAATGCCAAAAGAATGGTTATATAGGAAGCTAGTAAGGGCAAAGGCATTATGACGGCTCCACCTGCTACCTGTCGAAAATGTGGAAAGGTCCACAGTGGAGAATGCAAATTTGTATTGGGGGTATGCTTCGAATGTGGTCAGCCTGGCCATATGATTCGGGAATTCCCATAGAGTACACAAGGAGGTAGAAATTCTCATAACCTTAGTAACAAGTCAAATCTAAGGCCACCTACCCAAACCCGCGTTTACCCAATTAAACTCGATGATATGGACAAGGAAGCACCAGGAGTTGAAGAAATGGAAGTCGTTACTGGTATTTTTTTCTTTAGTACCCATCTCTTTTATAGAAGTTAGTCCTTCTGATTTAGCCATTAGGTAGATGGTAGTTGATGATTATACTTTAAGTAATATCACGATATGCGGAGACATGACATGTGCCTTATTTGGCTTTGGCACAACGAGGTCTTTTCGTGTTAGCGACGAATGTGTAACCTGCCACAAATAGAACATCATACTGTATTGCCTTGTTAGAATTAAAGGAGTTGAAGGCTCAGATAGAGGAACATAGGCAACATCTCAGCTTAAGTGCTAGCAAGATTGAAGGAACATAGTTTGTATGCAAGTGTGAATTTTGGCTCAAGGAAGTAGAATTCTTAGGGCATGAGATTTCAAGTAATGGAGTAGTTGATCCTAGCAAGATTGAAGAAGTAGTGAATAGGAAGCATAATACCAAAGTACACAAGGTCCGAAGTTTCTTAAAATTAGTCGGTTATTACCAAAGGTTCATAGAGAGTCTCTCTAGACTATCAGGATTTGGATGCAAGATTAAGCGTCGCTCACAACTTAGGAGCCACAAGCAGAATTAACCAACCCACGACTTAGAGTTAGCAACCGTAATTTTCGCCCTAAAGATCTGGAGGAAATTTCGTTACAATCCAACTTGACATACGAGGAAGTTTTCGTTCAGATTTTGGGTTTGAAAGCAAAGGAACTTAGGAATCAAAAAAATTCCATTAGTGAATTTTCTTTGGCGAAATCACAAAGTTGAAGAAGCCACATGGAGAAAGAGGATGAAAAAAAAACCAAGAGCCGTTGTATCCAGTTATCTCTTCCATGGATACCTCAGAGTCACTGACCTCTCCATTCGTCGCATACGATACCATGAAAAGGGATCTCCAGAGATCGAAGACGCATCAACTGAACAATGGAGGGAAATTGAAGAACAAGATAAACACGTACTATGACTCAGAAGAGGATCGATTATGCTAACACACTTAGGAGGAATTGTCGGATGATGTCAATGAAGACTTCATATCTAGTTCGGGACCATAGAATCTCTAGTAGGTATGTATAGTATATGTGTGTTGCATGTTTTATACATCCACATCCGTACCCCGATTTAGAGGACGAAATATTCTTTTAAGGGGGGGAGAATGTAACACCCCACCTAAAAAGCTCCTTAGGCCTTGATCTTAGTAACCTTAATTCTAGTTAACTAGGAGTTGAGCTATTCTAGAATAAGAATAATTTTGGATATTTGTGTTGTAAAGAGGACCTTATAATTTTGGGTTATTAATTACTTTAGGGTTGATGGTAAAGCTAGCTTTAATCTTGGCACTTAGTACAAAATTCACATAAGATTAACGGGATTATCTAAAATGGAAGATTCAGTGATAAGTGGCTTGAATTGCGAAGCTCGAAAGGATTTGGTCGCCAATAGATTGATTGCGGAGCTCGGATTTAGTGGTCAATCGCAGATTGATTTCGATCTGGATGAATTATCCCACCAAGTAGATGATGTGTGCGCTGAATATAGCTGTTGAGGAGGTCACAAATGAACGGACGTGGAGGTCACAAAAACCACACGGCCCTCTCCTTGCCTACCAAGTAGAAAGACTCCTGATCGGGATGAAAGATTCCTTTCTCATTTTCTAGTTATTGTCCAAGATGTCATTTAGGTTGGACTTTTAAGTTGATCGGTTAGACTAGTCGCCCAATCCAACTGCCCAGAACCTTGTCGCCAAGTCTTCTCACCTAGAAGGTAAAATATATTGGCACCAAGTCTTCTCGCCCAGAAGGTAAAATATATTGGCGCCAAGTCTTCTTTCCCAGAAGATAAAATATATTGGCACCAAATCTTCGTGCCCTTTGGTCTTCACGCCAAGGTCTTCCCCCTCTGGTCACGAATCTCCTCGCCTACTGAGAGGTAAGCCTTCTCGCCTTTAGGCGAGAGAAATCTCTTTGTTGCCTTTGGGACAAGGCTCCTCGCCCAAATTTCAGATCTCACTGCCTCACATCGCTCTGGATAAAAATCACATAAAAACAACACCTATCACCCCACGACCTGGCCACCACTATAGGACAATTGTAACCATAGTAGGGAAGAAATCATGATGGTTTCAGACCACTATTCCCCATTCTTAAAAGGACACAAACTGTAGAAGATAGTCTGCAAATTTCAACAGGACACCTCCATCTCATTACCTTATTTTGGGCTGCACATTCATGATCACTTGGTAGCTAGCTTTCCACCTTCTACCACCAGAAAAAGTCTTCAAGAAGTGACCTTGCTCCTGCACAAATCAGCCGTGATGATGGTTCAAAGGGATTAGTCAAGACAATGATCAAAATCTGCCAAAGGAGAACCAGTTGAACCTGTCAGCCCCCTTAGGTGGTTTTGATGATTTTTCTCCCCTCTCCTCTGCCCCACGACTTTGCCAGCCCCCATAGGAGTAAGGTAGCAACCATAGGAGTGCAATCATGGTGGTTTAGGGCACTGTTTCATTTTGTACAAGTGACACAAAGTGATGGAAGCAAATCTGGAAAATTCAAATTCATACACCATTTTCCATCAATCCCCTTTGACCAAAGCCAACGTCCCCTTCCCCTTGGCTACCTATGAAAGGCCCCCTCACCCCCTCATTTCCTCCACACCTCAGCTCTAAGCTTCCTCTTGAGCCTTGAAGAGCACTTCCCCCTCTTAGAGATCAAAAGAGTAAAACCGAGTGAGTTCTTGAGTGTTCTTGTCTAAGGCTATCTTGAGTGCTTGGAAGGCCACGAAATTTGTAAGTTTTCTTCCTTTTGATCTTAGATAGCATGTCAAGCTTTGTTTCCATGTGTTGGAATGAAATTTGGGTGAGTTTTGGGAAGGTTATCATGCTTAAATCAAAACAGAGTCAATTAAAGGATGGTTTGATTGATTAAATGTTTTTAAGTGGGAATTTAGCTATGGCATGTCTTAAGCATGATTTGATTCATTATTGTATTAACATGGTTATGGAAGGTTTAAATTGTGGTTAGATGCATGTTATGGTACGTTTTGAATCTATCTTGTTTTAATCATCAAGCATGAATCAATTTGAAAGAAGTAGAGATTAAGGATATCTTAGCCATGATTAAGTGCTGGGAAGAACTCTATTATCCTAGAATTAATCTTCATTATGGCATTAAAAATGTTAGTGATCATTTGTGATTAAATAAAATCTCATATGCATGTATTCATAGGAACCAATAGTTGAAAATACACTTAGGCATCAACTAGAGTGCATGCCAAGGGTTGGGACCATTTGGGCAAGTTCCACATTGATTTTTGAAGATTCAATGGCATAAATGGCTTTAGAATGCCAAAAATATGAAGTCCATGAATTTTATTAAATTTGGAGTTCGCTTGCAATTAGTGAAAATTTAAGGCCTTATTTTTTAGGGTCTAGGACTATTTTTGTAAATACCCATTTTTTAAGCCTTTGATTTTGGACCTCACCCATAGAGGTATTAATCCTAACCTTGTACGCACTTGATTTACTCAGCTACGACATTATTTTTCAATTACTTCGGAAGTTTGTAAGTTGGCCTCTAAACTTACACCTTGACAGATTATTTATGAATTATTGATAAATGCCTCATTCATGTTTCAATTATCACTTTGAGTATAAAATATCATGTTATATGATACATTGAGTGCATATTTACATGACAAGTGATATTTCTACCATTTTAGCATAATGCACCTATAAATTTCATTTTTACTTAAAAAGCTTGCTAAATATACAGACATCATGAAACATATTTTTCAAGCATAACTTGAAAATGAATTTTTTTCATGACTCCAAAGGCTAGGATGAGAAATTATCCGAATGGAACTCCTCTCGCCACTTTGGAGTGAGTAAGAATGGTGCGGTAACTCCAGGGATGACGAAGAACAATCAACAAGTTTCGAATGAGTTCTTTTTAAAGAACACCGGAGCGAAGTCATATGTTACGACACCTAATGCTGGTGGGTGTATATGTTATGATGTTATGATGATGTTATGTTGGATTACCAATGCATTGAAAATGATGTCTGCAAACAATGACGTAGTGCCAACATGAGTTATGCTACGGTCACCGGCAGGTGCTAATGGTGCATATGGGGAACCATGTTGCTACCAAACGTATGTTAATGATGGCTTTAATAAACGATGAAATGTTATGATTTTTTGAAAGCAATGAAATATGAAATGTTCTATTTCGAAACGTCATGTTTTTGGAATGAGAAAGTGAAAATGTTCTCTGAACGTGAAAGTGAATCAAGGTTTTTCTAAAAAAGTTGAGTAATTTGGATGGGAGACACATGCACATTTTTCTGCATTTCGTGCAATTTGTATTTATCATTCTTCATCCATAATTTATCTCTTTGCAAGTTGGTTTTTAACTTACTGAGATTTTAACTTGTGGGACCACTATCATTCCCCCCGGATTGATAGAAGTTGTGACAGGACAGGTAGAGGATGAATATGAAGGATCGTTTGATGCAGATGGTTGAAGAGGAGCCGGACCTTGAACAAAGACTAAAAATGATTTTAATGCTCATAAGCATTGACTCTTTATACTTCAGAGCGTATGAAATAGTTAATCTAACCAGGGAACTTGGATTAAGTATTTTGTATTAAGGAAATGCTATCCTTCAGTTTGAACTTATGATGATGATTAATGCTATTGGGATGTTTTTATTCCATTCTAGCATGAGTTATAACTAATCACCCTTATTCCGCTATGATTATTGCATACTGCTAGTTGCATACTAGGATGCATTGCATATTAACTGTCGCGAACGAGGGTATGTAACCTTGTGTTAAGTGTCCCGATGCTCTAAGTCTCTATTCCATCCCGAGCAGAGGTTGGGGGCATCACATCACTGCCCTCAGGTGGTTAAGGGTTGGACACCCTAGGATTGCGTTGTAGGAGGAGGGGGCCTTCACTATAAGAAAATCCACCATGGTAGCCACTGTCCTTGGGGCCATTCCCGCCAGGAGGGATAAGGTGATTGCCTTGATCGGTTGGATCACATCTCTAGTGAAGTCCTTGAGGGGTGTTGGGGCCGGGCGTAATCGATCGGGTGTGATTGCCTTCTGAATGAATGCTTACTAGAATAGGATGTCGACAGAGCTGCCATTGGCGATTAGGACTTTCCTCATCAAGTAATTGGCGACCTGCTCCGTCACGACTAGGGTGCCATCATGGGGGCGCAACACCCCTTCCTCATCCTTCTAGCTGAAGGTGATGACGAGTTCCTTCGAGTGGCTCTTGGTGCCTGGGGCTGCCCTATAAGTGGTGAAATCTTCCTCATATATGGCCCTTCTTGCATGGGCCCTCCTTGCCGATGAGGTGGTTCCTCCTCCGGCGTACACCCTACTATCATACGAATTTCACCTATCGGGATGTCTCCTCTAGCTAGGCTTCTCGGATGCAGGCTCGCTTTGGGCCGCCCTCCAGCTCGTCTCCTTGTTGGTCTTTCACTTTTGCACGCCTGTTGGATCTTTGGCTGGCACCTCTCGTCACCCCGCTGGTCTAATAGGGCCTCCAACTCCTCCATCTTCCATTTTCGATGAAGCAATTGTCCGTAAAGTGGCTATCTATTTTGTGATAGGTGTAGTACTTAGAAGGGGTCGAGCCCTGCCGCTGCTCACCTTGCAGGCTGGGATCCCTCTCGGTCTCTACTGCCAGGCTGGAGTGGGCATAGGGGTTCGTTTGGTCTCACGTGTCTTCTTCTTAATACCTTCCAGGCTTACCTCGCTTCCCTGGCCAGCCACTTTCTTATCTACCCTTTCCAACTCAGTCTTTTGGGGAGCCGTCAGTCTTTCGAGCAATCTTCATCATGAAGGGGTTGCGAGACCAAATCCCTCCCAATAATGCCCCCAGGGTGATTTTTTTCATCTTGGTCGTCTGTCATCATATGCTTCCTTTTGAACCGAGAGAGGCATGACTTCAAGCTTTCACCATCTCTTTGTTTCACAGTCAGGAGGAAGGCTACAGGTCAGCTCCTCTTCTAGTTGGCCATGAACTGCGTCAGGAAAGGTCGGGCCAACTCGATGAAGATATCGACTGTCCCGGGTGGCAGGGAGCCAAACCATGCTCTTGTCGTTCCCCTAAGGGTAAGGGGGAATGCCCTGCACACGACCTCTTCTGGGAATCAATGTATAGTCATGTGGGCCTTGAACGTCTCCAGGTTCTCCAAGGGTTCCTTCGACCTATCATACGCATCTATCTGGGGGACCTTAAACCTCAGAGGGAGAGGGACCGCCATGACCTCGACACTGTATGGTAGCTCTGCACTAGTGAGTAGCTGGTCCACCAAGGAGGCGTGCCCACCCATTTGACCATTTTTGCGTACTTGTCCCCGAGCTCCCGGAGCTTGAGGTGTATTCTGCGCTGCTCCTCTTTAGCCGCTGCTACCTCGGGAGGGCGACGAGACTTAGATTGGTGGCTCTTCTGGTCTCCCTCTGATTCTCCGCCGGCCCTTCGCAAGGAGATATTTTCCTTGTGAAGTGCCACCACTTCATCCATGAGTTTCCGTATCACTTCAGTTTGCTCGTTGATTCTTCCTTCCATCACTTCAGGTCGTTATTCTTCACGTCACGAGACTTAAGACCACGTTGTTGCCGGCATAAGAAGGACACACTACTATAGGAAATAACATCCTACAGACGGCGCCACTGTTGATGTCGTGTTTTGCGGTCTGGGCAACTCCACGTTGTTGTGTTCAGGCCTGGTTCTTGCTAAGATGGAGAATGAGAGACTCGGGGGCTGTGGTACTTCTCACACTCAAGTTAGTCCAAGGTAGAGGATAAAGAGAGAATATGAGAGCTTAGGGAGAACAAGAGTAGAAGTATTCAAGAGTCTAAGGGCAAGTTTGGGGGGTGAGATGAGAATTTTGTGTTTTGTTTTGAAGTTTAAAATATTATGTTTTAATATTATTGTTGTTTTGGGATTTGAAAAAGTTGAATTATTTATTATATTTTGTATGGGGATTTGAAAAAAGTGTAATGATGAGATGAGATGAGATGAGAATTTTGTGTTTTGTCTTGTGCCCCAAACCTGCCCTTAAGTAACCCCCTTCTTGGCTGAGAGAGGGGTATTTATACCTGGTTGGGGTGAGTCCCGTCGTGATGGTGACTGGTATGTGGCTCCGTACCTGGATCGGATGTCCCTGCCAGCCTCATGCTTCCCTGCAGACTTGCCAGGCCAGACCATGGTTGTCGCTGACACCCAGGGGATGTGTTGTAGCATGCCAATCCCCGGGATGCATTGAATTCAGCGTGGCTCCTGCCATGGCATGCCCGCTCCCGTTCCATTAAATGCGGCGTGGTCCTAGTCAGAAACATTCATCCTCTTGAGCCATCTAGTCAGCTGTGTCAGGGTCGGGGATGTCCCTAACAGTCGGTCAATTACAATGTCAGGCTGTCCTGCTCACCTCCTGTCCTTCTGTCAGGTACCCTGCCTTGTGTCCCGCCTTCTGGGCCAAACCAACTCAGCCCAGTCCAGACCTTATACGTGGGCTCGGGTCCGGGCCTTATCTTGGGCCTGGCCATGGGAATTTCTCCCCTCACAATGGGTGGCTAAGATCTTCTTAAATATGGTCTTGTTTGAAGAATAGAGAACAAATAGAGTGTTTGGATAGGAATGACAAATGGCTAGCTACCTAAGCCTATTTCAAGCCTATTTCTCACAAGATCCAAACCCCTGTCCATATTCTGAATGAAAATGCAATAGTATCTGAGCTAATTGAAGAAGAGTCACGAGGGTGGACTGATAGTTTAATTAAAATCATCTCAACTTTCAAGAGGGAGAAGGGGTTTTGGGGATTCCCGTTTTGGGGATTTAAGGGGTTTTATTTATATCTCTTTTTTTTTTTTTTACATTTTTTAAAAGGCTTTTCTGTTTTATAGGCCTTTGTACTATTTTTTTTTTTAATGTAATGAATACTTTTATAGGCACCCTTTAAACTTTTTATTGCCAATTCAGATTTTTATAAAAAAAAATAAATAATAATAGATATCAACACATACAATACACTATATACTACATGTTTCATTGTTGTTTACATCACAATGCAAAACATCAATTTTACAGGAAACAAAGCAAAAAGCAGTAGGAAAAAAAAAAAAAAAAAAAGAGAAAAACCTAGCTGAAATGGTAAGGAATTAGCCTCCAGGGAAAGCAAAGGTACACCAAATGTCAAAGTATCCAGAAAAACAGACCCCAAAAGCAATACAAGAACACGAAGAGACAACTTATGCTTGCACATTGTGTGGTCAACAGCTTAGTGCAATACGATTGGGAAGATTTAGATGTATGCCTAAAGTCATAACAAAATAGCATTAGGCATGTGATGCCCGCTTTAAACATTTCTGAAGCGACAGTACATCTAAGCAAGATCATGATACCTTTCTTATTGCGTCCATATCATAAAACAGGACTTGGTTGAATTCGCCTTGACTGACACCATCTATGCACCAAGTAATATAAGACAATATCATATAAGATGTCACTACAAAAAAAATAAGCATTTGTAACAGATTATTTACAATGAAAACAAACTCATTTTAGCAGTTTATAGTCATTTTCACAGGAAATAATTAGCCACAAATAAGTAATTTTCTTGTAGTGAGTGCAAAATTGATATATTTTTTGCATGATCAAACGTCGATTCTACATTTAAAAAATATAATCCTTTCGGTCTAAGCTACAAAAAAAAAATTAAGTGACATGAATTTTCCCTTATAACATACATGACTTCAAAGCCAATTTTCCCCCACTAACTGATCCACTTCGTTTCATTTTACATAGCCTTGATTCTCTTCCATTATTTCTAAAATAGCTCAAAGAAATCTAGATGCAAAATTACCATTGGAGATGTTAAAACCCGAGCATCAACCACTATTGCAAGTTTATCCCTTAATGCTTCAATTCCAAATTCCTCCTTTACAAGTGCAATCCCATTGAAATCATTTAGTGTAACCATCTAGCATAAAAGATAACCCATCAATAAATTACTAACACAAGCAGGTCTCCATTAATATTGAATCCATATGCCATGATTAGAAGTTAAATATTACAATTTATCACCAAAGTTACACTTTGAAATTACCTCCTCGATGCTACTTTCCCTTTCTTCAGGCTGCTGACAAGTTGCCCTTAAAAGGTTAGTTACTTGTCTTTCATGGGCATATTTGAGAAGTGAGATGATATGATAATTCAGTAAATAATAGTACAATGGTTTGTAAATAGTAATAAAATGGTTTGAGTTAAGATATTTTACTAGGTTTTGAGAAATGAGAGAGAAAAAGTTAAATAAAAATATTATAAAGTTAAAAAATTGTTTGAATAAAATTTTTTAATTTTTTTTTGTTTCAAAATATGAAAAAAGTTGTGTTGTATTGAGAAAATTATAATGATTAGGTAATAATTAAATGAAAAAGTTGAATATTTGAAATTAAAAAGTATTTTATAATTGATTGACATTTGGGAAAAAAATTTTTGAGAAATTTTGAGATGAGATTGTTCTCATCTCATCTCACTTCCCAAACATGGCCGAATCTCTTAGAGTATCTTTGTCCAGCAACAATCTTACAATGATGTAATGCAAAGAAAAATATCTATAAATAGAAATGACTAATTCTTATTAAGGGAAAAATCTTCCTATGGTAAGAAGATAAAAGCCAATAAAAGGGGGAGAAACCAAGATCAACATTTTTCAAAAAAACGTCTAATTGGACTCTTTTTGTATTATTACCTTACCACAATAGTCACACTTGACTTGTGGGTTATCGGAGTCACCACCCTCTAGTAGGGGTGTTACCCACATGGTGCGGGTTTGTGGACAGGGAGGCCCCACCCTGTACCATGTGAGGGGAAGGGTTTTCAATCCTGTTCTCTGTCCCCGGGTGGCAGTGGCAGGGGCAGGGCCCCCCAGCCCAGTAGCAGGGGGTGGGGTTGAAACCGTACCCCGCCCCGCCCCCCGCTCAACCCAGTGATTCACTAGATCTATAATTTTTTATGGTTTAGACCCAAATTATAATATAATATAATTATAAATTTTATTCAAAAAAATATAAACTCATTAGAGTTGTATTTTGGATTGTTTTGGCCTCCTAGGCCAACCTTCATATAAGAGGCCAAGGCAATACAATAGTCATTCTTAAGCAGTGTGAGACTTACTGTTAAGTCTCACACTGCTTAAGTAAGTCTCACACTGCTTAAGAATGACTATTGTATTGCCTTGGCCTCCTATATAAAGGTTCGCCTAGGAGACCAAGGCAATCCATTAAATTGAATTCAAGTTTTTAACAAATTGTATATATTTATATACAAAATATATTTATATAAATATAAAAAATAAATATTTGTTATTATAATTTGGGATGGTGCGGAATGGGATGCAGGGTGGGGCCCCGTTGGGGTCAACCCGCCCCCGCTTGTGGTTCTTCATACAGGGCGGGGTGGGGCGAACGGGGGCGGGCCCCCGCTACCCACCCCTACCCTCTAACCCTACACTTGGCTTGTAGGGATAGGGGTTGGTGTAAAGGCAGTGGTAGGGGTAGGGGTAGGGGTTGGTGTAGGGGTAGGGGTTGAGGTAGTGGTAGGGGTAGGGGAGCTAGCGCTAGTGCTGAAATTCAGACTTGACTCACCATCCATGGAGTTGACGCACACACTCACAAAGGCCTAACATGATGTAAAATCACATGAAATTGACATTATACAATCATACAAACCAAAATTGATTGGGGTTTCAATTTTGAAACCCCAAAACATTTTGATGTCAAAATTGAAATGATGTCATTTCATTATACCACGTATTAATAAAATCTTGACTTCTATTTCAAAAAAAAACAAAACAAAACAAAACAAAGGGCTGCAAAGAACACACATGTATATGAGGGCATTAATTAAACATAATTACAAAGTACTAAATCATATACGTTAAAATTTTAACCAATAATAAGTAAATACAATCAACATTTATTAACCCCTTCCCTTATAATATTATTCCTCAAGGTAAAGGAATTTTATGAAACTTAATGATGCAGGGGGATTCGAATATGATGGCTTTACACTCCGTTACTTGTACCCGAGGGCCCATAGCTTAATGTTAGCATGGATTTTGTCTTGGGTTTATCCCGAACCCAATAGGTCATGGATTCCATCTTCGTTGTGGTTGACCAATTTTTCAAGATGGCCCATTTTTAGCTTTTAGAAAGACCATGGACACCACACCGATTACCCATATTTATTTCAAGGAGATTGCTCGCCTGCATGGTATTCCTCAGTCCATCACTCCGGACTAGGATAAAAAGTTTATGAGTAATTTTTTAAAAAGTTTGTGTTAGAAAATGGGAACGAAGTTGAACTTTAGCAGTGCCTACCACCCCCACACATATGGACAGGTCGAGGTAGTGAATCTTAGTTTGGAAAACCTTCTGTGGAGCTTGTATGGTACTAATTCAAAACAATGGGACCTCGCCTTATCTCAGACAGAGTTTGCTTGCAATCGATCAAAGAACATAACTACATAGTTGAGTCCATTTGACATTGTGTATGTTAAGAATCCATCGGGTGTACTTGACTTAGAGCCCATCCCACGTATCAGTCGCCTGAATGTTAAGGCTGAGGAAACGGCAGTGCACCTTTATGGTGTACACGATCAAGTCAAGCAAGTAATTCACACGAACAATGCAAAGTACAAAACTCAGGCCAACAATCTTCGTCGCTAGGTACTTTTTGATGTTGTGGACTTTCTTTGGGAGTTGTTAACCCATGATCGCTTTCCTATTGGCAAGTACAATAAGTTGAAGGACAGGAAGATCGGACATTGTGAAGTTCTCCAGAAGATCAATGAAAATGCATATAGGTTACGTCTTCCCAGTCATATGAAAACTTTTGTTGTGTTCAACGTCAAACACCTCAGTCTATGCTTTATCAATGCCGATGTGAACTCAAGGGCGAGTTCTTTCCAACACGAGGAGAATGATGCAGGGGGATCCAAATCTGATGATGTTGAGCTGGCATATTCGACGTTAAAAGCACTAGTCTACCTAGAGAAGGTAGATCAGTGCAAATTCGGCGAAAAGGGTGAATATTCCTCGTTTGGACGAGGAAAGATCGGCATTCCTCAATTGCGAGGAAAGATACTTGTTTTATTCCGTCTTGTATTATTTGATCATAATTGTAATTCTATTTTTTTTTCACAGTTATTTAAGCCCAACTTATGGGCTTTAAAAGGGATATTCTATTTTTATAAAGAAACCTTAATCTTAGAGTTTATCTTAGAGTTTTCTGTCTATTTGCATTTTTCTCAATCTCAATTTTTAATTTTGATTGATTAGCTAGCCATCAATATAAATTTTATTCTATTCCGGCATCACTCACTAATGAGCTCTGCTTATTGATGTTATGGCTCGAAATTACACATAATAATCCAGCCAATTATTATTGTTACTATTATTGTTGTTATTGTTATTATTATTGTTGTTGAGCCATGAAAATTTGACCTTCCACATGTAACTCATCTAATATGAGTTACCAGCAGTTGACAAATTTTCTTTTTCTGAGTTTTCCTCTATTTTATCATGTTTCAATCGAGGAATTATATTATGTATATATATATATATGAGGAATGTTATGCATCAGTCACTATTCACTTTCACACCCCACACCTATAACTTTTTCATAGGGTGTGGGGGTATTTTTGATAGGAAAATGCTAGTTTACCCTCTCACTTTACCCACTCACTTTGACCGCTTGTGTATTTAATTTTTTTTTACTTAATGATTAAGAAAATAATTTTTAATGTATTGGTTTATTTTTTTATTTTTAAAAAATATTAAATATGTTAAAAAAATATGAAAAGAAAAGAAAATGCCAAAATGGCCTAGCGGTCGAATGGAGTGGTGCTATCCAGGCGGCAAAGTAGCTCCTCTCTTTTTCATAAGGTGTGGAGTAATGAATAGTGACTGATTAGAAGAATTTATTATATATATATATATATATATTATGCCAAGGAGGCTCTCTTTCCTTGTGCAGCACGTAAAGGTTAATTAACTATATGTGATTCTGTACTTATGTTAGTGTAAAATCATGAGGAACAAGTGTACTTGAATTCTTCTTTATTTACTGAGATGTACTTGAATTCTTCTTTATTTACTGAGATGTGCTTTAAATTAATTTCTTGGGATAATACTTTTTGGTTTAGCTATATTACATATAACATAGGATTCCATGGTGTTATGTATCATAATAATATTATATTTTTATTATTAAAGAGATTCCCACACTTGCAAAAAAAAATATTTATGATGAGTTATTTATAATAATAATGACTATTTACGACGATAATAGATCATTTCTTTTAATAAAAAATAATCATTTTTAACACAAATAATCAAAACCAAATAAACATTTTTTTATAGTTAATTACATGGAACTTTTAATTGTAACTAATATTCGTGAGTCCGTGACATATATAATATAATTTATTTATTAACGTTTTATTTCTCAAGTTTACTATTTTTTTTTTTAGTTATGCAGCACTTTGATCGAGTAAGAAGAATACAGAAATGGGATCGAGAATTTTTAACGATGGCGTTGGAACGATTCGCATTAGATAATCATATGGTTTGGATAATAAAGTATTATTAATTCATCTCATCTCATTCTATCTCTATTTAATATTTAAATACTATAAATACAAATAATTTTCAATTTCAAATTTTTAACAATTTTATCTAATTATTACATAATTATTATAACTTTCTTAAACTTTCAAACAAAATATAATAAACATTACAACTTTTTTAAATTCTAAAACAAAAATTATATTAAAAATTATATGGTTGAGTCATACGATCCTCTCAGGAAGCACGTGACTTTTTTCTCCTTTGCTAGGGTTTTCTGATTCTGTGATGTGCGCCGCAATGGCTGTCGCCGTGGGCCCCACTGGCTCCTTGGCTTCGGCTGCTTGTCTGCGATCTTTTGCAGACATGGTGGCAGAAACCCCTCAACCGCTCTCGGAGGTTGATGTTGTGCTGAGGCCTGCGAAACTGATTGATGGTGAAGTGTGTGTAATTCTTTCCAGGGAAGAAATCGATCGTTCGGCAGCCCTTTCAAATACTCGATGGTCCAAAAATTCCTGAGGTAGCACCCAACTCTTGATGCCATTCGTTCCTTTACACGTAGTCGCTGGGGGCTGATAACGCAACTTGTTGCCTCGTCCATGAGAAAGCCACGAAATGTTTTTATTCGCCTATCCAATGAAGCAGATTTTCTGAAGGCCCTCTCTAGGAAAGTCATAGACATTGATGGAGTTCCCTACCGTGGTTTCCACTGGCACCCAGAATTTAATGAAGATAAAGAGCCATCCCGGGTGTCAGTGTGGGTGGTTTTATCAGGCTTGCCCCCGAATTTCTACCACGAATCCTTCTTGAAGGGTATCACAACTCCTATAAGAAAATTCTTGCGCAGGGATAACTCAACAAAATGTGCTACCTGAATGAATGGAGCTTGGGTGTGTGTTGAAATGGATGCGGCTTCGAAGCCTATTAAGGGGATCTGGATTGGAATCCCCCATAAACCGACGAGTTTATATATTGAGATTGTTTACGAAACTTTACCAACTTATTGTGGTAGATGTAATATATAGGGCCACAATGCAAAAACCTGTAAATGGAGGGACGGCGGAAAGAAGGAGATGTCTAAAAAAAGGAAGAAGGAGAGAAGTCGACGAAAATATGGGTTCCGAAGACACATGAAGTAGATGGGCAGCTAGCTATTGAATTTCCGGGACCAAGCAAGAACTCCAAAGAAATGGATGTGAATCAAAATATGGAGGCACAACACACAAGGATGGGGACTCAGAGGAGGGAGAGGTAGATATCAATGAAGAAGGGAAAGTAGAGAAACTTGACAAGGTGGGTACAGAGGAGGGGAGGGAGTTTTTCGGGTTCATGGAATAAAGAATGTCCTAGAGGCAGGGGAGAGTAACATGGGTGTGGAACAGGTCTTTGGTAAGGATGTTGGTGGGGAAAAATCTGTAGAGGATGAACTGTCTAATGGTATGATCATTGTCGCGCAAAATACTTGTGAGGAGGTGGAGAATGTGGCAGAGAGTGATTCGGAATGTGGGGAGGGGATACATCTTGGGAAGGAGGTTCTATGAGGTTGCGGAACATTTGGGAAAATTGAAGGATTGCCCATCAGATAGTGACATTCAAAGTTTGAAGGAGAAAGGCAAGTGTGTAATATCAGTAAAAAGTTCTAACAGGGTTCCTAGCAAGCCCTCCCTTTTGAATTTATGATGTGTAATTTTCTCTTTTGGAACATACGCGGGCTAGGAACGTCCAAGAGAAGATTAAAAAGGCTAGTGAAAAATAAGAAGCCAACCTTTATCATGTTGGCTGAGCCGTTTGCCAGTGAGTCCAAAATGCATGTACTAAAAAATATGCTGCTGTTTGAGGATGGTTTTTCTAATCAGAGTAATATGGGGGGGGGGTGGAATATGGCTACTTTGGGGGGGGGGGGGTGATTTACAGGCCTCGGTCTTGAATGCTAGTACTCAACATGTCATAGTTTCCTTGCTATATGAGAACAAAAGGGTGTTTATTTCAATATTGTATGCGAAATGCAGTTATCTGGAACGCCAGGAGCAGTGGGGGTTCTTGCAGCAGGATATTCCGAGTGATGCTCCTTGGTTAGGCCTAGGCGATTTTAACATCATCCGAAGTGATGACAAGCGGTGAGGAGGAAGGCCTCGTTTGAGACTAGCAATGGAGTTCAATGATTTTATTGAACATTGTGGCCTGTGAGATGAAATCGTATGGTAGCAGTTTTTCTTGGTGTAATGGCCAGGTGGGCTTAGCTAGAAGCTGATCAAAATTAGACAGATGTCTGATGAACTCGATAGCAGTTGAGAATTTGCCAAATGTTGTTTTAAACTATTTGCCAAGGACGTCTTCAGATCATACGCCCATGGCCATTGAGCTAAAACCGAATGAATCTCGGTATGGCCCATCTTTATTTAAATTCCAACAGATGTGGGTGTCCCATGATACATTCAGAGATATGGTTAAAGAGGTTTGGCAGGAATAACATACAGAAGCTGGTCTATTGTGTTTGGCTAGGAAACTAAAAAAGTTGAAAGTGGCTCTCAAGGAATGGAATACACGGGAGTATTTGGAAGAATGAAACACTAGATCAAAAACTGGGAGTTGACCATAGAAAGATTGGAACACCAACTTCAGCAATAATTTTCTGAGGAGGTAGAGGCGAAACTGCTGGTTGCGAGGGAGCAGTTGGCAGTGTGCGTTCAGCGGGAAGAGACTAGAGTATCACAACAAGTGAAAATAAATTGGATGGAAAAAGGGGAAGCTTTAGCTCAGTTCTTCAAGTGCTTTGCTCCGAGGTTGAAACCAGTGATACAGGAAATGAGGATGAGAGATGGACGTATTCTGAAAACACCGAAAGAAATCCACTTGGGAGCAATGGAATATTTCCAGGCTTTCCTTCCGGATTTGTCTTTTTTGGTGAATGTTTATGTTTTGCCGCAGGAAAATCAGCTGCTAATGCAGCTCCCTTCAATCCAAGAGGTAAAAGAGGCCATGTTTTCGATCTCGATCGATAGTAGTCCTGGCCCTGACGGATTTGAATCGAGGTTTTACCAGTCGTGTTGGGATATTGTAGAGCTGGATGTAGTCGCTGCAGTCCGGGATTTTTCTGGGGATCCCCTTTGCCAAGGTTTTATTCAGCATCTTACATAGTATTAATCCCGAAAGTCTCAAATCCTCCCGGCTTTGAGAAGTTTAGACCGATTAGTTTGTGCTTTGTGATTTATAAGGTTTGCTCAAAATTCTGGTCAAAAGAATGTCCCCGATACTGAATAGAGTTGTGGCTCCGTAACAGGGTGCTTTCCTTCTAGGGAGGAGCATTTTTTAGAACATCACTTTGGCCCAAGAAATGGTACAGTAGCAGAATAAACGGGTTCGTGGAGGCAATGTGGTTATCAAAGTGGATATGGAGAAGGTATATGACAGCATTGACTGGGTTTTTGTGTTACATGTGCTGACTTGTTTCGGCTTCTCTCCGGTGGTTTGTGGCCTAGTCAAGCAGTGCATTACAACCTCTTGGTTTTCTATAGTCATGAATGGCACGGCAAAAGGTTTTTTTCCTAGTGGTCGGGGTTTACGACAGGGAGACCCTTTGTAGCCGTATTTATTTATTTTGGTGGAAGAGATACAATCTAGATTGTTGAAAAAGTGTTTTGAAGCAGGAGAGATTGAGCCTTTTAACCACACTCGAGGAGCCCCTTTAATATCTCATTTGTTATATGTTGATGATGTGGTGGTTTTTGCCAATGGAGGCCAATCATCTGTCAAAAAAATCAGGGACACGTTTAAAATGTACGAGGAGTGGTCGGGCCAGGTGGTTAGCCAAGAGAAGTCATCGGTCTTTTTGTCCAAAAATATCACTGCTGGTCGACGGAGAGGACTCATGTGTTTGACAGGTTTCTCGGAAGGGCATTTCCTAGTGAAGTACCTGGGAGCTCCCTTGGTAGCTGGATGGCTGAAGGTCAATCATTTTGATGAGCTTGTGGCACGCGTTAGAGAAAGACTGGGGGGATGGCAAAATAATTTGCTATCTAACGGCGCTCGGATAATTCTGCTAAGGCAATTGATTTCTAGCATGCCAATTCATTTATTATTTGTAGTGCATGCGCCAAAAATGATTTTGAACACCTTAAATCGGTTAATGAGCAATTTTTTTGTAGGCTTCTCGGATGGCAAACCAAAGAGGAAGTGGGTAGCCTGGCAAAAAATCTGCAAGCCAACAAAAGAGGGAGGGCTAGGTCTGCGGAGCTTAGAGGGAGGACTGGGTCTGTGTCGTCCAAGAATCACTACACATGAAGTTAGCGTGGAATTTAATGGCTGGGGGTTCCTTATGATCACGATATTTCAAAGCCAAGTACATAAAAGAAAATCACATTACGCAGGTTGATGGCCATAAAGGTACAAGACTTTGGAAGAGTATTATGTCCTGCATACCGAAACTCCTAAGCTGGTCTAAGTGGCGTATAAGGGATGGATATATATCCTTTTGGCATGACACTTGGCTGAAATCTAGTCCTTTGGTGGATGAGGTCCCTATAACTAACTGCCCCTCATTTCAAGTACGGGAGTGTAGAATCAACAATGGTTGGGATGTGGATTTGCTAAGGAGTCTTGTGGGGGAAAACAAATTGGAAGAGATTTTAAATTGTATTGGGGGTACAAAGAAGGGGCAGATTTGTTAATATGGACCCCTAATTTGAATGGTGTTTTCTTGACAAAAAGCGCTTGGGAGTGTGTTAGAGTAAAAGCCGTAAAAATGGATTGGGCAGATTGGATTTGGAACCCAGCACTCCCAAAGAAGTATTCACCGACAATGTGGAAAGCCTTCTTCTTCTTCTTTTTTTATTTTTTTATTTTTTAGAGAAGAGACGAGGTCACAAGTCCAAAAGTGACCACGGCCCACTTTTATTCAAAAAAACCTCACTTATGGCGGAGGAAAACCATTTCAATATCCAGAATCTACAGGATTACAAATAATCAAGGCAACACAACTTATGAATCCAATAACCGAAAAATAGGGAAGAAACCAAAAACCCAAACTAAGCCAACTGAAACTATATCTATACAATTACAAAACCAACCAAAAACCTCACTTATGTCTGCACCAATCGTAAGGGACAGACGAAGGCGGAATGCCAAACCCATGTAAAACAACTCAATCAACTCTACGTACGTAAACAACGTCAACATTAACGAAACGTGATCAACAAACGGACCTCTTACCTCCTTCTTATGTATGGTAAACCGCACTTATCCAAGCGTAATATCCCTTTGAGCTCCCTTGGGATGTAATTCAACATATACTCCTGTGTCAACCCAGCGCTACCACCTTTAGCGAGCCACTCTACAGCTTTATTTCCCTCTCTAAAAACATATTTAAATCGAATATTAAGACCTCGGGTGAAGTGGGTAAAGTGACAATCTGCTACCACATGTTTAAATGACAATGTGGAAAGCCTTAAACAATTGCCTTAGTGTCGACGATAGAATCTATAATGTGGGTATCCCTCTGGTATCTAAATGTGAGTGTTGTGGAAGGAGAAGCTTGGAGGATCAGGATCATGTGTTGGCTAGAGGTACGGTTGCAAAAGAGATTTGGCGACGAATTTCAGTTCAAGTGGGAATGTCATTCGACCCGAAAAAGCCATGGAAAGAAAAAGTGGAACTTTGGTTCCAACGTGCAACTTGTTCCACCCAAAAAGGTAATTTACTTGGCCTTATACCTTCAATTATAACATGGGCTCTTTGGCTATGGCGATGTAATGCGCGCATGGACGGAAAGGTGGCTCTGGTGGAATCTCTTTGGTGTTAAATAAAGGCGGCGGTTGCTTGGGTGGGGGCACGACTTAAAGCTGGAAAAAAATTTCAAATTGGGGATGAAAAGGTACTGGCTGATCTTTCAATTTCAGTAAAGGCTCCAAAGCAGAAAATGGTGAGTATTGTTAAAAGGCAAAAACAGGCGAGGGGATGGTGTAAATTGAATGTTGATGGCAGTTGCCGTGGAAATCCTAGAGGTATGGGTGTGAGAGGAGTTATAAGGGATGATGAAGGAAGGCTGATTTTGGCCTTCTCGGCAGATCTGGGTCATGGAACAAATAACATGGCATAATTTATGGCTTTAATTCATGATTTGCGCCACCGCCGTGAGCTTGGAATTACAAAGGTAGAAGTGGAGTTAGACTCTTTGTTAATTGTTCACTGGCTGGAGAAAAATCGATGCGACATATGATATCTTCAGGAATTTTGGGAAGAGATGCATGAAATTCTCTCTAGTATGCAATATGTGGTAAGACATATCTTCAGGGAAGGAAATACAGGGCAGACTGGTTAGCCTGTATGGCGTTCACCAAAACATGGCTGCAGTACAGCTTGCTCCCACATCCTCTCAAGGGTATCCTCAAACTGGACAAGCTGGGACTTCCTGTTATATTTATTATAGATTATGATATTAAATATGTGAATTTATTGAGTATGAGTTATTATTTATTTACGTGAACCATTATCCCAAAGAGATGCATTGGTTCAGTGGTAATGGTATGTTGTTTCAAATGAAAGGGTAGGAGTTCAAAACTCCATAAGTGCAATTTGATTTATAATTTTGTGAAGTGTTGGACTTGGACAGACACAATGCTTGGGCCAACCAAGCCTTGTACGTGGGCCAATGAGTCACAACACTTGGGTGTTTGCACATGGGCCGAATACGCACTTTGATAGGGTGCAATGTTTCAAAAATCAATTTAATTGAAAAGGCACTTCTGGAGACTCGAACCAATGCCCTCCCTTTCCCAAGTATGGCGCTTGCTGACCACTAGGCTAGGTCATACCCTTTGGTCTTTAAGAGAAACATCATGACTTTTAAACCAGTAACTGCCAGTTGAAAAATCATAAGTTAAGAGTTGTGATCTTTCACATGGTGTCACTTCATTCTCTATAAATAGGGGATGAAACCCATGAATTTCATAATTCTATTCTCTCATATTTTCAGTCACTTGCACAATTTTGTAGAGAAACTCTGAAGGAAAAACTTCAGAATTGCTATCTGCAGTTGGTGACTTTGTTGTATCCTGGAGGTGAATTGCTTGTAACCCGGTAGCAAACTCTTTCGAGTGGGGGAAATTATCATCTTAAAGATAGTGATCAACACACCTCAAAGTCGCATTTATTTTTCAGATTACTGTATCCGCACAATTTTCTTTAACAATTTTAAGGTGATAATCGCAATGGGATCAAAATCTGATATGACGACTTTCAAGATGATGAATCAAGACTTTGTCAAACTAGATAGGTTTGATGGAACGAATTTTAATCGCTGGAAAGACAAGTTGATGTTCATTCTTACTACATTGAAGATTGCGTATGTTTTGGATTCGAATTGCAAGTACTTCCAGAATCCAAACCTGACGATAATGATCAAATCAAGGCGGAACGTAAGAAGCGCGAAGAAGATGAAGTGGTATGTAGAGGACACATTCTAAATACACTTTCCGATCGTCTCTACGACTTGTTTACATCAATCAAGTCACAAAAAGAGATTTGGGATGCATTGGAATTAAAATATAGAACCGAAAAGCAAGGTATGGATAAATTCCTTATTATGAAATATTTTGAATTTACAATGAATGATAATACTTCGTTGATGGATCAAGTCCATGAATTGCAAGTTTTGGTGAATAAACTTCGAGATCTTAATGTTGAAGTTTATGAACCTTTGCAAGTTGGGGCTATTATTGCCAAACTTCCTCCAAGTTGGAATAATTATAGAAAGAAACTTATGCACACAACAGAAGACTTTACTATAGAGGAAATTCAAAAACATTTACGAATTGAAGAGGAAACTCGAATTCGTGATAAGAAATTATTTTCTCAAAATGGCTCTAAAGTGAACTTTGTTGATGAGAAAAATAAGTTTCAAGTTAATTTTGGAGGAAACAAGAGAAAATTTAATGACTTTTCCAACAATGGTGACAAGTCCAAGAAAATAAAAACTTGTTACAATTGCGGAAAGAAGGGGCACTTTAAGCGTGAATGCAGGTACAAGAAGAAATACAAGAAAGAAAATGGCAATCCCAATAGTGCAAATCTGATCGAAAAGGAGACTTCGAAAATTGTGGTCATGGTCTCTGAAATGCACATTAGTATGATTACAGAGTTAAATATGGCTACAACAACCGAGTCTTCTGATTGGTGGTATGATTAAGGCGCTACCGTTCATGTTTGCAATCAGAGATCTCAATTCAAAAATTATGAAGATGCAGCAGATGGACATGTAGTACTAATGGGAAATCACAACTCTGCAAAAGTTGTGAGAAAAGGAACTGTGGAAATTCAGTTCACTTCTGGGAAGAAACTTATTCTTGTTAATGTTCTTCATGTCCCAGAAATAAAGAAAAATCTTGTATCGGCAAATTTTCTTTGTAAGAAGGGTGTCAAGACTGTAATCGAGTCTGATAATGTAATTCTTTCCAAAGGGGGAGTGTTTGTTGGAAAATGTTACTCTTGTGATGGAATGTATAAACTAAGTATTAATAAAATAAGTTCTGATTCTGCTTATATTGTTGAGTCTTCTACTTTGTGGCATAATCGTTTAGCACATTTGAACTTTAAATCTTTAAAATTTATGCCTAAACATAGTTTAATTCCATATAATTATGGATATGATGCTAAATGTGAAATTTGAATTCAAGCAAAAATGACAAAGAAACATTTTCCTAAAACAGACAGAAATACACAATTATTAGAACTTGTGCATTCTGATATTTGTGAATTAAATGGTATTTTAACTAGAGGAGGCAATAGATATTTTATTACTTTTATTGATGATTTCTCAAGATATACATATGTATATTTAATGAAAAGTAAGGATGAAGCCTTCAATATGTTTAAATCTTATAAGTCTGTTGTTGAAAATCAAAAGGAAAAGAAAATTAAGATGCTTCGCAGTGACAGAGGCGATGAATATTTTCCTACTGAATTTTCTTTGTACTGTGAGGAGAATGGCATAATACATCAAACTAGTACACCCTATACCCCACAACAAAATGGTTTAGCAGAAAGAAAAAATAGGACACTAGTTGATATGGTAAATGCTATGATTTTGAATGCAAAATTGTCTTTTAATTTGTGGGGAGAAGCATTGCTCACAGCATGTTATTTGCATAATAGAATACCTTCTATGAAATTCAAAATTTCACAATATGAATTGTGGAAACGTAGGAAACCAAATCTGGAATACCTAAGGGTATGGGGCTGTTTAGCCTTTTATAGCGTTCCGGACCCAAAAAGAATAAAATTAGGTCCAAGGGCAATCAAGAGTGTTTTTGTAGGATATGCTGAGAATTCAAAAGTATATAGACTTTTGGATTTGGATGCTAACGTTATAGTAGAATCAAAGGATGTAGAATTTATTGAAGATAAATTCTATAATGATTCTAAAGCAGTATTAGATCCTACTCAAACACTAGAATCTAACTCGAGTCGGAAAAGGAATTGTATAATTCCTGACACATTGATTGAACCGAGGAGAAGTCAAAGAGTTAGAAAAGAAAAAAACTTGGATCCAGATTTTGTGTCATCTCATGCTATTGTTTTCCTTTTGGAAGGAAATAGAGATGATGTTTTAAATAAGATACCCATTCTATTAAATATAGAAGAAGATCCAAAAACATTTAAAGAAACTATGACTTCTAGAGATGTTTCATTTTGGAAAGAGGCAATAAATGATGAAATTGACTCAATATTGTCAAACAATACTTGGGTTTTAGTAGACTTGCCTCCTGGATCAAAACCTATTGGTTGTAAGTGGGTATTTAGGAGAAAATACAATACAGATGGGTCTATTCAAACTTTTAAAGCCAGATTAGTAGCCAAAGGTTTTAAACAAAAAGAGGGCATAGACTATTTTGATACGTATGCCCCAGTGGCTAGATTTACATCCATTAGAGTGCTTATGGCACTGGCTTCAATATATAACTTATATGTACACCAAATGGATGTTAAAACTGCTTTCCTAAATGGTGAATTGGATGAAGAGGTGTACATGGAACAACCAGAAGGATTTGTTATGCATGGGCAAGAAAAGAAAGTTTGCAAATTAATTAAGTCATTATATGGATTAAAGCAAGCACTAAAACAATGGCATGAGAAACTTGACTCGATAATTTTATCTCATGAATTTAGGCATAATAATGCTGATAAGTGTATTTATTCTAAATTCACGGATTGTTATGGTGTTATAATATGTCTTTATGTGGATGACTTATTTATATTTGGAACAAATATGAAAGGAATATCTGAAACTAAGAAGTATTTATCTTCAAAGTTCAAAATGAAGGATCTTAATGAAGTTGACACTATTTTGGGTGTCAAAGTAAAGAAACATAGTGGGGGTTATGCTTTATGTCAATCTCATTATGTTGAGAAAATGCTTCTTAAATTTCAACACTTAGGAATTAAAGAAGCAAATACCCCATATGACTCTTCATTTAAATTAACTGAGAATGCTGGTAGAGCAGTTGCTCAGTTAGAATATGCTAGTGCAATTGGTAGTTTAATATATGCAATGCATTGCACTAGGCCAGATATTTCCTTTGCAGTATGTAAACTTTCTAGATATACAGGTAATCCTAGTTCGGAGCATTGGAAAGCAATTGGTAGAGTTCTTGAGTACCTTAAAAGAACTAGTTCGTTAGGACTGTATTATACCAATTTTCCTGCTGTACTAGAAGGATATTGTGATGCTAGTTGGATTACTAGTGTAAGTGATAATAAGGCTACGTCTGGTTGGGTTTTCACCCTTGGTAGTGGAGCTGTTTCATGGGCTTCTAAGAAACAGACATGTATTTCACATTCTACAATGAAATCTGAATTTGTAGCCTTGGCGGCAGTAGGCAAAGAGGCAGAATGGTTGAGGAATTTGTTATTTGACATAAAGTTGTAGCCACAACCGATGTCAGCCATTTCTTTGTACTGTGATAGTGAAGCTACTATGTCTAGGGCTTATAGTAAGGTCTATAATGGAAAATCTAAACATATTAGTTTGAGACATGAATATATCAAACAATTAATAAGTGATGGTATTATCACTATTGTAAATGTGCGGTCAAGTAAAAACTTGGCGGATTCTTTCACAAAGGGACTCTCGAGAGACATGGTGAATAGTACATCTAGTGGAATCGGTTTGAAACCTTTCTTTTAAAAGTCACCTGTAATAGGAACCCAACCTTACACTATTAATAAATAGTCTAAGGTTTAATGGGTAATAACAAGTTACAGTTATGTGGCTGGGATAGCACTGAAATTTAATTTAATGTGAGAAACCCTTTAAGGATGGTCAGTGCTGGCTGGTACGCTAAATGTAGGATGAGTATTATACTCTTAATGAAGTTCAATAGTTGTATAAGTATCTGAAGTAACAGAGACATAGAAATGAACTTTACCTATGTGATCATAAGAAGTGAGGATAACTTCTAGTAAAAGTTTAAGGTTTACTTTTGTAAATGTTCATGAATGCCAGGATGGAGCACGTGAATTAGTGCAAATAATTGGTGAGTTATCTTGCTGAAATTGGATAGAATCGTGTGTTTGGTATTTCCGTTCTTAGCGTATAGAGTCTTGGTTTAAGTCTAGACCACCATTGACTTTGTTACGAATTTGAGATATTTACACTAATTGAAGGTTTAAGTCGAGAGATACCTTCTTGTATGCATGAGGATATCAGTATTTGACTGAAAATTTAATATCGCAATCTAAGTGGGGGATTGTTATATTTATTATAAATTGTGATATTAAATATGTGAATTTATTGAGTAGAAGTTATTATTTATTTGCGTGAACCATTATCTCAAATAGATGCATTAGTTTAGTGGTAATGGTATGTTGTTTCAAATAAAAGGGTAGGAGTTCAAAACTCCACAAGTGCAATTTGATTTATAATTTTGTGAAGTGTTGGACTTGGACAGACACAATGCTTGGGCCAACCAAGCCTTGTACGTGGGCCAATGAGTCACAATAACTTGGGTGTTTGCACATGGGCCGAATAGGCACTTTGATAGGGTTTAAAGTGAGGCGCACTAGGCTAGATCATAACCTTTGGTCTTTAAGAGAAACATCATGACTTTTAAACCAGTAACTGTCAGTTGAAAAATCACAAGTTAAGAGTTGTGATCTTTCATATGGTGTCACTTCATTCTCTATAAATAGGGGATGAGACCCACGAATTTCATAATTCTATTCTCTCATATTTTCAGTCACTTGCACAATTTTGTAGAGAAACTCTGAAGGAAAAAACTTCAAAATTGATATATGCAGTTGGTGACTTTGTTGTATCCTGGAGATGAATTGCTTGTAACCCGGTAGCAAACTCTTTCGAGTGAGGGCAATTATCATCTTAAAGATAGTGATCAACACGCCTCAAAGTCGTATGTATTTTTCAGATTACTGTATCTGCACAATTTTCTTTAATACTTCCTTGATTAAGGTGTTAGAGTTTTTCGGTTTTTTTCTCATAGGAAGCTAGGTGTACAGGTTATTTGCGTTTAGACGTTCCTGTGTTAGGTGGGTTGTTTACGTTTACGGTGTTTTTACGTTTATGGTTTTTACGGTTTTGAGCTCCAAAAACATAAGTGACTTTTGGTGTCTACGCAGTAACTAAGGTTTTCTTCCACCATGAGGGTTTTAATAAAATTTAGAGGTTCGTTTAAAAAATATATATATATTAAAAATTATATTCTAATAAAATTTTAACTTTTTAATATTTTTATTTAACTTTTTCTCACTCATCTTTCAAAATCTCATAAAATATATTAACTCAAATATTTCACTACTATTTACAAACTATTTCATTACTATTTAGAAATCATCTCATCTCACTATCCAAACGCAGCCTGTTGCTTAGTTTTGCATGGTTTGGTACCATTAAATATTTATATCATATAGATATAGTAACGTTGGATATAATTTTAGGATGTACAAGTTTTGTACACTCTTATTTTAAAAAAATTGAGATCGACGAAGCTAGCAACTTAGGCCTGCTTTAGATTGTGAGATGAGATAAAATGATCTATAAATAGTAATAAAATGGTTTGTGAATAATAGTGAAATAATTTGAATTGAGATGTTTTATGAGGTTTTGAGAAATGAAAAATAAAAAGTTAAATAAAAATATTATATAGTTAAAATATTGTTGGAATATAATTTTTTAATATGACTTTTGTTTTTGGATTTGAAAGTTTTGAATTATTTTTTATGTTTTTTCTTTTAAGTTTGGAAAAGTTGTAACAATTATTAAATGAAAAAGTTGAATATTTGAAATTAAAAAATGTTTATAAACTGTGATGTTTGGATATTAAGATAAGATGTAACGAGAGAAGATGAAATGAGATGATATGGAAGGCTATTGCTATCCAAACTAGACCTTATTTTAATTTTTTTTTTATATATATATATAGGTGTCCGATTTATCCAATTTTTTATTTTTTATTTTTTTGAAAGGAGTACACAGAAGTTTGTAAATATACCGATTTGATTATAGACAACTTTTTATGTGGGTCTCGTACATACAACTTTGTCAATATATGGGTATGATTATATATGCTTTTAATTAACAGACAGTACCGCCCAAAGTATTATAGAAAATGTATGTGGAATCCCTCAAACTTATCGCTCAATCTTACTATTCATGTATTTTAATTTTGTATTTAATGATTAAGGAAGTGATTATTAATAAAATTGTGTATTTTTTTATTTTTTTCTTAATAATTAAGACTGTCACACTACAAGAAAACTGCTTATTTGCAACCAGTTAATTCCAGCGAAATGACTATTTGCAACTAAAATTGGTCGCGAATAGTCTATTGGTTGCAATAAATTAGTCACAAAAACCCGATTTTCTTGTAGTGTCAAAAAATACTTTAAAAAAAATAGAACAAATAATTTATCACCAACTATACGAATGCTGGCCGGCCCGCTAGCATGATCATAGTATTATTATATACATGGCCCTTTGCATGTTAAAAAAACAGCTAGCCTTTGGAAAAGTGCAAGAGCCTAATTTGGAGCTAATTAAGACCAGTGATTGAACACACTTTTAACGCATTCTCGTCTTGCAAGCACGCTCACATATGTGGCGTTTTAGCTATTTCAATCCATTTGAAGCAACTAATTAAACAGGTATATATCATCATGATAAATCATGCTTTACTTGGCCAAACACATCAATCTCTAAGCTCTTGAAAGTATTGATAATGATATATGATTATATAGCTACAAGTAAACTGTCTATTTACTGCTAGTTATTTTTTATCAAAATGACTATTTCTTGCAACAATGAATCTATTCTCGTAACAAATAACTTATCACAAATATTAATTCTTTTTATAGCAGACCCTTCATTGATCTAGTTACATTAGGCATCATATCATATAATATATTATATATATATATATAACATTTCCCAAAAAAATATTAAACTTGCTGCAAAAGATCTTAATAGGACACAAAGTTGATGTATTATCAAGTCATGATACTTTCCTTTAAAAGTGATAACCCCAACCGCTGTATAAATTTTTATTAAGTCCCAATTTAGATTTGGATGTTAAAGTGAGTTGAGATGAGTTAATATCTTTATAAATAATAGTGAGTTGAGATGGTAGAGCGAATTTTGTGGGATCCACCTAATGTGAGTTTAGATGTGTTTAGATGTTAAGATATTAAGTTTAATGTATTTATGAGAAGTTGAAAAAAATTCATGTGAATCCCGAGTGTAAAGAGTGGTTAAGTTGAAAAAGATTATGGGTCTCACGTGTAAAGAGATTTTTTGAGATGAATTTAATAATTTAAGAGTTATGTATTTGAATGTTAGATTCAACTTAAAATTAGGCTACACTGAATTGATTTTAGTCTAGTCTAAATTTCAAACGAGACCTAATTCTATCTTTTGAGGATCAACCTGATCTTGTGCCTCAACAAATTTGAAATTTGGTCTCTCCAACATCACAAAAAAAAAAAAAAAAAAAAGGGGGACTGGCAGTAATGACTTCCTCCCCGCCAGCCACCAAGGAGGACCAAATTCGGCCACATGTATTTTTTATTTTCTTTTATTTTCCTTCTTTATTTTAGTTTTTTAAAATCAGACTTTTTTTTAAAAGATTTCACTATAATATTTTAATTTTTTTTGTTTTTAAATCCGTGTCCTAAATTAATTCGAGTTAATGTTGTGCGGAAGTCAAACAAGCTCTCTTTCAATTTTGTTTGTGCCAATAATGAGCACGTACAAACTGAACCAACTCTCTGACTGAACTTCATTTGTGTTGATTTTAAACACCACTCGAGCAACTTCATGATCTAGTAGCCATTTTCTTTACTATTTCACCCGTCAAAATTGAACCAAAATCACTTCTAATTAACTCAAATACATATATTACAAGTCAAATAAACTTGATTTTGTCAATAAATCATGCCAACAAATATTTTTTTTTATTTGCTGGATTCTGCTAATTGTACAGAATATATGTTGCTATGCATAAACAAGTATTGATAACTAAAATAATCATTAACCAATTTAATTAATGGGGGGTGAAAGGTATATATATTTGAAATTCGAATTCAATAATTCTACTATGATATTATGTAAAATCATCACTTGTTCGAAAAGATTAACTAATGAGATGTGGTAAATTTAACTATTTATGTCCTTAATGTAACGCCCTGGTTCTGCACGGGTCGGAGAGTTACTTCCTATCACTTAAACTCACATTTCAACAATATAAATATAGACTCTAAATTCCCAATATTATACAAAAATTTTGATACAAACTAATTTCATCAATATAACCAATTTTTCAAAATGTCAAGTCATCATAACACAATAAAATTTCTTAATAAAAATCGCCAATACTCAAAAAAACTTTCTATGATTAATCCACTATACTTAAATCATTTCACCCAATGCCTCATAATTTGATCCTCAGCTGAACTATCAAAATATCTGAAAAATATTATGGAGATAAGGGGTGAGTTATCAATAACTCAATAAACAGAGAACATATACTAGCATGTAAACATGAGCATTTATAAAGTTCGGTATGTAGAACAAAACATTTACGTTCAGAATACAGAAACAACATATTTACTTTCCATTATACATAAACAAAACTTAGTACAAAATATCAGAGCGAAATTTTCAGAAAAACAAATTTGTTCCCAAAAGGAAAATCTTTTGGCATATCCAAACTAAAGCATTATATTCATATCATCTCATAGCATCACATCGGGACAAATACCATCTTTAACCCTCATGGTAGGGTTATAAACCACCATTATACCCGTGAGTGGGCCGTATACCATGTTTCACCCCCGTGGTAGGGTTATAAACCACCATTATACCCGTGGCTGGACCGTATTTCATGTTTCACCCGTGATAGGGTTATAAACCACCATTATACCCATGGCTGGGCCTTAACAGAAACAGAATGGAACATCATCGAAACCAGATCACATTCAGATACAGAATCAGAACTTCATGCCAAGGTTTTCAGATAATACATCATATCAAAACAAAATACTGAATAGCTTCAGATCATTTCACATGTTCGAAGTAAACAGAATCAGAACATCTTTATTTATTCATAGTAAAAACTTTTAGATTTTCATATTCGCTCTTTTTGCATAGTTCAGAAACAAAATGTATAAAATTAGCTCGTGTCTAAACCAATCATGACAAAAAAAATACTTTCTCTTATATATAATTTATGCATATGCAGAACAAACATCTGAGGTCGTTTTCAGATTTCTTTTAAAAAACAAACATGCATATTTTCAAAATCAACCTCATTTCATTTCTTTTATGCAAAACTAGTATATGAACCCCACTTACCTGGACTTTTTAGCTTTTCTAAATCTTTCCACAATCGTGCCGAAAGAATACCAATCGTCACCTATGCAGAATATTAAACGTTACCAAACTTCTAAAAATGACTGCTAAAACTCTCTATCTACTTAAAATCATACTACGGAAATAGCTTTTGATAACTATCTAGTTATAAGAAATCTAATAAATATATAATCATTAAAAAAATAATAATCTTAACTTATTATAAAATAATTTTATCAAATATGGCAAAATAACTTAAATTCTTTTCAAAAATTAACTTCATCATATTTAAACTCATATCTCTATAAATTATTATTAAAATGATAATTTAATACATCCAACATATAATCCAGTAGGAAATCATAAATTTCTTAAGCAATAATAATTCATAAAATATTCAAATTCAAATAATATAAACAATAAAACACTCATTTAGTAAAATATACTTAAATCGATTTTAAAGCATTTAGAATAAAAATAAAATCTTATAATTTACTGATGAAAATAGTTATAACAATTATTACTATATAACTAAAATTTTAGATCTTTAAATATTATCTATATGAAATTATAATTTCACGCTAAACATGATCCACATGAAACATCTCAAATAAATCAAACTCAATATCAAAATAAACATCAAATGGCAAGCAAGCAAACTGACTTATAAACTAGATGTAATAATATAAATATATTAAAACAATTTCTTTACTATGCTCTACAAATGCTATACGATAGAGTATTAAAAGTGGTTTATTTATACTATTGAACAAAACTTAGGTAGGGACCAAAAACTAGAAACGAAAATACTTGTGAAAATGCGAACGAAATACTTGAGAAATACAAAACCGTGCGATAAAGTCTGGGCTCACCGAGAGCGAAGGCCAGGGATGATAGAAGCGGTGGCTGGCTAGGTCGACGGTGTACGGCGTGGTCGGCACTGAGAGAGAGAGAGAGAGAGAGAGAGAGAGATGGAACGTCCCGAGAGAGAGATGGAGAGGGAGTTACGGACCGTGCAACGGGGGCTACAGTCTGACCATAGAATCTTGCTTCCTGATCTGCGGTGGCTCCACTGGCGGGTTCACGGCTGGGCTACGGTGCACGGACGGCAAGTGACTGGGCGGCTCGCATGGAGGCAAAGTTAGAAGGAAAGCTTGCTCTGTTTTTCGCAAGTGGGAACAGAGGCCTCTTAGCCTGCGATGGTGGCTTGGGTTTCACGGTGAAGGGTGGCAGTAATGTGGAGCTCTCGTCGTGAACTGGTGGCTGGAACTGAGAGAATGTGGGAGGCTTGCATGGTAGTGATGTGTACGAGGTAGTGGCTGGGTGGTGCAAGTCCGTGGGGTGGTTTTCGTTTGAGGACACGGAGACGATGGGCCGTGGGGGGTGTCCCATCGTGGTGCAGCTAGGCACAACTGGTGGCTTCCAACGGTGGTCTGGTGAGGTATTGGGAGGCGACTGGTTGGCAGGGGGCTGGGCTTCAGTGCTTGGTGGTTCGTGGCAGTGGTGTTGTGGCTTAGTCGTTGGGTTGGCAAAAGAGGTAGGAGCATGCAGCTCACAGTGGTGTTAACTGTGGTGGTTAGTGGTCTACAGGGGCGTCTCACAGTGACAGCGTGGTGGTTGTGGGGTTGAGAGGGTGAGTAGTGGCTCGCTGGTCCATCTGTGAAAGCCACAGGTTGGCGTGATGGTGGCCGTGCGGGATGGTTGGCGATGTCGCAGCAGTGAGTGATGGCCCCGGGCTACGGTGTCTGCATGGAGGTTTGCAGTGAACGAGAGAGACATGGATAGAGAGAGTTTGTCAGATTAGATATAGAAATGTACAGCAATTATAAGACAATAAAACGTAGAGAGGGAGAGACCTGAGTGATGGACGGAAACTGTAACACCCCGTATTTTAGTGTATTTTTTAATTGAAAGATTTTTGTTTTTAATTTAAAATTTATTCTCTTGTTTTAAAATTGTTGGATTTTTTTTAGTTGTGTTATTTTTATAATTTTTTTTAGTTTACGAAAATTATTTTTGAAGTGCTTTATCTAAATTAATTATTTTTATGCGTTTAAATTTCTTCTCAAATTAAATTAACTTGTTGTGGGGTTTAATTATTTATTTTCATTTTAATCATTACGTTTGAATTATTTTATTTTACTTGCTGTTTTAAAATCGTTTCCGTTGGATCATTTGTGTGACCCAAGATATGAAAATTGGACCTCATTTCTTTCCCTACATTTTTCTCTTTCCTCTTTTCTTTTTCTTCTTTTCTTCTTTTCTTCTTTTTTTTCTTTTTCTTTTTCTCCCCCTGCTTCCCGCGCGGACGTCTCTCTCTCTCTCTCACTCTCTCTCACGCCGTGCAACCGTTCCTCACCCAGCCCGCCGCCGTCGCGCCGCCGTGCGCGACACCGCCCACCCCATCGTGCTCCCCACCGGCCGGCGACCTTCCCCTCCGATTTCCAGCCACAGCCGCGCCGCCGTTAGCCTCCACGCACCACACGAAGCCGCGGCATTCCTTGCGCCGCTGCGCCGCCGTCGCGCCACCTCCGGCCACCATCTTCTCACCACATCATCCTCGACCTTCTAGCAACCCAATGGACCCAACCCCACCTCCGATCTGTCACCGGTGAAGCCCCACCATCAATATTTTCCGTTTTGGGTGTTTTTGCACATCAACCGCCTACTGCGCCGCCACCCACGGCCAACCACCACCACCACTAGCCTCACCGACATCCCTAAGCCCTACCCTATCAATCTCGAGCCTTCGTTTGCACCCGTTCAAAAGTGGGTTTTTGAGACCCACGGCCACAGTGCATTTGGCACTGTTTTGTTGCTGCGTTGCCGCTTCTAGCACCTTCGTGATCTTTCAAAAATTATATTATAGCATTGTAAGTATTTTCCCAAAGAACTTTTGAGATTTAAAAGTATTTCTGCACTAATTCATATTTACTGTGAATTTGTTGATTGTGCCGGACTGAGTCCGAGAAGTAAGGGGGGGTCGGTTGGATTTATGGTTTAGAGAATATTTAGAGGGGAATTAATTTTCTTTGTTGAGTGCAGTTTAATTTTTGGAGGTATTAGTTTATATTTTTCTGTTATGGAGTTGTGAATGGGAAGAAGTGTGCTTTGGTTTAGTGTTGGTTAAATTGTTAGTAATTGTTTGGGACTGCGAACTGTTGGAATAAGTGTGAGTTGTTGGAATTTGAATTGGCATTGGTCTTGATGCTTGTATTGGACAATACTGAGATTGGTATAGAATATTTTGGGTCGAAGTGAGGGCTGTCCGGATTGTTATTTGGCTGATGGAGTTTGATTAAACTTGCTGAATTATGATCTAGAGTTTGGGTCTAGAGTTGGCTAAGACAAATTTTGTATTGTTGGACTTTAATATTTAGTTTATTTTATTTTATGAATAGGTGACGAGACGGATAGAGACCGTATTCAAGTTATAGATAATGCGCTTCAGGAGTCAGGTAAGCGGGGTTCCTATGCTGGGTTTTATACAAGTTAATAAGACTGAGGTTGATTTTATGAAAACTTGCATAATTTGTGTTGTGTTGGGAACTTGTGAAAACAAAGATCAACCTCGGTCTCTTATCTGCATTATTCATGAAATCTGTGTGAAAAAAGAAAATATATTCTGACATGCATTGTGTAGACATGAGCTAAATTCTGTCATGTGATTTCTGAAATCTGAAAACGAGCGATATTGAGAATATGAAAAGTTGTGCATTTATTTGTTCTGGCTTTTGTGTACAGCGTGTGTAAACTGTTCTGAATCTGTTTTGGTACTTTGTATTATTTTGATACAACATCTGAAAACTTTGGCATGGTGTACTGGTTTTTCGTATCTGACTCTGTCTCTGCTTTGCTCTGCTCTGCTCTGTTATGCTCTGCTCTGTTTGGGTTGGTACCAACTTCTCTGTCTCTGAGTGCACCCACTTTGGAAACAAAGTGGTTTATTTGTGGTCTTTTCCTGTGTGCACACTCGGGGCTCCGAGAAGAATAAAGGAAAGATTTCACCTCTGTCTCTGCCTGGTTTGGCCACCGGGGTTAGCACAACCCTACCACGGGGGTGAAACATGGTCTCTTCTCTGTTTGATGCTCTGTTTGGATCTGATGATGATACTCAGTTTATGTTATGCCAAAGCACTAAGGGTTTTACTTGTCTTAAAACCATCGCTCTGTTACTTTTGAAAATATGTTCTGTTCTGCATGTTACCTCTGGAAAATATTTTGTTCTGCATGTTCTACTTTGTAAATGCTCATGTTTACACGCTAGCATATGATTTCTGCTTACTGAGTTGTCGATAACTCACCCCCTATCTTCATAATATTTTTCAGATGATGTGGAGAGTCCAAATGAGGACCTGGAGTAGATTTCTGAATGTGTTTAAACTGAGGAGATGTTGTTGGAAGAAGGACTTCTGATGTTCTTAGTTTTAATGTTTTTGAGCTTTATTAATATCTTGGGTTTCAGAAAGAGGTATGAAATTATTGGTTGAGTTGTTATGATTACCGAGAGATTACGGACTCCTTAGTTTATTTTAGCTGCAGTAATGACTTTGTGGAGTTGTCAAGGTGGTTATTTAGAACTCTTGATATTGAGTTTTGTTATTAAAGATTTGAGTTTCATTTTAGTTGTGTTGGATTATAAGTTCTTTAGAGACAGGTAGTAAGTCTCCAGACCATCCGGGTTTGGGGCGTTACATTTGGTATCAGAGACAGGTTTGAATTCTGCATACTATAAACCTTGGAGGTTTAGATTTCTGTGGGATCATAGGATGTAAAGATTTCAGTGTAGGAACTTGAGGAATTTAAGAATGATCATGTGGATATTAAGTTCGAAATTCTAAAAAAAAAAAAAAACCTTTTGATTGATTTTGATGGGATTTGAAGATTTAGAATAGGTAAGTTTATTCTGTAGGATGTAGGACATGACTTGGAAACAATCTTTATAAGATTTAAGGTGGAGATTTTTGTGGTTTGGATTCTAAAGATGTACTGGAGTTTAGAGCGATGTTGGGTTTACAATATGAGATGATAGAAATGACTGTACGAGTTGGTTGAAGATATGGCTAAGAATGGGTAAAACCATGTGTGCAGTACCAGAGAAGTTTAAAGGTTTATTTAGAAATTATTATTATTTTATTTAAATTGAATTTATTCGGTTTTGTTTGATTTGATTTTATTGGAATTGAAATTATGTTATTTAATTTATTAAGTTTATTTTATTTTGTTCGTTTCGTTCGAAGCTGAAAAACGGGTTAAGGATTAAGTTATGGCAGGAAGATGGTACGACTGAGAACGCTATTGTTATATTTAGCAGAGTAAGCTTGAACTTTTATCGACTTGGTGTGCTTTTATAATATCAAGGTTTGAAAGGAACGGCATGATCTGAGTGATCTATTTGGGGAGTAGGATATCTGAGGTTTTCGATTTCATGGATGTATGACACGAGGATTTGGAATAGAAGACTGTAAGTTCAACAAACTTTAAGGATAGATTTACGGGAATTTCACCAAAAGTTTAAGGTTTTGCAGACTTTAGGAAATGATGGTTATTAGTTCGGGATTTTAGTGGCAAGTTTTGGGATTGGATCCATATCAGATTCAAGGATAATAGTTGGTGCAGATTTAAGAATGAATTCTTGATGAATTTGAGGAAAGTGTGTAATAGTGTATGGTTTTAGAGGTCAAGAATTTTCTACCAAATGTCATAAGAGTTTTCTAATCAGTAGGTATGGAGCCACCTTGTACTCGATGGTATTGCTTTATGAGGACATAAATTTTATGCATGTGGCAAATTATCAGAGTGCGCAGCAGGAGCGCGATATTTTGGTTATAATTAAGGATTCAAACTTTGTGTTGATCTTAAGAAATTAGTGGTTGAGTTGTTATGATTACCGAAAGATTACGGACTCCTTAGTTTATTTTAGCTGCAGTAATGACTTTGTGGAGTTGTCAAGGTGGTTATTTAGAACTCTTGATATTGAGTTTTGTTATTAAAGATTTGAGTTTCATTTTAGTTGTGTTGGATTATAAGTTCTTTAGAGACAGGTAGTAAGTCTCCAGACCATCCGGGTTTGGGGCGTTACATTTGTTCTTAAATTTCTTCTCAAATTAAATTAACTTGTTGTGGGGTTTAATTATTTATTTTCATTTTAAACATTACGTTTGAATTATTTTATTTTACTTGCTGTTTTAAAATCGTTTCCGTTGGATCATTTGTGTGACCCAAGATATGAAAATTGGACCTCATTTCTTTCCCTACATTTTTCTCTTTCCTCTTTTCTTTTTCTTCTTTTCTTCTTTTTTTTTCTTTTTCTTTTTCTCCCCCTGCTTCCCGCGCGGACGTCTCTCTCTCTCTCTCTCTCTCTCTCTCTCACGCCGTGCAACCGTTCCTCACCCAGCCCGCCGCCGTCGCGCCGCCGTGCGCGACACCGCCCACCCCATCGTGCTCCCCACCGGCCGGCGACCTTCCCCTCCGATTTCCAGCCACAGCCGCGCCGCCGTTAGCCTCCACGCACCACACGAAGCCGCGGCATTCCTTGCGCCGCTGCGCCGCCGTCGCGCCACCTCCGGCCACCATCTTCTCACCACATCATCCTCGACCTTCTAGCAACCCAATGGACCCAACCCCACCTCCGATCTGTCACCGGTGAAGCCCCACCATCAATATTTTCCGTTTTGGGTGTTTTTGCACATCAACCGCCTACTGCGCCGCCACCCACGGCCAACCACCACCACCACTAGCCTCACCGACATCCCTAAGCCCTACCCTATCAATCTCGAGCCTTCGTTTGCACCCGTTCAAAAGTGGGTTTTTGAGACCCACGGCCACAGTGCATTTGGCACTGTTTTGTTGCTGCGTTGCCGCTTCTAGCACCTTCGTGATCTTTCAAAAATTATATTATAGCATTGTAAGTATTTTCCCAAAGAACTTTTGAGATTTAAAAGTATTTCTGCACTAATTCATATTTACTGTGAATTTGTTGATTGTGCCGGACTGAGTCCGAGAAGTAAGGGGGGGTCGGTTGGATTTATGGTTTAGAGAATATTTAGAGGGGAATTAATTTTCTTTGTTGAGTGCAGTTTAATTTTTGGAGGTATTAGTTTATATTTTTCTGTTATGGAGTTGTGAATGGGAAGAAGTGTGCTTTGGTTTAGTGTTGGTTAAATTGTTAGTAATTGTTTGGGACTGCGAACTGTTGGAATAAGTGTGAGTTGTTGGAATTTGAATTGGCATTGGTCTTGATGCTTGTATTGGACAATACTGAGATTGGTATAGAATATTTTGGGTCGAAGTGAGGGCTGTCCGGATTGTTATTTGGCTGATGGAGTTTGATTAAACTTGCTGAATTATGATCTAGAGTTTGGGTCTAGAGTTGGCTAAGACAAATTTTGTATTGTTGGACTTTAATATTTAGTTTATTTTATTTTATGAATAGGTGACGAGACGGATAGAGACCGTATTCAAGTTATAGATAATGCGCTTCAGGAGTCAGGTAAGCGGGGTTCCTATGCTGGGTTTTATACAAGTTAATAAGACTGAGGTTGATTTTATGAAAACTTGCATAATTTGTGTTGTGTTGGGAACTTGTGAAAACAAAGATCAACCTCGGTCTCTTATCTGCATTATTCATGAAATCTGTGTGAAAAAAGAAAATATATTCTGACATGCATTGTGTAGACATGAGCTAAATTCTGTCATGTGATTTCTGAAATCTGAAAACGAGCGATATTGAGAATATGAAAAGTTGTGCATTTATTTGTTCTGGCTTTTGTGTACAGCGTGTGTAAACTGTTCTGAATCTGTTTTGGTACTTTGTATTATTTTGATACAACATCTGAAAACTTTGGCATGGTGTACTGGTTTTTCGTATCTGACTCTGTCTCTGCTTTGCTCTGCTCTGCTCTGTTATGCTCTGCTCTGTTTGGGTTGGTACCAACTTCTCTGTCTCTGAGTGCACCCACTTTGGAAACAAAGTGGTTTATTTGTGGTCTTTTCCTGTGTGCACACTCGGGGCTCCGAGAAGAATAAAGGAAAGATTTCACCTCTGTCTCTGCCTGGTTTGGCCACCGGGGTTAGCACAACCCTACCACGGGGGTGAAACATGGTCTCTGCTCTGTTTGATGCTCTGTTTGGATCTGATGATGATACTCAGTTTATGTTATGCCAAAGCACTAAGGGTTTTACTTGTCTTAAAACCATCGCTCTGTTACTTTTGAAAATATGTTCTGTTCTGCATGTTAACTCTGGAAAATATTTTGTTCTGCATGTTCTACTTTGTAAATGCTCATGTTTACACGCTAGCATATGATTTCTGCTTACTGAGTTGTCGATAACTCACCCCCTATCTTCATAATATTTTTCAGATGATGTGGAGAGTCCAAATGAGGACCTGGAGTAGATTTCTGAATGTGTTTAAACTGAGGAAAATGTTGTTGGAAGAAGGACGTCTGATGTTCTTAGTTTTAATGTTTTTGAGCTTTATTAATATCTTGGGTTTCAGAAAGAGGTATGAAATTATTGGTTGAGTTGTTATGATTACCGAGAGATTACGGACTCCTTAGTTTATTTTAGCTGCAGTAATGACTTTGTGGAGTTGTCAAGGTGGTTATTTAGAACTCTTGATATTGAGTTTTGTTATTAAAGATTTGAGTTTCATTTTAGTTGTGTTGGATTATAAGTTCTTTAGAGACAGGTAGTAAGTCTCCAGACCATCCGGGTTTGGGGCGTTACAGAAACAAAATAAAGAAGATAACTCAAAAACGGAAAGGAAGTTCAAACTGCCTAGACGTGGAAATAATGGAGATTTGGGTGGAGAAATTTTCGGGAGTGCAAAAACTAAAAGTGAAAAACCGACGGAAGGATAAAATGCATGCGAAAAGATGAAGCTCACCTCAAACGACGTTGTGGCTGCGTGAAAAACAGGGAAGATAAACTTCCCCAAAAACTGGGGAAGTTTGTCGGGGCTGGGGGAGGCAGGAGGGAAAAGAAAGAGAAGGGAAAAAAAAAATCCAAGGGCCAGGGTGTTACACTTAACACGTCCTTGCTAGATTTGCTTATTGTCTTTGAAGATAATGAATTACAAGCTGCGTTATAAATAAAAAATAAATAGTCCAAGTAGAGATCTGATACATATTATATATATATATATATATATATATATATATATATTTTATATATCCACAGAGTAAACATTATATTATATGCTTGCCCACAATATCTATATCAAAGCATCCACCCAAGATTAATGAACCCATTGGCATTTTGAGCTGAGCTGCCAACATTCATGATCTCCTCTGAAGCCACTGAATTGTATCTGCAACCAGTGATGATAGTTATGATATTAAGGGAGAGAATGAATAGGATTACTGCATATTAATAGGGTCGGATCAGGTACCCAATTTGCAGTGTGGAACTGCCTTCCAAAGGTTGAAAGAACCCCTCAGATTGAGGAGGAAGGTGGCTGCACTGACTGCTCTGAGCTCCTCCGGCTTCCCATGCTAGTCGGATTGGAATTTGTGCATTACTTTCTTCAAACTGTAATGTAAGGAAGATCAGGGCATTACTTTCACTACTATTCAATATTCTATCATTATTTTTTCATTACTTTTTTACTACTATTCACAGAATACCTCAAAATGCCTCACTACTCAAACGCAAATATAATGAGATCCACATGCCATGTCTACTTTCGGCTATATTGTAAAAAATATTTAGTCAGAAAATCATAAAATCTTGATCTACATATAAGCTATTAGCAAGAGAGATATATGGAGAATATAAACCAGGGCATCAATAACATTAACAGTACTATAAATGCATATGTACTGGATATGAATTTTTCAATGAGGTAATATATTTAAGAGCTTGTGACATGATATAATGAGGTCACTATTTTCCTTATTGGAATCAAACTTCGACATGATTGAGTTGGGATTGGTACCTCTCTCCATAATGCGTTGTGAGCTTGCACCAGCATTTGGTCCTGCAAAAATAGTGCAGTATTTATCAATATCTAGCTTGTAGCATGGAAGCGCATAGAAAACAGATCATGTACGTGTTCAGAGGTGTGCGCTTACCCTACTTTGAAGATCAGCAAGCTGATTAAGCAAAATTTGAGTCTGGAAATCATCATGTAATAACCAGTTAGAAAATCCCTATAAGACACTAAAGTACTGGAAAAAAAAAACTACAGTTAATTCGAGTTTAATTTTAACCCCCTTAGAAGAAAACATCATGTCATCATGATCATGCGGACAATATATAACTGTAGGCAAGTAATTATATATGGTGAAATACATAAATTTTTAGTTTTTCAGAATAATGATAAAAAGTATAGTATATGGGTAGTGCTAGCCATGCATAACCAAACCAAACTTGCTCGAACTGAGCTTGGTTGTGACAGTAATCTCATTAACGCCAGAGTCTTGCTTGACCAACACAACTGGAAGAGAACTCAAAATTAAGAAAGATGTCCTTACCGGATCATGTTGTTTGTGAACAGATATATATAAGAATGTTATGGTTGAGAAAAGAAAAAAGTAGCCATGTCTGAAAACATTTGTTTAAGTGACCACAAGTACTCCGGTGATGTCCCCTCTCATACAAGCTACTCATGTCTAATTAAGCTTATCTTCGGAAAGTTTGTTGGACACTATGCAGACATGCCCGACCTCTGGTGAGAACATCATGTTACCCTTGGGGTGTACATGTAAGTCCTAATTGCCTGTTCATTATCAGGCCTATCCCAAGTTTTTGATGATCCCTGTGTTAAATCTACCAAGTTTTCGTTGATGATAGTTAAAGTAATGACAGTAAATAAAATGGCATTTTCTCAACTTCACAGTTCCCTCTCAAAAGAACAAAGGCTAAAGTTTGAACTTTCACTTCACAGTAAATAAAATGAATTTATTACCTTTGTTGATCTAATTTGCTTCAATGATGTCTCTAGTAGATGCTCAAGTTGATCCAGCTCCGTGGTATTTAATGGGCCCAAGTCTTCTCCAAGGAGATTTCTGTAATATTCAATATAAGCTTGAATAGATTGTTTTATTGGCAATATTCTCACTGAGAACTTGCAGCAAATGTCAAAATCAAAATAAGACAAACAAATGGCACCAATCAATGTGAAAAAATAAAGATTGCAGACTACCTCTGAGATCTCTGCAGGACCTCAACTTTTGCTTTTAGCCTCAAATATTCCTGGTAGCTGCTCTGCTTTGAGACACAATGGCTGTCAGTTTTGTCATAACAGTACTGAAATATGCTAGACTCCTCTAGTCTCTAGAAATAAATTCGAGCTAAGGTTAACATAAAGGGAGAAAGAAGTTAATCAGGAGAATTGAGTGTCATGTCATATGCCAGACTACAGAGTAGTTTTAAGAAGCATGAAAATCTCATGGTAATGTTAATTTTTACAGTGTGTGCTTAACATATATGAGACATTTAGGATGTCTCGCTCTAGAATGCATGGGCAAAAGTATAAAGTTACCTGTGTCTCATTGACTAGTTGGCTGGCTTCCAAAGCACTATAACTGCAACTTTGGTACCTTTCAAGTGTTTTCATAATACTAAGAAGGAAAAAGGAAAATAATTAACCATAATCATGAACACCTTGGTTTTTCTAACAGCTAAAATTAGAAATCACTCAAAATGTAAATAATAAATGATAAATCATTTGCTGCAAAAAAAAAAAAAAAAAAGTTTAAAAAAGGGGAAAAAAATAGTTCATTTTTTATGCAAGTATATTTTGCATTTATAAATTGTACAAAGAGAAGAATAAAAATCCTAAAATACAAAGAAAATCTAAGCTAGTGCACACGCCAACTTACCATGGTAACTCAGCCCATTAAAGCACCAATTAGTGCAGCATAAATAAATACATTGTGTACATTAAATTGCTAAGGAACCAGCTTTACAGCTAAACTACTAGTAAACATACAAGGAAGAGAACAGGTCGTGGTTTGGGCAGCTGGTAGATGATGCTAAAAGAGTGTTTCCATCGAATCGGAGGATTCAACATATATATAGAGAAGAGAAATGATATTTGCAGTCGTGGAGTGCACAAGTGCCGTGTAATCTCTTTGAAAAAAGTGAGTAAATACGACACTCACATGAAGAAATTAATTTTTTAATAATGAACCCCTCTTTTTTTCAAAAGAATTGTGCGGTACTTACGCACTCCCCAACTGTATCTAATATTACATAATAAAAAGTGGCTCATCAGCTTGCTAAACTTGCCCTCTCTTACCGTGAGGAACAAGTACTTTGAATAGAAGATGGACCCCTTGAGATTTTTAGATTTGTATACATATAAAGAATGTAATAAAGTGGATCATCAGCTTGCTAAACTTGCCCTCTCTTACAATGAGGAACAAGTACTTTGGATAGAAGAGATTTGTTTTACAGGATAAACTTTGTATTGGTTGATTTGTGGCAATGGAAGTTACCTTTATTTAAAAAAAAAATCGTAAACATATGCAGGAATAGTTAATTCTTTCAAATAAAAATTGCTCATTGCATCTTGGTTAACATACTTTCAGGCATTATAAAATAACTACATAGAACCTTTAAAAGAGTGTCGGTATTAGTATTCTAACTCCTTGCTTAATTTCCTCTGTTGCTATATGCTAGAGGTCATGAGAAATCTTACAAACCTTAGTTGCGTGAAGTGAGAGATTAAGGCCTAGTTTGGATACATAAACGATTTCATCTCATCTCATTTCATCATTACAACTTTATCAAATTTTTACATAAAATATAATAAATAATTCAACTTTTTCAAATCCCAAAACAATAATAATATTAAAAAATAATATTCTAATAATATTTTATTCAACTTTCAACTTTCATCTAAAACCATCTTATCTCATCTCACTATCCAAGTATTATTTATATAGTATAAAAAATAAAAGGGTATGACTTGAAAAATATAAAAGCAACTATCAGGAAAACTTAAAGCTAGACCACTAGTATTCAAATATAAATTAGACGTAATTTAATTATATATTTTTTTATTTAGTATTTTTTGTTTTAAATTACAAAATTAGCAATTGAATCAAAGATATTACTATTTATTTTCTAATTTTAACTTAATGATATATATGATATGAAAACCACACAAATGGAGAGTGAATAATGTGACTTTATGTTACTAATTACAATGAATAGATACTGTTGAAGAAACGACTTTATAGGAGCAAAACTTCATGTTTTGAAAATTATATAGATTTACTAAATAAAAATACTCTGTAACAAAGGTAGAAATATGCCTTGAGGCATTATGCAATAAATAGAAAAAAAAAATCTCGATGTTAGGATTTTGATTTTCAAATTTTTGGCTGAGCAACTTGATTTGCAGTGAAAAGAATAACCAGAATCTATTTGTACAATGTGTCAAGTTATAATGGCATCAGTTGATAAGGGAAAAAATCAAGAGTGAAGAAAACGAAAAGGCTGCTAATTTTAAATAAGAATTTATAATTTAATTATAATATAATTTTCATTTAAGATATTAATTTTAAATAAAATCGGAAATTTAATTTGACATACTAGTTTTTTATTTATATACTAAACTCAATTATTTTTAAATTATTTGTAATGGTATATAGTTGATGGATCGATGTAACTTTATATATAGGAGAAAAACTTCCACACTTTTAAAATTATAAAATATATAATTTTAAATAAATTAGTAATTTAATTGAATGTATTTTTTTTTTTATCTTATAAGTTTAAGTACTTACTGATCCAGGGTGGATTTCATGATGTTAACTTTTTTCTAATAATATAGTGGATATATCTCAGATGGACTAAAAGAGTTTTGCTACACAACCTCCACCACACTCCACACTCCACATTTTTTTAAATTTTTTTTTTTTGAGTTTATTCTTTTTAAATTATTTCAAATTTTTTATTCATTATTCATATAATAAATATTTAATAAAAGAAAAAAATAATAAAAATTAAAAATAATGTGGAGTGTGGAGTGTTAGGAGGTTGTGAAGATTTTTTGAATTAAAAGAAATCCAAAACTGCGTGAAACAACTTCACCATACTGATCTCTAAAACGGAAACCAAAAATTGATAGATATTGCCCAGGCAAGATATCCACCAAACTGCATAGATACCATATATATTAGCCAGCCTGCACGAAATAATATTGAACCAGTGCAAACTAGATAAACTCTAACTACTCTCCACTTCATCCTGCATATGTAGCAGCAGCCATTGTGCACCAACCCTCTAGTAGAAAGGACAAATCGATTAAAAAAAGTTATTCCCTCATCAAGCAGTACACCCAGAAAACCATCTGTCCCCAATTTGACATTGGAAAAGGAAAACCATGGATTTAAAGAGTTCCGCTTGAGCATTAGATAAAAATGAGTTGTTAGATTCAGAGTTAACTATGTTGTTGGAATATCTTGACAAGGAAGACCAGCACAAGGATGTCTAAGTATCATCAGTACAATCTGAACTTTTGGTGAACTATTACGCATATGGTAGTAACTTAGCCATAACTTTGTCTGTAGGTATCAAAATCACACTTAAGACTAGAACTAAAGACATTCTTTCCACGTCTTGGCAACATGCTTGGTGGGGGTCTTTCTACGCCCTCAATTAAAGGTTTTTCTCTTAAAATCTGCAAATTAAGAGTTTTTTTTTTTTTCATTTTAGGATATGTTTATTTCGTTGGTAAACAAATATATATTGATCAAAATGAGTAGACAAGAGCCCGAGTATATAGGACATATACAAGAGTAACGCTTAAGCATGCTAGTTTAGTGATACAAGGAATTCATCGAACGTCGTGCTATGAAAATCAATTACAGTCGACCAATGTATTAAAGTATTGAAAAATAAGTTTCTAAGCTCATTTATTGATCGTTCTTGATCTTCAAAACTTAATGCATTCCTCTCCCCCCAAAGGCACCACCATAGACATGTTGGGATTATCTTCCATATTGAAGTAATTTGAGAGTTGCCCCGAATGTCTCTCCAAGAAGCTAAGAGATCTCTTATCCTTCTCGTCATTACTCAAGTTAGTCTCAACCGAGCAAAAACTTCATTCCACAAAATCATAGAAATCTCACAATAAAGTAATAGGTGGTCAACGGACTCTCCACTCTTCTTGTACATATAACACCAATACATGACTATGATTTGACATTTCCTCAAATTGTCTAGAGTAAGGATCTTCTCCAAAAAAGCCATCCATACAAAAAAGGTTTCCTTTAGAGATGCCTTTGTCTTCCAAATGGTCTTCCATGGGAATAGATTTGTGTTGTGTGTGGCCATGGCTTGGTAGAAATAGTGGACTGTGAATATCCCTTTCTTAGAGGGGCACCAAAAAACTGTCTTCAACATCCCCCCAGCAAACGGGTGGAATACAAGAGTCAAAGAATGCTGAAAAAATGTAAATTTTCCAATCTTGTATATCTCTAGGAAATATAATATTCAGTTTGGGAATACCATTGGAGATGAATAATAGGTCTACAATCAAGATTTCCTTCATTTTTGCTAAACCATATACTTGTGGATAGGTTTCCTTGAGTGCCCCATCGCCGCACCATACATCATGTCAAAATTTGTCCTTGGCTCCATTACCCACAGTAAAGCAGATATTCTATGCATATGTATCTCAAGCTCTTCTTATGTGTTTATGCAACTCCACTCCATAAGGCCCACACACCTCGTTAGAACACCATCCTCCCCATGGTTTCCCATGCTTCAATTCAATGATGATTCTCCACAAGGCCCCTCGTTCATAGTGATATCTCCATAACTATTTACCAAGAAAGGTTTTGTTGAAGGATTTCAAGTTCAGAACGCCCAAACCTCCTCCTTTGATTGGAGAAAATATTGTGGCCCATTTCACCAAATGAAATTTAAAATTGTCGTTAATTCCCGCTCTGCCCCCCTTCCCCACATAAGAAGTCAAGTTGAAGTTTCTCCATGCGATGAGCTATCTTGGCGAGGAGCAAGAATAATGAGAGGAAGTATGTTGGCAAATTGGAAAGTGTACTTTTGATTAAAGTAACCCTACCACCTATGGATAAATACATCATCTTCCAACTAGCTAATTTTCTCTCCATTTTTTCTAGCACATCATCTCAAATAGATTTTGATTTGAATCTAGCACTCAATGGGAGGCCGAGATATTTCATGGGCAGTTGAGATATCTTGCATCCCAAAATGTAAGCCATCTCCACATTAGGAACATCTCCCACTAACACTACTTTTGATTTGGCCAAATTCACTTTCAACCTAATTACAATTTCAAAGCATAATAGTAGAGCCCTCAAAGCTCAAATTTGATCAAGGCTGGCTCCATAAAATATTAAGGTATCATCAACAAATAATAGTTATGAAGATATGATCAATGGGAGATCCTTTAGTAAGCGAGCTAGTAGCTGCCTCTCCCACCAATAATTTAGATATGAATCCATCCTCCACGACACCTAAAATCATCTTACTAAAGGCTTCCATCACCAGAATAAAAGTAGCGGAGATAGAGGGTTACCTTGTCTCAATACTCGTGAGCTTTTAAAGATGCATTTTGGCGTGCCATTCACCAATATAGAGAAACATGTTGTAGAGATACAATGATGGATCCATGTACACCATTTCGTACCAAAGCCACTTCTCTCAAGCATGTAAAGTAAGAAACTCAAGTTGACATTGTCACATGCTTTTTCCATATCCAACTTGCACAAGAGCCCCGGCTTCCCGACTTGAGTCTACTATCCAAATATTCATTGGCAATAAGTACCGAGTCAGGGATTTGCCTACCTTTGACAAAGACATTATAAGGTTTTGATATTAACTTCTCCAGCACCTTGCTTAACCTACTCGTCAATACTTTGCAAAGAATTTTGTACAAACTGCCCACCAAGCTAATGGGACAATAATCTTTTACCTCTACCACACCAGGCTTTTTTGGTATGAGCGCAATAAAAGTTGCATTTAAGATTTTTTCAAACCTTCAATTTTCATGAAACTCATGGAAGACCCCCATAATGTCTTATTTAAGCACTTCCCCGCATGTTTGCAAAAACGACATAGAGAAATCGTCCAGACCTGAAGCTTTGTCACCTGTCAAGCATTTTAATATTTGTCTAACCTCTAACTCGTCAAATGTCCTTTCAAGTTGTTCCATTTCCCATTAATCAAGGACATCAATTTGAATGCCAGGACATAGCTTGGGTTTCTATGAAATTGATAAGAAGACCACCATTGTTGGATTCTGTCGAGAGATCTCTCTGATTTCAACCACATATTCTCAAACTTGAAATACCTTAGGTCTCTATGAAGACCGCCACAATCAAGGAGGATATGAAAGCGATCAGAACACTATCCGGGGAGTCTCTTTTGAATGAGGTCTGGATATTGTGCTTCCCATTCCTGTGTTATAAGAAATCTATCAATTCTTGACCAAGAGGGGTATTCTCAATTGCTAGTCCAAGTGAAGGAGCCACCTGCAAGAGGAATATCCAGTAAATCTGGTTCAAAGATGAAGTTAGAGAAGTCTGCCATAGCTGTGTTGAAGCTAGAACCACCAGATCTTTCACTAGGGAAACAAGTGACTTTGAAACCACCACCAATAGACCAAGGTAGGTCCCATATGCGGCATAGTCCAGCCAGCTCATCCTATAAAAAATTTCGTATGCGATCTAGTTTAGGACCATAAACTCCTGCGAAAGCCCACTAGTATCCATCCATGACATTCTTAAATGAACAAGCCACCATAAAGTCTCCCAAACAATCCTCTATCTTTTCCAGCACTCTTTTGTACCACATCATTAAAATGCCTACTGATGCTCCATTGGAAGGCAAGTAATGCCACCCCACTTGGTTACAACCCTACAAACTCCTAATAATGCGAATGGGGATAAATTCCAATTGCATTTCTTGCAAACATACAATGTATACTCTCCATTTGTCAAGTGATTTCTAACTTTAAGGCATTTTTCCTTCTCATTTAGCCTCCTTACATTTCATGAAACAATCTTCGGTTTCATAAAACAACCATCATTGCCGTTCCTTTCGATCTTCCAAGATTAGAGATCCTCTCTCTTGCTCCATCATTTACTATCTAGTCAAGCCTCTTTAATTCTCTAGCTCTCTTCTTAGCTGAAGTAAGCTCTCCAAGTGAGCTACAAGGGGTTTATCCAGCCTCTATAGCTGCAAGGGGAGCTATGAATTGGTCCTCGAAGCTATCGCACACGATCTCCACACAAATTTGAATTTCCTTTGCCTTGTGTATAACCCATTCTGAGACCTGGATGTTGTTGTCGTGGCTTGGATGTAGGGAAGATAGTGGGATTGGTTCATTCCAATCCTCTTCACTGACCCCATCCAACTTGTCCGAGACAGGATCCAGCACCTGCCAAAGCTCTTCCTTAGCCCTAGCCGAGCCATACACAAGTCTAAAAATTCCATTTCCCCCGTGATACTACCTTCACAAACGCATGCGTTTGATTGAGCATTTCCCAGACACAAAAGGCATTCTTTTTCCAAAGATGGCACGTTCTGGGTTGATACGTATGTATTCCCATCAGTTTAGACAATCCAGACGATGATTTCTGCATCAGAAACCAGTTAGTGTCCATTCTCCTTAGCACTGGCACCGCCCCCTCATTAGTCGGGATGCTGGCCACTGACTCGAATGCCTCCGACAGTTGATTTTGTGGTATTGCCAATCGATGTATCGTTGACATCGACGGTAATGTTGTAGCTCCGAAAGATGAACCAATTCCGTATGTTGAGAGGACCCGATTGTTTAACCCACCATCACCTAGTTGGGTGCCAGTTGGATCATGTACTTTTTACTTTCCTTTCTCGTCCCATGTTCTTCGTGGTTTTTTATTTGTTCTTGATCCCCCTCTGTGAGGTCATAGACTTAGGCATGTATCGGGCCTTGAGCCTAGGCCCATCTGATCGAACACAATCTTCTAGAGACTGCACAACCTAGAGCATTGACGAACTACTTAGTACTAACTCTTTAGTCACCTTCTTCCTCTCTCTATAATACGAACAACATGACTTCCTGCCTATGAAAGCTCAAAAGTCTTTGTCTCGATGAGGAATACCATTGAGCAACCCAT